>CM061533.1:213133974-214333974 GCA_030545055.2 Neoaliturus tenellus
CTTAAAAATATAAAGATATGTATTTTGCCTAACCCTTTTTGTAGTGCGAACAGATTAGTAGAACGAAAAATAGGTTATGATTTTAAAAAAGAAATCGGACAAAAAATATTAAATTGATTTTAAAACAAAATTTTCGATTTATTAAACTATATACAAAATAACAATAACCATAACTATCAACAGTACAAAATTAATAAATTTTAATTAACAAGATGTCAAACTTGTACCCATGAGGGACTCATATATTTTGCAAATGACATGCTTTTTAACAACTCATGGCATGGAACTACTTATGCGTTATTCGATTGCTATAATTATTTTAAAAAAATTTCCTAATACCAATAACTATTCCTTTTTTATATTTTCATTTACTTTAAAGTACTTGCAGACCAATTAGCTTTTTTATTATTGTTATCATCTTTTGCATCAAAAACTTTTTGTAATATTTTAGAAACATTTTTTATAAGTTTTAAATATATAGCAAAATAATAAATCACCAGCCTAATCTCTTAAGTTCTTATCTTCAAATATATAATGAAAAGAAATTGAATCATTTAAAAAAAGTAAGTAATGCACCAACTAAAATACTCTGGAATACACAGAATTACATTTATCTAAAAAATTAGAAAAATTTAGGTAATTGCTAAATATATTGGTTATCTAAGATTTGTTGATGTTTTTGTTTTATAAAGAAATAGAATAGGTTGTTTACACATTTTTTGGTAGTTGTATGAACAGCTACAAACTGATCGCTTCAGAAATAGAGCTTGTGTTAATTAAGTTCGTTGAACGTTAAGCCTGAGCAGTCAAATGTTTTATTTAATAACTCATATACTGTATATCAAAGTGGTAGTCTTTACAGCATAAAATGCATATGTAAGTTTATGATTTTTAGATTAACAGAAGTCCTTATATCCAACAACAATGACCATAGTAGGAACCACTTACTAGGGAACCATTACCTCTTTACAGTAATTTATGCTATCATTTTAATAGTTGAGAATTACAAAATCTTATTTCTTTATTTATTTATAAACAACAGTAAAATTCCTTAACACTTCAACACTCTACATATTCCCTCCAAATTAAACAAAAAAATTCTTCAATTAATCATGTTCCTACTACGAGCCAAAGTTAAAATCCGACCATTCAAGATTTATAAATCTGTAAAAATCTTGCTTTTTGGAAAAAACATATTTCAGTGTTTGGGAGTTAGACTAAGGATAAAATAATATATTGTGTTTAAGTTTTTACAAAGCTACTTCTATTTGAAGTTTTCTATACGTTTGTCAATTGTATTATAAATTTTACTCGACGCCACTAATACAAATACAGTGTTTTACACTAATACAGATATTGTTTTTTAATTACTCATGATTTACAAACCGTTGCAATTACGAGATGTCATTATAAATTTTGATTGCAACAAAGTCTTTGTTTTTTGCAGATACCGACAGTGATAAAAACTCAACAGGTGAGTAACTCGCATATATTTAATTTATATTACAATAATAATAACTTGTTGAAATTAATTTCATTATGTAATGGGTTTACCAAACAAATTTATTTATTTAAATTTAAATATTTAATTTTATTTGTGTTTAGCATTTATTTAATTTATAGCCGCTAAAGATTAATTTGTATAAAGAAAAAATTTGAAAAAATCCATAGTATTTTAATTTATGTTTTAAATTTACACACTTTACCTTTTGGTACTTTGAAATATTTTCTTTAAATAATTAGTTCTCAAAAAAGGCCATAAATTCAAATCGTACAAAATTTTTTACCATAAATGAACTATATTTTATATGTAAAATAAATATATAAACAGTACGTATATTAATAAATTAAATCTAAATTATATACTCCCGAATGTGTAACTGACTGACTCACTCATCGGGGTATCAGAAATTTGTCAAAGGTCGGTAAAGTAGATCTCCTATATATTACTTACTACAGAGTGATTCCCAAGCGACAACTAAACTTACCGACCTGTATTATTGAGAAAATTGCCAACATACTGGGAGTCGCGGATTACCGAAACACTCTTTTTAAGAAATTTTATAACATTAACCAATTGTGCCTTTATAGGTAAAGCGGTCCATCCACCGAGAGTAATTTCAATGTACAGGGTGTATCTGAAATTACCTCTCCAGACTGGAAGTCACTGATGTCAAATACAAACTCTCACTTAAAATAATTTTTTTAGTTTTACACGGTTTTTAAGAAAACTTTACAATTTGATCTTGTACGCGTAATTTTAGCAGTTTATTGAATATTTGAGGTTGAAATTTAGATTTCCCTCATTCTTCTCTGAGCATTTTAGGTTAAGCAAAAATGTCTCGGCACAAAAATGTCTTAGCCTTTTTTAAATACGTTTCCAACAAAAATTGTCAGTTTGGTCCAAAATGTTTTTTTATTAAATTTACAACATGACGGAGATTAATGAACATGTATTTAAATGTTTAGTAAAACTAATCACTTTATAGGTAAAGCGGTCTATCCACCGAGAGTAATTTCAATGTTCAGGGTGTATCTGAAATTACCTCTCTAGACTGGAAGTCACTGATGTCAAATACAAACTCTCACTTTAAATAATTTTTTTTTAGTTTTACACGGTTTTTAAGAAATCTTACAATTTGATCTTGTACGCGTAATTTTAGCAGTTTATTGAATATTTGAGGTTGAAATTTAGATTTTCCTCATTCTTCTCTGAGCATTTTAGGTTAAGCAAAAATGTCTCGGCACAAAAATGTCTTAGACTCTTTTAAATACACTTCCAAAAAAAATTGTCAGTTTGGTCCAAAATGTTTTTTTATTAAATTTACAACATGGCGGAGATTAATGAACATGTATTTAAATGTTTAGTAAAACTAATCACTTTATAGGTAAAGCGGTCTATCCACCGAGAGTAATTTCAATGTACAGGGTGTATCTGAAATTACCTCTCTAGACTGGAAGTCACTGATGTCAAATACAAACTCTCACTTTAAATAATTTTTTTTAGTTTTACACGGTTTTTAAGAAATCTTATAATTTGATCTTGTACGCGTAATTTTAGCAGTTTATTGAATATTTGAGGTTGAAATTTAGATTTTCCTCATTCTTCTCTGAGCATTTTAGGTTATGCAAAAATGTCTCGGCACAAAAATGTCTTAGACTCTTTTAAATACGCTTCCAAAAAAAATTGTCAGTTTGGTCCAAAATGTTTTTTTATTAAATTTACAACATGGCGGAGATTAATGAACATGTATTTAAATGTTTAGTAAAACTAATCACATGATAATTGATGTTTTATGATGGTATATTATTTTAAATGAGGTTCTTAGACATTTACATGTTTGGTAAGTTCTGTTATATGTAAAATGTTCAGACATAATATATGTTAAATTTTCCCCAGTTAAAAAAATAATGTCATGCTATTTATTATTCTAAATCAGTATGATTAGGGTTTAAAATATTAAATTTTAAAGTTGCTTCAAAATTACGTCTGGTCCTCTCTGTATTGAAATCAGTGTCAATCAACAGAGCAAAATGTGTTTACCTACAACGGCACAATTTGTTTTTTTTTTGTACAATTTTAAAAGAGGTGCAAGGTTGGGACACCCGGTAAGACAGTATCATATTTGCACGATAGTCCTCCCAAAAATTGGTTCTTTATTTGGGATGGCACTTAATTTCTAACGAACTCATTAGGAAGTACATCATTGACTTTACCTGATAGCATGCTAATTTAAATTTTACAATTCAACAAAAAATTTTAACTAAAATAGCAGATTGCATAATTGATTTATCTTTTAGTGCGTACTAAGTTAATGTTTAATTTAAAAAGGTGCAGTACAGTATTTTGATTTAAAATAAAAAAGCTTTTTTATTTCCTGTCCCAGAAAACTATCTGATTTCAAAATTTAGCGACCAAACATTTTTACCCAAAATAAATATGATATTATTTTTTCTACTCTAGCGGCCAAATTATAACATCTGAGGCAATCCTCGCGAACATCTTTCAAGTTACTACAAGTTTGGTTCTATGAATTTTTGCCCCCCAGTCCACACAATTAAACATAATTAAATGTTTATTTATTTTTGCGTGGAAATTTACCCCATGTAGACGTAATATTACAAATACTATAATATTTTACTCAGAACCTTCACTTTGCACATAGACATATCTTGCACAGTACCAATATCAATTAAATTATCAAACTTAAAAATTATCATGATGATTTTCAATATCACGTATTCTTCTTTTGACTGTGAGTCGGAACGAATTGCTATATCAAGCAACTGATTGTTTTACTTTGATTGTTATTTACTGACCTGGTCTTACGGCTAAAACATACGTCCTTTGATGTGTATGGTAATTTTAATATTTTAACCATTATTTAACATACTTTTGTTAGTAACTACTGTATTATTGTATTTAGAAACTTGAAGTTTTTTATTTGCCTTGACAGTAATTTTTTAGGAAATTAGGCAAATTTAAAGTTTTACATCATTAAAAACTGAAATGAAGGAATTGTAATGAATGCCAATATTAGTCTACATTATGTATTTATCATTGTATGTTCAATATTACTGGATCGTTATGTTATTCCCTGGAATTTCAACACAACTAATTGAAGGATAGTAACTGAATAGTATTTTTGTAAATAAAAGGGGTTTTTGGCAAGTTTTATCCACTTTGTTAAGATTTCCAATTATTTTGTTTTAATGGAATTTTTCATTGTTTTCGATGATATACTGCACATTTTTATGAAGTTTATCCCTTTTATTTTTTCATATATTTATTTATACGTATTTTATAATTTTAAGTAAATACTTAGACCCTATACAATACCTACATAATAAATTTATTCACAACTCCATTAACCTTTATAGAATTCGGGGGAATTAGGGAAGGGGGTTTGGGGAAAGAGTCTCTGAAAACGAGCCGTAGGCGAATATATTTTCATTCCTTATATTGAGTTAGTTGCATAAGTTCAAATTTAGGTTATTTCTGCAGTCGTGGGAGTTAATTTATGTTATAAACTTACAAACTCATTTATTTTGCTATTTTGCTCATTTACAAACTCTTATATTTATATGTATTCTGTTCATTATATGCGACTTAAACAACAATTAACGAATTTCTGGGCAACCCCTAAGGGGGCATGGGGGCGGAGCCCCCATCGAGCCGTAGGCGAGTATATTAATATATAAACAGTTGCCCTAAAAAAAAAAATTAAAAATAACGATTATAAAATCAATACAAATTGATATTTACAAAATTTGTGTGCGTTAAAATTAAATTTGAATACACTTTTTTTAAATAGAAAACATTTATATATTTCCGAAAAATTTAATTACCTCTAAACTTATGAAAGAATGGCAAAGTATTTTGTAATAGCCACTACTTGTATAATTTTTAAATTTTCTCTAGATTGATTGTCGAATGAATACTTTTTTATGTACCAACGTTAATACATCTTGGATCTTTTTTGTAAAAAAGTACCACTCAATTACAGTTACTGATTTATACTTCATTTTTAATAACAGTGTAGGAGCAAATGATTAAAAAACTCAAAGAGAGGGAAAACTAATTTAATAGAGCTAACAGTTTCATATAATGAGAGGAAAAGCCATCATCTGATTCCCAAAATAGGCTCTGAATTAGTGTGGGTTTGGTTATTACGAAATAAAAACAGAGGGAGTGAGGGATATGCTGCACCCTTTGCACTGCATTAGAGTTGGATTGGAAATAGACCAGTAAAAGCTGTTTATGGTTCTAATTACTTTTACTTCTATCATAACGAGTTTTTAAATTAAAACCTTCAGAGTTTTAAAACAAGTATGCCATTGGACCAATGTACTTATATTTATAGCTTTTCATTTAAAGCCACTAACAAAATATAAATTGGACTCTATTTATTACATAAATCATCAATAATTAATTCCCAAACATTGCAAACACCTTTCCGGTACAATTTGTTTTAATGGTTTATTGCGAAACGGTTTTTAATTTTAGTTTTTACCAAATATTAAAATACGTTTTATATGAAAGTTTTATCAAAACAGGAGTATTGTATTAAATCATGTCTAAACAGTGCAACTTATGAAATAATATTTATAATATTATAAACAATAATGATTCGAAAATTATAAAGTAATAAAATCTCTTTGATACCATATTATTAAATAATGTTTTGTTTTATTATTTTATAAAACGCCTGTGTAGAAATTACCTAGTTGTATTGCAATTGATATTTTTTGAAAATGAAATATTTTTTATCTGACCTATTAGCATGTTGTACCGAGAGCGCTGTGGAAGTGTTTCGACATGATGTTCCTCGTAAGAGTTATACATTTTTAAGAAAGAGGTAAATATTTAAGTGACAGATAAACGTGGGGCCCATCTCTGTAGAAATTTCACTCTTCCTTGGCATAGAGAAAACTGCTGTACCTTGATATGAATTCTCATTAGAATATTTTAAATTTACTTTAAACTAAGTATTATTTTTATTAAATTTACCTAATAATAGTGCAACACTACATGCAATTGATCTGACAAAATTTAAAAAAAATCGTGTTATTATGTAAAAAGTAAATGATTCAAATAGTCTGCATTATGATTAATGGTACACAATACCCATTATTGACCTTTATATCAGAAATACAAATACAATTTTGTAATTTGAATGTTATTTTAATAAATTAACTATTATTTATAAACTAGTGAAAAAATGATGATTAGTAAATACACTTATCACAAAAAATTCTTCTACTATTTTTGTTTTAGCTGTACACGATATAATAATTTGGGGTGGTATCAGTGACTAAAAGGGAAAATTTGTGATGTGTCAGCATAATTGACTCTCAGTATCGAAATATTTTTTGGGGGGGAAGGTGGTTGCCATTCACAAATTTAAATGTTAAATCCCTCGAGTGATACCTTTTTGGGGAGAGGGTTGAAAGTTTTGAAATACTTAAAGTTTCCTCCAATTATTATAAATAGTTAATTGTGCTTCTAGAGACTTAATTACGACTTTTTCTCCCTGAAGGGAAACTGTCGTCCTCTGAGGGAGAAAACGAACTTTAGTCCCTAGATACACACAACATTTTCCCTCCACATACACAAATAACAAATAACTAGGCCTATAACAATAACAGTTATACGTTCATATAATCCTTTTCTCCAACAAGCTGGATTAGTCACATCAATTTAAAAAACACATACACTATGTAACACAAGGTAAAAAACACAAAAAAAAGGTAAAAACACAAGGTCGGATATCTATATCAATTTTATAGTTCACAACAGAAAGAACAAAACACAATTAAAGCCTAGTCAAATTGTCAGTTGAAAAAACGCAAATTACATTTTAACCTAGTCTCACTTCTGATAATAGTCCGTGACAGTTAAACCATAACAGTGTTGTAAATTATGTTCGGGAAATTTGATGTCACATTTCTGTCCCTCATTTAATGTTCGGCGGAAGAAAAACTAATAATACCATACTATTACTCCAAAACCTACAATAATAATATCCACACCACAATTCATTTTACAACAGCCGAAGACGAAATTTCCACGAATAAACTGCTTAAAAACAGCTGACGCTACAGACGCTATTAGTAAACAAAGAATAACGAAACGAATAAAATAAATTGACATTTGACTGTTACCCATGTTCTTCTTAATCTCTCTTTTAATGTTAGACCTATTCTTATGTAATTAGCCTTGTGGTGGAAAAAAAGTTAGGATTTTCCTATGAAAAATATGGTATTCAAGTCACATGGGATAAGAACTAGTACTTTAGTACTGTATTCCAAGAAGTAAAATACGGCTTTAGATAGTAAATGGAGAAAAAGTTATTTTTAGACATTTGGTGGGAAAAAAACACAGATTGTACTTACAATAAGATAAACAAGGCCACCACCTTCATTTTTTTTTTTTTTTTTTTTAACTTTGTAAAAATATTATAGGACCGAAATGTTAATAAATTGACATTTACCGAACTTCACATCTGTTTGTCAACGTGGATGAGCCAACAACCGATGCGACGCACCAACACTGCAGTTATCACGTGATCACGTGAATCCAGAAAGCCAATTGTGCGGGTCAAGAATTTAGGTCAATCCGGCTCGTTGTTGCAATAGAATCTGAATTGCGGGTTTCTGGTTCTGCGGTGTTAACATAATCAATTACTCCTTATTGTGTATGATCGCTCTGAATAATTATATTTCACATTTGTCTCGATTGCGACATAACCGACATTGTATTCACGTTCTACATTGTTATTATCATTATTAGTTTGAAATTATTCCTGGATGTAAACTGTGCAATGTTGATTTATGTACAAAATGTCTGTAAAGTACGTCACCAAACTTCACAATATGGTAAGTTTTGGTCAAAGGTTTATTTTAAGGTATCCCCTAAATCGCATATTTACACAGTTATCCGTCATATTGTTTCCACTTAGTGATTATTATTTCGGTGAAGGGTCATTATAGTTCATATTTGGCATACATCTTAGAAATACCAATTCTCATTTCCAAAAAAATTCCAATGTGAATTTCTAAAATACAACCATTTCTAAACTCAAATATCTAAAAAATGTTAAATGTAATCAACATTTTACAAGACACTAACAAGTTAATAAACTTATTTATCTAACCAATTATACCATTTCTCTAATTATATGACAGCAAATAATGAATTAACTGCGATTTTTTATAAAAGTAGAGTCTAAATTCATTCAAATTATTGTTGTTTACACTGAATACTTATCAATTTTATACTGTTTATAATTTTATTTTTTTGCAGAAAATTTTAAGTAAGTCCGTTATTTGCCATCACATATTCTTAAAACTTGGGATCATTGGTTATGTAATTAAATTTGTCAGCTTGTCTATATTTTACTACACGTCGATAGAGTTTACTGTTTTAAGTAATAATAATGACCCCTATTTTGAAAGTTCACGTTGGAAAAAAAATTTTCTTGTGGAAATGGTAATTGGTATTTAAAAGTGCATGTCAAATATTTAACTTTACAACCATCCGTCACCGAAATAAAAATTAGGCCTAAGTGGAAAACCAAAATTACGGATACCTGGGTAAATATGCATTTTAGAATATATCTTTATATACCTACATTTTTTTTCTTTTTTTTGCTTATTTAACCCAATTAACCATATTATGAAGTTTGGATACGTACTTCACAGATACCTAGTATATTAGGAATTAGGATATCAAGTAAGAGATAACATTAATTGTTAATTTAACATTTAGAAGTTATTTCACTGTGCAACTCTGTAACAAGATCCGGATTCAATCCATTTGCAGGACTCAGCTGTGAGTGAGGAAAGACCCTCCGGAAACTTATCTTGATTGAATCTACCTTTTCTTAAAACTCTTTACTATTTCATGATCAAAATGAGAGTAATTACTATAAAGATTCTTTCTTAATAGATGAAAGAATATAATATAACTAATGTGTAGTTCCTAGCGTGTCAACTTGATTGACTAATAAGTGTTACAGTATTAAAAATTATTATTGGAAACCGTTGCAGGTACTTATCGGTTTCAGGCACCTCGAGTGGTCATTAGCGCCAGGTCAGGAAAGGCTAGTATTGATCTGCCAATCCTGGTTATAGCTTGTTTGACAACAAAGCACTCATGTACAGAGTATAGAGGACGATCAAGGTCGAGCGGTCATTGTCAGTCTTGTCCTTTTGCTACTATAGGACTATGGTGAGCGCGGTTAAGTAAGTTACGCAGTATGATGTACTTTTAGTTTTACAGTGAGTAAAGAAATCTGAACTTTTATTGACTAATACATGCTAACCTAACCTAACCAAACCACACTGGTGGTGCACTCATCAATCTCCTTGTTGACTTTGTCACCTTCTGGGACTCTTGTAAAACTGGATCAATCTAAATAACTGAATTGTTTGCGAAAATGTTAACAAAAGTAACCACTTTAGTAATGTTTTAAATTTCATTGTTTTTCACCGTGCAGCCTTTAACATAATTGATGGTGCCTGTAACCGCCAAAAACCCCATACTGGACGAGGGACATTTTCAAAGGTAAATATTTTGTTTTTTCCTTGTCATGCTTTTGGCCTAAGAATGGTGTAAAACTAATAAATGTCCTAAATAAAGCAACATTTTATAAATGTGAGTACAAATAAAACACGTTTGTTGAAACCTGGTTAATGTTCAGTAAATGTTTAACACAAAAACAGTATTTTAAATTTATGTCCAAATGTTTAAAACGTACTGCTAAAACACTATTAATTTACAATTCAAACTCAATTCAGAAAAAGTATATTTTAACAAGTAAAATAATTACGGTTACTATAGGAGATTATTACTTTAATGTAGGCTAAATATGTTTTATTGAGAATTTGTAAATTGCTGTAGAATTAATTACTCAGAAAAGTCTGAAGAGCATAGCTCGAATTTCTAGCAGAGTGAGATGATAATTTACTAAACCTTTATATTATTTGATTGTCGGGATTTGAAAAGCCTTAGTTGTGAAGCCTAGGAAGTGGCAAAAGACCGGCGGCCAGTTAAGCTGTTTATAATTTGTCACAGCATCAAACGGCTCGGCCAGCGTTATCTGAGCACACACACAACTTTCTTGCCTCTACTTGATAGCGTACCGTATATATCGTCAGACTTGAGCCATTGGTAACCGCTGTTTAAAACTAATTTGATGCCTTACTGGTTTAATTATAAATAATGTTTTTAAACTTGTCATTAAACTGTGTAAACGTGATTAATTTTCTTCCTTTTAAACTTTTAAATTTAAATATTTAAATTTCCTGTCCTGTTTGTATTTAAAATTAGGGATTCATTCAATTTCACAATCAATTTTACACATTTTCTAATCAATATAAACAAACAATTTATTTTGTTAAAAACTAACTCACTCTGGTTATTGCATGATAATTTATTTATGTAAACATCATATAAATCTCTAACTCTTTAACGATATGTTAAATGTTTGTTTCATTACTATATATGAAACGTGGTACCGATAACAATATTTACATTGATATTTACGGAAAAATTTATCCTGAGAAAAGAACGAATGCTATCAATAGTGCGTTTGCCCTGTTGTGATCCTCTGGAACACAACCCGGGTGTGGACTCAGTGTCCCAACGGCAGCAGATGAAGATTGATCAACTGAGCTTCACAGATTAACCCCGTTTTCTCTCAATTGGGTATTTGAGATTTACTTGCCTTTAAGAGAGTCTGTTTTTATGCTCAGCTACTACAGTAGTTACTAGAGAGGGTCAGTATGTATTTTTTCATAGTATTATACTGTATAAAATTTAGGCATTGTGTTACACTTAAAAAATATTTGATGGTAAATATAAAGAAAATATCATTTGATTACAAGAGAATAATCTGTTTCAATATATATCCGTCAATTGATTAATTTGTCAAGAAAATTTCTAGACTCGACCCTGATGTCCGTCTTATGACGTAGAAGTTTAATTTCATTTATTTTGTTACGAGTTTAATTATATTGTTAGTAAATTTAACTAGGATTTTAAATTTTACAATTTGTTCATAAATAATTTTAAATGTATACACTAAGTTTTTATTATTTTTTATAAATAACTACTGTATGACTTAAGTTGTTTATGAACTGTTGTAACGGTCATTGGTGTAGACGAAAACTAGTTATATAGACAGTTGGATTTAGGTCAGTCCTGATTGTCCCTGTAATGGAATTTGCTCACGGCTCTAATGTGGTAATTAACATAATCAAACTGTTTGTGATGTTTGGGCTGTCACATTCCTCTCAAATAAGATCTTTAAGAGTAAGCTTAAATAGTGATGTTTTGTAAGATATAGGCCTAATGGAACATTTTAGTCTTAAGGTGTGAATAAGTTACTCAATACTAAATGTTCTAATTAATAAAAAATCAATAGGCTACAAAAAAAAAAAAAAAAAAAAAAAAAAAAAAAAAAAACAATACAATGTAATTGTAAAAGTTTACAAATTTTGTAAATCACTAGGATTCACTAATGTTAAAGAATGTTCATTTAATTCTTTTATACTAAACCATGACTATTAGAAGGATAAACAATATATAATTAAATGTTTTTATTTATTTTTAGGAAGAAGCTTACACAATGCTTATTCTGTATATTCTCTTTCGATTCTTTAACTATATAATATTAATATGTCTGCTTTGCGTTTCCGTTGAAATGGTTAATTTCAGTTACTCATAAGGTAAAGTAATAATGGTGTGCTGAATAATAAGTATGATATTTAGGATTGTAGGACGGAAGGTCCGAGGGTAATCCCTTCAATCATAGATCGTACAAAAAATGACAGGGGCGGACAGAGGGTCAAACCCCGGACCCTAAAATTAGAAAGAGGACCTTCCGTCCGCCCTGTGAAAAGCAGGTAGGCGGATTAAACACTGGTCACCGTGGCAGGCAACTTCTCTCCGTGGTTCACATAAAGTGTTCATTTGTGATTTCCATCGTCACAAATTTATAGACTCTTTATTTCTGACTAGTATTACAATACTGTGAAATTGACAGAGTAACAATATTGTATAGAGAGTGAACACTTGATTTGAAAGTAAGTTTTAAAGTTAAGTAGTAAAAATTAAATGAAGACAGTCTAATGCATTGTTTGTTTCTATTTTTCTTGATGACAATACTTTTTTTATTGAGACCAACTGTCACCCAAATCACTCCTTTAACAACATGGCTTCGTTAGAACCTGGTTTCTGGGCAGTTTTAACTGATTTATCACAGCCTTATTATGTTGGAACTTGCTAATTTTGTTTATAGACATTATTTGTATTATTTTGTTGAACAAACCATCGTAGTCATAAAAAAATTAGATAAATTGTTATTTTAGTAAGCCTACAATATGTAACAAATGAAGACACCTATGTCCCATGTCCCTGTCAAATCTCGTCAAACAGTCTCAAACGGCGAACGCAGGGGCGGACGTTAGGTCCGGGCACGATCTGCCATTAGAGGTTTGATCCTGTGTCCGCCCCGTCAAAACAGGTAAGCAATTTACAGGTTATTTCTGAAGCCCGGACCTTCCGTCCGGCTACCGATATTTAGCGAAATTCGTGATAGGGTATACGCGATTACGGTGGTCGTCACGGTAAGACCTAAGCCCAGGACCATGTTACTTTTTCGTGAGGTATACAGAAGCCAAATTCCTGTTCATAAAAAATTATGTACATATACATATATCTACATATATGTGTGTCCGTGAACAATATATCTTTAGAATGGAACCTCCAATTTTGATCAAATGTGGTACAGGGGTGTAAGGCATCATTTTCTTGATCGAGTTCGCAAACTAGAATGATGGAACAATAATAACAGGGTTTTATGGGGTTACAAAAGAGTCAAAATGGGTTTTAATTTTTTTTACATTAATTTAAAAACTTTAATAAATTGAAATAAAACCATTTTAAAATTATAAAAAAGCAAATAATTTAGAATTTTTTTATTTATACTAAACGGCCATGGAAAAAATAAAAAATATTTTTCCTGTTTATTCTTATGGGAGATCCACAAACCCTATCATGCTCATTATTTATTGACATATCTTGACAATATGTCCATTCATTGGGAGAGGGTCCAAAGAACATATGGCGGCAAACTTATGTACTATCCCCTATGGGGTCTATGGGGAAAATGAAAAGAATACCACAACTTGATAATATTTGGTATGTATATTCACTAGGTAAGATTTAACTTACATTTACTTACAAAACCTTTATTACAGCAAACCTACATAATAAACCCTATGGTTCTTTTTGGGAAATATAAAATATACCACAATTTCGTTGTAAATTTGCTGAGTATGCTACGCAGGTCTGCTACGACGGGGAAATTATTTAATTCGAATAGATTAAATACTTTTTTAAATTGATTACCAAACATTGTCTAAACGAATTCACTGGTTTTTTTGTTTTGGACGTCTACTAAAAGTACAAACAGTTGGTTTTTATTCAATAAAGAGAAATGTGTCTTATAAAATTCATTAAATGCTTTTAAGACACAAAACCTATGAAAACATAGAGCTTGGTTTGTAGTATGAGCTTGAATGGTGACTTTGATTTTGAAATTTGACTGTTACCTGCAATGCTAAACGGATAATTAGTTGTCAGCCCTGGTAGCTCGCACAACGGCGGCGTATACGTCCGCTGTTACATGAACACGCATCCTCCAACTGGCAACTTTGTTGTTGTTACTCGCCACCGTTTTGACCAACAGCCACAGGCCATATCCTGAGCGGCCTCTCGTATCACAATATCTAATGTTTATAATCTATAGCAGCTTTGTTACATACAGCACTATCGTTTGTTTATAAAGATTTAAAATTAACCGCTATGAGGTGTTCAGGAAAAACTCTGATGAAAAACATATACAGGGTTTTACAGATAAACGTATTTGGTCGACAACAAATAATGGAGCAATTGTGATTTTCCTCCACAGAAACATTGATTTTGCATAGAACTCTTAGTAAAATTTAGGTTATCAATGCAAATTTAGGTTTTTTCAGAGAAAAGAATAATAACTCCGCTATTTGTCGTCCGATCTTTACAAACTTGCCATTATTGTTTAGATAATTTTATTTTTCAAATTTGTGGCAGTTGTAAATATTTTATACAATTTACCTTTTCTTTAAATTTGAATTTGCAAATTTAAATTGCCACCATTTTGGAAAGTCTCCGAAAATGAACATATGTGATGAAGGTCCATGTCAAATATGAACTTAATACAACCATCCTCTAAGGAAATAAAATTTATTTAGTGTAAAAAATACAATGGCCAATAGCCGCTAAACGAAGCCGAAACAAAAAATTGTCGATTTATTTTCATGTGTAAAATACGAATATGCACAGCCAGTCACCTTTTTGTTACACCCTGTATATTCCAAACTAATATAAATCTATTTTTTATAACTAGTAAATTAATATAATATAATAAATATTTATTATTATGACGCAAGACGGTTGGATGATACAAAACAGATTTAATACATAAAGCTTGTTGTATACATTAGTAAACTACCTAAGTAGTTGCAACATAACATGTTAAATCAATTTTCATATTTAATTTCAACTTTTAAACATCTTTGCCATGAATAATTTTTACTTATAGGCCTATGCACCTGTTATTCCATGAGTTAAAGTTAGGGTAAATTGTTTCTCTTCCATATATCTTTTCCGACAACAACGGACATTCCCTTGATTAGTTACTTGTCCGGTCTTGTTACTGGAGTTTCTGGTCGGAATTCACCCTACTGCAAGATCTCCCGTATAATTTGTTTACTAGCATTTACATTAAAATTTAAATTTTAATTCATTAATATAATTAAAATTTATGTAAAACTTTTGTATTGTTTTAGCTTACCCAATTTATTTTTCCTTTTTTTATAAAATATAAAACAATTAATTAACATTGCAGCTTGTTGCTCTCAAGTCATAGTTGAAGAAAAACTTATGAAAATGCTATGTAAGTGTCTGATATTTAAAATTTGTCATTTTACTTTGGTGGCCAGTTATAAAATTCCCCCTTAAATAATAAGCATTTTAATTATTTTAACAAAATAATGTATTTTATTTTTATATTTTTTTCTACACATATTTAACAATCTAAAATAAACATTATAATCTCGTAAATTCCAAAAATTACATATTTAATGACAGTGTGAAATACGGAAACCAACGAGTTTTTTTAAGTACACAAAAACTCAATTAAAAAAAATAAATAGACGCTTAATCTAACTCATGACAACGTTAAATTTCGTTCATTACTGTTTATATTACAAAGACACGAAGCTTAAACGTTTCAGACAAAACGCTTATACGAACCTAAATATTTAATATGTACTCTCTTTGTGAGAACACATTGTTGAATTCTCAAAGCATTTAATAATACGCCTTACAAAATAAATGTTTGTCTATTTAAACCTAATTTAGATACGCTTCAATGTAAATTTGTCAACAAACAAAATAACTTTTAGTTTGAGCTTCTACTAGATACTTTAGAAGCAATTGAGGTAGTAACTACTACTCAAGTTTAAAACAATTAATTTTTATAATAAAAGAAGGTTATGGCTTAATTTTCTCACGCTACCTTATCATTTTAAGATGGAACCAATTTAGTATTATTTCTTGGGTAAATAGGTAGTGTTCTATTTTGTTAGAGACGTTTAATTTGATGTACATATCAACCTACGCACTTACATTTAAGCTTTTCTTTTTCTGTAAGAATATTTTGTCCTACTGGAGAGATAGAAATAATACACATGTCTGAAAATTAGATTTAAATTATTTACATTACCGTAAGAAAGATAAATTACTAAGACTAATCTATACAAAAATGATCAAGCCTTTATGGAAATTTTTATCACACTGTATATTGAAACAAAATGTATCGGTATATAGGCCTAACTTTAATGGTATCTGATATTGTCAGTAAATAAAATAGATTTACATATTAAGTATATCAAAATACTTAATTTCTATAATAATGCATACAAACACATCCTCGTTAATATTAAGATCCTTCCTGTTGCGTTTTCCAAGTTTCCTAAGTGGCGGGGGAAGTTGCCAAGTAATGCAATTACATGAGCGACAATCCCGCAACACGGAAGCTGAGTGCTCAAGTTGAAGGTCTTTGTTTTCCCCTCAACAAACGGTTATTTAACACGTGGGATGCATAAACGCTCTTTTTTGTCGTCTCAGAATAGGGTAAGTCTCGAGTATATTTTAATTTATTTCTTTAACATGAAAATTTAATAACGGCCACTCAAATTTTATGAACAAATCTCTCTATATCAAGAATATAAGTTCAACGGTAATTATCATAGAAAGACAATGCTTAGCAACAGGTGGAATGACGGACAATTTTGAATTTTAATCTGTTCACGCTTATACCCTATTAATTAAAATTAATTTGAGCCCTTATTAACGACAAAAATTGAAACTTTATAACATTTATATGAAAGAGCATTGGCAACTACGGCCAGTCAAAAACAAATGTTTACACGAATTATATCTACAAATGCATATTTAAACTAAATTGTAATTGAAGAATGTTTTCTCAAATACCTTTTACTAGGACCAAAAAAACTACTTAATGAGCAGGATATAAATCTGTTCTAAAGTCAATTTCAACAATATTGTTGCATTTTTTTACAGCAACAATTCTTTATTGACCTTATAATATTAAATTTTTGAAGTTGTTAACATATAATTCCTTAATTTCTTTGATTCGAAATATACCTAGTTCATTTTTGAAATTATCTTAATGTGTAATATATTCGAAAGAAAATGGTCGAAACCCGTAACTTCACTTCGCATTTAATTTTTTTATTTGGTCACCGCATATCAAGAACCGAGAGAAAAAAACGGGAGTTCAGGCCTTTTATAACCGCGACACGAGTCGGTAGAACATCCCACTCATCGCTAACTATCCAATAGGAACCTTTAAACAGGTGCAAAGGCAGAAAACACCGGAACGTTCTCGTACCAGAAGTTTGCTCTGGCACTAAATTTTAATCAACTGAAAACATTTTATATTCTTATTTTTTAATTACTAAAATACGATACACCTAATTTGATCAAATATTATCCGAACTATTAAGTGGTACATTAACTCTACCAAAATATTATAGATCTACTATTTTTACCATTAACTTTAGAGTTTTCTTCTTAAACTATTTTAATTTGAAGTTTATTACTTTAATTTGTTCATATGAAATATTTGCTACCTTTAAAAGAGTCACATAACCACAACAACTATGCATTACCACCCCATGGTAACACGTAATTAAATTATAACTTTGTTCGCGCATATGAACAACCGAACCTTGGGAAAGCTTTACATAATTTAATTATTTTAGAGCTTAGATCAAAATAAGATTAAACATTTAAATTTTAAAGCATGTTTAATTAATTATTTCATTCAGAAAATATTTTAAACAAAAAATAAAGTAAATAGAGTCATTAAAACTTTTTGTTGTTGTGACTAAATTAATAGAGTAATCTTTTCCCATACCGAGCTCCACCCCTAACTTGATTTACTAATTGATATTGCTTTACCATGGGACATTTAAGCCCAGTAAACATAGCGATTTGTTCCATTGGTCAAACTGTTTGTTCGCTTCTCTGATGGTCGGAGTGTTTGCACTCCCTGTTGACTCCGGCCCTACCGATTGTTGAGTGTATCCAGTGACATTGATACACACATTCCAACATTCAATATCAGTTCCAGTTTCAATCCCTAATGGCATATACTAGTATTTGTATCCAATAAAGTATCCAGTAGTTACTTGAATTTATATAACCAGTAATCACAAAAACTGCAATTTGATCAATAGTTAATCAAAAAGATCAATAGTTATTCAAATAGGATAAAAGCTTTTCTTTTTTTATTTTCGAAACTAAAACATTTGTATATATATTGACATGTTAAATCATGACTATGAGTAACCAAGGATGTGCCTAAGAACCTAAGATATAACTTGAACCTAAATGCGTTTTGTAATCTGAAAGTTCACATTCGTAGTATACTACTAGTGATTCATTTTTTCCATGTGTTTCGACGATGTTTTTTTTAACTCTTTGACAGGAATCGTTAAAAAACTAACGTCGATCTGTTGTTAGAAAATTATGGACAATTCGGTCCTGAATATCAACGTTGCCAATCGATAATTGAAATGGCAACCACAATATAGTGAGGTTACTCTAACCACTCGGCAACCCATTCAGGGACTTTAGTGGTTACCGATTCATTACTTTTAAAAAGTACTTATAAAGATAAACTAAACACACATTGGATTTTGTTTGTTAGTTTGTGTTTAATTTGGGTATACAAATTTTTTCCATGTTTATAATGCAAAAATTACGAGTATTTTATTTGAAAAATAAAATATATTTTACTAATTTATTTGACTAGTATTTTTTTTTAATTTTTACATAAATTTACTATTTAAAAAGACTAAGATAAGAGCATGTCTTTGAAGTTAGATCGTTTATTTTCCTTAAAAGTAAACAGCTAAATACAGAGAGCTGAGGGAGCTATATGCGTCTGCAGCCCCTGTCCCCAGGGGGGGGGGCCTCTCAGCACTGCTAGGGTTGGAATCATTGGAGACGTGGTGTTGCGCATTGTGACTTTTAACTTCCGTTTATACTTCATTTCAAAGTATTTTATGCAAATGAACTTTTGTGGTCATTAAGCTCAATCTTGTAACATAAAAACAAAAAAAAAAAAAAAAATAGTATTTAACCATTAGCAAAAATTCCGGAATCAAATCGTTGATTTGAAGGTTTATTAGTTTGATTTTGGTGTTAATATTGATTGCTTGGGTTTTTTATAAGCTTATAAGATTTTCAAATTCATAACAATTCTTGCCTCTAAATTCACTTTTCAAGACGCAGATAATTTTATTTTGCCTTCTCTCGGGAATGCTCCAGTCTACTGCCCGTTCATCCCCAGAAGTGATATGAAAACTAGAATATCCAAATCCCCGTAAAGTATGCCACATTTTGTAACAAATATTTAAAGTATAACGTATACATTTTAGTTTTTAATATCCTTTCTATAAGCCCGCTATTCATCTTAGAAAGAAGTTTTCGATATAGAACAGAGTTCGGTAATCCTCCCACATCATTTATACTTTTTAGTGTTTTTTTTTCTATTTCACTTTTGTTGTGAAATAATTGACTATAATGACTATTAAATTCATTTTTAATTTCAGTATCTCCTCTCTGGAAGTTCATAAAAATATGGTTGTACGGTATTTATGTAAAATGTAATGACTCCAACCGTTGAAGTAAGAAACGAGTGTATAATATTTCTCTTGTAAACATGAAAGCGGGAAGCAAACGCTTGTAAGATTAAACATTTGTTAGCTCACTGTGACTTGACGGTAGGTTTAGGACGACTTCAAACTTCGCATATTACTGTTGAACTTTACAAACAAATAAAGAGTACAAACTTTGTCTGTTAAACTTTAATATCTAAACACTCTGCGCTATTTAAATCAGGACTGAGAGATGCTAGTTTTTACAGCAGATGAAGAACTGCAAGGATTTTTGTGTAATTTTTGGGAAATGGTTTAAACTGATGGATTTATTGTTTAATAATTAATTAAATTATTATTAACCATTGATGTCAAAAGAAAGTTGTTACAATGACGATATAACCTATTTTATGACTTCAGCGTTTATCTCTTTAAGCGCTTAAAATATTCTTCAAAGGTGTATCGCTTTAAATCATTGTCCACCAGCCATGTTGACCTAGAAGCCGTGTGGACGTCCAATATTGACATCGCTGCACTGTGGGTCAACTGTCAACTGCACATTTAACACCGAAACTTCACTTTTGGTTTTTAAGCTATAAATATTATTTCTCTTTGTTAAAGGGTTGACTCAATAATAAATTGTGACATAAATTATAGTTTACATAAATAAGATTACTATTACAAATATTTTGTGTTTAATAGAGTTGCAGCTTTAAGTTGGTTGGGAAACACCAAGAGTTTTAAAAGAGGAGATGATTATTGTTTGATTATATGCTTTTTCAAGATTAAATATTTTGATCAAAGAAAGTTGACAAGAAAAATTGATCAATAAAAGTTATTTTTTATAATATAATTTACTGGAAAAATGAAAGAAATTAACAGAGTGACAAACTTCATGATTCAAGCAGAGGGGTATGATGGTTAGGGTCTTTTTATTACTACAAAAAATTTATATTACTATTCTAACGTCTACTAAATTTAAATTACAAAAGCTACACGCAAAATATATTTCTAGGATGAAAATAGATACTTTCTATTAAAATAGCATACATTCTGATTCTTAGTTATGGATGTCTATATATATCTTTTCACGCAGGGAAGAGTTGTCGATATTGGACCGGTTCCTTGAATGGACCACCTCAGTTTACAGGCCTACAGGGAATTTAGCGTTTCACTAGGTGGCTAACTCAACTCGCAAGAGTAGGGGGAGTGTTTCGCGCCAACCCTCAGCCACGTGCTCGCTCTGTGCGTTGAGCTATGTGATATCTGTAGTTTTCATAACTTTTCAGTACTATTTTTACCCATTCATTGCTTCATTGTAATGTATATATTCTCAACGTGTCTTTTATTCTTCAAATCGACATGAATCAGGCAGTAATATAGTCTGTGTTATAACCATGGGACTTAAACGGTTATAAACATAGGTTAAGTTTTTATATTTAATGCATAGTCGCCAATATTGGACCACCGATGATTTCCTTGATTTTACCGGTCCAATCTAGGAAACTAGCCTAAGTGGTCCTGGAACATACCCTTTTTAATGTAAATAGGTTGTGAAAAGGCTTTCATCATTGTAAACCTTATAATTTACTGATTATATAGCAATATAATCATTTTTTTACTTTTACTCAATATGTTTATAAATATAACATACACTTCATCTGTAAACCACTATTGTTAGTGGTTTACAGATGAAGTGAAATAAAAAAATAGAAAATTCTTTTCATTTAGCCAGCACCTTTTTCAAATTAACGGTGTTTAACTTTGGGCGTAGTCAAATTCTAGCTACGCCGTATTTAGCTAGCTTTTTAGCTAACTGTAGCTAACTTAGACAACAGTTTCAGCATCAGCGTACACCCTATTATCGTGCAGCATACCAAGTAGAGCAATAAATTAAAGCTGGATAGATTAAAATTGACACAGTAAAACAGTTGGCGGGCCAGCCAGTATTTACGCCGCCCTGATGTCATAGTGATGTACAACAGTCACTCCACCGATACCGGCCATCAGCAAACTGGACTGGCCGTTGATTACGGTGTGCTCCGTGTATAACAGGAAATTGCTATTATATAGCTTTCTAAAAATGTTTTTTTTTTATTCCAGTAAGTCTTAAAAATAGATAATAAAACCAATACGATGACTATTTTATGAATATTACTTTTAATGGTAACAACGCGATTTATACCTAGACGAATGTCTTTTTTGTAATGTAGGCAAATTAAAAAATAACTAAACGTAAACCAATATATTACTACAGTAAAAAAAGTTTTGATTTATATTGAATTTATAGAGAAGGAAGTTTTTAGAAAAGTGCATTCAATGTATAACACTTATTCCAACTGGGCTGCTTTATTTTCAACTATTCGTTGAAGATAAATGTTACATTTTACGGCGTTTTTCTTTATTATTATTTACTATTATTAATGGTTTTAATATGAGTTTTTATCAAAAACTTCCTGTAATACCTCTAATTTCGTTAATAACACATTCCATTGTCTGGGAAAATTTAAAGTATTTATTGATGTTTAGTTACAGGAGATTAAATTATCCTATAATAGCGACTTGATGGAAAACTAGTTACTGATTTGTAAAGGGAGATACAAATAGGTCTATTTTAATTTAGTACAAAAAATAAATATTAAAATTTATAAATAAAACAGGCATCTTCTATTTCTGCTATTAAATTTATCTAACACTGAGTATGTATTTATCGGTATTAATTTAAAATGAACAAATTGAATTATTTGTAAAAATAAAATTCGCTGATTAAACTAAGTAAAAGCTTAATATGAAAATAAAAATTGTTTGTAAGTAATGGAAACCAAATGTTCAGATTAAAGGGAACGTGGAATATCACCCATTCCAATGTTTGTTCAAACCAAACAAAAAGACACAATGTCAACGGGGTCCATCGTCAGACCTTTTATACCGTTCAGTTAAATGATTAATACTTATATTTAACAACTTATTGGTCTCATAAAAAATTACTTATATATTTTAAATTATCTAAACAGTGATACCAATTTTGTAAGGATCCGACAACAAATAACGGAGTTATTGGGGTTTTTCTGAAGAAAAACACTGATTTTGCACTATGATTAATGCCAATTTAGGTTTTTTTAATAGAAAAATCTCAATAACTCCGTTCTTTGTTGTTGGACCCTTACAAAACTTGATATTACTGTTTAGATAATTGAATTTTTCAACTTTTTGTGTCATATAACATTTTTATAAAATTTACCGTTTTTGAGATATTTGAGTTTAAAAATGTAAAATGGCCGCCATTTTGAAAATATACATCAGACAAAAATCATATTTTTTCTGCAAGTGAACATTGGTGTGATTAAGGTACATGCCAAATATAAACTCAATACAACAACCCATTACGGGAATAAAAATGTTTAAGTGTAAAAAACAAAATGGCGGCTAGCGGCTTAACGAAGCATTTTAGGACATATGTTTATATGATTTTTCTGTTTGTTTTGGCATGCTTAATAACCTGGAAAAGTTTGTAATGGTGGAAGCTGGACATCCTGTATATAAATATTCAATAGTTAGGCAGCAAAATCATTAGTTAGACGAATCGCATTTAGTTATTTGGTGTTAGATCATAATGATTTTGGAATCATTATTTTAGATAATTTAATTTTGCCACTTTTTATTTTGCCGTTGTCAAATAACAGGTAAATGAAACTACAGCTTAAAGAACAATTTCCCACTGACCACTACTTGTTATTATATTGTGTAAAATTGTTTTTTACTAATCATTATGTCTAAGCTAGGGCTTTATAAGTTCATTCGAAATTAGTTATACAACAATTTACTATCCAATTTTAATTGATAGTTTTTTAGTCATAGTAAAAAGTCGTTAATAAAATATATTTCTGTTAAAAACTCAAAACAAGTTTTAAACGTGGCAGGTACAGACGCCGCCCCGCGCCCGCCGCCTCATCACAATGCACGGAACGTCGAGCCGTCCTGTTTCTCGTCAAACCGCCGCGTCCCATTTCCGGCCATTCAATAATTTCCGTTTTCAATCTGTTTATGAAGCGTCTACGTGAATCATTTCTTTTACGAGCTGAGTTTTATTTTTATTTTGTTTAACTTACTTCACAATGAAGCATTCCTTTAAAGTTTGGAATTGTAACAAAGGTTAAAATACAAAGTATAACTAAATTCGGTTTGTTTTGTAGATATATTAACCAAAAATACACACAGTTGCGTAGTAGAGGAGCCCGCAGCTAAGGGGGCCCACGGAAGGAGCCCGTGCAAAGTGAAATATGTGTAATTGTAGCTCATGTTCTTATTTGTAAAATTGACATGGTGCCATTGAATTTTCTCAAATGGCCTGGAATATTATTCATATTAAATAGACAAATATATTTACTATAGTTAGGTTTGTTGATCAGTGATCGGCAGTAACGTTTAACTCTGCTTGTCTGCTGCCTAGTCACCAGCACTTGTCGGCTCAACCTGCCCGCCGTGCAATTTGTCGCGGCATTTTAATTTTGGGATCCCTTTCCAAAAGTATTGAAAAAAATACTTGCGAAACACAATGTCTCATGAAAAATTTAGTTTCTTGGGAGAATACTAAGTATAGAGAACGAGAAAGTTATATTGATAAATGTCACAGAGATAATCAAGTCATTTGATTCCCAAAACTCTGTGCGTACTAAGAATTTCCAAGAAGACAAAGCAAAGACTTTTGAGGAATAATACTGTTAAAACAATTTACTGAAATGGACATAGCTTTATAAATTTAATATTTACTCTAAGGCTGGTGCTCTTTACTTTGTATGTTTTTTTATGAGAAAATCTCTTTAAATTACAAAAAAATGATGTTATCATACTTTTAAAGTTGGATTTGTCTTTCCTTCTTAAACCTCATGTTATTCGTTGGGCTTAGAGTTGGTTCCTTGGTGTTAGCAAAATAATTTTGATAAATAAAACACAAATTAGATGCAGTACTTAAGAGACATCTTCACCTATGATCCACTAGCCCATTGTTGCGCAGTCGGCAATGTTAACTATAGGCCTACGGCTTTTAATGCAAAACATGGTATTGCATTCCCTGTTTCGGACACTGTTTTTCAACCGAATTTCTTTAAACTTGGTAAGTGTTTAGTTTAATAGTTATATCATGTCCCTCATACCTCGAAATTTTTAAAATTTAACAAATATTACTAATGAAAATCGAGTTACTTTGCGATGCCTCAAAGAGTAATATTTGTTAAGTTTTCAAAATTCCGAGGAACGAGAAACACAGTATAACTATTCAACTAAACACTTACTAAGTTTAAAGAAAATCGATTGACAAACGGCTTCCGAAACAGGGGAATGCAATACCATGTTTTGCATTAAAAACCGTATGGTTAACATTGCCGACTGCGCAACGATGGGCTGGTGGATCATAGGTGAAGATGACTCTTAAAGTCTTTTTACTTTCATTTTTGTTAACATGTTAATATACGGTAAAATTATAAAACAAACAACTACATAGGTTGAATTTCTTTAAAAGGCTAACTGTATGCCTAGTAAGGAAGTTTAATTGTTTTAATTTTAATAATAATATAGTATTTATTTAAAATATTTAAGATTACTCAGTTTTATTCCCTTTTTCAATTACTATACATTCCATTCATAATCATCAAAATTCATTTTTCTAAACAATATATCCTAAGAAAAACTCTAATCCCACTCTAAGAAAATGTGAGAAGAGCGGCGTAGTGGCGGAAGGCAAAGTTTTGAAGTAACGCAATTACACGGCGACAATGCCACAACACGGAATCTGAGTCGTCGAGTTTAGGGCCTGGAGTGTCGCCGTGGCAACCATTATCTAACCCTTGGGCTAATTTTATATTTTCTCACACCTCGTTAAACTGAGCATTTACCATGGAAATTGCATTATTGAAAAAATATTAAGATAAATAAATGTTGAAAGTTGTAATTGATTTTAGGATCCAAACAAGAAAACCAATTCAATTTGCTGTTTCAAAGTTGTCAAAGTATGAAAATTTGTGATCGTTTACCCATAAATGAATTGTTATTACTGTTTAATTTTCAGACAATATGGTAAATGAAAAAATCTTAAATTATATTGTTTACACATTTTAAGTGTAACTTCAATTTCAATTATATTTTAGACTGTAAAGGATTTCTGAATGTAGTGAAAAAGACGATCTAAGTCTTTGACAACAATTTGATTTAGCTCATAAATCCACACTGCTTTGCCAATTTAACATCCTTTTTATGTCGGGCGTTTACAAAAGATAACAGTAAGCACAAAATAATGAAAAAATAAACACAGTTGGTAAATAAAAAGTAAATTTGGGAAAAGTAGAAGTAAACACCAATGTGTAATTTGGTTTGGTTATATAATATTTTTTTTGTTGCAGATAGACCTTGGGATCGAGGAACTAGGTAGGTTATTATGTATTTGTATTTTGTGTCTATTTTTGTGTCTATTATGTTATTATGAAGGTTACCTTATAGGATTAGTTTTAGTATATTGTAGATTCTAAAAGTTTATAGTCTTTTTGGCTAAGTTAAAATAAATTGCTAAAATTTCAAAATTATCTTGCTGTTATACATCGACGACGTTCTCCTTCATTTGTTAAAAGCCTATTTGTGATTACCTCTATTAAATAACAAAAGTTGTTTCCCCTCCCCTTATGGCACTGATGCCATCCACCCATAGTACATTGTAGCAGAGCTCGCGTGCCCCCGGCAGTGATTGACAGTGTTTGTCCATATTGTTGACATTATCCATGCACCAACTGTTCATTTTACACGCTACCACTGATACAACAACATTAAGCAACGATGGACTCGAACGTTGTAAAGTTTGTATTGGCTTTAAATTGTTGATTATTCATCTTCTTTCAAGACATATAATATTTTAAAATATAACTTATATTTTGATTTGTATGATTTATTAAGTAAATAAGTAAGTATTAAGTAAAGAGTTTAGTAAAGAAACTCATCTATAAATTTAAAATTAAATTAATTATCATATATGGTTATCAGAGATCAAATGAATGAACATCCGTCAATAGTTTTCATCTCTATAAGACGGAGATTGGCTTTTTCTGTGGAAGTTGTGATTATAAGTACAGAAAAACAGTAACGAACAACATACTCCTGTTCAAAACAGGAGTAATGAACAAATTTTGTATTTATACTTTAAAATCCATTAAAAAAATAATTGTTAAAAAATGAAATAACTAAAAATGTTTGTATTGGTCTACGATCAATAGTTGACTTCCATATTAATTTGAAATGGGGAGGGGGGTATATGATTCAATGGAATGAAACGTCTAAAACTTGCATTTAGAATGTGCAGGTAGTTTTTTGTTTCCCTTGTCCTCATTCGGTTTTTATTAGTACGATTTTACTTTTTTTAATTTTGAGTTGAACAGACGATTTTTGGTGCACTTGTAAAAGGCTACAACAATCGTCACCTGTGGAATAATTACAGGTCAGAAAACGGTTGTTTTGCGTGCAGTAGTCCTACGATGAAAAAGTAAAATAAGACTTAGTTAATTTTTTATAAATTTTACTTCATCAATTGACGGCCTGACTTCAGACCGTCATTGGCTTATATTCATCGTATAGGTATATTTTGCCATGCAGTCCTTGATGGATTCTGTATCTAAGAATTATTTCTGTTATGGGATACACATGCAGTGATTAAAGTCGATGTCTTACGTAACATTTTTATTGCTATAATCATTTTCCTAGTTATCAGTAATGATTCATGAAAGTATATAATGATGTATAATAATCAGATAGACACACAGTCTTCACCAACTCTTAAGTACAATTTTCGGTTTTATATGTCCATAAGCTACATGCAATAACGCTACCCCGAATTGAGGAACACGTTTAAGTGATTTTCTTTATCTTCCCAACTCTAACTATAATCCGCTCGTATAATTTTTCTACTAGAGTAAAAAAATAATAATAAAAATAAAAATATGCAGTGTTTAACGTTCATACAAGAACTAATGCTTACAGCACAGAGGTCTTCCAGGCGTCACCTAAAATGAAGATAAATCAATTATGCATTAAGCTTTTTACAATAATCCTTTTCATAATCAATTGTTTTGAAGCATGATAAGCCTTTGGTAGCTCTGTATAGAATCTTGAACTCTAATAATTGATTATAGTAACAAATTTTATTTTATATGAACGAGCAATATATTATTTTTCAATATTTGTTATAAATATGACATAATTTCATTATAAAACTCCAATTTAGCTAATCGTTTCCTTGGTAACAATGTGGAAAAGATAATACAAGAATTTGTATACCTTACCTTAATGTGTAAAACGTTACGCATGTGTAAAATGCGTATTGGTGTTACGCAGTATTTGAATTTGATATGTGCATACTGCAGAAAATGAATGTAACGGTGTCCTTGAATTACTAGTTTGGCAAGGAAACAAAGATGTTCAATGACCAAAGAGCAGTCAGGACAAATGCCACAAATGGCGGTGGTGGAATGAACAGATGCTCGGGTCAGTGGCAGTGACGCGGTCACAGCGCAAGGGGGGTTTGTGCGAGATACGCTCTTTCAACTGCATCAGTGGACTAATATCTATCGTAGTAAAATAGTAAGTTGAAATGAAATCCTTCTTGTTCAGCCAAATTCTTTTAAAATATGTTCTATGCCATCCCCTGGCCTTCCTCCGAAAATTTCCTTGAAATCCTCAATGATACGCAATCACTGAGGATTTCCTTGAAATCCTCAATCATACGCAAAAACAGGTGATTGGCCCAAGAAATAAAATTTAATATTTGCCATATCAAATTTGAATACATTTCAGAAGTTGGGTATGTAAAATTAAAGGCCTTAAATTTTAAAATACAATGCCGCAAACCTGATCTCAACATGACTTCCTAGGGGAAATGGCATATGTATTTTAAGATTTACATTAATATAATATTAGCAAAACTAAAAATGAATGACCTCTGATACGTTTGACCTTTTGAGGTCTGTTTTGCTGCTATGCACTATCCTAAGCTAGACCTTTAAAATGATGTATATAGCATGGCTATGGACTAAGAAATAATTTTTTATTGCTTTATAATTTTGGACGCCCATATAGGGTAATTCAAGGATAGTATGATAAGAATAAAATGTTAAGCAATCATTATCTTCAAAGATTCAATTGCAACCGGGAATCAAAAGGTCAACTATTTAAAAAAATATTGAGTTTTAAAACATTTAAGTTTAATTTTCTTTGCTTTTTTTATTCAAAGTGGGACAGGCTGAGTTTTTAGTTCAAGCAATCTTGTTAGATGGGGTTTGTGACATTGAATTCTACTAGTGACTGGGACGGTGGCGACGTCCTGTAATCCAGCTACTTGGAGGTCACGAATTGTGGATAGTTATGAGCGATGGCTTGTGGATGCGATATTCCCTGGTGGGGATTAACGTCCGCACTAGTGAATACTAGTTCATCCATAAGTACCATCCTCATAATTAGACCAATTCGTATATGGGAGGTTGAAATTGTGGTTCGGATCCCACGTTAAACTGTAGGTCCCTAGACACCATTGGCTGTTGGGCTATGAATAAACAGTCCTGCCTAAGGAGAATGTCGGCCTTAGTCAGTAACAAGACTACAAGATCGCGCCACAATCATCCTACACTCATCCCTCATTCATACTTGGCTTTAAACTACCTATTGAGTTAGGTCGCCATTTCAATAAAGGTATTAAAAGGTATTAGTTAGATCCTTTAATTTCATACACATAAACCCTTTAGCCGTCGTAAGATTCACTTCTGATTCAATGTCTGTCATCCCATTTTAGTATGCGTGTTCTTCCCTGGGGATTTCAACTAGGTTTTCATAGTACACATTTCAGGAAACATTTGATGTCCAAATTGTTTCCACTTCCAGAAAGGATGTATGTTAATTTTACCACAATAATCTTTAAACCACCATAATTGGATCATATACCCCTTGTCCCCCTTTTAAAAACACGCCTAGGTTGTCCAAAATGACACCCCCCCCCCCCTTCATCTGCACAAACCGAACAAAAGATTTTATGACTTGGTTATAATTTGATTTAAATCATTATGTCAAGTATTTCCACAGTAAACTTATAACTTGGCTAAATTACAAAGGTTGTGTTTAAGGTCAACTGTTTCATACTATCGAGCATAGCTTTTTAGTGGCTTGTAGATGTTTGTATTATGTGATTTTATTCTTTATTTTTGTTTCCTTTATAAATTATTAAATACTAAAATGTTTGTATTAAAATTTTTGTTTGTGAGTTTTTACGAACAATGTAATAAAAGTAAATAATGTTCTCGTGGAATTAGAACAATTTTAAGTGGGTTTAATGTATTCAATTCAATGTTAAGAAATACTGAAAATCTTTACTTTAATAATAAAAAATCAACATTAAAATACAAAACTATAAAACATAGTATCAATAAACTACATCGTATAAAAATCGTTTCGTAAAAAGTTTAACTAACAAATATTTCTAACGAAGATACAATGGTTAAATGTGATTATACTTTTTATATTTTGTTACGTGGGATGCATCACTGAAGAAACATGACCTTTTCCCAATTTTTGCTTTGCTGGAATTAAGTTTATTTTCACAGGATTATCAAACTTTAGTTGAATATTAAAATTTATAACATTTACAATAAATTATATTTTGGAGAAATATGTAATAAACAACATTGTAGAAATGTATGTTTCTAATTTAAGCATTTTCTTTGCCTTTGATGTTATGAAAATAAAAGATAAGTTTCATGGAGTTACTCTCACATTTTACAAATTTTTCTGGTATATTTACGAAAATACATAAAATGAATATAAAATTGTCTTACAGTGTGAATATTTTTCTATTACTTTACATTTTTTTTTTTTGTAAAAGTTTTGTCGAAGTGAATAACATAAAATACCAACCACGTATGGGAAGCTTAAGGGACTATCTGATGGTTTGAATATTGTATTACTTTGTGTCGAACGTACATTTTATTTACTGCACAATGCTTTCCATCGATTATATTTTAATAACATTAAAAATGTTTCAAACTCAGTACACAAAGATTTGTTAATGTTTGATAATTTATGGTTGGTTTTAATTTATTATTATTATTATTATTATTATTATATATTATAATTGTAAATAACAATTATATTTGAAGGCAGTTGTGAACATAAACTAACTGTTAATTGTTTACATTTTGAACTGTAAAAGTATGAAAGCTTCGTTAAATTTAATAATTTTACAATAAATTCCAAATTAAAAAATTCATTATGAAATTTGTAGTTCAATATGACAATAGGCTTAAAATTAAAGTGAAAAGTGGACAGATCTAAAAGTACATTGTGTCCAGTTTCCACCTTTACAAACTTTTCCAGTTTTTTGAGCAGGTAAAAATAAATAAAAAATCATTTAAACATATGTCATAAATTCTTCGTGCCGCTAGCCACCATTTTGTTTTTTACACCAAAGAATTTCTATTTCTGTAACAAGTTGTTATATTAAGTTTATATTAGGCATTTACCTTTATCACACCAATGCTCATTTTCAGAAGATATTTTTCCTATGTATATTTTCAAAATGGCGGCCATTTTAAACTATTAAATTCGTATATCCCAAAAACGGTAAATTTTATCAACATTTTACATGAAACATAAAAGTTGACACATCACATTATCTAAATATTGATACCAATTTTGTAAAGATATGAAAACAAATAACAGAGTTATTAAGATTTTTCTGCAGAAAAAACACTGATTTTGCTTTATAATTCATTTAAATTTAGGTTATTTTATTAGAAAAATCTAAATTCTCTCTGTTATATATTTCAGATCTTTAAAACTTGGTAACATTGTTTGGATAGTTTAATTTTGTTAACTTTTTGCCTCATGTAAATGTTTTATAATATATGTACTGTCTTTATAATATTTGGGCTTTAAAGTTTAAAATGCCGCAATTTTGAAAATACCCATCGGAAAAATTCTTCAAACGAACATTTTTGGTAAAGGTACGTGCCAAATATAAACTCAATACAACTATCTGTTATGGAAATAAACATTCTTAAATGGAAGAAATGGTGGTTAGCAGCTTAACGAAGCATTTTAGAACATATCTTTGTATGTTTTTCAGTTTATTTTGACCTGCTTAATAACCTGGAAAAGTTTGTAAAGTTTGAAGCTGGACTCCCTGTATAATGTAATTGGACTACATATTGAGAAACATGGAAAGTAAGTAGGTAAGTAGGGGGAAAAATCTAATTCAAATATGAACCATGTTTCAATAATGGCCATTGTTTACGGGATTTGTTCAATTTTCTTTCTTATGTTGAGACACAAATGCCTCAATTAGAGTGTACTGTATTTAGAAAAAAATAGGGGGAGGAATGAGTTTAAAATAACATTGATGACTCATGGGACTCGTTAATTACTAAGAGCAGGGGATATTTTAAACAAGTTCATAGTTCATATCCAAAAAAGTCTCTGAATTGTATATTTTTATGTATTTTAATTATTCTTTGCAGTCGTAGTTTAGTTCCAAGTGTAACACACGAAATTTAGAATACACCACTCCAATTTTAATAGTGCCTCTTCCCTTTTTTCGTAAGTGGGTTAAGGATAGTGAATAAGAACGCATATTTGTATTTTGGCTTGGGCAGGTTTGTCAAAAACTAAGGCAACTAATATTTTTAGCCAGAGCATAAATTTTTGCATTCTGCTCCTATCTTCTAAACATTTGAATAACAAAAAATTTCATGTATTGAAGATGCGTTACCTACGCAGTTGAAATTCGTAGAGTATGACTACAAGTTAGACAACTACAAGTCTAAGATGTTTATATTAAACAGATAAAGGTTTACTATACTAATAAATGCGTACTACTCTTTTAATTTGTAGCTTAGAAAGATGAAACAAAAATATTCTGAAACTCTTATTTCTAAGAACACGAACTTGTGATATTCCACAGAAGATTAGAGCATTTTATCATATTTAAAAAATAGTATTTCCCATAGTAGTACCACGAAAACGTACTTAAAAATAATAAATGAATATACTCCGTTTTGGTTTCTAAAAGTTTTTCTTCCGAGCTTCCTGTCGGGCCAGGAATTGGACTTGTCCGTTGATTGGTCGCTTGTTTGGCCCGGCCGCTGCTCTTGTTCCTTATTGGCATGCGAACAACGCATCGTCCTGCTTCTTCAACAAAGTTGGTTATTGAGGTTTTATTTATTTAATTTTGATTCTTAAGATAATAATTTCATTAAAACCTGTAGTAAAAATATTTTATATTATATTACAACTTAATTTAGAGCCCAGCAATCTCACGTAGGCCTAATGTCCGTATTTTTAATATGTATGTATATATGTAAAACAATCTATCTTATATATCTAAAACAGTAAGGGGAAAACACCTTAGGACAGAGATGTGAAGGCCCGCGTCTGAGACTTAAACTGGGCCGATTTACATGCGGATTGTAGCAAAACAAACGCTTTTGGTCCTATACTAACAATTTTTATTTAAATTTAAAAAATATTTACGTTAAATCGGTCCAAATTAAAAAAAACTTTCTTGTGGAGATTTAACACAAGAAAATGATTGCTTTTTTTCTTTTTGGTTTGGAAAATTTGATTCAGACTTTCACAGGACAAATTTACATGAAGTTTGTACCGGTACAAAATAAAATCTAAGCCCCCTATGATATTAAGAAAAACATGTAAAACATTCATTCGGTAACTAGCTTTTGGAGCTTCCATACTCAATATGTTTTATAATAAATAAAAAGGTTTTAGTTTACTACTGTTTGGTTATTGTGTTTTCTTTTATTTTATAACATTTTAATTATTTAAATATTTTTACTATTAATTTATACTCTGAGTGTACATCTCTCTAATTACAATGTTAAATTCATGGATAGTATGCCTAAACACATAATTTGTTTCTCCTAATTTATTGATGGATTTTAATTTTAAAAAGTCACAAGTGCTCCATGACCATACTCCTGTCTCAATCATTCTTCAAAAAACTCCTTTTACAAAAGTCCACAATAAACGAAAAAAAACTCTGGTTTCTATGGAGACTTTACGAAAAATTACCTAGTAATATTTAGAAAGTTTAATAAATTCCAATTTAAAATTAGGGCCTCCAAAGAAATTCATAAACACCCAACCAAGTACTACACACACTATAAGATTTGAGGCCACGCCCCAACGTCACAATATTCAAATATATATGTATCAAGACACTGTATCCTTTGGGACCCCACCCAACGTCAAAATACTTGAAGAAATGTATCAAGACACTGTATCCTATGGTACCACACCCAACGTCAACATATTCGAAGAAATGTATCAAGACACTGTATCTTAGTGGGCCCCCACCCAACGTCAACATATTCGAAGAAATGTATCACTGTATCCTATGAGGACCCTACCCAACGTCAAAATATCCGAAGAAATGTAACAAGACACTGTATCCTATGGGCCCCCCACCCAACGTCAACATATTCGAAGAAATGTATCACTGTATCCTATGGGGACCCTACCCAACGTCAAAATATCCGAAGAAATGTAACAAGACACTGTATCCTATGGGCCCCCCACCCAACGTCAACATATTCGAAGAAATGCATCAAGACACTGTAACCTATGGGGCACCTACCCTATGTCCAGTGTAAATCATATTGTTTGTAATTGCCCGTTAGAAATGTTTATTAATTTGTTGTTTTCGCCGAACCGCGAATATTCGGCCTGCGTCTTTGAATTTTAACCCTCTTGATTATTTCCAATGGGGATGCGTAAAAAATATGAAAAAACAAATTAAATAACATCCCAAAATCGTTTAAAAAACTTGTGACGAGGATATTATTTTTAATAGCAGAATAATATAAAATCCTTAAAATGGTTCTCATGATAAAAGTAGAAAATTTTGTGTCAAAATAAAAACTTATGTTTCACTCCAATATCACTGTTTTTTTTAGGTTAGTCTAGCTCCAAAAAGAGCAGTACAACGTGGTCCACAAGGATATCATTGATTTCTCCAAATGCCCTCTCCAGCGCAACGCGCCGCCCAGCCCATCGGTCCTCCATGCAACCTGCCTCGCATCAATCGTTCTTTTTTGTTTAGAGATATTTGGAATTTTTGTTTTAAACTCTTTATGGAATTTTCAGAAAAATCATTTTAACAATCCATTTCGATACCTTAAAGAGGCAATCTTTAAGAACGTATTTAAGATATTTAATATTTATTTAAATGAAAAATAAAATATTACGGTTGGTAAAACATAGAATTAAGAACACCCAACTTTTTACATCAAAAGTAGCGGATGAGGGTACAATACGCACTTTACTTATATTTAGACCGAATTTTTAATAAGCCAATGCCATTCGCTGTTAGTATTAAGTTTGGCGAGTGGCGTGTGACCAAACCTACGCTGGTGACTTAAGGAATATCCATAAAAATACCAACCTGGGTGCCTTCGCTGCTAAGACGGGCTATGCGAGACCGAAAGGCGGGCTTTCGCTGCGATTCTCGATTTGATGCTTGGGACTCGGGAAATGTCGTCGCCCAAGACAAGCGGATATCTGTTGTGGTGAGGGATCTTGAATCTCTCACTAAAACATTTCTGGTCGTTGATGCATTATACAAGGTTTCCTGTGGCACCATGAGGCACCCAAAGCCTCCGTCTGCCAACTAAACAAGCGGCCATCGAAAATGGCGGTCCTTGACCTTTCTAAAGTTGGCCTTCTTCGGGTGGAGTTTCTAATCTGCTTCGTACGTTTGAGGATCATGGACCTTAAGTGCTTCAAGTGCCAGGACTATGGGCAACATCGCATAGAGTGCACGGGAAAAGATCCGTCCGCCCTTTGCTAGAAGAAGACTAGAAATAGTCTTGTGATCTTCGGAACCATAAGAACCTAACCTGGTGATATCAATAAAGGGGCTTCCCCTGAAGTAATGTAAAAAAATCTTGGACAAAAAAATTGGAAAAGGTGTGATTTTAGTGGTTATTTCTCATTCTAGTACCACAACGTCTGTAAGAGAATTCCAACCTCCTACTAAAAAATAATAATAATTTTGACCTTTGAATCGTCTGTATTGAATTTCAAAAGATATTATTTGTACAACAGGACATAAAATCATATGTGTCATTATATGAGGCAATAATTTAGCAAATAAATAAGAGCATTATATTTTTTCAATTTAACTAAAGGGTCAAACAAGACAGATTATAAATAGGGATTGGTTGAGTATTTACTCAATTCAAATTATAATATATTTTTATATTGTGACTTCCTGCAATATGTATAGCTTTAAAGGATATTAAATTTATTATTATGTCCAATATAATATTTTTTGAACTTAAAAAAATATATTAATAGAATGTAAAGAAATCCCCAATAGGGGTATATATCTAGAACAGTAGACACACATAAATAAAATTATTTAATTTAAGTTATAAATATTTTACTAACATTACAAATTACTATACAGTTAAGTAATTTAAAAATATTCCACAACGTTAATTTACTAATGTACAGGACGTCTTTAAAATATACCTTTAACTAATTAAAATATTTCATAGACTAATTTATTTTCAAGAATACACACCAACTATGAGTAAACTCCTATGTCCTTTCTAAATTGATATAGCTCATTGTTACCATTATAAATTTAATTTATTATAAGAGCATTTTAATTTAAATATGATTTTTAATTTGTTTTAGCCATAGATTTACAGGATGGTACAATTAGTACCTCTCTGTTTACACCTTGGAGGAATTATATATATCCCTATAATTTATATAATTCCTCCAAGGTTTACACGGATCGCAAGAAGCAATGTTGAAGCGTTGTAAGAACATGTGCAAAACCAACTTTGGTCTCAGTGGCTCCTGAATCTTAGTCAAAGTCCTAAGAACACAGCATTGAATATCTTCTCCAAAACCAAACGACAATTCATCTTAAATATGTGCTTTAAAATGTGCATAAGCTTACAAACATAAAATTTCTGCTGTAAAACCGTATAATATAAAATAATCGCATCTCTATATCAGTGTTTATGGCCCATGTACACATTTTCGCTAAGAACATCTGAATCATATCTGTATGGGGCTGAATGGTTTTACCGATAAATTTTTCCATATCAATCATAAGTTGTTTTATGGGATTGTGACGTGTATAAATGAATTGAGTTTTCAGTGATGGTCAGTATTATTTTAAGATTTGTATAAAGAATTTAGTAGTTTGCAAGTCTTTACGGAAAATATTTTGATTTGTAATTAAATTAACTGGGAATATTACACAAACTCAAAAACAGTACTCCTTTCAACGATCAAAATACATACAAATTAAACTTTAGTTTTTTATAATATATTCTTAAATTAAAATTTAGAGAAAGTTTTGATGTTTATGGAACACAGATCACAGACTTGAGGTAACAAACCTCTCAATCTCCCCTTCCTTGGTTATAAATTATCGTGTAATAAGATCCTTCAAATCATCACGCTTCTGTTGCGTTGAATGAAAGAGACCGAACTGATCTTTACCTCATTCAACATTGGGGTCGTCCATGCGTGTTTCAATGTTTTCTTAAATTGTCATTGATTAATCAATGAAATTATAAACTATTTTAAGTAGTTATTAGTTCAACATATTTATTTTTCTATGACAAAGATATATAGTATTAAGAGTCATCTTCACCCCTGGGCCAGTAGGAATTTTTGCGCAGTTGGCAATGTTAACCATACGGCTTTTATGCTAAATCATGGTATTTTATTCCCCTGTTTCGGACGCCGTTTTTCAACCGATTTTCTTTAATCTTGGTAAGTGTTTAGTTGAATAATTATATTAGGCCTCTCATACCTCGAAATTTTGAATATTGAAAAAATTACTCTCTGTGACGTTGCATAGTAACTCGATTTTCCTCGGTAATATTTGTTAAATTTTTATAATTTCGAGGTATTAGGGGCCTAATATTTCTAGTACTATTAAACACTTACCAAGTTTAAATAAAATTGGTTGAAAACTGCGTCCGAAACAGGGGAATAAAATACCATGTTTTGCATTAAAAGCCGTATGGTTAACATTGCCGACTGCGCAACAATGGGCTACTGGCACAGGGGTGAAGATGACTCTTAACTAAGCTAAATAAATTAACATTAGAATAATTTTTAATTGACCCAAGAGGCAGTACAATTGAATGAGAGTTATGTTGTAGAAATAATATGACCACGTGGTTGGAAGATAAAGGCTTTTGGCGATGTGTAGTGGTCCTTTATAAAACATCTAGTTGACCTCTACCTTGTGATTAATCGGGCCAATCCTTGTTATTAATTATCCAAATGGATTACGACAACCAGCCAATCATCCAAATGGAGTGAAGCTCGGATAATCTACTAGCCAACAGTGTGTATCGTGTTACTTTATTTAATGGCATATTTTAAAGTTTATAAACTAGGTGTTTTTAAACGTATTATAACGAAACACCAGTAATTTAAACCATTATGTTATGTGCCCATTTTAACCCCAGTATATTCATTTAAATTTTTTTTCTTCGTATTTTCCATATTAGATTTTTATTCAAACCAATTTGTTTATTCATTTAATAAAAAATGTATACTAATGATCTCATAACAATCGTATCTTGGAAATAATTATTTCGTAAACTAAATCAGTAGTAAAAAAAATGTCTTATAGATCTAAATAATAAGAACGTAAAATATAGAGTGTATAAAAAGTCCCTCTCCCCCTTTAATTTTTTGTTTGTTAAAGTAAAAAATATCGTTTGAGGGTGATAGTAAAAAAGTAGCTTTTGATATTATCAAACATTTTGAGTTATGTAAGGAGGATGGCCCACCAGGAATCGGAGGAAAACATTAAGTGATCTTTGGTTAAGAAATCTATTGAGTAATCTTTAGTGTTAAAATCTTTAGTATTAGGAAAGTAAGTGCATTTGTTAGTTTGGCCCTTAAGATTTTAATGGCAAATTTGATTGCCTACATTCCGTCTTGGTCTATGTCTAACATTTACAGTACCATTTTAAGGATAATTTGCAGCATTGTACTCTGATAAGTGAGACGTTTAATTTAATGTAGATATTACTTATGCTTCCATTTAAGTTTTTCTTCTAACTCCTGGTGGGCAGTCCCCCTGACATGATCAAAAAGTTAGATGACATGTCAAAAGGTACTTTTTGTTAAGTTGCTATAACAATCCAAACAGCATTAGTTTACCTTTAAAAAATATATGTATAAAATGAAAGGGGGGGGGGGAATTTTTACACTTTGTATGTGGTAATTACAATGAAGTATTTTCCTATTTTAACTGCTCCTCTTGATGTGTCATTAATTACCGAATATAGAAAACTAAGATTGCGATAGAAATATGATATGACATAAACTGTTAAATTAAAAGCAGTGAACCCTGTCTCCAGTCTGTGTGCCGCATTAATTTATGTGCCACTCCTTTGAGACACGGCCCACCACTACCGCACCCTACCGGCGGCGGCGTCAAACCAATTTCTTCCGGTCATAACTAAAATATGTGTTGATGTACTCTAACGAAATGTGAGTTTATAAAAAGGCCTTTATTCACGAGCATTTCCCAATACAATGTCTGCTTTACAGAATAACTCAGTTATGGTAATGAAACTGATTTATGTTCATATAATTTCTTGATTTAAGAACTTTATATTGAATTTGTATTACGTGTACTCTTCTATTTAGAAATGCAAAATCAAACAAATTATTGGAGGAACATTTTTACACTTTTATTAAAACATGTATTGATAACGGTTGTTTTGTTTTTTGTCAACACAACAATCGTCTATATATTAATAGGCAAGCATGTTTCGGGTCCTTTTTTTCTCAACTCATGTGCATCGTACGAGAAATCCGCGCATACGATTAGAAAGGTAGTCCTGTAGATGAGCAGAATCCCATTCAAATTCACATGGGGCTACGCCTCACAAGCTTTCAAAGTTCCAATGTTAATCTTATGGAGGAAGGGGAATTAATAGAATCATTAGACAGCTGTTGTGAGAAAACTGCTTGAAAAAGAGGAAGAACGGACTTTTCAGTTATAAAATGTTTTTAAACTTCTTAGGTCCAGAACAACTGGAATTTCGATCAGGAGGAGATTTCTAGTTTGTATTGACTAAAAATAATTTATATTGAGTGAAAGAAAACATTATTTTGTCTTATAAGCTTAATAAGCAATTGCAGTCATCATTAAGTAAACCATTGTTCATGTAAGTTTTTATTTTTTAGCATACTTTAAAAAAAATTAACTGAAGTGGATGTATTATGTACACGAAAGTCACTCATAAAGATGAAATATAGGCTCTAACACTAAATGTGCTCAGATAAGGCTAATGTCATTTGCAGACGTTTATTGATAATAGGCACTTAACTGTGTTTGTCATTTACTCTCACACCGCTAAAGCCTTTACAAATTCTTACCGTCTAAAAATGTTTTCAAAATTATTTAGGTATCATTACTATGCTTTATTGTTGCTCCGTTCATAGTTTATGAATGGATCATAACACAATTTTTGAGTTGAAATTTCAAAATATCTCTGAGTTTAAATACTACCAGTTAATTTCAATATCCTTCTCATAGTCATCTCAAGTGATTGAGTTTTTCACACGAGTTTTACTTTTAAGTATTTCCTTCAAAAACTTAATATTTTTTTAGCTTTACATTAAATAAAAATAATGATTAAACTGTTTCCATTGATATGTAATCATTTGATATACCATAATGTATTTGAGATTGAGATCAAGAAAGCAGATTATTAGGCCTAGCCTATCGTTCAAGACTTCAAATTTCTTTGTTGTATAAAACAAATTAACTAGGAATATTATCTAAAAAAAAAACTTTAAAACAATAGAAAAAAGAAAATTAGATCTATATTGATTTAAATAATGTATTCATCTATTTGATTTATTGATTAAAATTATTCTCATCTTGTGGTACGGTAGGCCTAATAGAATATACCCACGGTTTTAGCAATTCAAAACACTAATTTGTCTTAATTACTTTGACAACATTTTTATAAACAACTCTAACGAAATAAAATTTTTTATTTAAGTTTTTGGCTATAAATATTTTAAATTTTATTTTGTCCAGTGGTACATAATATTTGTTATATTTTAAATAATTATATATTTTAAAAACGCAATAATAAATTTTCCAGATTAATTCCCTTTAATCTAAAATTTAATTCACTCTATAGACGTATATTTACTGTTGGAGATAAACAATATAGCTGTATATTTCAGCACGGATGGAAATAATTTAACATGAAACAATAGGGAGAGAAACTGAGCAGGAAATGGCTCTGCCAATTCATTCTCTGCGTTCCAATGGGACATATCTTTCTATCGATTTAATTTTTTTTTATTGTTACATAAACAGATCGTAATGAATTGTATATTTAATAAAATTTATCACGAATAAAAATCCTGATGATTTAATAAAGAATAATAATAATAATCGTATGGCTTTTAGTGGAGGGAGATCAGCAATTAACTGATAGTTCTCCTCGCCTGAAATGCCTGCACTTTTTTGTTTTCTATGCAGGTGGACCAACGGCTTAACGTGACTTCCGAACCACGGGAGCGGCCGAACGATCTTTTTGTACCCGAGCCGGGATTTGAACCCGGGCCCGCTGGGTGATAACCCAGAGCTCTAACCACAGAGCTACGGCCGCTGCCTAATAAAGAATAAAGAATAAAATAAATAAAGAATAAAATCCATAAATATTTAAAACTCGAAACGGTTTTTTGTACAAGAAGTTTTTAGCCGATGTTGGTGATTTTGGTGTTATTGGATAGAGCTCGGTGTAAAATTGTTTTTAAAGTACATTGGTAAATATACATTTAAAAGGTAGGGCCCTACAAGTCCTTAAAGTTCTTAACCATCTCATTTGATTAACATTGGTAAGGAAATCGATCGATTGAAATATTTGTAAGAAAATTAGCACAGTTCAAATGAGGCGCTGGTATAAAATCATTGTTGTCTTAGGATCATTAACGTATAAATTTTCAAACTCAGACTTTTATCAAGGTACTAAATGTCTTTATATAAATGGAACTCAAAATTGTGTATTGCTTGTAGCCTATTTAAACTCCACGTTCTTATTTTTATTTGATGATTTGAAAAGAATTTGAATTGTGAATTTGAAAAGAAAAAAAATGACAATAAGAGCTAAGTTATTTCTGCAGGTTGTTCTTGGTAATGTAAATACAAACCTTGCCACCTCCTTCTTACCGTATTGTTTAGTTCGTCGGAACTTGATAATAAATGGTTTAATTTTAAAAAACCATTTATATAAACAAAATGTCCTGTAAATTTGAAATAAATCAATGGAACAGATGCCATGCATTTATGGCACATATAAAAAGTCCAACTATTAAAATGCCCATGTCATGTGTATTTACAAAATTGTTTTTACAAGCACTTTGTCAAAGATGGCAAGCCATAAATGCGTGGCAAGTTAACAGTTCCTGTTGTTATTATATTCAACTGCTGTATGTACATTGCACTTGTGGGATGGTTTTCAGATGAAAACTAGTCTCTTCCATGACATGTAAAGGTCATTCTATGACCTACTGTTGTAAAGGTGATTTCAGTCTTGGGGCGCACATATATGTTAGTGTTTATTCTTAGATTATTTAAGATTGCCAGCAGTCAGGTCGGCCGCACTAGACACGTGTGTCTAGTAATTTATGTTCCCGCCACAGGATACGCCCTCCCGGTGGGCATCCCGTCGTCAAACCGATCTTTATACTTCCGCCCACGTCCGCATCACTGCCTACCGCTCGACACCTTTGGCCCGCGTCGTCCGTGGTTGTTAAATAGGTAAACGATGTCGAGTACACTTCAATAAATAACAAAAATTATCCAAATTGAAGTGAAAATTAACGACTTATCTTAAAAATAGTTTTGTCATATATTTTTAGTTAGTCGATTTTCTAGCATTTCATTGCCTACAATTTTTAAAATAGCTTTTTTCACTAAAAATAGGTATATCGCTACTTTTTTCTTTTCAATTTTAAATACAAATCCCTCAACAGCAAAATTTGTGTGTATTTTTACTTAGGCCTACACACTTTCCTTAAGGAGTTTTAAATCGACTAAATGCTGTTAAAGCGAACATTATCTGCCGTTTTACATTTATGTGACATCACCAGCGTGTAACGCCCCGAGATAAGGCCGATGTCGTCAGTCGGTTACTGATAACAGCGCCCTTAACTGGGTTATTACGGTCTCTCGCACCGCACAACCGTTTATTGTTTTATTTTTATTTTATAATAGTATGCTATGACATAATAGTTCTAATGCTTATTTATTGAACTCATGTAATAATTATTACTGACAATTTTTATGTCTCTAAAATAGGTGTGTTGATGTGCTTTACCAGACTGGGAAAATATGGATGTTCCTACAAATCATTACAAAATATTTAATGAATTCAGGATTACGTCTTTCTGTGACTACTACCGTTATAGCGTATTTTCTATGGCAAAATTCACTAAAAAGTATTTTTGTGAACTAATAATTATTCCAAAATAAAACATGTAATGATTAAAGTTAATATAGTCAGTCTAAAAGAAACCTAAACTACTTTTGAAATATAGTTTAAATAAATTTAAATACCCCCCGTCGCAGCAGACCTGCGTACTCAGCGAATTTTCGAATTAGTAATATTAATTTTGACCAGCTAAACTTGTAAACAAAATTTCATCATGTGCTCATAAATAGGGAAATAAATGTCTATTCTCCTTAAGATAAATATAGGGAAAGAGTATGCAGGTATGCTGCCATGGGGGACACTAAAAGTAGGCTTTTAGCATAGAAAAAATTTATTTCGAACATATAAAGCCATATAGTAAGTTTCATCAATATCTGTCCATAAATAAAAGAGTTTGCCTATTTTCCATATGATTAACATGGGAAAAGAATATGCAGGTTTGCTGCCATGATAAGTACAATACCCCCCGTCGCAGCAGACCTGCGTACTCAGCGAATTTCCAAATTAGTAATATTAATTTTGACCAGCTAAACTTGTAAACAAAATTTCATCACGTGCTCATAAATAGGGAAATAAATGTCTATTCTCCTTAAGATAAATATAAGGAAAGAGTATGCAGGTATGCTGCCATGGGGGACACTAAAAATAGGTTTTTAGCATAAAAAAAATTTATTTCGACCATATAAAGACATATAGTAAGTTTCATCAATATCTGTCCATAAATAAAAGAGTTTGCCTATTCTCCATATGATTAACATGGGAAAAGAGTATGCAGGTTTGCTGCCATGATAAGTACAAAAACCAAGATTTTTTACCTTAAATGGATGAATCTCAACTAAATGAAGCTAAATACCAAGTTTCATCCAAAAATATTGGTTAATAAGTGAAATATTAACACATCCTTACTCTCCATAAGATTAACATTGGAGCCCTAAAAGACAATGTACTGTCTTTAGACTTTGTAATATCTCGGTAACCAATGGAGATAGAGCAAAGCTTCAAAATACTAAATTGTGTGTTTTTTTTAGCTAAATCCAATGGTCAAAATAAAAATTTAAAATATTTAAAATTTACATATGAAAAATGCAAAAAACCCATTTTTGGGGTACAAAACCCCCCAAAACTACCCCTTCCGGTAGGTCGATATGTCTGGTTTTCGAACTCATCCGAATAAACGTAGGATTACACATCTCTACCGAATTTGGTGTCGATTGGACCATTTTTACGAGAGTTATCGTGTCTAGGGACACATACATATATACATATACATATATATATATATACAGGGTGTTCGGAAAAAACGTTTCAGGAATTCAGGAGGTTATTGCCCACATCAAAATAAGCAAAAAAGTTCCTGTAAACATATGTCCTAAAATGCTTCGTTAACCCGCTAGCCGCCATTTTGTTTTTTACACTAAATAATTTTTATTTCCGTAATGGATCATTGTATTAAATTAATATTTGGCATGCACCTTCATCATAGCAATACCCATTTTCAAGAAAAAAGTTATTTTTTTCCAATGTATATTTTCAAAATGGCGGCCATTTTAAAATTTTAAACTAAAATATCTCAAAATCGGTAAATTTTATTAAAATTTTATTAGACACAAAAAAGTTGACGAATTGAATTATCTAACCAATGGTACCAAGTTTGTAAGGATCCGACAACAAATAACGGAGTTATTGAGATTTTTCTGCTTAAAAACATTGATTTTGCATTGCAATTAATGCAAATTAAGGTAATTTTAAATGAAAAATCTCAATAACTCCGTTATTTGTTGTCAGATCCTTACAAACTTGGTACCATTGGTTAGATTATTAAATTTGTCAACTTTTTTGTGTCTAGTAAAATTTTTATAAAATTTACCGGTTTTGAGATATTTTAGCTTAAAATGTTAAAATGGCCGCCATTTTGAAAATACAAATTGGAAAAAAAATAACTTTTTTCTTGAAAATGGGTATTTTTATGATAAAGGTGTATGCCAAATATTAGCTTAATACAATGATCCATAACGGAAATAAAAATTATTTAGTGTAAAAAACAAAATGGCGGCTAGCGGGTTAACGAAGCATTTTAGGACATATATTTACCGGAACTTTTTTGCTTATTTTGATGTGGGCAATAACCTCCTGAATTCCTGAAACGTTTTTTCCGAACACCCTGTATATATATATACATATATATATATATATATATATATATATATATATAAAATTTTTAATGACTATTATTTTTGGTCTCTGGGCACCTAAAAACGAAAAAGTAACATGGTCCCGGGCTTAGGTCTTACCATGAGACCTACGGTAATAGCTTATTCCCTATGGGAAATTCGCTAAAACCAAGATTTTTTACCTTAAATGGATCAATCTCAACAAAATGAAGCTAAATACCAAGTTTCATCCAAAAATATTGGTTAATAGTTGAAATAATAACACATCCTTATTCTCCATAAGATTAACATTGGAGCCCCAAAATACAATGTACTGTCGTTAGAATTTTTAATATCTCGGTAACCAATGGAGATAGAGCAAAGCTTCAAATTACTAAATTGTGTGTTTTTTTGAGCTAAATCCAATGGTCAAGATAAAAGTTTAAAATTTTTAAAATTTACATATGAAAAATGCAAAAAACCCATTTTTGGGGTACAAAACCCCCCAAAACTACCCCTTCCGGTAGGTCGATATGTCTGGTTTTCGAACTCATCCGAATAAACGTAGGATTACACATCTCTACCAAATTTGGTGTCGATCGGACCATTTTTACGAGCTTTATCGTGTCTAGGGACACATATATATATATACATATATATATATATATATACATATATATATATATATATATATATATATATATATATATATATAAATTTTAATGACTATTATTTTTGGTCTCTGGGCACCTCAAAACGAAAAAGTAACATGGTCCCGGGCTTAGGTCTTACCATGAGACCTACGGTAATAGCTTATTCCCTTTGGGAAATTCGCTAAAAAAATATCTCAATGAATAGACTTTTTTAGTACAGTAAGTAGTTTTAGTAGTTTAATAATATTTAATTTTTTACAATTTTCAATTATTAACAAAGTAAGTAAGATTCGTGAATTTGAGAGTATGTTTCAGTTGATTTGTTTGTCTTAAGCCATGGTTGTAATGGGTTTTATTTAACCTAAAAAAAAAAAACTTAAATTTAGGGAGGCCTTTCTTTAGAAAGTTTATTTCTATACAAGAAGAATAAGCTTACTCCTTGTTATATATATACCTACAACCGTACTCCGTCATTGATGGTTAAGGGGATTAAAATCCCCTTATTCATAATATTAAAGTGAGCTGGTACGTACCTTACATTTGCTTCCAGTATTTGGTTAATTGAGCAAGTTTGGATCCCTTATTATGTTTGGCTTGATTATGTAAAGATCGCACTTGCAACAATTATAACTGATAAACGCAAACATGCGATTTGTATAATCAAATTTTCTTAAAACTGATTACTATAATAAAATAATACAACCGTCACAGCAGACCTGCGTACTCAGCGAATTTCCAATGGAATTTTGGTATATGTTCTATTTTCCCATAAAATCCATGGGGATTAGAGTATGTAGGTTTGCCGACGTATGGATTTTGTTGGTAAATATAAGTTAAACCCTACCTAGTGAATATACATTACAAATTTTATTAGGTTATGGTGTTCTTTTTATTTTTCCCATAAACCCCATAGAGTGAGTACGTAGGTTTGCCGCCATGTGGGTTTTCTAAGCAAATATAAGTTAAACGCTTCTTAATGAATGTACATACCAAATTTTATAAAGATATGTTAATAAATAAGCAAGATAAAAGGTTCTGTTGATTTCCCATAAGAATAACATGGAAAACATAGTTTTGGATTTTCTCAATAACCATTTAAGTTAGGTAAAAATTAAAAATACTAGATTGTTTTTTTTAAGCTCTTTTAAATGGTTTAAGTTAAAATTGTTGAATTTTATAAATAAAAATCAAAAAAAGCCAAAAACCCAATTTTAACCCCTTTGAAACCCCATAATATATATATATATATATATATATATATATATAGATGTTTAGATATGTAGATATATATATATATATATATATATATATATATATATATATATATATATATAAGTAGATAGTATCATGTTACTTCTAGGACACTTTTGGAGACAATCAAAAATCAAACAAATTTCATAGTTTTTTAATACAATTATGCAATATTTTTGCCATTTTTTGGCCAATTTTCAGCTTTTGTCAAATTGTCATAAAAAATATGCAATTTTAATGAAATTTTTAACAAATATGCCTAAAATTTTCTACAAAATAAAATTTTTTTAAAAACAAGTAAAATTATCACATTTTATAAGTTTTTTTTTAAATAAAATTAATAGTCGACTTTTCATAAGGTAATTTAAAATTTTAATAGTATTTTTTCAATAAAATTTGAATTTTTTTAAAACAAGTAAAATTAAGGTTTAGTATCAATAATATTGTAATAATTATTCAAATTTAACTAAAGCAGTTTCTTTATCATCAAAAGTCTTAATATCAGTGACAATTAAATGTAAATCTTTTTTATTTAATTCTTTAATTGATTTATCATCAATTACATTAGTAAATCTTTTTGGTAAATGTACTTTACATTTTTCTAATTCAACAATAATTGTATATCCATATTTATCTTTAATTCTTTCAAATTTTTCAATTTTATATTTTTTATTTAAATTTAAACTTTTTAATGGTTTATATTCTTTAAATCTTAATTCTCCAACATTATTAATTTCTTCTAGCAGATCCATTTATGTAGGAAAAAATATCACAAACTTGTTTGTGATAGATATGTTAAAAAGTCATTATCATAATTAGGTTTTATACAAAAATCTATATTTAAGTATTTAAAAATCATAGGTAATAATTTTTTGTATGATATATTACTTTTCTTAAAACATAAATATTTATTAAAAAATAGTGTAATTTTTTCTTTATCTTCATTATTCAATTCAAAATCAATATTGTATATTTTGTTTAAAAATTGATAGTAAAATATCCAATTTGTACAATTCCTTTGTTTTAAAAATAATTTTATATTCTTAGGTGTTATTTCAAAATGATTGGAAATACATAAAATATATAATTCATTAATTAATTGTTGTGTTTTATATGGTTGAAAATGGTTAAATTCTCTTAAAATATGTTTAAGATGTTTATTCTTATTACTTTTTCTCTTAATCTTTTTTTTATAAATAATTCTTTTACATATATTACATCCTACACAATTTCCAATAATAGTAAAATTAGTTTGATTATGCCATCTATAACACATATCCATTTATTTAAAAAAAATTATACATAAATGAATGAACCAATTCATTGTCACAAATGTAAGAAAAAAACTAAAAATATAAATCCACAAATCGTTGAAATGAAAAATGGATTATATAGAATTGCTACTAAATGTTCAATTTGTAAAACAAATAAAAGTAAAATTTTGAAAAAAGAAGCTAAACCTATAATTAAAAAAGAATTAACTAAAAATGAACAAATAATTGAAGCAAATGAAATTCATGCTCCAATTAGAAAGAAATTTCTAAAAAGAAAAATAATTACATTAGGTATTGATGATTTATGGGCAGCAGATTTAATTATAATGAAAAATTATGAAAAAGAAAATGATGGTTATAAATATATGTTAAATGTGATAGATACTTTCTCAAAATATGTTTGGTCAAAACCATTAAAGAAAAAAGATGGAAAAACAGTTTCTAGAGCATTTGAAGAAATAATTAAGGATGCAATTAAAATTAATCATAAATCACCTAATCTTTTACATACAGATAAAGGATTAGAATTTATCAATAAAGAATTTAAAGAAATATTAAATAAATATAATATTAAATTGTATCATACAGAAAATGAAGAAAAATCAAGTATAATAGAAAGGTATAATAGAACACAAAATGAAAAAATGAAAATACAGTTTGAAATTAATAAAAATTATAGATGGATAAATATTTTACCAAAAATTGTTAAAGAATATAATAACTCATATCATTCAACAATTAAAATGAAACCAATTGAAGTAAATAAAAATAATGAAAAGGATTTATTAGATACTGTTTTTAAATATAAACCACCAAAAATAATAACCAAATCAAAATTTAAAATAAATGATAGAGTTAGAATTGGAAATAAAAAATCAACATTTTCTAATAAATATAAAAATAATTGGTCTAGAGAAATATTTATAATTTCTAAAATTAATAATACAAATCCAGTTACTTATAGTATAAAAGATCAAAATAATGAAGATATTATTGGAAATTTTTATGAATATGAATTGAAAAAAACCAATTTGTAAATTTTATTTTATATAAATGGAAAAGATATGTTTAAGGTGTAAATTATATAAAGATATATCTAAATTTTATAAAGACAAAAATACTAAAGATGGGTTATATTATTATTGTAAAGAATGTAAGGATGTGTATTATAAAAAATTATATGATAGTATTAAAGTTATTGAATTAAATGAAAAACAATGTCATAAATGTAAAGAAATTAAAGATATTTCAAATTTTAATAATTATCATTATAGTAAAGATAGAAAAAATACAATTTGTATACAATGTATTAGAGAAATGTTTTTAAAACCACAATTTTGTGAATGTGGAAGAAATATTAAATGGACTAATAATTATTTAAGACATTTAGAAACTAAAATTCATGACAAAAATATAACAAAACTAGAAAATTTAAAAATATGATAAAAAAATAAAGACAAAATTTTACTTGTTTTAAAAAAATTCAAATTTTATTTAAAAAATATGATTTAAACTATAAATTACCTAGTAAAAAGTGGAAATACTTCTTATATTTTTAAGAGTTTTATTTCTAAGTAAAAATTATTTTTAATAAATAAAGAATTTCACCCCTAATAAATGGAACGAACAAATAAAAATATTAATTGTCCTTATTGTAATAAAAATATATTATATAAAAATTATGATAGACATTATAATTCAACTAAACATTTACTAAATAAACAAAAATATGATAATAAAATATTTGAATTAAAACATTGGTGTAAAAATAATAATATATATAATTATAAAAATAAAACTTTAGATGAATTAACAAATATTAAAGAAACATTTGATCTTACAAATTATTCATTATTTAATATAGTAAAATTAAATGAAATTGCAAAAAAATTATCTGTCAGAAATTATGAAAAATTATCTAGAGATGAACTAATTAAAAGATTAAACAAAATTAAAGAAAATCCAAATAATTTAGAATATAGATCATTTAAATATATTCAAAATTTAGCAATTAAAAATAGTATTAAAATTGTTAATAAAACTAGAAAAGAATTGATTGGATTATTAAATGATTATTTTAAAAATAGACCAATTCCAAAAGAAAATATAATAAATATTCAAGAAGCTTCGTCATTAAAAGGATATTTTCAAGATTATATTTTAACAAATTCAAATGATGATTTAGATATTAATGATTATTTAGAAACTCAAAGAAATGAAATAAAAAAATTGATAGAAAAACAAAAATTTAAAAATATTAAAGGACAGATGGCTTTAGAATGTGAATATGAAAGAAAATTAATAAATGGTGAAATTCAAAATAGTAATATGTATTTTTGCATAAAAAGTTCAGATATTTTAAATATAGATGATTTTATTGATGATCAATTTAAGAAATTAATAGTTAGAGAACAACTAAATCAACCATCAAAAGGCTCTGGTTGGTCATTAAAAAGATGTGTTGAACTAAATCTAAAATTATCTAAAAATAATTCATTAAATGCTGGATCATATATAGAATTACCAAATGAAATTAAGAATAAAAAATGTTGTGTAAATTTTAAAAATAAAGATGAATATTGTTTTATTTATGCAATTAGATGTGCTATTGATAAACCAAACGAACATGCTGAAAGAGTTAAACAATATCAAAAATATATAAATGATGATATTTTTAAAGGTTTTGATTATCCAATATCATTGAAAGATATTAAATTATTTGAATAAAGATCATTTGATTCTAAATATAACTATCCATCAATGTCAATAAATATTTATAGAATTGATGAAGATGAAAAAATAGTGCCATTACAAATATCTGAACATTATAATTCAAAACTAGAAATTGATTTATTATATTATAAAATTGGTAATAATTCTCATTATATATTGATTACTGATTTAAGTAAGTTAGTATCTAAGCAATTAACACAAAAAAATAAAAATAAAAAATATATTTGTAGAAGATGTTTGACTCATTTCTACAAAAATAAAGACTTGAATAATCATTTAGAGATATGTAAATCATTAGAACCTTGTAGACCTATAATGCCATTTAAAGGTCAAACTGTAAGTTTTAAAAATTATTATAAAAAGTTTGAACATCCATATGTAATTTATATGGATTTTGAAAGTATATTAGAAAAGATTGATAATTGTAAAAATAATCCAAATTGCTCATATACAAATAAAATTCAAAAACATAAACCATATGGATTTACAATCTATTTAGTATCTAGAGTAACTAATAAAATGTATAAACCTATTTGTTATAGAGCAAAAAATGAAGAGGAATTAATAAATGTACCAAATAAATTATTTGAATATTTAGATGAAATTTCAAAATATATAGCTAAAAAATATAATTCAAAAAATAAAAAGCCTATGAATTTAACTAATGAAGAAGAAATTAATTATCAGAAAACAAATATTTGTCATATTTGTGAAAATAGTGGTTTTGATAATGATAAAAGAATAAAAGTAAGAGATCATTGTCATTTAACAGGAAAGTTTAGAGGTGCTGCACATTTAAATTGTAATTTAAATCTAAAATTTCCTCAAAATATTCCTATATTCTGTCATAATAGTTCAAATTATGATACACATTTGTTTATAAAAGAATTAGCTAAAAAATATGGTAAAATTGATTTGTTAGCTAATACAGATGATAAATATATAAACTATTCAGTAAATTCTGGTTATGGTTATGAATTTGAAGGTGATAAACCTAGAAAATTTATAAAATTCTCATTTGTAGATACATTTAGATTTATGGCTACATCAATTGAAAAATTAGCTAAAAATCTTAAAGAATTTAAGCATATAAATAAATTTATAAAAGAAAATGATATAATTGAATATGATAATGAAACTTTAAAAATATTAACTTCTAAAGGTGTATTTCCATATGAATTTATTGATAATGTTGAAAAATTAAACTATGATAAAATATTAGAAAAAGATCAATTTTATAGTTGTTTAACTAATGAAAATATAAGTGATGATGATTATAAACATTATATAAAAGTTTGGAATAAATTAAAAGTAAAAACATTAGGTAATTATTCAGATTTATATAATATTCAGGATGTATTATTATTAGCTGATATATTTGAAAATTTTAGATCTGTTTGTTTGAAAAATTATCAATTAGATCCAGCACATTATCTAACATCACCATCATTAGCTTGGGATTCTATGTTAAAATTAACAAAAATTGAACTAGAATTAATAAGTGATTATAATATGTATTTAATGATTGAAAAAGGTATTAGAGGTGGTATTTCACAATGTATAACTAGATATTGTAAAGCAAACAATAAATATACAAAAAATTATGATAAAACAAAACCTGAAAATTATATGTTATATATAGATGCAAATAATCTATATGGATGGGCTTTAAGTCAAAAATTACCTTATAAAGATATAACATGGATGAATCCTAATACATATACATTAAATGAATGGGAAGAAACAATATTAGAATTAGATGAAAATGCTGAATATGGATATATATTAGATGTTGATTTAGAATATCCTATTGAATTACATGATGACCATAAAGATTTACCATTAGCACCTGAACATTATAATAATAAGCTTTGCACAACATTATTTGATAAAAAAGATTATGTTATTCATTCAAGAAACTTAAAATATTATCTACAAAAAGGATTAAAATTAAAGAAAGTTAATAGAGTTATAGCATTTGATCAAGATGATTATATGAAAAAATATATTGAATTAAATACCAAATTAAGATCCAAATCAACATCAGATTTTGAAAAAGACTTTTTTAAATTGATGAATAATAGTGTTTTTGGAAAAACTATGGAAAATGTTAGAAATAGATGTGATATTAAATTAGGTGATGAAAAGTTTTCATTAAAACAAGCAAAAAAACCTAATTTTAAAACATTTAGTATATTTGATAAAGACTGTATTGCTTCACATATGATAAAAGAAAAGGTTAAGTTTGATAAACCAATCTATATAGGATTTTCAGTACTTGATTTATCAAAATTACATATGTATCAATTTTATTATGAAAAATTAAAGAAGTTTGATCCAAATATAAGATTATTATATATGGATACAGACAGTTATTTTATAGAATTTAAAAAGGATCCATATAAAATTATTAAAGAAAATATTAATGAATTTGATACAAGTGATTATAAGAAAGAACATGAATGCAATAGTGAAAAGAATAAAAAAATAATTGGTAAATTTAAAGATGAGTTAAATGGTGAAATATTAGAAGAATATTGTGGTTTAAGATCAAAATTATATAGTTATGAATTTAATAATAAAAATCCTGTAAAATGTAAAGGTATTAAGAAAAGTGTTGTTGATAAAACATTACATATGGATGATTTTAAGAAATGTTTATTTGATGATCAAGAACAATATAGAGAAATGACTTGTATTAGAAGTTTTAAACATGAACTATATACAATTACAATAAATAAATTAGCTTTAAGTAATAGAGATGACAAAAGATTTATTTGTGAAAATAAAATTGATACATTACCTTGGAGGTATAAAAATAATTATAAATAAATGGAAATTTTAATTGTTCCAAAAGAATTAATAAATAATGATTTTGATATAAAATTATATTTATTTAAAACTAAAATATCAAATAAATTTTTAATATATCTTTTTAAATATAAAAATTATTTTGTATATCATTATAAGTTTAATTTTATAATAGAACCATTTATAAATATAATAAAAAATTATGTTAAAGAAAGTTTTAAAGAAAATGATCAAAATTATATTAATAATTTATAACCATATGATATTGAATTTATACTATAATTTTATGTATATTTTTAAATATTTTCTTTAATAAATTTAAATATATTCAATAATTTATTGAATATCTAACATAAAAATATCTATAAATTTTACTTTATTATCATTATAAGTAAGACCCGTCTTTAAGACGGGTCTCAAATTTGTATATAATTTATTATATTTATGAATATTTTTGAATGTTTAAGAAGGGTAACATTTTGTTCCCCTTAAGTTTTTATTGTATAATAAGGTTACCTCCTTTAAAAAATTTTAAAATAAATATTCTAATTTATATGGGACCCATTTTGGGTCCTACCTAATTTTAATAAGTTTTGTATGTTTTTCATTATATGATAGGGGGGACAAATTGTCCCCTCTAAAAATATCTATAAATTTTAATCTATCCTTATTGTTTTCTACTTTTTTTATTTTGAAATTAATAAATATAAACCAGATTCATTAATAAACATTGTTTTATTATCTATTTTATTGACGCCTGTTTTAGGGCATCTGAAAAACATGTTTGTACATCAATTTCTAGGGTGTCATAATTTGTGACACCTATAATTTTTATGTAAATTAATTTATCATTATTATGTAAATGTAACTGTTGGTTACACTTGATATATTTTAAGTTTTATATATTTTTCTTTTACATTATCAATTAAAACTTTTCTAGAATTTTTATATTTTAAAATATAACAAATATCTTTTCTTTTAAACCAAGGTTTATTTTGTTTATTAAATACAATTAATTTATTATTAAATATAAAATTATTGTTAATTAAATAAATTATTGTTTTTATTATTTATGTAGATAAATTTTATATTACAAATTTTGTTTTAATCTTAAATATACAATACTTTTAATATTTTCATTATTTATTTGATTTCCATCACTATCTTGAATAGATATTACAATATTTTGAATTTTATTTATATTTTTTAAAGGAATATAATCAATTTCATTTGGTTTTTCACTAATTTTTGATCCATATTCAACATTTGGATAAAATGAATAAAGAATTTCTGATTCTTTATGTAAATGTGAATGATCTTTATGATTTTCAAAACTAGGATCAACTAAATTACAATGTATTTCAATAACATCAAAAGGTCTAATTTTTGGTAGTTTTATTCCTTTTGTTAATACATTTGGTTCAATCATTTTATCATCTAATCCTAATAAATCAATTATAATTGTTGTTACTATAATTTTAACAGGAGATTTTATTATAATATATGGTCCATCATTTTTCAGTATAAAATCATTTTCATCAAATTTATTAATTTTCTTTTTAAATTCTTTTAAACTATTAATAAAAATATTTTTTATTTCTTCAATTGTATAATTTCCTTTATTTATATCAAAATATTGATCTATAATTTTATCATCTTCATCTTTAATAGAATATCCATAACAGTTTTTATAATCATTTGGTATATTTGATATAAAATTATCTGAATAAAATCCACTTAAACCAATACTATATTTTCCATCTAAATGTATTGGATGTTCTAATCTTAATTCTAGTTTGGATGAATGACCAATTATTTTAAATAATTTCATCTTATTTAAATGGAGAAATTTTTAGAAAACAAAGATAATATAAAATTAGAATCATATGATAAAAATAATAAAAATGATCAACCTATTAGATTATTAATTATAGGAACAAGTGGATCTGGTAAAACTACATTATTATTAAATTTTATTTACTAAAGATTAATTCCATATTCAAATTTATATATTTTTAGTAAATCATTAGAACAACCATCTTATAAATTATTACAAAAAAGATTTAAAAATATAGAATCAAATATTAATAAACAAATTTCTTATTTTTCATGTGATGATATGATTCCACTAAATAAATGTAAACCAAATTCATTAGTAGTTTTTGATGATTGTATTTTAGAAAAACAAGATAAAATTAAAGAATATTTTATAATGGGTAGACATAAAAATATATCATGTATTTATTTATCACAATGTTATTCAAAAGTTGATATGCAATTAATTAGAAATAATTTAAATATGTTATGCATCTTTAAACAAAATGAACATTATATGAAAAAAATATATAATAATTTTGTTGGATCAGATATGAAATTTGATAAATTTAAAACTATTTGTAATGATTGTTGGAAAGAAGACTATGGATTTTTAACTATTAATTTATTAAAAAAATCAAATGATGGAAAATATATGAAAAATTTTTCTGATATTAAATAATGATAATGGCTTGTTGTATGTTTGATTCAATAATTGATAGAATATTTATTTTATTAGTATTATTTATTTCATTAGTATTTATATATTTAATGAAAATTACAGAAATAAAGTAAAATAAATTGTGTTTAACATAATTAGTGTTTATGTTAACATGATTTGTGTTTGTGTTAACATGATTTGTGTTTTGTGTTAACATGATTTGTTTTTATGTTAACATAATTTGTGTCTGTGTTAACATAATTTGTGTTTTGTGTTAATATGATTTGTGTTTATGTTAACATGATTTGTGTTTATGTTAACATGATTTGTTTTGAACCTAAATTTTTCTTTGTAATAAATGGATAAAATATCTGTTAATGAAGCTAAAAAATTAGATGATATTGAGAAAAAATTAATAAAAGAATTTAAAAATCAAATTAAAATTGAAGATAATTATGAAAAAATTAAACAAAAAGCATATGAACCTATAACATCAGCAATTGGTAAAGTTGAAAATAAAATTGGTGAAGTCTTAAATGAAAATAAAAACCTTATGGAATTGGTACCTATTGTTAATAATTTTGCCAATATATCAATACCAGAAACTGAAGAACTAAATTTACCTTCAAGTACTCCATTTAGACCAATCAGACAACCAATAATTCAAGAAGAATCGACATTTATTGACCCAAATTTAATTTCACCTCAAACATTAGATAAAATTATTGGTCCATTAGCACAAAAATATTTACCAAGAACAAAAGATGATAAATTTGGTTTATATTGGAATAAACATAAAAAATCATTTATGATTGGTGATAAAATAACTGTAATTGATAATGATGATTTAATAATTGATGATAAAAAATATAATGGAACACATGGATTATGGAGATTGTTAACTTATGAAAAGAAACCAGATAATAATTTATATACACAAGATGATTTAAATAATTATTCAAAAATTTTATGGGAAACTAATTCAATTTATAAAAATAATGATCCAAATAGTAAGAAACCAAAATCTAGTAAAGGTGATAAATATATTAATTTAATTAAACATATTTGGGAATTAAAAGGTGAAATTGAAGGTTCAGGAATCAGACAATATACAGAAAATAAAATTGAATATAGATTTATAGATGATTTAAATAAATTAGATAATATTATTAATTATATATATGCACAAGAAAAAGCTGGCAATAATAATTTTTTAAATGAAAAGAAAGCAATTAAAGACTTTATATCAAATAAATTAGATGAATTAATTGAAAAACCTGAAGGAATTAAGTATTTAAAAAGAATTTTGGCAAATATTTCATCACCATTATTAAAAGATGGATCAGGTATTTTAAATAATGTTATAAATAATTTACCTTTTGAATTACATGTACCTGGTTATCAATATCTAGGGCCTGGAACTAAATTAAATAAAAGAGTAAAAAGAGGTGATCCTGGAATAAATGATTTAGATAAAGCTGCTAAAGAACATGATTTATTTTATAGAGATCATAAAGATACAAAATCTAGAAATGAAATAGATGATAAAATTTTACAAGATAAAGCATGGGATATAGTAACATCAAATGATCATAGAATTGGTGAAAGATTAATTGCATTACCAACATCAGGTGCTATGTGGATGAAAAGAAAATTTGGTATGGGTTTAGAAGTAGGATTAAAATTTTAATAAAATTAATTATATTAATCTATATTATAAAAAACTATAAATTTTTTTCTTAATAAATGGAAAAAACAAATATAAACTTGACAGATAATCAAAAATCAAAAATAAAATTAGCATTTAAAAATAAAAAATCAGTTATAATTCAATTTAATAGTGATCAATTTAATGAAAATGGAAAAGATATTATATTATTATCTAAAAGACAAATTAATAAACTAAATAAACATAAAAAATTAAATAAAGGATTAAGATTTGAATTTTCATATAATCAATTAAAAGAAATAAAAAATGGTGGATTACTAAAAGAAATTTTAGATTTTGCTGATAATATACCTATAGTTAAAAATTATACACCAAATGTTAGAAAGGGAGCAAAAGTAGTAAAAGAATCTATAATTCCTAAATTTAGAAATTTTGTTGATTGGTTAGATCATGAATTAAAACATGTAGAAGGATCTGGTTTAGATAAAAAAACATTAAAATATATGAAACATAATTATAAAAAAATTTTGAACCACTAACATTAGGTGAATTAGAAAAATTGTGTAAAAATATAAAATATTTTAGAGGTGTATTTATGAGAGATATATTACCTAATAAAGTTAATAAATTTGAATGTGGAATTATAAATTTAGATTCATTTGATGGAAATGGAACTCATTGGGTTTGTTATTATAAAAAAGATAAAATTAAATATTATTTTGATTCATATGGAAATATAGTTAATAAACCACCAATAGAATTAGTTAAATATTTAGGAAAAGATAATATATTTTATAATGATAATCAAATTCAAAATTATAATGATCCACCAATTTGTGGTCATTTATGTATTTTATATTAAATGAATTAAATAATAATAAAAAATTTGATAATATAATAAATAAATTAATCCTTAATAAATATAGATTCACAAAATATATTTGATCTGTTTGGAAGACAGAAAAAACATCCAATTAATATTAAAGAAGATTATATAAATTCTAAATTAAATATATTTTTTAATAATTTTAGTAAAAGTTTTAAAAGTCATGTAAAAAAGACTGAAAATCTAGTAAATGCTATTGGTTTATCAAAAAATTATATAAGTATTAATGGTAAAAGAATTGTTAATGTTAAACCAAGTATAAATAAATATGATGTTGTAATAAAATCAGAATTAGATGAAGTTTTAGATTCAATTATTAAAATTGGTAATGATCATTCAGAAACTAAAAAGGATTTAAATAAAATTACAGACTTTTTAATTAATATTGGAAAATATGTTGAAAATTTAGAAGAAAAATTAGAAAAAGAACTAAAATTTCTATTTGATGGAGTCAATGAATCCATAAAAGAATTAAATGCTGAAATAATACTAATTAAATATGATATAGATAAATTACAATAATTATTTTATATAAATGGAGTTGATTTATTGTCTTAAATGTAAACAAAAAACTAATTCTAAAGATATTCAGATAATAAAATTGAAAAATATAAATGTAATTAAATCAAAATGTTGTATTTGTAATTCAAAGAAAAGTTGTTTTACAAAATTTTCTCCCTAATAAATGGCTCTATACAGTTCATTTGATTTATTCATTATCAGAAACCAAAATCAATTAAACAAAGATGATTGGGATGATATTTCTGAAAAATATGAGTTGAGTATTAATATGATGAGATTGTTTCAAAATAAATTAAATTGGCAAAAAATTGCTCAACATCAAAATTTAACTATAGATTTTATTACTGAATTCATAAATTATCAATTAAAAGATTATATTGATTTGATTTGTAAATATCAAGATTTAACTGAATATTTCATTCATGATTATGCATTTACATTAAATTGGGAATTAATTTTAGAACATCAAAAAATATCAGCAAAATTTATACTTGATCATGCTACTGAAATTGAATATTTTAAAAGTAAAAATGAAATTGATACATAAAAATTATAAAATTTGACATCATAAAATTATAAAAATTTTACTTGTTTTAAAAAAGCTTTTGATTTAAAAAATTTATCCTTAATAAATGGCTGATTACAAAAAATATGTAAATGATATTGAAAGAGCTGAATACAAAAATTTCTATCCATTATCTAAATTACATTTAAATGAACCTAATAAAAAAACTGAATTTAATATAGATTTTGGAGATGGATTTTGTACTTCTAAATTTCAATTTTATATATCTGGTAAATTGACTAAATCTGATGGAAATGCATATGATAATGGTGCTAATATAAAATTAATTGATAATTTTGTTCCATTTTTATTTTCAAAAATTGAAGTTAGAAAACATAATAAATTGATTGATGAAATTGAATATCCTGGTCTATTAAGTACAATTAAAGGTACTATAACTTATTCAAAATCAGAAATAAATCAGATAAATAATGGTTTTGAATCAAATTTTAAAAATAAATTTGAAGCAATTGGTAATTTATCTCATTTTGGATTAGGATTTTTTGAAAATGTAAATATTCCAATATACAAAGGAGGTTTTAATATAACATTTATTAGATCAGAAGATAATGATGCAATTTTTAGATGGAAAACTAAAAAGGCTGATGGATCTTATGATAATGCTACATTACCAACTGAAGGTAAAATAACAATTGATGAATTTTTTATTAGAGTTCCTATAATTGAATACAAAACAACAAGTAAAATTCAATTAATTAATGAACTAAGCAAATTTGAAAAAGTAAATTTTCATTTTAATCATTGTCAATGCATTGAACAAAAAAAAATACAGGAAAGAATTTAAGTTTTGATATAACAAATATCTATAGAAATATTTATAATCCAAAATTTATTATAATTGGATTTCAAAAAACAAGAACAAATGATCAGTTATTTGATACTTCTAAATTTGATAGTATGTATGTAAAAAATATAAGAGTAAAACTAAATGGTCATTATTACCCTGATGAATTGGAAAATTTTGATATAAACAATGAAAAATTTAGAATTATGTATGAAATGTATCAAGATTACAAAAAAGTTTATTATATTAGTAGTAAAATGTATTATAGTCCAACAGAATTTCTAGATAATAGACCAATTTATGTAATTGATACTACAAAAAATCCAACAAATATTTCAAGTTCAAAAAATGATATTATTATTAATGCAGATTTTGATTATGATATAGTAGCTACTAGTAAAACAAATTGTTATATTATTATTGTATCTGAAAAATTACTTGAATATAATATAATCAAAAATGATATTACTGAAATTAATTAGAATGAATTATTACTATTTTAGTCAAATTTATTAAAAAAATACTACTAAAATTTTAAATTACCTTACGAAAAGTCAACTATTGATTTTATTGAAAAAATACTTATAAAATGTGATAATTTTACTTGTTTTTAAAAAAATTTTATTTTGTAGAAAATTTTAGGCATATTTGTTAAAAATTTCATTAAAATTGCATATTTTTTATGACAATTTGACAAAAGCTGAAAATTGGCCAAAAAATGGCAAAAATATTGCATAATTGTATTAAAAAACTGTGAAATTTGTTTGATTTTTGATTGTCTCCAAAAGTGTCCTAGAAGTAACATGATACTATCTACTTATATATATATATATATATATATATATATATATATATATATATATATATATGAACGAACGCTATTTTTGGCTTCTAGGGACCTCAAAATGAAAAAGTATCATGGTCCCGGGCTTAGGTCTTACCATGACTACTACTGTAATAGCGTATTCCCTATAGGGAAATTCGCTAAAATATTATAGTTTAGTTGCAAATGGAAAATTAAAAGTAAATTACAAAAGTATAAATAACTCAATGTGGAAATACTGAGGTCCACATGAGATAACACCGTTTGAAACAGCATTTGTCATCATCACAGCTTATCTCTCCTACCATTCTGTCCTCACCGCCACATTACTTCTTATCATCTTACAAATTTAAATTATACATTTTAATTTATAATTTGTATTGAAAGACTATTTGTTAAAAATATAAATTGAAATAGATAGTTTAATCGATGGTTTTAGAGAATCGCTAGCATACAAATGTTACTACTAAGATAATCACACCAGAGATCCTAATCTATCTAGAGTCAGAGAAACTTATCTCACCCGTTTTTGTTCAATTGCTGAAAAGTAACACTAATAAAAAGGAAAGTCATATCATTAAGGAAATTAAACAAGCATTCTATTTTTTTAATAACCCTGAATAAAATCTAAATATGCAACCCAAAATTGCGATACAAACGAATTGTATAACACTCAGTAAGTTAGACCCATCAAAGAAAGTTGGAATCAGTAGAAACTCCGTAGGTGGTGGGTGAATGTTGCGGTTCTGGACATTAAAGGAAATCAATGTAGCTTTGTAGCATCCAACCACCGCTCTTATCGGAGACTCGGCCAGCCGCAAGTTTGACTTCTGATACAAACTGAAGAATAAATGTTATTAGTTCACATCTCATTTAAAAATAGTTAAATTAATTACTTTAATTAATTAGTTTAATACTTTTGGTTTTAAATCAATAACGTTAGCCACTAGGTAAGTTTTATTTTCATAGTACTCACGATGGAGATAAACGTATTCATATAAAAACAGAGACGTCGTACACAGCTAGGGAATCTTTATTATTTCGATTTGGTGATGTTTGATTTGGCAATTTTGCTACACCCTGTATAATGTAAAATTATGATGAGTATTATATAAACACAGGTTAATTATGAAATTAGATTTAATTTACAAGATAAATTCTTTAAGTATCAGATAAGTAAGTATCAGATTATAACAAATTATACTTAGTATAGTTAATCAGTTATAAAAAGGCATTTTTATATACAAATTAGTTAATTAACATGTAAATAATAATTACTTTAATTTTTTTAAATATATTAAAGACTCTAATAAATACGGTACTAAATATCTTTAGTATTTAAAAATATTGCAATATTTTGCAAAAAGGTATACCCATGGGTATACCTTTTTTCGGAAGGGGCTGAAAAAAATAAAGAGTAAAATTTAAAACTTTAATTAAAAGTTTGAAAAAACAAGTCTTCACTCTAATCAAAGGGAACATCAAAATGAATTTAGAATTCTCATCGAAAATCAATTCGACGCCGTTTAAGGCCACACCACCCTTTATTGCTTTCCACTAAATGCGACCATAATACTTACCCCTAGTGGGTTTCGTGTAAAGATTTTTAAGATAGTGTGTAGAGTAATAATAAAAAATAATTATGTTTATTTTATATTCTTTACAAATTAGCAAACTTAAGCTAGTAACTTTATCACAACATCCTTATAAAATAATTAATAGACAAACTAAATCGGTAACATTTAATTTTTTTACTTGATTAAGAAATGGAAAGGCAGTGTGAGAGAGACATGATTTTATTAAATGAGTGGTCTACTAATGAACATCTGCGGAATGATATGTAAAAATATCGTCATTAAACATGTTAAAATTCCTCAAGTAGAATACTTTGCCTAGGTTAGAAAAAACTAGTATTGCGTTTTTGTACTTATTATGTTAGTTCAAGCATAATAAGAATAATTATGATTGCACGGGTTTTTAGGTAATGGGCATTAAATGATTGGGATTAAGGATTACAGAAAAAATTAACTTAAAACCCAAGTTAAAATATGTAAAGTATTTTAAACCTAAATTGTGATTCAATATTTTGTATAGCCAAAGAAAATAGATCACAAATGAAGGATTTATTAAATGTTACATTTTAAAATCTAATATGTATGTTTGTATGTATAACTAAAGTTTTACGAGGTTTAAATAAATGGGAAGGTTAAAAAAGCAAACGTGATGGTTAATAATATCCCTAACTCCACATTTCATCAATCTTGAATATACAATCCTTCACCTGACTAGCTACATCAACATAAGAAAATTCTGCATGGTATTGTATAATCTTAAATCATCTTAATTTCAGAATTATTCAATATGCAGAACACAAATATATGAACTCTGTATAAATCGAACAAGGTATTGGAAAAACGGGACTATGAAGTTGGAAGAACCCTCAATCAAAAGGGGCTCAGCGACATGTGTGGCAGCTCCTAACAAGCCGGGAACCTTTAATGCCGTCGAGCCCCGCCGATTGGACGCTCTACAAGCGACCATCTTGAAAACTTAGATATGCCCTAAATACCCCACAGACAAATTGTGTGTTTACGACATAAAACCAATGGTTTCCTTCCTTTAACTATAAAATGAGTTTTAATTCCACGAATGCTACTGTTATCAGTATCATAATCATATCAAAACTTCCCATTTAAGATGTTATTAGCTGGAAAGGGTAAATTAAAAAGCATTAAACATTGCAATTCCAGTTTTCTGTGTATAATAATGCTGTAGTACCGTAAAATATTGCACTAGACTGTTTTGTTGCAGGTTGATACCTTGGGCCAGAGTAGAGATTATGCTGCAGGATATGATATCATAGTCCTCGAGAACTCTCTTCCAAGAAATTAACCAATTAAAGGTATTGTTTTAAATGAAAATTAGAAAATAATAGTAATAATAACAAACATTGCAGATAAATCTACTGAGTGGTATAGAAAGGGTATCTTTAATGTCAAATTGTAATGTTTCACACTAAATAATTACTATACCAAAGTTTTACAAATGACTCATAATAAACAGACTATTACATTATTCCACAAGTTATAAAGATCAAATATTACCACGCTTAAAGCTATAATATACATATTTCTATTACCAACCACCTTTACATACACAAACCTTTCTATAACATATTTCCATTTACATTGTATTGTTGTGTACATTGTCTTACAATACCTTAAAAGTTTTAAAACGAGAACATATCAATCGTTGAATATAAAACGTTGAAACTTATTTTCCAATATCCAAAATTTGGCCATTTATTAGCCATTTAACCTCGCTCTTAAAACCCTTCATTGGCTCCATAACAGTTTTAAATACATTATAAGGCAATAATGTAATTTACAAAAGAAGAGTTTTCAGGCTACAAAGATAATGAATTTTTATAACTTACATTTGTATGGTAAATGTATACACAATACTATACATTTTTAATAATACATCAACTTAAAAAATCTTTGAATGCTATTAAATACTATTCCTGTATCATTTGATGAATTTTTGTGAACTTTTATTGGTCACAATTAAAGTAATTCAGACCAAGTTACGATAAACTGGTCACTGTAGTATTAGATATTTCAACTGTTGCGCTTCGGTGAGGTACACCAAAGTAGGTCTACGGGGCCTTTGCTTGTCGGATGAGTGATCATGTATTGTGACTGTTGTAGGAGACTGTTCCAATGCCAGCAGAGGGAGGGGGATGGAGTATGTGCTAGACGGGGTGGGTCGCTGTCCACGCCACGCGTCATGGACGCTCAAGCCGAGGTTCTCGTCAGCCCAGATGTTATGTTGAGCCGCGCAGCCATTGCTTGTCGGATGAGTGATCATGTGTTGTGATTGTTGCAGGAGACTGATCCAATGCCAGCAGAGGGAGGGGGATGGAGTATGTGCTAGACGGTGCGGGTCGCTGTCCGCGCCACGCGTCATGGACGCTCAAGCCGAGGTCCTCGTCAGCCCAGATGTTGTGTTGTGCAGTGCTGCTCAGTGTAGTTCTGTGGGTGACCGCTGTCAGCGCCATGTGTCCTCCGCAGTGCTTCTGCCACGATGACACTCTCACCGCAACGTGCACCAGTGCTAAACTCGCGGTCTTCCCCATCCAGCTCAACCCGGACGTCAAACATATAGACCTTAGTGATAACAGGATCTCAAGTGTCGATTACACCCTGACATTTTATATAAACCTTCTTCACTTAGACCTGTCACATAACAAAATTCATTCGTTAGGTAGTCATAATTTTGAACGACAAGAAAACCTGACTTTTCTAAACCTTAGCTTTAACCATATTTCACACCTTGGGAAAGGAACGTTCAAAGGCCTTAAAGTTCTAAAACTTCTCGACATTAGCAATAATTCTATCGAAACCGTTGACGGTAGTGCGTTCAAAGACACTGTAGAACTCGAAGTGCTTAATTTTTCTAATAACAAGATCACCTCTTTTGAAGATCCACAAGTGTTTAAAAACCTTCGGAAACTCAAGTACTTATACCTGGACGGAAATCAGATTTTAGATGTTCCTAGTCTAGTTTTACAGAAACTTCCCTATTCATCTATAGAATTCATTAGCTTAGCTAATAACTATATCGATGCACTAGACGATCTATCATTTCCATCTCCTTCGATGGGGTCTCTCAAACGACTATCCCTCTCATCAAATGCCATATCGAGTATCCATCGATCATCGTTTAACGCACTTCACTCTTTGAGTTACCTCGACCTTTCTGACAACAACCTAACTCAAATACCGACAGAGCAAATGTCTAAGCTAAGTCAACTAGTTGAGCTCGATCTCAGTGAAAATATGTTTAATGAACTTCCTGCTGTAGCCTTCCAGAGTTTGTTTCATTTAAAAATTTTACATCTCTCAAGAATGCCTCGCCTTTCTCGAGTAGACTCGAGAGCATTTGTAGATAACATCCACCTGGAATCGGTTATCATGGACGACAACAGAGAGATCACGGTGTTACCGACAAGAGTCTTCCATGGAAATCTCCATTTGAAGCATATTTCGATAAGAAGGAATTCCCTGAGTGCTATAGATGCCTCTCATTTTCCCGTTGACAGTCTCCAGAGCTTGGACGTCTCAGAGAATCCATTCAACTGTAATTGCTCGTTGTTGTGGCTTTGGAAACTGGCACTTCAAGAGAAGCAGTCTACTCAAACCTTGTTCCAACCCTCCAACGAGACCTTTGAGACCGAGGAGCCACAAATTCTTAGGCTAAGCATTTCAAACTTGAGGTGTGAGTCACCTCAGAACCTGCAAGGAACACTCCTAGTGGACGTGCCAGAGTCCGTAGTTCGCTGCGAGACCACGTGGTTTACAGTGGCTGTTGTGACAGCGTTCGTTCTCGCACTTTTTGTTGCAACCTGTGTCGTGCTCCTTCTCATCTCGGACAGATCCTTCCTCTCTTGCAGGAAGTCCAAGGACCCTAACGACGTGCCTCTAAGTGGGGACTCAAAACGTATGGCCCCAAACATCCACAACGGGCCTGGACCTCCGCCAGTGCTGATGTTGATGCCAGAGAAGGAATATCCTACGGACCCTCTCTACTTAAAAACACGCGCTCCCGGCCAAGTGCGTGACTTGAGGTACATGGAACCTTGGGTACCAGTAAAGAGCGAACAGTTCAGCCCCGTACACAACGAATACACTTTAGATATAACCAGCAACATTAGAAAGCCTGCACATGTTGTTTACGTATAATTTGTGTGTTGTTTTCAATATCTAGGGTAACAATTACGTCAGCTGCAGCTATGACTGTTCATAATGTGATATGTAACATTGAAGGGCTAAACTAGTTTAATTTTTTTTAATTAGCTTAATATGTTTTTTTTTTTAATAAGTTGAGATGTACAAAATAAATACTTTTTTGATCATACCATAAAATTGAAACTTTTCATATTTTGTAATATAAAACAGATAAAATAAATTATTCTATTATACATTGTTATTTTCCAAATATTTTTATCTTTTTATTTTAGTAACAGTGTTTAAATAAAAAAATTACAATCGCATAACATGTATTTATTATTTAGTGTAGGTGCAAAAAAATGTTAATTTCTTATCAGATCATTTGTTTATATATAAGACTTATTTTAAGTACGAGTAATTATGTATGTTATGTAGCTAAGTCGTTAAAGGTTTATTGAATGCAAAATAAATATTTTTTTAATAAATGGCATATTATATTATAGTAAATTTTTCACGTAGTTAAATCAAATACTTATTTTTATTATAATAATTGACAACGAAATTTAATTTTACTATACCTTTGTGAATATTCACAAAAACCGTTTATGTTAGAAAACTTCGTTTAGAATTCCTTTTATAAAATTTCTCATACGTCCTGCTAAACTTGTACTTGTGAAACATGCAATTTGTTTAAGTTAAATCTAGCTCCAAGTAAGTGTTTAAATCAATCATTTGACCATTTGTTAATCAATTTCGTAAAATTATTAATCAGATTATTCTTTCAACTGCCAGCGATGTAGTGAAAAAAGATGCAAATATTATGTAAAAAATAATCTAACGAAACCTTAAATTTCATACTGGGATTTCATGGAATCCCTGATCACCATCGTGTTCTTCTTTAATGGACATAACAAATATTTTAACAGAGATTCTTGTGCAGTGAAGACAAAACATCTTACTTACTCTTGTTTAGCGGTATCTTTTTACATCCCAGTGTAAAACATAAAATATTTGTTATTTTTATACAGCAATGATCGTATTATACAGTGTATTAAATATAAATTTAAGGGTAAGCAGATTACTTTAATAAAAAAATCTACATTGTTAAGTAATTATTTTACTCACATACTATACTGGGTGGAATATATTTTGTTTGAAAAGCTCATTAACCCTTCAATATACACGGTGTGACGTTTTAGACTAAGACTTTGTACCAAATATTGCAATAATATAACTCATAGACATATATTAGGCTTTCTCTAATTGTAATATATATTTTCTAACATAGTTGATTACATTGTTATGACAAACCTCGTATTTTGTACCTTATATTTTGTACTTGTGCTGTGTAAACGTTTTTGAGCTAACACCATTTTCCACATTATATATAAATACGCTGTTCTTTATCAAAGACTGATTAATTATCTTGTACATATGCAGGTTTCAGAGAAGAGATTTAGTTGAACTTAAGCAATAACGGTTGAGAACGAAGAATTTGTGAGATTGTCATTGAGGGATACCCCAAGGTGCTATTGACACAGTGAGAGTTTTGTATTTAGTCACTGATAACTCTCTTCAAATTGTATAACTTGTTAAGTTTTTATTAATAAAGAGCTTCCTGTGTAGTATATTTAGGTTTTCAAATAAGAATTTGTTTACTAAGAGCTTACTATAAAAATGTATGGTTCGTCAATGGATGAAATTTGATATCTCTCTAAATTCTTTAAAAGAATAAGTAAACGATTTATAATTTTATTTCTTAACTTTATTTTAACTTCCTGTGAGATTTTAACAAATGAATTGAAAAAATACACAAAAAGCAACTTATTTATAATCGAACAATTTTAGAATCTCAGCTGGGTTTCACACCACCTTTAACATTTTATTGGAACCAATAATATTATTGTTGTTTTCTTCAACTATTTTTTTCTGTTAGTTTTATAGAGTCTTCCTATATTATATTATTAATTTTGATTAAGGGAATGAAATGTAAATAATCCAACATAACTGAATGTATACATTACACAGTGTATTTTATCTTATGTTGTTTTCTGAATAAACATTGACCACGTTTAAAATTTCCGATATCCCCCCCCCCCCCCAATCCACCTTATATATGGCAATGTATTTTTGTTTTGTTAAGCCGCGTCCGCACTGGCCGAACATGTTCGCCGAACAAAGTTCTTCCGAACTTTTGTTTGTTCGTTGCTAACCTTTTAGAATGTAAATCATATTGCCGGTAATTGTCCGTTAGGAGTGTTTGTGGATTTTTGTGTTCGCCGAACAAGTTCGCCACGATGTTCGGCCAGTGCGGACGCGGCTTTATATTTCTTAATTTAACACAAGATTACAACCTACGACTGAATTACTGCATTAAATTGCATCTCAACTAATGATTTAGAAAATCTGCAGCCATTAAGTAGACCTAGACTAAAAATTAAATTTAGTCCACATTCTTTATCCTTAAGGGTGCTGAAAATATACTGCGGTTGTTATTTATGTATAGAGTGAAATTACCTTTAATATAATTATATCCACAAAATATTACATCTAAGATTTTTTTCTACTATCGGTTAAGCTCTCAGAGCTAACCAACATTGTTCATAATTTTTTAATAAAAAAGATAGGACTTAAAACATGTTTTGTATTATATAACTTGATCGCGGTGCTATGATATTTTTGTATACCTCTCCAGCATCCTGAGTTATTCTCAACTTAAAAAATAACTGCAATATCTTAATGCCGTAATATCTTTAAATTTAACTTAAAGGGCTATTGGACATAAACTGTTATTCAAAAGAAAAATTATACTTTTTTGGGTGGTATTTCTTAGTAAGCAAGGATGAAACTAATGACGCCACGGGACATCCTGTTTAAAACTCTACTCCAGCGCCCTGGTCCTTGTTAACACTGGTAAGATCACGTCCGTGCGGGCGAAAGTCATTAGTAGCAAAGAGAACCCCACGGCAATTAAAAACTCAAGAGAGATGAGATTAGTTGTTCTAGCTGTATCTCTCTTACTGCAGGCTCACTCTCTAAAACAAAGAAAGATTCAGAGAGAATTGTATAATGCATTTAATTAAACCTAAAATGTAAGAAATATGTTGGACTTCCATATTAAGCTATCCTCAATTTAATATACACATAAATTTATCAGATAAACTTTGACAAAATATTTGAGAAAACATATAAATTTTCCCACAGAGTTTTTACTATAAACTATTAAAAACATTTATATTTTGGAGTCTAGAGCAAACATTTACAGCTTTTTGCATTCCTTTCTTTTATTTTAGATGTTTTTCTATTTTGGCTTTTAATTACTTTCAGGAACTTTCAAACCCTACTCTTATTCCTATCTAACGTTGATTTATTGATAGATAACATCAAAGAAAACAGTCAAAGGTGTATTCGCAAATATCACAACAGAATGAACATGTGATATTCTCAAGAATCATCGTCAGCCGGATGTATGCCATAATGTAATGCTGTGAGCAGAACACTCCGAATGTGTTGCCGGGGGCAGATGAACCGCTAGAGCGGCTCCTCCACGTCAACTTTATCACCGATGTTATCGTACAACAAGAGCATGAGCAGCGCCGCCGGCGCGGCGGGGCGGTTAGAACAAAGTTGTGTGGCGTTGTTGTTACATATGATGATATCTCTGATTGTTAAATAACAGTTACTGTTCATGTTCCTTGGTAAAGCTGGCACAAAATAGAGGTAACAGTAATGTTCGAAAACTGAAACTAAAAAGACGAAGAATTTATAAATTTAATTGTTTGTCATTAATAATTTGGAATAATAATTTTGTGTTTGGAGAATATTAATGAGAGTATTATAGTTTCAATTGAAGTGCGAAAGCAATATGTGTAATATTTAATCAATATATTTAGGTGTAATCTATAACATCTTAAAGGGATGATAAAATATCTAAAACCAATGATTTGACTAACCCGATAAACATCCTTACAATTTAGAAAGATTTCATCTCGGTTCCGGGGGACCACGCTTTTTCTCAGTTAGCTTGTAAAATTATAATACTTCACATCGTTACCTGTCTGTGGCCACTTACGTTGAAATGCCACTGACAAAAATGCTATTTTTTTTGTACTTAGCAAACAGCTGACTTTTCAGTCCTAGGACAAAAAATATACTGTTTCGGTACTATTGAAAGAACAAAAAACAGCCTGATTTCATGCTGAATGATAAATACCCCCGTCACCGCAGACCTTCGTACTCAGCAATTTTCCAAAGAATTATTGTTTCAACATCAAAGAACATTGTGGCTATTTTATATAATTAATAATCTTTACAAGGAAACATCATATATTAAATGGAATTATATTTCAGAGTTAATATTTTTATTCAATAATTTATATATTAATATTTATATTGCAATAAATTATTATTTTAATGGTAGTAAATGTGCTTATAAAAAGCTTCCATGCAAAAGGAATGATTTGTTTACAAATCCCAAAACATAAATATTCCAAATTTGACAGATGCAGAAGACAGCTGATCAGCTGATCAGGAACAGACACCTTATTATCTCCACCTCTATTGCTCCCATTATACACTATATATACAGGGTGGTTATAAAGTCCCTTCCCCCATAGTATTTTTTCTACAATTTATATTAAAAGTGATTTTCAATGACGGAATTCATTGTATAGATACATACTCTAACTTTTGTAGTAGTTTAAAATTTTGGGCGTTACCTGAGGTCTAAGATGTAGGAGTCAACTTCAAAATTCCTTATGAGAAGCTAGTCATGCGACATTTCAAATAACACTACATTTTCCCCCTGAAAACAGTGGTGCAATCTAAATTCAAAAGGGTTATACCGTTTTTAAGATATCTAGGTCTAAGATGTAGGAGTCGACTTAAAGATTTTAACTAGAAGCTAGTCATGCAACATGTCAAATAACACTGCCTTTCCCCCCTGAAAACAGTGGTGCAATCTAAATTCAAAAGGGTTATACCGTTTTCAAGATATCTGTAGGTCTAAAATGTAGGAGTCGACTTAAAAATTTTAACTAGAAGCTAGTCATGCGACATGTCAAATAACACTACCTTTTCCCCCTGAAAACAGTGGTGCAATCTAAATTCAAAAGGGTTATACCGTTTTCAAGATATCTGTAGGTCTAAGATGTAGGAGTCGACTTAAAAATTTTCACTAGAAGCTAGTCATGCGACATGTCAAATAACACTTCCCTTCCCCCCTAAAAACAGTGGTGCAAACTAAATTTAATAGGTTTGTACGGAATATTTTGTCTGTGTATCCCTGGATCACTTTTAATTGTAATTTAAAATACTTATTTGAAGATTAGCAGATAATTTGCCTGGAGGAAAAATAATTCCAATTAATTTATCAGTACTGTCAAGATACTATTTTGCATAAAGAATTTACTTCTTTAAAAACTTTATTTTTGAATTACAATTAAAAGTGATCCAATGATACACGGACAAAATATTCCGTACAAACCTTTTAAATTTAGTTTGCATTACTGTTTTTAGGGGGAAAATACAGTGTTATTTGACATGTCACATGACTAGCTTCTAGTTACAAATTTTAAGTCGGCTCCTACATCTTAGACCTACAGATATCTTGAAAACGGTATAACCCTTTTGAATTTAGATTGCACCACTGCTTTCAGGGGGAAAAGGCAGTGTTATTTGACATGTCGCACGACTAGCTTCTCATAAGGAATTTTGAAGTTGACTCCTACATCTTAGACCTCAGGTAACGCCCAAAATTTTAAATTACTACAAAAGTTAGAGTATGTACCTATACAATGAATCCCGACATTGAAAATCACTTTTAATATAAATTGTAGAAAAATACTATGGGGGAAGGGACTTTATAATCACCCTGTATATCGTATGGCATTAATAACCAGCCACCAACTTCAGAAAAAATATAAAACATTCTCTGCGGTGCATAGCACCTGCGTCAAAACATTTAAAAAATAAACTAAAAACATATAGTTATGATCTCTCTTTATAAAGTTAAATCCAGTGCGCTAAGCCATTGCAGGACAGCTTCACTTGCACAATGCAGCCCAATCAATCCTTCGGGGAAAGCACTCAAAGGGCACTCATTGACTATGTGAGTCATAGTCTGGAATTATACACTTATTTTCCATAAGAATACCACGGGATTTAAAATGTAGGTTCGCTGCCATGCGGGTTTTTGATCAAATCTTAGTTACTCAACACCTAGTGAATGTTCCCAAAAATATTAATAACATGGGAAACTTGATTTGAATTATTTTCATAACCAGTTAAGCTATTTTAATGATTGAAAATACTAAATTGTTTGTTGTTTTAGTTATTTTATTAATTTATGATTACTTTACGACTGTGAAATTTAAGTTTCAACTTAAATAAACTTAACAATTATGTTAACCCTTTTAATAATCACCCTATGAATCTAATCGGTTGTCGTTAACTGATGCAATGCTAACTGATGTGGTAATCCAGTGTTGGTAAAGGGATTGAAATAGTCAATGTTTTAGTAGATCGCTTTGATATTGTCAGGCGTGTTTGGGTCTTTATGGATAAATATTTATTAAAACTAGAACATATAAAGAATTGGTACATTAAAAGGACAATCGTTAAAAAATATTAAGATTTTATAAGTAAGTGTCTTACTAAATTATCACAACATTGCAAAATTTAGTGTTAATCCCAACTGTGGTCAGTGTAATTTATTTTTCAATTTTGACATTGTTGTAATTTGCACTTAACCTTACACTCACTCTTCTAAAAACCGTATATAAATCTTGCCAAGGGCTCAAGGGCACCGCTATGGCCAACTTTTATGGGGACCAAATTACTATTTACAAGTTCCATGATAGAGCGAACCAGAGTATTGTTCTGAATCTTTAAAACGTCAACTGAAAAGACTCCATTTGAGGTGCGGATGCGGAGAGTTTGGTTCACTCCTATTCTCCTATCAGTTATCAGTCTCCGGTGACAGCATGCATGTTTAATTTGGTTGTATAATTTCACCCACTGTAGCTAAGTATCTGGAGCTGAATTTTGTTTCTCCCCATCACAAAATTGTATTTGGGAGTTTTCAGGATTTTCTTTGACTAGAGCTACTTTATCAAAAATAGGTTCGAACTTTGAGTACCTTACTGGTAGATTCATAAGCCATGAGGGAGTAGCTTACCCATTACTGAATATTTTACGAAGTAGGAACAGCCTCTCATGAGGTATCGCATTTGTCGATGAACATAAAGTGCACGAAATACTTATTTTTATTTTTTATTTATTATACAACATCTATATACGTTGGTATGTTTTTTTTAAGTTGTAAAATTTACAAATAATTATGTCTAAAAGTACAGTTTATAGCTAAAATCACAACATAAATTTTATTAGATATTTCATATCTTTCCTTCTAGCTAGCCTTGTTTTTGAAAGTATTATTTTAAAGTATTGTGTATAGAGATTAAGAGATATGGAATAATTTTTATTTCTTGTAAAATGAATCCTGGTTTTCTTCGATTTTTATATCATTAGTTAATTTTTGTATAAACTGGGGGCCCATAAACATTGGTGTTTTACTATAGATTGTGTAGACTTCTTGTAGTGATTTGATTATTTCTTGTGTAATAAATGTGACTACTGATTTTTAGAAAGATAGTGCTGTTATCTGAGTTTTTTAGTTTCAAATATATTGAGTCCATATCCTGTTAAATTTCTAGTTCTAGAAAATTCTTCTTTAATAATTTTGATGTTTTCAATTTTAGCATTATTATTATTGCTTTCTTCTGAAGAAGTCATATTTTACTAAATTTTTTTTAGATGTTGTCTCATTTACTGGTAGACAATATGTAATATGGGTTTCAGTGAGGGAAAAGTCGACCATCTTTTTCATTGTTATGCTACAACAATTTGTTATTCTTTTAAGAACATATATTCCAGATGTGAACTTCTTGGAAATATAATTTATGTGGGTATTAAAATAATTTTTTTTATTAATTATTATGCCAAAAACGTAGTTTCCTCTATTTTTTTATTAATGTTGCATCACAATAAATTTTTAGGGGTAGATCTTAAATGTGCCAAAAGATATAAAATTTGTTTTGCTATTGTTCAACACAAGTTTTTGTTGTCAAAATATTGTTTGATATTAGTCAAATTTAGGTAAATAATGTAATTAAAAAAAGAACACGAGTAAATTGATACAGATTTGCCCATGCATTGCATAATGTATAAAGTTGAGCCTTTTTTCTTATTGAGGTTTGATGGTATGCACTTCTAAGATCAATATCACTACATCACTATTTTGAGACAGGGACCTCACATAATTGGTATTTTAAATTGAGTATAAATGAGAGATGAGAGTAGGATGATTGTGGCGCGATCTTGTTACTGACTAAGGCCGACATTCTCCTTTAAACAATTAACACTCCGATGGTCGCGCGGGGTAGTCCCATACCCCAGTGATTTTGTTTTGCTGATCATTGACAGTTGGCAACACTCCTGACCTTGAGCAGGTCAATACCTTCCCCTCAACTCTTCATCAAGACGTCAGTGTCATTTCAGATGTCTGACTCAACTGTGCGGCTGCTCACACTGTTTTTAAAATACTACTGCATGGCTTGGGGTAGCGGCATACCCCACGCGACCAACTGTGCCACACTTTGAACAATAGTTTGCATATTTTTCGTCCGTGTTAGTTTGGTTCTATGTCAAACATGAGTGAAGGTGGTACTGCTCAGTTGCGATTGTGGTTGGAGGAAACCGATAGTGACAATGAAAGTGTGTTGGAAGTTGAAGATCCGGAAGAGATAGAAGAGGATCATCTAGAAATAAAACATTGCTAGGGATGACGTATTATTAGATAATATATATATATATAATATATATATATATTTATATGTATATATAGCCTATATATATAACGGCTCAAAGAAGCCTTTTTAAAAAACTTATATAAATATATATTACATATATATAATATATATTATATATATATATACATATATATATATATTAATATATTATTAAATAATACATGTGTATGTAATTAATTATACTTATTCTCTAAAATTAAAATTATTTGTGTGCATTTCCGCGTTTTCTTTTTTATCAAAACCCTATTCACATGTTTATAACAATTTTACTCCATAAACTAGACCCAAACTGTGTTTTTAGCAAGCAGAAATACGCAAAGATGTATTAAATAACATATAACAACATAAATTAAAGAAAAAGTAACGTAAGATTATTTTTTAAAGAAAAAAAAACACTTGGGGTACGACACTACCCCACGCGACCATTGGTGTCACAGTAAGGGGCGCGACCAACGGAGTGTTAAATGTTCTGCACACAAAATAAGTGGCTACTTTAATTTACAATATCTTAAATTCTGGGAAACATAAATAAATCGAGATCTGTAAAAATATTTATAGGTTGCAAATAATCCACAAGTTTATGGTTGTCAAATGGACTTGCGCTAAAAACAACAATGTTTAAACAAGGTCATAGATTTCACTCTGGCTTTTCTGGCTCTCTTTTTAGCTTTTTAGTGAATTTCCTTATAGGAAATACGCTATTATGGTATTACTCACGGTAAGATGTAGCCCGGGGCCTTGTTACTTTTTCGTTTTGAGCCTCAGAAGCCAAAAACATCGATCTTGAAATTTTTTTATATTTATATATTATGTAATTACTAGCTTACCCGGCATACTTTACAATACAAACTTGAGATATCTTTTGCCCTTCATATGAGCTCGTTTGCTACGCTCACTCCCCGTCAATTAAAGCTCGTACGCTACGCTCACTCGCCGCAGGACTATAGGCCTAATCATTGACTTTGTACACTTGTCTAATTTTTTATTACCAATCTTCCCTCAATAATTTAAATGAGAACAGCTGTTTATAACATTAATAATCCTTTACTATATAATTCTTGAAAAACAATAATGGTATACACTATTACAACCGACCCTAATTTATCACAAAATAAATAGAAGCATTAAAATTATCGGCTTAAATTGATTTACCTTATAACAAATTATATTAACTCCACAATATTTTGGCACAGTGTCATCTGAACGTCAGAGGGGTTAAAATGTTTAAACTACTATTATTGAACGATTAAATTATGATATATTAATATTCTGTGGGATCTAAAGCATTCAAGCAACCGGGCTGTATGATGCTGAAGGTCTCTTTACAATAAGTAAAAAAAAGAAACTCTGCAATGTTAAATATGCAATGAAAATAAAGTAATAGATAAATATTATGCCACAAAATCATACATATGAATTCAAAATTCATAAATAATTCATTTTCCTAACATTTTATTGGGAAATATGACGCATCCCAAGCATCCGGGCTGTAGTGATGCTGATTGTTTCCCATCAATTGGTAGGTAAAATAAAATTTAATTAAAATATTATTGAAAAAAAAACAAATATCTATAGATAATTTACAACCTAATAACATAATAATAAACTTTTTCATAAATAACAAATATGTACATAATAATTGTCTTTCATAATAAAATCATAAATATTACACACTCTTTCGTCCTTGTCTGTTTTGTTCTCGGTGAGACGCCCAAACTGAAAAGGAGACAACAGAGAAAGGTGAAAGTTCAAGGAAGGAAGAGTATAATTAAAAACCAATCGAAATTAAGGGATAGGCAAACAAACCAATGTGGATAAATGTAGAGACGAAGAATGAAGAAGGAAGAAAGAAGAAAAAAGAAGAAGAAGAAAGAAAGAAAGAAGAAAGCAATTGAAATTAATTAAAGGACTTGAAAAAGTTTAGAGTATTAAATAAATTAACAATGAATTATCTTGTTGAAAAATCCGGAATTGTGAGTTTTAAATTGTGAATCAGATAGAAAGACTTTTTGTAAATTCCCATACAATGTAAATTTGTCAGCGGAATAAAATTTATTATTATTATTATTATTATTATTATGTATGTAGTATTTACAAATGAGTTGTATTCACATGTTGGAATACAAAAATGTTGCTTCCATGAGAATAACATGGTAACTTTGAGGGATCAACCCCATAGTATTGTCACCCCGGAGGAGCGGTGCTGCATACAATGGGACTGGAGACATCGCCTGCGCATGCGCAGAAGCCGGCAGGTAAGCCTAACGAGCAAGGACTCAGTCTCAGTCGGGAAAGAGAGTTGGGCAGCCGCAGCATGAAGGTTCTGTGAGTACTTTCAAACCTTAGGGGGAATCTATCTGGGGGAATAGGCTAACCAATACTTTTCTAAATTTACGGTAATGATGTAATTAATTATATAAGCATATTTATTATCTAGTGTTCACCCTTCTTATCAGGCCTGTAAATTATCTTAATTACTTGTTTCTCACAATAAAATGTCCCTAGTCGGAATTAATAATTTAATACGTAGGATCAATACTCATCAAAGATGGCTTGCCTTGTCAGGGGTTTGCGGGCGTTTAATATTCTGCGGATAATCCTCGCAATCAATTGAGCCTCCGGCATTGCTTCTCAGGCCCGTGCAGGTAGCCACAAGGCTACCGGTGGCCACAAGTGGCCACTTGTAAGGATCACCAGTGGCCATCCTCTTCTTCGTAAGGATCACAATCTCCGTCTTACGGAGAGCAAGCGAGAGACCGTGATCGGACATCCATGTGTTGACCACACGCATGACTCGGTTCAACTTTAGTTGGGACAGCTCAACGTTGCGTGCGACAATGAGAGCTGCGAAATCATCGGCGTACCCAGCCAAAGTGGTTTCCTCAGGCATCTCCGACCTCAGGAGGCTGTCATAGGCAACGTTCCAGAGATCCTGGCCGAGTATTGAATCTTGCGCGGAACCAGAAGCGACATCCATCGTCCACTTTCTGTCCCTTGTGTCGTAAATAAGGCTTTGAGAGCGGAGATAATCCTCGATGAGTCGCAACAGATATGCAGGAACGCGAAAGGTGTTGCGAAGCGCATCCAACATATCGACCCACCTCGCCGAGTTAAAGGCATTCTTAACATAAGCGTAACAAGAAGCACTACTCAGCGAGGGAAATGGTTGTGGCTCTCGGCTCTCTTCACAGCTCTCCATGGACTTCGGTGATAGCGTCAATCGTTGACGGTCCCTTTCTGAAGCCATACTGACGGTTGCATGAGTCCCCGGCAGCTTTCACCGCAGAGGTCAGGCGGGAACGGATCAGCTTCTCGAACAGCTTCCCAGCCGTGTCAAACGTGTAGAAAGGCCTGTGGGACGACGACAGCTCGGGATCACCTTTGCCCTTGCTGATCAGTACAAGTCTTGCGGTTTTCCATAAGGGAGCCGGAAACACCCCTTCTACCAAACAGGCGTTGTACATTCTCAACAACAAGTCAGCATTAATTTAAAATTCTTTCTTTAAAGCCTCGCTGGGAATCCCGTCCGGGTCAGGAGCCTTGTTGTTCTTTAGGGAGAGAACGGAGGTTTCCATCTCCTCGAATGTGAAGAGTGGAACGTCATCTAACCGTCTGAAGTCAACCGGCGTACATCCTAGGCCTATCCTACAAATAAATACATACAAAGAATGAATGTAGCTAAGACCTCAAAACAAGCAAGTAACTTAATAATAATTATGCTTACAATATTAAATATATTGTAGAGCGAAAAAAAACAATACAATTTAAAATCCATGATTGCAAATTAATAAAAATCAAGTAATGTAAGTATTGTAGAATTACGCTTACTTAACACTTAATGCATATTTTTTTACCTGAGTCATAGGCTACAATGGCACAACACATTCTAATTAGTTGTTCAATTTAAATCTTTCTCCCAAATAGATATTAGTTGTATCCCATAAATTAGTTAATCGCATAATTCCGTACGACAACAATTCATTCTACATCAACATGCCTATCTTTTGGTATAATTTATAACTTCAACAAGTAAACATCAGTGTTGATCTATTTAATTTAACAAATAGGTCTGTCAAAATATCAATTAAATTTTATAGTCCAGTCACTTTGTACCTTTAAGGTGCACTAAATCTGGTATCTCTGATTTTTGGCTCAGTTGTTTAGGATGTTGGCCTGATGTTTAAACCAATTTTTCGCACACGGGCGACAAACGCATCATAGGCAAAATTTGAAAAAAAAAACTTTAAAATTTGGCATTTTTTTACTTTTTCTAAATTTTTGTCATGAAGGGCTGATTTTGCGAAAAAAAATATGTGGAGAACATTGTTTTACGACATTAAATTCCCTACAATTTGAGACCTAAATCATCCTGATAGAACGTATAGTTTTTTGTTTATGTAAATTCAAGGTTTAGTAATTTTTTTGTTTTTGGGAAAAACGTTATTTTAGCGATTTTAAGACAAGGAATATGCTATTACGGTAGCAGCCGTGATCCGAAATAGTCCCGGGACCATGACAAACTTTCATGTTGAGGTCTCCAGATGCCAAAAAGCTGTTTATATAATATTTTATATAATATTTAATATTTTTGTATTAGTCAATATCATTTTGATGGAAAGTTTTATCGCCTACCATTTTTGACTCGATCGTCCTTTTGATGTCGGGTTTTTGGACATGCTCTTTATTTAAAGACACCTTTAATTTGATGTACATCTTGACCTATGCTTACATTAAAGATTTTCTTCATACTCCCTATGGGACGTCCCCCTGAAGAGGTAAAACCCTATATATGCCGGGGAAAGTAGATTTAAATAGCTTATATACATGTACAAAGTTTCATTACTATAACAAAATTAGTTAAAAACTTACAAGGCCATTACTGGACTTTTTAACACTGTATAAATAATATGTAAATGTTTGCATATATACTGTATACAGTATATGTATATGAAGAAAAACTAAATTAGATAAACAGTTTTTGGCATCTGGAGATCTCAATATTAAAATTTGTCATGGTCTCTGGACTTCGGACCACGGCTGCTACCGTAATAGTATATTCCTTGTCTTAAAATTGCTCTAATCACGTTTCTCCCAAAAATGAAAAAAATACTAAACTTTGAATTTACATAAATAAAAAAACTATACGTTCTATCAGGATGATTTAGGTCTCAAATTGTAGGGAACTTTTTGTTGTACAAAAATGCTTTTTGCATCTTTGTTCGCAAAATCAGCCCTTCAGGATGAAAGTTGTGAAAAAGTAAAAGAAGTGCCAAATTTTTAAGGTTTTTTCAATTTTTGCCTATGATGCGTTCGTCGCCCGGGTGCGAAAAATTGGTTTAAACATCAGGCCAACATCCTAAACAACTGAGCCAAAAAACATAGATACCAGATTTAATGCACCAAACACCCCTTTGTAACGACAAGGTGACTGGACTATTATTTAAAAACGTAACATAACGGCGAGCAGATATAAACAAGAAAAGGTTATATTTTTTTCAGCATACACAGCGTCAACTCAGCTGCGATGGGGAAATTTAAACTGATCATAGCAACTACATTAGCGAAATCATATAGCCTAAACAACTAAAGTTATGTCAAACATTCCGGAAAATAAGCTTTTTCAATATTTGAAAATAATTGCTCGATTATAGTTTATTACCTAGTTTAAAATCTAACCTGAGAATTTTATTGAAATCAAATTAATAATAAAAAAGCCTTTTGGGGGTCTAAAATTCGCCTAAGTGAAATTTAAAGTTGATCGTATAGAATTTTATACTCTATGTTCCATATGGTAAAAATTCAATTAGGCGCACGTCTTCAAATCTTGCATATGAAAAGTCTGTCTTTGGACAGTATTGGGGGAATAATATTTGTGGATCCATATTATCTTGCTGACTCACCATCCCTGATTTTGTTTTAGTAATGGTGCTTTAGTCGCGCCGTTCCGACGAGACCAAAACTCGCGCGATTTGGTTATACGAGATTCTTTATGTAAAGTCGCTTGTATAGACAGTGCCATTAGAATTATATGAATTAAGTCCATGCATGTTTTTCTGTCGCTTCGGATCTGCGTGACTACATAATACGTATATAAAACGCCAGTATAGACGCCTAAATAAACGTAGTAAAAAAATCTGCTGATTTATATTTTATATTCAGTCACTTATTTAAAAGGGTTTGTTTTGGTGGTACGTGAATAGTACCGGATATGGTGTATAAGTAAATAAGGTGTGCTCCTCAGACGTATGAGTTTAGAAGTGGTCTGCTCCTCGGAGACTATGGCCGCCGGCGCCGGGTTAGAGAGAGACGTCACCTTGGGATGAGAGCGGCTAGCGCCGGTTCCTAAATTTAGAATATAATAAGGTAGATGACATTAACAAAAATAACAAACCAGTGCCGTAGTTTGTGGTGCAGCTGATAGCAACGATCAAATTGATGAGACGTGCCTAGTAATTTTCCTTTGGAATGAGTTGTAGTTGTCACCTACCGTTAGAGTATTTTAGTTTCGGTGGGGAAAAAGTAAATAACAGAACTTGACCAAATTTGGTATGTACAATCACTAGGTAATGTTAACTTGTATTTGCTTACAAAACTCACAGGATGAAACCTACGTACTCAACCCTATGGTGTTTGAGAAAAAAGTCACTAGAAAATTCACTAAGTACGCAGTGTGCTGCGATCGTGATATTACTTTAACTGTAAATTAATTGTTTTAAAATTTTTTTTTAATTTTACTGTTATTAGATTCTTAAAATTTTGTTCAGCTGAGGTTAATAATGTATAAAAATCTCCATCAAAACGTAGCATGAAACAAGAATACAACATGTGATTGATGATCTTTATTTTCTTTAACAAGTCCTGTGTTTGAAAATTATCTATTAAATGCAGTTATAATATATTTATGCACAGTTGAAAAAATAATATAGCACAATGGTAACTTTCCATACTGTATCAATCACCACACTAGTTTCATAGGCTTCATTTTCACTGTTTATTAGATTCACCAAACGTCTCAAGTTCCACGTTAAGCTGATGAAGAGGCTTAGTCACATCAACACTGGCGCGATTACAAAGTTGAGTGTCTCCTGACCAGAAAAACATGAATGGTATTATCAGTATTATTGATATAATAACTTTAAGGATAAATCTAAAACGATGCACTTCATAAAAGTTATCACCATGATTTATAACCTTGCTTGTAACAGAGTTAAATACATTAATAAAACTTTCAGAAGTCGTTAAAATTCCCACCAATAGACCGGAATAGCGTGGACTAAGATCAACGAGAGCAGTATATACGACAGAATAAGCCAGACCGAGAGTATATGCAGCAGTTATAATGAGAATCCAGAACATCAAAACGTCGCAACCAACCAAATACACAGACCCCATTAAAACTGAAGGAAAAAATACACTGATAAAAACAAACAATCGACTCACAACTGTCTTTGATGTGATATTATGATTATGAATCCAATCGGCAAGAAAACCTCCGATCAACAGTATCGAGAGGAAGGCGATGTGGATGGTAACTGAACTATAAGGTATGTTAGGAAGGTGTAAAATGTACTTTTGATACAATCCTAAGTGTGCCATTAAGTTAACAGACATGAATCCGTTTAGTGAAAAAAATACTAAAACAATACTTAGGAAAGATAATGAAGTAAAAATCCTTCTCCAAGGGATTCTGATTAATGTCTGCATTCGATTCATCAGGGGCGTCTTGTGACTTCCAGTTATAATATAACACTCGCGTTGAGAGATAAACGGACTCTCGTCTGGTGAGTTGTATACGAAAACTGAGCACAGAGCGGCTAAAATCAGTCCAACCACCACTGTTGTATAGTACCCAGAACTCCACGAAGAGAAGACGGATTTGAAGAGCACAACACCAAGGACTCTTCCGATCATTGTACCTGCCAGCACGAGGGCTGTGAAGGAGTTTCTCTCCGACGGTGGGGCCCAGCGACTCGTCAGACTCATTAGACTCGGGAACAAACAACCGTCACCGATGCCTTCCACTATGTTGATCATAACAAACAAGGTCCCGACCTCTTGCAGGATAGAGTTCGCTATACTACACAACACAATCACAACAATACCTCCAATGAGGACGTATTTAGGGTAACCTAGATCTGACAACACTCCAGCCGGCACTAAAATAAAGTTTCTACCAATATAGTAAGCTCTTACAGCTATCGAGAGAAATTCAGGCAAAAAATGAAAATTGGGTAAGATAAATGGTACTTTTTGAATTTCCCAGGACTTGGTAGAGTAAAAATATGGACAACCACCCGCAGGATATCCTCTCTTCATTGTTACAGAAGCAAATATGTCTACTAGTGATAGAAAGCTAACCACTCGGAAGGTGAAGAATGCAAAAGCCGAACTGCACAACGCGCACACAACCCACCGCTGAGGCACAGTAGAGATGATTGACTTGAGTGACATGTTTGGCACAAGACTGTTCAACAGGGTTGCTCGTACATCAAACAATTTTTATCAAGACATTTCTTCATTTTTCGGAAAATGAGTGAAAAAACAATTCTTAATTTACATAATTAAAACTGATAATACAAAGAGGGGTTAAAACTTATCCACTGCATCAATCTTGTTGATCTTTAGCGTTGTGTTCAATAAAGATATAGGTTATTTTGCATCCATTAATAAACATGTGTTTTTTATTGCCAATTGTTAGGTCTACACATTTTCATTATACATTCAGCTGAAAATAAAATAATACGGTTATAGACTATGAAAATTATGATCATGTACTTGCGTATAATTATGCAGTGAATGAAGCTTGTAGCTTATGAAGAAGCTTATGAATGAAAGCTTAAGAATGAAGCTTATGAAGCTTGTACCCATCATAGGAGTAAACTCTACATTTATAGAAAGCGTTATGTTTTCTGTAAAATTTCAAATTTATTTGTATGACTCTTAGTGCCCGGCCACACGAGCGTTTTTTCACGTACTAAATACTAGCTTATTTTCACTTAGCTTGAATTTATAATTCAATTCTTATTATAAAAGCTACGGCGTGAAAACACACTCGTGTGGCATACCCCACTACATTTAATGCTGCTCATATTTCTCTCGTATTTTTGGTTAACAAACCTTCAATTGTTTTCTATTAAAACTAGAAAATGGTGTAGAGTACTGACATGATATACACACGATGAATGGATAGTACCAGGGGGACCGAGATTAAGCTCGGTAAAATATTACTTTCGTTCTCACGCAAAGCTCGTTCGCTTTGCTCACTCGCCAGGCCGAAGGGTGCTGCACTTTTCCTAAGCAACAGGTTAAAGATGTAACACATTGGTTTATATCTACAGTTATCAGCTGATTTTTGTTCAATTAAAAAATCTCCATAAGGATAACATGGAAACTTTGAAGTGCTCTATCGCGAAAACCGGACTTTTACCAGCTATGGGACCGGCTCCAATCGATTTCTGGTGGCCAAAACCCCCATATTCAATAAAAAAGTCAAAAATCCTTGGAGCGAAAAAAAACTTTGCCCGGACAAACGGAGCTTGTTTTAGAGTATAAGATAACAATTTATTGTATAGGTAAACCAACAAATTTAGACACTGTTATAGGCAAAATTTTTCAAACATTATTAAATAGTACAAGGGGGACCGAGCTTGTGCTCGGTAAAATTATTACTTTTGTTTCTCACACAAAGCTTGTTCGCTCCACTCACTCGCCCTCGTCCTTTTTAATACAAGCTAGTGCACTTCGCCAACTCGCTAGACCGAGGGTGCTGTATTTTTTGTTTAATTTTCCTAAACCAAAGGTTAAGGATGTAACTCATAAGTTTATTTTGTATACGGTTATCAGATGATTTTTGTTCTATTTAAAAATCTCCATAAGGATAACACGTAATCTTTGAAGTGCTCTAGGACGAAAACTAGATTTTTCTTAGACATGGGGCCAGCTCCAATCGATTCCTCATGGCCAAAACCTCTATATTCAACAAAAATAAATAAATATATACATAAATAAAAAATCCTTTTATTGCAAAAAGTTTGCCCTTACAAACAGTACTTGTTTTTAAATCCCCAGTACCAGGGGGACCGAGCTCAGTAAAATTATCACTTTCGTTTCTTACACAAAGCTCGTTCCTTCCGCTCACTCGCCCTCTTCCATTTTAAAGACGAGATCGTTCGCTTCGCTCACTCGCCAGGCTGGTGCTGCACTTTGGTATTATTTTCCTATACCACAGGTGAAAGATGTAACACATTGATTTATATCTGTGGTTATCAGCTGATTTTTGTTAAATTAAAAAATCTCCATAAGGATAACATGGAAACTTTGAAGGGCTCTAGTACGAAAACCGGATTTTTCCCATCCATGAGACCAACTCCTATCGACTCCTGGTGGCCAAAACCCCCATAATCATAAAAAAATCAAAAATCCTTGGAAAAATTTGCCATTACAAACATTGTTTGATTTAGAGTATAAGATAATATAAGAATAACATGGGAGCTTAGAAGGGCTCTAGGACGAAAGATTGATTTTTCTAGCCATGGGAACAGTTCCAATAGATTTTTAGTGGCCAAAACCACCATATATAACAAATCCTTGGTAAGAAAAAAAATTTCCGTACAAACAGTACTTGTTTTAGAGTTAAGATTAATAATGTCCTAATAACAGGAAGAGCTACAATTGAGCTATATGTCCCTTATGGATATCCACATAATCTTAAGAATCTTGATCGTATAATTGAAGCCAATTTGTTACGCTTAAAAATATTATTTGATAACATTTAAAATTACAAAACTACAGGTTTTACTCCTAAAGATAGTGGTCACCGATTATCAAAATAAAATTTACATTTTAATACCGGTAAATGTCATTATTTATTGCTAAATTGGTAATTTTTAGAGAACAAAGTCCGATAAATATAACGCGTAGTATGTTGTAAATACCTAGTAATAACCTGACTGGTATCAGTTGAATCGTTCGCCATTAATTGACGCAGTGCGGCAGCAGTTGGGGTAACTCTGTGTTAACGATTGTATCCAAATAATCGTTGAATTGTCTACAATTTACAATTTATTTAAAATTGTCTACCAATAGATTTTTTTTTTAATATGACTAATAATGACTGGAGTATGATGATGGGGCTATCTATTAGACTAAGCGTTGATAGGAAAAGATTGAAAAGGTTGAGGTTAACACACTTTTAACACTTCAGAGTATTTTTCGTTTTCTAATTTAATTAATACGTTAAACTCTTAATTACTTTTAAACTCTACTTTAAAAACCACGATGCTTTGTTCAGAAACCCACACATAGGACTTCCATCCCACACTTTACCAATCGTTTTCTAAGTTAACTTTTAAACTATTCTGATTTGTCAAAATAAGCTTAAAAAATCACAGATATACTTTAAAAAATCTGAATATTTGTCGTTTTGTTCTTTGCTTTTAAAACCCCATTGATTTGATGGTCTGTGAACAGGCTATTGAGATTGATTACCTTAGAAACGTCGGATATGTGTATGTAAAATGGCAAATATGGGAAAGTGTAAATAAATTACTGGTTACCGAGGAAACGGCAGAAACCGTGGGTAAAATGTCAATAACCAACATGGAACAAACATCCCTATCTTTGTAGCACTCCGTATCTAGTTCAACCTCATTGGTTCGATCTATAAAACATTTTTTAGAGTACAGACAAGGAAAATCTTGGCTCTACCAAGGGATTTAGAATATTCTACCAGGTTCCAGACATCAACAAACCCTAGTGACGTCACGGGCACCGACAGCTGTTTTAACCACAAAAAACCAACTCATCTGTCAATTTCAATAAAGATAATAACGATCATGTCACCGGCACCACTTTCGGTGAGTCTTCTGTAGATGTCCTATACCATTAGGAGCTAATATAATTACCGTGGCCTCTGGCATACTCCACTGCTGGGTTCAAATTAACATATTATTACTTCTGCAACGCCGTCGCTCCACTCCAATTGTTTGAGCTGTAAAGGACCATCACAAGCCAAGATATTCTGTGTTAATGACCCAGCTAAACCAATATTGGTTTATTACAATAGCAATTACAATTGCTAAAACAATAGCAAATATGTAAAAATAAAAGTAAGTATTTTATTTACAAGTAAATAGCAACTGCAACATAGTGGTTTAGGAAAGACTGCGATTGTTATATACGAGTACTAATTTAGCACTGAAGCATTTATTGAACTTGAATTAATTAAGCACAAACATTACTTTAAACAGAACCAATGAAATATTGAAAATTATAATGCAAGATAATTAGCCGTGCTAGTCGATGGTGATAAAATAAAATATGGATAAATTGAGTTTATAAAGTCGATATCAAATATGTCACAGCTGTAGACTTTTATATATCTGTTAAAATTTTAACAGATTTTTAGTCTTCCATAAGCAATGCGTTCAAATTTATAGGACATAACACTAAGAAAAATTTGAATGTGAAGGAAGTTTTGCATATTAATACATTATTGTACAGTTTGACACATAAATCATGAAATTCGGTCCAGTAGTTATTGTGACAGTAGTGTTTAAACAGTTTATTAATAGTGGTCAATATAAGTTGTACTTTAATCTCCTTCATCTTTTTAAAGTAGGCCTTACTAAGAAACAATCAATTAAAAATGGAAGTCATAGATTTTAGAACATCCATTAATTAAATATTACAATAAATTCATATTGTAAGTTTAAATAATATTGTGTGTCTATTGTTTGCCAAAAAATGAATAACGCCACTCACTTAATTGAGTGCGAAAATCCATGAACGCTTCTTTCACTAAAGATTTACGACCAATAACTCAGACAATAACGATTGTTGATGCGAGTTGTGGAACAAAGTTGGCCCATAAATCGGTAAAAACTTTCATATGAAAAGACCAAACTCCCATGCATCTTATAATCTTTGTCGTCTTCTCATGATTTTTCTGTCATTGCCTCTGCAAGGTACGGCAATGGCGTATTTGTTTGAGAACTAGTAGGGACGATGTATACAGGATCAATTAAGTATGGACGTCATTATGAGGAAGTGACAACGCCGCCCCTGAAATATAGATAGCACCACCAAGATGTAATTTCCATTCAATGATTATGCTGATTGGTTTGAATAAAAATACCTGGTTAGAATAATTTGCAGAAGATTTGTTATTCTTTTGATTTTTTAAACATATGTGCTCAGTTTTACATTTAAGAGATAGAGAGAGAGAGAGCTTCCCGGGACAGTTGGGAGGGTTAATCTTAGCATCAGCGCTTTATTTTTCTAAGGTTTTTCAGAGAACAACTAATTTTTTACATGCAATGTTACTACTTATTTGGTATGCATTTATAGGGATACCAGTGCATCACCACTACAGCGCAGAGGTTCGCATTAATCATATTTTTGGTTGGCATCTAAGAAGTTCAATGGCTTGTATTCTGCTTTTAACATGTATTTTTACTATCAAAAGCAATTTAGTTTTGCAATTTAATAAACATGAAACGATTCCTCATGTTTATCTTATGGACAGTTGACGACTTGTAAGGTCTGTCCATAGCCTTAAGAATTGACGCAAATAAAATAGAAAATCTTACAGCTAACTGAGAAAATTGTTAACGCCTAATGATAAAGTTTTGTAAAAAAATAAATAGGTTGATGAAATAAAAATATGACAACGGTTTAAAAAAATACCATGAGTGAAAAAAAATTAAGACTGCCCTAGGATGATTTCAAAGTAAATAAAACATTATTGACATTTGTTACTTTATTTTTTTATCATTTGTCTTTTTTGAGCTGAGTGTCCTCCTATTATGAATAGAAAACTAGAGTTAAAAACTGGTCAACCATACCAATCCAGTGGATCTGGACCCAAACAATTCACAAACTATCTTATAAATTAAACACCTGCTCTTCCTGAATTGCTATCATTTAATATTAAATTTTCATTTAATTAACATTTATAAAACATTTTTCTGATAAAAATATTTTGTTTGGATTTAGTTTTATTGAGTTTTAAATCTTGTTGTTAAGTAATCATACTTTCTTGAGTTTCTGCAGTTAAAGTTTAGGTTTTTTTATATTAAAGTGTTTTGATTGTTGATCTTGTCGGGTTCTAGCCCCGGGAGGGTTCGTACTTTCAAACGTAACTTTGTCCATGGTAGTTCACCTAACAATTGGTCCCAAAATGTGCGGGAAAAAGAAATTTAAGGGAAAATGAAAAGGTAGGAAGTGAATTAATATGATCATCAGAAACTCACAGTAGCAAAATAAGTATCTAAGAATGCACAAGAGAATGATTTCACTGAGAATGATGATGATCTGATGAACGACCCATCTATAATGAACGAAGATGAAGCCGTTCGCCAGCAGCGTACGTCTAGTAAAAATTAAGTCATTGCCTACCAAAAAAAAAAAATAATAAAAATAAATGCTTAAAAATTAAGCCTACTACAAATGATTACGCCTACTGTATCTCCAACAACAATGAATCTTTGATTTAAAATGTATTTTGAATGTCATTCTAATTTTGCATTGTCATTGTTTATTTATTTATTTATTTATTTTTTTTTTGAGGACTAACACAAACAAAACTTTTGAGGTTACGGAAAAAATAAATGGTATTTGGTACACTTGTAAAACGCTACAATAAACGCCAACTTTCCACAGCGCAAAAACGCCTTTCAAAGTTCAATAAAACCGCATATCAATACTATAGAAATACTCGATTTATTTACATTATCAAGCCTTGTATTATAAGCTTTAAATCCTAGTGATTGTGTGTATGAAGTAAGAGTAGGCCTATGATTAACGTTATAATAAGTTAGTTCAGGACTATTAATAACATCTTTTATTCGGGCGTTGTGTCTGTATATGACAAAAATTGATACATAGTAACAAAAAAAAATAATTTTAAATGAATAGAAATTAAAATATAGAGCAATTAATAGCTTTTTAGATTGATGCTCTTCTTTTTTTAGAATCCCCTTATAATCAAATGAAATACAGATAGACAATAGTTATAAATTTAGAAAATTAGTATTTCTATACCACTATTTGTCTTAATCAATAAATTTTTCTAATAGTAACTGCTTTTTCCAAACCCAAACAAATTTCTAAGATACTTCCGTCTCTTCTCACCATTATCAACACTTAATACGTTGGAAACTCATTTAGAGGAGTTACTTGTGTTGATAATTACTTACAGTCTCTTTCAAATAATGAATTAATTTCATATGTTTTGATAACCAGATGTTTTTATACAAAAAGAATGTTTGTTTACATTTTGGTTGTACACTAGTAGTTCATATTTTGAAATAAATCCTGACTTACAATTTACAATAGTGTTTCATTACATTACAATGCATGGTGTCAGTTATTACGGTAATTTACATGTAAAATGTCTGATGAAGAGTCGGAGGATAAAGCTAATACATCTACAGAAAGATTAAATGCAGGTCAGGTGATGGAAATGTGTCAACTACAAGCCCCAGAACAGTTCAATTTCAGGACTCCAGAAAAATGGTCTACATGGTTTCAGAGGTTTGAAAGGTACAGAAAGGCTAGTAGTCTAGCCCAAAGAAATGAAGCCATACAAGTAAGTACGTTAATTTACGTAATGGGACCTGAAGCAGAAGAAATTTTAAATGCTCTTAAACTGTCTGATGCAGAGCTTAAATCTTACACTACAGTTGTTAATAAATTAAATAATCATTTTATTCCAAAGAGGAATTTGATTTACGAAAGGGATAAATTTAATCTACGAGTTCAACTACCAAATGAGACTATAGATATTTTTGTTACAGCATTACATACATTAGCTGATAATTGTAACTACAAAGACCTGCGAGATGAACTCATTCGGGACAGGTTTGTTGTAGGGCTACTAGATAAGAAACTCTCAGAAGTTTTACAGCTTGATTCAAATCTAACGTTAGAAACTGCAGTTCAAAAAGCTAGGCAGAGTGAATCTGTAAAGAAACAGCAAGCTATTCTACACCAGTATGCTGATAATTCTGTAAATGTATATAAGATTACCAAGTCTAATGCTAATTTTAACAAGAAAACTGTTACTAAATCAAAATTTTCAAGTACAAACGATAATGTAAGTTTACCTAGCACTGGGGGTAAAACAAATACTTGTATACGTTGTGGGAAACGATATGAAAAGGGGCATATGAACAACTGTTTAGCTTTAAATGCAAAATGGAAGTTCTGTTCAATGAAGGGTCATTTTTCTAAGAATCGTTTAAAAGCTAAGAAGGCTGGTACCTCAAATGTTGGGGAAATTCAACAAAATTATGCATTTTCAGAGGTACAACATAATGCGTTCTTTGGGGTGGTAAATGGGAATGAGTTTACTAGTCAACCCTGGAGGATTGGAGTACAAGTAGAAGGTAAGGATATTCTATTCAAAGTCGATCCTTGGGCGGACGTTACAGTTATTTCTGAGGAATTGTACTCTAAACATTTTTCAAAATATAAGTTACGACCTACAAGTTCCAATCTTTTTGGTCCATGTGAAAATCAACTACAAGTTAGGGGAAATTTTACAGCAAAACTTTCATGGGACAATAACTCATGTTTTCAAGATATTTATATATTACATAACTTAAATGAACCATTACTAGGAAGACCAGTTGTTGAAAATCTAAACATTTTGCAATGGATACATCAAGCTTGTTCTAATCCTAATTTTAAGTTTGATCCTAGAGAAAAATTCCCTAGTTTATTTTCTGGTTTGGGGAAAATGAAAATGGAGTATGAAATAAAGCTCAAGGATGGGGCTCATCCTTACATTTTATCGAGTCCAAGAAGAGTAGCTTTACCACTTAGACCTAAGCTCAAGGAGGAGCTTGACAGGATGGTGGCGTTGGGTGTCATATCTCCAGTGGATACTCCAACCGAATGGTGCTCTGGTATTGTGATTGTACCAAAACCAAATGGGCAAATAAGAATTTGTGTTGATTTGACTACATTAAACAATAATGTTAAGAGGGAACACATTATTTTGCCTACCGTTGATGAGTCACTTGCTAGTCTTAGGAATGCCTAAGTATTCTCTAAGCTGGATGCCAACTGTGGTTATTGGTAGATACCACTTGCATAATCTTCGAGATTACTTACAACTTTCATAACTCCTTTTGGTCGCTACTGTTTCAATCGTCTGCCGTTCGGAATATCCAGTGCACCAGAGTTTTATTCTAGAGAAATGATGCGAATCCTTGCAGGAATTCCAGGAGTAGTTTGCCACATGGACGATGTTCTAATTTTTGGAAAGGATGAGGAGGAACACTACAAGAACTTGGACATAGTACTTGAGAAGCTGTCGGAAGCCGGAGTTACGCTAAATGAAAAATGTGTTTTTAATACGAGAAGAGTTAAATTTCTAGGACACATTGTTTCATCGGATGGAATCGAAGCTGACCCTAAGAAGTGTGAAGCTATTACAAAAATGCCAGATCCTAAGTCCAAGGTTGATGTTCGTCGTCTTTTGGGAGTGGTTACGTATGTGGGTAAATTTCTTCCAAATCTTGCCCAATTGACAGAACCGCTTCATCGACTGCTGAAAAATGAGAATGATTTCTACTGGGGACAAGATCAACGAAAAGCTTTTTCGAAGATAAAAGAAGCTCTACAAGTCCACATATACTTTTTCATTACGATTGTAATAAACCAATACGAGTTTGTGCAGATGCATCCAGTTTTGGAGCGGGTGCAGTTCTTGAAATATTTTCTGAAAACCAATGAAAACCAGTAATTTATGCATCCCGGTCGTTTAAATCAAGTGAAATACACAAGCACAAATCGAAAAGGAGGCTCTATCATTGACTTGGGCTTGTGACAGATTTGCAACATACATAATTGGAAAGGAGATTACGCTGCTTACCGATCATCGACCTTTCGTTGCAATTTTAGGAAGGAAATGCATTGACGAACTGTCTCCACGTCTACAAAAGTATAGAATGAGGTTAATGAGATAGTCATACAAGATTCAACATGTTTCAGGAAAATCATTTTACACTCCTGATACATTGAGCCGATCTCCAATTGCTGAAGTTAGCGAAGAACCTGAAAATGTTTTCAAATTGGATGAAATACAAGAATTGGAGAGAAATGTAATAGATAGTATTCCAGCTATAGACTCCAGAATTAATGAAGTTTTACAAGAACAAGGAAAAGATAATACATGTAAGTTATAAAAAACTTTAATTTCAGAAGGGTGGCCAAGAAAACCGACTCAAGTTCCAACACAATGTCGAGCGTTTTGGAGTGTCAGAGGTGAACTAACTATCGTTCAAGGATTAATTATGAAAGGAAATGCTTTGTACATCCCTACAAAATTAAGAAAAGAAATTGTAAATCGTATTCATGAAGGTCATATGGGCATATATAAATCAATTCAAAGAGCAAGAGATGTGGTTTGGTGGCCAGGTTATACAAATGATGTAAAAGTGTTTGTTTCAAAGTGTACCAAATGTGTGGAGCAAAAAGGAAACCGCCCAGAACCACTCATCGCATCGCCTTTACCTCAATTGCCGTGGCAAGTTGTAGGTACACATTTGGCAGAGCGGGATGGAAGGAAATATCTTATAATAATTGACTACTACTCAAGATTTCTAGAAGTATTTTTACTACCCAATTTGACAACCTCGAGAACCATTATTGAAAGAATGAAGTCAGCTTTTGTAAGACATGGAATAACACAGGAAGTCCGATCCGATAATGGACCTCAATACATTTCAAAGGAATTCAAAGAGTTTGCCGAAGAATATGGATTTCACCATATTACCAGTAGTCCAAGATTTCCACAAAGCAATGGACAGGTGGAGGCAACAGTAAAAATTGTGAAGGGCATAATATCATGATCTGTTGATCCGTACTTAGGTTTGCTGAGCTACAGGAATACACCGCTAGTAGAATTGAAATACAACCCAGCACAACTCTTAATGGGCAGAAAGTTGAGAGACACTCTTCCTGTTCAGAGTGAAAATTTGAAGCCTAAGGTGGTAGATACAAAGATATTTAACAAAAATAATGAATTTTCTAAGAAACAACAAGAGAGAAACTTCAATCGTCGTCACCGGGTATGCAAACGGTCATATTTTCACCCTTTACAAACAGTATGGGTCACAGACTGCCAGAAATACGGAGTGATTAAAGGAAAAGCAGAGACTCCAAGATCTTACTACGTGGAATCTGATGGAAAGATGCTGAGAAGAAACTCCTACCATTTAAAGGAAGTGCCTGATAAAGTATCTAACGCTAAAGAAGGGAAGAAAAGTAAGATCTGACTCCAATTCATGATAATTCAAATCAAGTCGAAGGATATAGAACACGGAGTGGTCGCAATGTACGAAAGCCTCAAAGACTGAACCTGTAAATATTTTAGAAATTTTTATTCATCCTCAAAGGAGGGGAGATGTGTTGATATTACTTACAGTCTCTTTCAAAAAATGAATTAATTTCATATGTTTTGATAACCAGATGTTTTTATACAAAAAGAATGTTTGTTTACATTTTGGTTGTACACTAGTAGTTGATATTTTGAAATAAATCCTGACTTACAATTTACAATAGTGTTTCCTTACATTACAACGCATTATTGGCAATATTTTGTCAATGTTAAATATATTTAAGGTCATTGTATAAACATTGTATAAACAGTCGAGTCGCCCGATGTGAAGAGGACCTGTCACGCCATCTCGCCGCAGCCTGAGACACTGGGTCGCGTGTTGCTGCAGTTTACTGCACCGCCCAATACAGTGTGCATTTAAATTAGCCATAAATAACCTTTAACAGTCTAGCGTAAAAATGGCAAAAATATATCATTAATTTCTTGAATGAGACAAAATGCTCTTTTAAAAGATCCTTCGTTCAAAATAAATCTATATATATAATAGGTGAAGCCGTTTTTGTGAACACTACTCCTCCCTTATTTCTGGACCAATTTTAACGTTCAAGGTGTCAAAAGAAAGGCCTTAGTTCGTAGTTTTGCAATAAGGTTTTGGATTTTTGATATTTTAATTCTGAAGTACACAGGAAGCCCTTAAAGTTGGTTTTTTGTCCATAAGATTAACATGTGTAACATTTTTTATTTAATTGCAAAATAAAACAGCTGTTGATAGTAAAACAAACAAACACATGATAAAAGCTTGCCGAATAGAAACAAAAAATTGAACTACTGGAACTGAAATATCAACACAATTTCTTACCTCTAAATACAAGGAGTGATACCTGATAAATGCAGCGCATTTCGCTGCACGGGCTCCCTAGTGTGAGGTAGAAACGCAGATTTCAATCCCCCACTTTTCCCGTTCCTCCCGCTGCCAAGAATCCAACTAATCACAAACATTGAGAATTATTTCAGCTGTTTAATGTTCATGTCACTTTATCCCATCGTATTTCTTTTTCATAAACAAACTATTTTTCATCATACTGCACTCAGAACAGCCGTTTCCTGGTCTGTATTTAGTTCACAAATTTGGCCTTTTCTGTATCCTTTTAAAAGTGCACCAAAATATATATGTAATTTTTTTGTGCACTAACCTCTAAAGTTGTTTTTTACCTAAGCAAAAATCATACTAATCCAAAACAAATAAATTTGGTTTAGGTTACCTTCTGTCTCCAGTTCAATTGAAGTCGTTGTCTACGACCTAGGTTTCGACACCAAGTATTGTTATTTTTTCTGTCTTTCTACGCCAGTGGCATTTTAAACGTTTTGACGGGGAACGGTCCAAACCCCACAGTCTTGTTACTATCTAACATCGACCAGTTGTTAGCATCATTAATTAATAGCCCAATGACAAATGGCAACTGGGTCCGGAATCGAACCTTTAAACCTTAACTTTTCTCAGGATTGAACCGGCAACCTTTGGATTCAAAGGCGAGAACTCAGCTACCCAGTTAGTTATTGTGTCATGTTCACTAGACGTCAGTTGAATATCATGCCGGTCCTTGCATTAAGCCGTTAAGGTTGACGTCGTCGATGGTTAAAAGTACATTTAAAACACAACACAAACACACGCACATTTTACGAACAGTACAAAGAAATTTACAACTAACGGGTGGCCGAAAGACGGATGTGCGCATCACCCGGTACCGGCGTGGGGAGGAGTGTCCCCAGTGCTAAATATAAAATACTTTGGTTTTAAGTTTTAAAAAGTGCATACATCGAGTATGTTTAGACTACTTGAATTGTAATTAATGTTCTATAATATGTGAAGTTGATTTTGTTAACAAAACTCCTCCCAAACTTTTTTATCAATTTCAACGTTTGATGTGTCAAAAGATTTTTGACTCAGTTCTTAGTTTTACAATCAGGTTTTAGATTGTTAATATTTTTATTCATGGGAGCCCTTTTTTTTATTTTTTTTTTGTCTATGAGATTAACATGTGGAATAATATTCATAGAATTGCAAAATAAAACACATGTTAATAGTAAAACAGACAAGCACATGTTAAAAGCTAAATAGAGGCAATTGAACTACCGGAACTGAAATGTCAACATCATTCCATACTATAATACGAAGAGAGTCTATTGCGACGTTTTTCATTTTTATTTAATGTTGAGGTTAGATATTATTCAAATATATGATTTACGTGTATGTCTTGGCAGAAAATGAGTTTAACAACAGCCTCAACACCCAGGACAATTTTATACAGTATTATGTCTAAAACAAGTTTGAAAATTGCAGTTTTCAACATATTTCTTATGAGTTGCCGTATTGGTAACAACAATTAAACAAAAATTAAAGCAAAAACTACATTGTGCATGGATTTTTAAACAGCTGTGAACTAAGAAAAAGGGATTATATAAAACGGAATTGAAATTTAATTCAGAATCTTATGTACGTATATTAAATCACCGGTTTAAAGGAGTCAACCTTTAAAGTTTTTTTTCTTCTTTTAGTAAAGATGAGAAGCTTTTTACAAAAGTGTAGGCCTACTGATTGAAAAGAAATTTTCAACAAAATATTAATCAAATGAACCTCATCAACTAATATGCAGATTATCTTTATATTTCATATTACTTAATTTAAATTCTGCTTTGCCATAGAAAGTTAAGTTTAAGATCATTAATTGTTATATATACAGGGTTAGGCAAAAGTCTGGACACCCCCAGTTAACTTTTTAACGCGTTGCAGTAGGAAAACCAAACTCGGCACATGTTAACAACATGAAAAACTGCACTTTTTCATCAACTATACAACTTTGCCCCTGCCCCCAAAATGGGCTATTTTGGGGGCAGCCCCAAATTTTCAAATGTAAATCCCTATTGAGTGACCTCTCATTTTAAACGGTCTATCAAGATAAATTAAATGGGGCAAAACGGAGGTCGATATCTCACCTCTAACCAAAATGGCAGCCATTTCAAAATTTGAGATGGGCAAGCAAGTATAAGTCTGGACACCCCCAATTAATTTTCTAACATGTTGCAGTAGGAAAACCAAACTCGGCACATGTTAACAACATGAAAAACTGCACTTTTTCATCAACTACACAACTTTGCCCCTGCCCCCAAAATGGGGTATTTTGGGGGCAGCCCCAAATTTTCAAATGTAAACCCCTATTGAGTGACCCCTCATTTTAAACGGTTTATCAAGAGAAATTGAATGGCACAAACCGGATGTTGATATCTCATCTCTAACCAAAATGTCAGCCATTTTAAAAATTCGAGAAGGGTAAATTGACATTTGTTAAAATTAAATCGGAAAATAGCTTATTAGAATTTATAATTTCTGGAATTATTTTAGAATTGAACCTAGTAGCAGAAATGAACTAGTAAGTTCAATTCTAAAATAATTCCAGATATTCTCAATTCTAAAAAAGCTATTTTCCGGTTTAATTTCAACAAATGTCAATTTACCCTCCTCGAGTTTTAAAATGGCTGCCATTTTGGTTAGAAATGAGATATCGAGCTCCGGTTTGTGCCATTTAATTTCTCTTGATAAACCATTTAAAATGAGGGGTCACTCAATAGGGGTTTACATTTGAAAATTTGGGGCTGCCCCCAAAATACCCCATTTTGGGGGCAGGGGCAAAGTTGTGTAGTTGATAAAAAAGTGCAGTTTTTCATGTTGTTAACATGTGCCGAGTTTGGTTTTCCTTCTGCAACATGTTAAAAAATTAATTGGGGGTGTCCAGACTTATACTTGCTTGCTTATCTCAAATTTTGAAATGGCTGCCATTTTGGTTAGGGGTGAGATATCGACTTCTAGTTTGCGCCATTTAATTTTTCTTGATAGACCGTTTAAAATGAGGGGTCACTCAATAGGGGTTTACATTTGAAAATTTGGGGCTGCCCGCAAAATACCCCATTTTGGGGGCAGGGGCAAAGTTGTATAGTTGATGAAAGAGTGCAGTTTTTTATGTTGTTAACATGTGCCGAGTTTGGTTTTCCTACTGCAACGCGTTAAAAAGTTAACTGGGGGTGTCCAGACTTTTGCCTAACCCTGTAGTATCAGTGTGAGCTCATTCACTAGGCCAACACCTATCCTCACAGTACTAAAAAAAAAGTTGCAAAGAGTGCTGCATACATGGCTGGGGAGTTGTGGTTTTTTCTCCGGTCGTGTAACTTTTATATCAGTCGCTTAATCCTAGCTAATTTGGACCGAAAAGTGCAAAAACCAAATTTCAACTCCATTTCACAGCGGGAAGTTGGAGAATTAATTAATGACTAGTTGTAGCCCGTCGATACTCGACGGATATAGCTCCAAAAGTGGTAAATGAAACGCTATAATAGTACAAACATGTAAGGTAGTCTATAAAATGTACTTCTTTGAACTGCCATACCAAGAACAATAATATATTTTACAGAAAATACGATTTTAGTTGGAGCGTCGGAAAAGTAGGCCTATTCCGTAAAACCAATAACGTTGCATCCTTGTACTTATAGGCCCTACTCTTTAGTATTTTATAAACATGTCAATTTGATTGTTTAGGTAGGCGCAAACCTAATTAGCCTAAGGAAACCGTTCTGTTAGGTTCAACAACATCAGATATAAGTAGACCAATATCTACTTGTAGGCCTATTGGATAAATTGTTCTAAACAGTTTTTTTCAAGAATTGGGAAAGGCCTAGAGTGTTGTAACTTATGATGGTTGGCTTTAACAAATATTGGTGTATTAGGGTAGGATAGAACGTAGAGGAACCATTTATAACCACTTTCATATTGCAATATTTATGCTGTAGTGTGTAAGTTTCAATAACTATCCAAATTTAAAGATACAAATTTATTTCACAGAAAATTACATAATTTTAGTTGAAGTGTCTGTCAAAGTAGGCCTATAGGCATATTCCTTAAAAACAATAATGCTGCACCCTTACGATGTAACACAGACAGTCTTTAGTATTTTATAAACATAAAAAATCGATTGTTTACTTAGGCCTAAACCTTAGTAGCATAATCAAAGCTTAATATTAGGCTAGTTAAAAACATAAAAAAAATAAAAGGTATCAGATAACTGACACATACTTTCTCCCAAGAATATGAAAAGGTGTTAAAAGCCTAAAAACATCCATGTCTTGATGGCTCAGTCGGATAGCCACCAGGTGAGCAGCACGAGTTTTTGCATCCAAAAATTGAGTTTTTTTTAACACATTTTGCTCTATAACTTTTGAACGCGCATTTTCCCGGAGTGGCGGGTGGTGGCATTTTATTCAGCATTTTAATCTTAATAAACCACAAAATTTTAATCAAAATCGTTAGAGCCATTTTTGAGAAATTTTGATTTTTCACGTTTTTTTGGGTTTTTTGGGGGTAAACTACCCTTAAAAATAAAAAATTCAAAAAAATGAAAAAAACTCCTGGAATTATAGTAGATTTGGACCTATGTACCAAATTTCATTAAAATCGGACCATTAGAGCGTTCTCTAGCTCTGTTTACATCCTGACACACACACACACACACACACACACACACACACACACACACACACACACACACACACACACACACACACACACACACACACACACACACACACACACACACACACACACACACACACCCTCACAGACATCACTCTGAAACCCCCTTTTTTGGGCTCAGAGGGCACCAAAACGGATACATTTACCAACGACTCAAATTTTAAAATGTTGAAGACACCAATACTTTCTCAATATATACATTTATAGGGGGATAGGGAGCTCCAAAATGGATATATACATCATCAAACTAATGCGAAAATTTTTTACGAAAACAATACTTTCTCCATATACTATGGTATAGGGGGAGAAAGTAATAAGCAAGCCTAAACTATCAATTTGTAAACTTGTTAGTTTAATATATAAGTTTTTTGAGAGTTTTTGAACAGGCCTATAAATATTTTAATGTATCTATTTTGCTTAAAATAAATATCGGTACAATCAGTAAAACATTTATTAGTGACGCCGTTATTGGACACATTACAAAAATTATTTTAGTGAAGACAAGTTTTTTGAGAGTTTGAACAGGCCTATAAATATTTTAATGTATCTATTTGGCTTAAAATAAATATCGGTACCATCAGTAAAACATTTATTAGTGACACCGTTATTGGACACATTACAAAAATTATTTTAGTGAAGATCGGTCTGGAACCCGGTCCGTCTGATTTGGAGTAAGTCACGCTACCGACTGCGCCACAAATATTTTTGTTAAGGGAAGTAAATGTAAAGCATTACAACGTTGCAAACGACAAATTGATTGCACAGAATTTCCGATACATGAGTTTCTTTTAATAAAAATGTGAGCAATTTATTAAAACTAAACCTTTACAATTTAGTTTTAATTTTAAAGCAATCAGCTATTTTACATAATTAAGCAACTTTCTTTCCATCCATTTAAAGGATAATACATCATAATAATTGTAAACTTTTTTAGGTACTGACCATAATAAACCAAATCCTTCATGAACTTTTGTTCATCCACTCTGTATTTAGACAAAATACCTTGTGTGCTTACAATCAGCTGATTGAAATCGTGTAAAATAAATAAATTGTTAAGGTTTGAAAATGTCGACATTTTTAATTTAAGGGAGTAAGATAACGTTAATTATATGATTAAGCAACTTTCTTTTCATAAATGACAATACATCATAGACCTAATAATTGTAAACGTTTTTAGGTACTGGCCTTAATAAACCAAATCCTTCATGAGCTTTTGCTCATCCACTGTATTTAGACTAAATACCTCGTGTGTTTACAATCAGCTGATTGAAAGCGTGTAAAATAAATAAATTGTAAAGGTTTGAAAATGTCGATATTTTTAATTTAAGGAAGTAAGATAACGTTAATGTAAATAAAATCTGCTAATATACAAAGGTTTACGTTTTATTTGGTGCAAACTACGTGTAAATTGGTCCAGTGGAAATCTCAGACGAACTGTCCAAAGGATTGAAAATGTTGGCTTTTTTCCCCATGTTAAATCTCCATAAGAAAAGTTTATTTTTAATTTTTGACCGATTTAACGTAAATATTTTTGAAATACGAATAAAACCTGCTAACATAGAACCGAAAACGTTTATTTTGGTACAACCCGCATGTAAATCGGTCCAGTAGAAGTCACAGACGAAGTGTCCAAAGGTTTTTTAACTTTGTGTTTTAAATATATAGATGAAGATATATTTAGCATACACCTACAATGTGTAAGTTATTTGACACTATCATGTCTTTACTTTTATGCAAAATAAGGTAAATTATCAAGGGGCAGGGTTTGATCACTAGATCACTGTGGTAAATGAAGGGTATTGCGCTCCACAGGTACCCCTAGTTCGATTGATTGGATGTTGGTAATATCGGGTTGATTATTTGAAAGTTGTACCTGGGTTAGTACAGATTTAAATTCTTTTTAATTACCATGTCATCCACTACGGCTTTGAAATCACTGAAGAAAACTATTTTGCTCCAACGTAAAAAATCCTTAAAATAAAATAAAATCACACAGATTGAGGCAATAAATATTTGGTAAAACATGGTCAGCAGTACTAGGGTTTACTTAAAAACGTTAATCAAAGTATTAAACAATAATTATGCAGTATATAAACTTTAATTTATAAATTTTATGTTAATGATTATTGTTTCATAAAAAATTCATAAGAACGTATAAGGTTATTGTTACGATCAAATATGCTCATAATTAATGCAATGATAAAATATTATAATCAGTCTACTTAATCATGCTACTCTTAGCATGATTTTGCATGATCTGTATCACTTTATACTACATAACAGTATTGTAACTTAGTTTAGTAGTATATTTATTATAAAAAATTATACGAAAAATTCACAGACAAACATGACATCATGTTTGAAAGGATTTGAAATGCAATTACGAGTTTGATGTTTGCTTTGCTGCAGCAGAGAGCCACTTCAATCGCACTCAACCTAATTCCCCACTTTCAAACACACGGAACAGTTCAAAGAGTGATAATTTATGGGATTTCAAAGAGAAGAGTTGTTTGGATTAACATCCCTGGCCTTTCAAAATTCTAAATTAATGATAGCCAATATGTTTTTATCTACATTAGGAAATAGTTTTTGAATTATGTGTTTTATTTAAACTATTATTTTTAACAACAATTTGTAATAATTGTTTTATAGCCTACATTGCTTTTTTATATTATTATTATTTTAAGGAACTTTTTTCCTTTTTTTAATCGGTTTTAATAATTTTGGTATCATTGGATAAAAATCGGTGAGAACATGTTTCTAAGGAACATTGAACAAAGAAATGGTTAAATATTAATCCTAAAGGAAGGTAAAAAGCCTAAAAGTCTTTAAAAGCCTCCTAATTTAATTACTTCCTTATTTCATTAAAATTGGTAAGAAACTTAATACATGTTTCAGTCAGATAGCCATCAAATTCAAAAACAGGTCAAAAGTGAGAGCATCTAGCTTCATGAAAAAGACTAACCATAGAGGATACACTTGTTAACGGACTGCATTAAAATAGAAGTAAAAAGGATAAAGTTTTATTTTTGTTTCCATTATCCAAACTAAAATCGATTAAAATAAAGTCGGAGATCAGGGAACCTAGAACTTTTTAGAATGTCATTAACGTGTTATCATAAATTAAATTATAAATTTATTTGATATTAAATGAGTTTATAGATTATGGTTAAAAAACTGAAAAAATAATAAAAAAAGTATATATAACTTACGTGTTGTCCCAGTTAAAAAATATACCCAGGGAAGCTAACCATGTTGTTTTTCTGCATCCATCAGAGGCCGCGGGAATCCTGAGATGGTTATGGTTAATGAACACCTACAGTGAATATTTAACATATAGTGTCCTAAACTCTATGTAGAGTTCTGGTTATTCTTTCTTCTAAAAAAATGAGTTAATTTTTAATTGTCATAATTTATCAAGCAATAAGAAACGTCGAAACGTGGGACATCGAGTCCTATGAAACGGATTTGGTATGTTTTTAAATTTGTAAAATTCTATATCTATTAATATATATTAAATACATATTAATATATTAAATAGGTGTATATTAAATGTGATGTCTAACTTTTGTTTCTAGCACATTACATTGTTTTCAATTGTTTATTTAAATTAGAGAATACCACTCAACCTGTGACAGAATATTGATACATAGGTATCATAATTTATGGCAAATATTTATGATGGCATATAGAGCGTAATTTGTACCACCCCTATTGAGGTGTAAAGATCTTTATTTCAAGAAAAAATTCTTTATCTTTGTTTCAAGAAAAAATCACCAAACAATAATCGAAATCAAATTCAAAACTTTTACTATGAAAAATATATTTATACCTTCCATTGAGTTAGTTAAGTTTTAGGTTTGGGAACTTAATTTATCCATATTATAAAAATATATATAGGGATGGTGAGACGACGAATTTACCATACATTGAAGTAATGTATAACCATAAATGATTAGCAATTGAAATTTAAGTGAATCAATTTCAAATAATTAAATGTTTACTTTGCCGACTCACTTTTCATACCGACAACAAGGAATATATTTGGCTTCTGGCATACTTCTCATCTGGATTTTAATCGGTAAACAAATGGGACTAAAATGTTTGTAATCTATACATAGATATAAACAAAACAACTGGATCGCTAACACTGTGATGTAAAAACGAGCCGTTACCCCCACCGCTAGGTGGGTTTAATTCGGTAAGAAATTAAACAAACTGGAATGCAGTGGATCCACCAATAATAACTATTTCAGCCCGAAATAAAAGACTTTAAACAAACCAGAAGCTCGAATAATAACGAGACCAGCTGATGGAGGTAACCCCAACTAGTGGTGGGGGAAGCCGACTCGTTTTTAGCGCTATTCCGCCAATATAGTTAGCTATACGGATGTTATGTTTGTATCTATGAACTTGTGACGCTGAACATTGCATGTTAAAAATGTTGTTTACAGCTGAAATGTTTATTTTGTGAACAACAACCTAAATAAAATATGCGCATATCAACCAGAAGAGCAACCAAAATAAAACTTTGTTTGTGATTACCTTTTTATTGGTAAATTTTGAAGGGGGTGTTTGACAGTATGCAATTTAAAAATAATAAACCGAACATCTCATGCATGAACATCATGACACAAATATCCTATGCCCTAACGAGTAAGGTAAATTTGTTAGTACGTATGTAAGCACACGGACCTCTAAAACGACTAGATTTCCGTTAAACATTTCAAATAACAGATCTAGGATAAAAATAATATAAATGCAGGTCTCTAGGCTAGGAAAAATCTTATTTTGTTATCATCTTTAGTTGAAATATTAAACATTTTAACGGTCCTATCGTCATGGTCCGCGTTCTCAAGTGTCGTGGCGACGAGTTTTTTTTTTTTTTTTTTTTTTTTTTTTTTTTTTTTTTTTTAGATAATCGAGCCTGTTGCGCGACCAAAAAACTCGTTGCTGCGACAACACTTGATAACGAGGAACGTTTTAAAATTGTTTTTGTTCCGCGTTGCGTCGTGTAAACGTTTATATGTGCGAAGTCCGCTCCGTGAGTTTGTCCGAGTTTCGTGTTTTTCTGACAACGACTTCACGTCTAGTAACATCACATCACATTCTTCAATGGTGAGTACTGCCCAAGAATAAAAAATGGTAAAAGAAATAACGTATTTAAAACGAACATCGGTCTAATTCAAAGTCTGATAAATCCCAGATTTAGGAATCTGTTCTAGAATAGAAGGGGATATCTCATCAGAGGGTAAAACTATGTATTTTTATACTCTGATCTAATAACAAAAAAGCTGGTGCATGTTACTCTTATGAAAATCAGGTAAATTAAGTATCCGGCCTGAATCAAAAGCGGTATTTTGAAACATCACAGCAATGTAAAACTCCTTTTCTTTTTGCAATATTGAAAGTTTTTAATTTCAGAACCAGTTTTGAGAAACCCTGTTGTAATATCAAAATAAAGCTTACAATCCGCTTACAGGACATGTTGTCTTATATTATCAACTATTTTTCTGCCGGTGGTTCTGAGTGGTTAAAGAGTGATTATTCAAAAAACAAACAAATATATAAACAAACAAATTTTCACCTTCATAATTTACCTACACTTTAGACATAAACATTAATACCGTACCTTCAATATTTCATTTGAATTTCTGCACTTCACTGTCTAGATTTATCATGCTCTACAATTAATAGTGGTACTGAATTAGGTACCGTATTTTCCTATTAGCTCAATTACTGTAATCAAGTAGTTACAGTGAATTAGCGGGGTGGTAGACGCATGTCTGAGAACAGAATGCATATTTTATCAATACAGTCAACTTACAAGCGCAATGCACGTAAGTTCGTTTACCTCTAATGCTTGAACTTTGCATGGTTTTTCTGACATTCATTTTTCTTCTTTGATTAATAATCAAGTTTAGGTTGATTAAAATTATTAAATGATCAATATTTAACACAATATGTTACTTCAACGGTGAAATATATATATATATATATATATATATATATATATATATATATATATATATATATATATATATATATATATATATATATATATATATATATATATATTTATAGATATTGATAATTAATGTTTTTATCTGAAACTCTATGTTAATGTAAGTGATAAAAAATATAAACTAACAAATGTCAATAACAAAGATAGACTTCTTTTGACATTTCACCTTCATTACACTAACACCTTAGTCATATTTCCGTTAACACTTCAATAGGCATCAGATATATCGGTGTCTCAAATAATAAAGTGTCTGAGTATGTCATGGGGGTGGTGAACATAAGTTTGCATGAAACTATGTCATATATACTTTTTTTTAATAACATAAAATGGAATGTTTTATTATTTATTCATAATGTCCATGAGAAAAACTGACAAACATACTACCTGTGCGTAACAAAACTATGCCTGCATTGGCTGGATGAAAAAAATGGAAAAATTAGAATTTTGAATCATAGTTATATTAGCCACGTTATATAAAATGACAAATTAAAAATTAGGAGCTAAAACATTTTTCTACTGTATATTTAATCGATCCACAGCAATTAAGGCCATTATTTCCTTCCAATGAATTCCAAACTTACTCCCTTTCTCACTAATTAAAGCCTGGGTCCTCCTATATCTTAGTAATTTTGTATTCTATTATCTGTATTTTTTTTAATAATGTATCGAATAGACATAGACGGTATTCCATTTTTAACCGTCAGTGAAATCCTAATGAGGGTTACTCTTTATTATTGATTAGTTTCTCTATAACGTTACATGTTCGCTTCTTGTTACATAGGGGCTTATTTATAATAAAACTGCAAGCGTTAAGAATTTTTTAATTTTAACTTATAATTTCTTTATATTACATAGTTTTAAAATGTAAGAAATCAAATATCGAAATTCGGAGAAGGCCACTGGATCAGAGTTTAATTACTTTTTTCCTCCAGGCACAACCGGGAAATTGTTTTGAGCTCACACACTAGTAATTGTTTCATCATGTCAAATAGCTGTTGACATGATCATCTATTTTACAGTTTTAATTTCTAAACATCTCTTAGTATAAAAATTCTTTAAATCTATTATAACAACGCAAATGTAAATTAGTTACGTTTTATGTGCAATAGTTTGGTTGTTCAACATTAAGTAAAGTTAAATTTTTTCTACAAAGTAACTAAACACAATTATTAACTATAGTTTCTGTATTAATAAATGTCGTTGGGGAAAACCTAAACAAATTAAAATTAAATAGCATTTATAAATTTTGTATCCAAATAAGCCTTGTTTTGGTGAACAATATATGACTACATTGTATTCATTCATCGGGGTTGTGTTTATTGTGATCCATTTTTCATGTTATTTCCATCATTTGCAGTAGCTTACTTAACAAATTCTTTGTTTTAAAACGGTCTATAAATATACTGAACATTGAATTGTGCTTTAGATCTTAATATAATTCAAATATATATATTTATCATAGTTCTTGAAGCTGACATAGTCTGTAGTCCATTATCAAGATCGTCATCAAGACATATAAAACTATATATTTTCTTAACACTGTTCCCATTATAACTGTGGCATTGACAATTTAAAGGATATGCAGTTTCATCCAATGAGTGCGTCAAGGAATCACGAGAACCCCGTTTAGTAAGATTTATTTTATAATTTAGTTAGAGACAGCAAAGACAATCGAACTAGCTCAGTTCGAAGAGCTTCTTTATTGACCTTTATTAAATACCAGCCGGTCGTCCTTCCACTAAATGCTCTTTCATAACGACAGGAACTTCCACTTAGAGATCCAACCTATTAAAGTATTTTCCATTGAAGTAATTTCCATGGGAAATGTATTAAAAGTATCAATGTTTTAACGCTATAAAAATGATTGACGCTATGAAATTTGTTTTAGTAAAATTTTTATGATTGTCAAAATAAATATATGTTTATTGCATGTGTCTTTAAACACGATATTTATTCTTAAGCTATAAAATATCTTTCAAAGTCTTACAATGAAATCATCAAATATTGAAATAACCATGAAAACTGATTAAAGTTACATTAATGTTATTTTAGTTATGAATCAGTATCATTTAAAATTTTATGATACTTAAAATCATTACCAATTAGTAAGTTAAAACTATATTAATGAATTAAGTTTTAAAAGTAGAGACATTTATTTTATTTTAGCTATGAATCAGTGTTGTTATAAATGATTTGTTTGGAAAAAGCCGTTTTCACTATTATTGGTCAACGATTTTAAAGCCGTTTAAATTTATTAAAAGGTTTTTGTTAACAGAAGTCGTCACCTAAAAGTGTAATTTTGCATTGAAATTGTTTCTTAGCAAACAAATAGGCCTACTGTAACAAATAAAATAGATTTTCAGATTTTTTAAAAAATGGGTTTTTATATTTCCTAAAATAGTTTTTTTAATACAAATTATTCATGTTACTTCTCATACCTCCAAGAATATGTGTAAAAAGTTTCATGATGATCGGTTGAGTAGTTTTCGCGTGAAAGCGTAACAAAAAAAACGGATATTCACATTTTATAATCACTATATCACTATTTTTTTAGAGACAGGGAACTCACATAGTGGGTATTTTAACCTGAATATGAATGAGAGATGGGTGTAGGATGATTGTGGCGCGATCTTGTAATCTTGTTACTGACATTCTCCTAAATAAGAGGATGTTCTTTATGAATGAACTAGTATTCACTACTGTTGAAGTTAATCTCCACTATGGAATATCCCGTCCACAAGCCATCGCTTATAACTATCCACAATTCGTGACCTCCAAGTAGGTGGACTACAGGACGACGCCAACATCCCAGTCAATATATTATAATTTTAAAATATATTATATTTTAATATATAATATATTATATATATTATACAGTCAATATTACAATAATATTAGTAGGGATGTGCCCAAAAAATAAAGAAATTCTAAAAGCTTTATTATGTTTTGAATCAACGCATTATAATTTATCTAATGCGACCACCATTTTATATGTAATATTTGATAATTTAGTGAATCAATTAAAAAGAAAAATGCTTGTACCTTCGGTCAGTTTCGTTTTCTTATTCATAACTCAAAAGTTTGTTATGTTTTGGACTTGCTTTCAAGTTTATTGAATTATACATGTTATTAGGAACTTTTAAAATTAATTTAAGAATTCTATCTTCATATTTAATATTTTTAAGTAATTTCTAAGCAAAAGTTTAATTGGTGTACCTCGGACTACCTTAATTGTACTTTGGACCACCTCGTATTGTACCTTGCGTCGTAATATGTCACAGGAAGATTGAAAAATAAAACAATAAACAAATAGCAAAAGTTTATTTAAGATTCGATACATGAACATTGCTATATTAGACATGTAAATAAAAACCTTTTAAGAAAGTATGTATTTTTATGTATAGTAGACCAATTCTTCGTACAATGAAGGTAGAAAAGTTTTTTTAGTTTAAGACATCTCAACAAATAGTGCGTCTAAAAATCTAATCATAGTGTCGTATTGAGTCTAAAAGGACCAACTCTATGAATTAATTATTAAAGAATTCATAATAAATTTACTTTAAGAACAATGAAGCTATAACTAAGTCCAAAATATTTAATTTTGCACTAGTAAAACAAACTTTCACTCTTATACAACAATGAGGGTTAGACCTTGGAGTGTCAGATGAGAACTGTTCCAATAGATTACTATGGTACTATTTACATAAAACTCTTAATACCAAAAAACTTAATATCAACGTAAAAAGTACGTGACAAAATTGTTTTATTTGGCTGTAAAATATAGGCATTACTTATCTTTATAACTATAATTGATTTACTGCCATTATCATATTGCTCTTCTCAAATGGAGAATTTTGCACAAGTAGGCAAAATTTCCATTGTCATTTCGTTTCATAAAAGTACATACTTCTTCAGGTTTCAGCAAATGGCAGAAATATTTCGTAGAAAAGCATGCAATTAAAACACCTCTAGCAATTGTAAGCTAATATCACAATTATTTTTAACAGTATTTTTATTCCCTAACGCATCGCCGACAAAGTCAAGATACAGCCGAACGTTCGGCGATTGATTTCCTTTAATGTTGCCCACAGAACGTCACATGTGCCCGCATCGTTACAGGCTGGACCGGCATTTTCTTCTTTCTCCGGACGTTTAAAAATATAAATTGGAAGTTCTGAACATATACCCCCCCCCCCCCCCCCCCTAAAAACTGTAACATTTGGACTAGATTCGTTATTTGTATTAAATTCGTGCAACGTATGTATAACACAACATGAGTATTTGTATGTACAACAAAGAAATTAATACGTTTATGTATGAGGTAGATAAATTAGTTATGGACAATGTATAATTGCATTATTTTTATTTAATTTTATATTTTATAGTTAATTTTTTTACTTACTTGATCCGTTGTGATATGAGTAAAGGCTACGATTATAAATTTGAGAAATAACGCCCTACTTTATATTTATTTTGCTTTCTTGTATTAAATAAAATAATTAATCATGAGTTCAATTAACAAAACTACAAATTAATCCAGATGATTACAATTAGTTTTAATTTGAAGAAAATGAAATACAATAATGGGTTACAATATAAGGGGAATTGAATTCAAATCTAAGATAGAATATGATTGACTACAATTACAAGTTGTGCTCCATCTGTTATTGGTATTTAATATTTCATGATATATTCTCAGGGAGGGGTGGTCGTGGCGGCATAAAAAATTTCATTTTATTCTTTATGAAAATAGTCCAATTGCAATTTTATAAATTTTCTTTGAATGATGAAAAGGCTAGTAAATAAGTTTGAAAGAGGAACTTTCTTCTTACTTTAGTTGTATAAAGTTCACTCTTCACAATATGTGAGCCATATTCACTAGGCCTAGTTGTTGATAAATTGATTTTTAAAATTTGATTAAAAGATTAACTTAACTGAAAATGAATTAAATTGGATTTTCTTCTTTATGAGGTTATAATGATCTTGCTTCCTCTAATTTTGTAATGAACGAAGGTGTTTAATTTCAAATTAAAGTTCAAAATAAAAAAAAAAAAATAAAAAATAAACTGGATGGATCTCACCAACTGCTTTCAATATTCTTCTTCAGAGCTAAATAATTCTTCTTGGTGGCTAATAAAGGGATAAAAAAATTAGCTGTGTTCCGTAAAAAATATAATTACTATTTACCTGGAATTTTTTTATTGGGACCAGGCAAAGAAATCGAACACAATCCCGTTCTCTCAATTAAATCTTCATCAACAATGGTAATTAATTTTAGGTATATCAGTTAATAATAGCATCACATGTTGATTTTGGTTTCGAGATTATTTATTGCTTTTGGCATTTGTTAGTCTATCACTGCACTTCACAAACAATTATATACGTCACAGTTTTTTATTTCATTATTTTATTTATATTATAATTTGGATAGTTTAATTATTAATATAATATTTTCAAACAATTTTTTTATAAATATATGGGGGTTTAACAGATAATATTTATAATATGATGATGAATGATGAATGAGCTTAGACTAAATGGATTATGAGTGATTTTAAAACTATACTTATATTTTAATTTAATATTAAATTATTAACAGTGGTAAATAAACTATTATTGTTAAAAATATTATTTCTTAATTAAAATATTGGTTATTTTTTAGTTTATGTTGATTTACATAGGCCTATATAATGGTTAATTCTAGAATCTATTATTTACGAGTTATCTCAAATGTTCTTCATAATTGTATGGAAGTTCAATTTCTGAGTTAGTTGTATAATGTTATAATATTTTTCTAAAATTTCACAACTGATCATAAAATTCATTAAAAAGGGTCATATGAATTTCATATTTTTGTAAATTCAACGTAAATTGATACCAACGCGTAACACAAGTCAATTTATTATCATAGTTTTTTTCCCTCTCTTAATCAGTGAAAAATAAATGCAATGGAATCCTTATATTGCAATATTTTTTCTTAGTTTTACAGTGTGAAATATCTTTTGATCATAATTTAGGTTGTAACTTTACGAATAACTGCTATGAAACGTGTTATGCCCTACTTTAACAACGGTTACATTTTGAATGCATTCGAACTTGTGATTAAATAGCATAAATATACTGTATATAGGTTGTCACTGAATTACTTCATCCATTAGGATACATTTTTGGTATCTGTATTATTCTGCAAACTCAATTTTAGAATTTCTTTAGCTTAGAAGATGATAGACCGATTTTATTAGCTTAAGTTGATCTCCACATCCCTAAAACGCCCTACAATAATAATCATTACCATTAAAAAATAAATATCGTTTGGTTGGGTTTGGATTGTTTACGTATACAAAACTGCTGATAAAGATACTTTTAAAACAACATTACTTACGTTTAAAATATATTTAGGAAATCAGAAACATTTACCAATGTTGGTGGTTGCCACAAAAGTTTCATTGATTTCCTTTAATGCCCTCTCCTGACTCGGTGCGCCGCAACTGTAACTCCACCACCTTATGTCTCTCTCTATATCAGTATGAGAAACCTTTTCGTTTTTATAGTTATAGAATCCATATTTTAATTCATTTAAATGAACTCACTGGCATAGTTATTAATATATTACCAACAAAAAATAGTTCGGAATGTGATTGTCAATTGTTGTATATTTTATATTAAAAGTTTATATATTTTATAAAATAAACTTCTTTGATTTTTTTTAAAACGTGGGCAATAGTTGCCTTTATGACTTATTTATTCTGTTATTTGTTATGTAATTTATTGGTAAAACCAATTATCTTAAATTGTCTTCAATGTTTAGTCCTTAAAATTATAGTTTTACAATCATTGTCCATAAGTATTAAAAATAATAAATCAATAAAACTATATCGTATATATATAAAATAAAATATTACTCAATTACTATAAATTAACATTAAAGTAAAGTATGAATTATTACCATTTATTCTTTACTATTCCTCGAATAATAAATTGTCCTAAAAATGTAACCGCACTTCAAATATTTATTTAGAATAAGCTCATTATTCTATTCTATTTGGTACTTCAGTTTCTTTAAGTGCATATGGGATTGCTATCGTGCCACTTAATCTTGATACGAGCATTATATCCAACTTTTATCCTCCGTTTAAGATACAAATTCCATTTTATATAATGATATGAAACCCTTTTGAGAACAAACAGTCGGTCTATGGCTTTATGTATAAACTAGTGCAGTTGAAAACCTTTTTTTTATATTTATAAATAGAGACCGAAAACCTGGTTTTACTATAAAGCCTGCATTTTTTAAATATGAAATTTATTACCTAGTTGGTGGCATTAATCACCTGTGTCGTACAATCTCTTTATTACGAAATTTAAATTAAAGTTTAGTACGAATATTAAAAGTCAGTGAACCAAAATAAGACTAATTACTATATACGTAGTCTCATAAGCTGTGAGCAATCTAATGCAGTCAAGAATCACAAAAATGTTAATGCAAACATGAAATAATCAGTGAAAATATTCTTATACTTTTCTATGAAAATCGTGCAAAACTACTGTTTTCCTCTATGGATTTTTATTCCCAATTAGAAATTAACAATAACCAACAGGTTTTTATAGCCACGTTACAATAGCCGATCTAACTGTGGCGAGTAATTGAGTTTGAATATCAGTGAAGCCTTCTGGCCAGGGATCTGGGAGTCAATATCTCAAACAATAACGATTGTTGATGCGAGTTTAAAAACTAAGTTAGGCCATAAATCGAAGAAAACTTTCATATGAAAAGACAAACTCCCATGCTTTTTATATGTTTTGTTTTGAATTTTTTTAGTTCCTTTAACTAATTATTTTTTACATTTACATTCACTCTGTCTGCAGTTAAAACAACATTTTTAAAAGTAATTAAGTTTAGTAAATTATGACTACTACCATATCACTTTAACACAATATTTTTTCATATTATAATATAACCTGAAATTTTCTTACATTAGACAAACTTTTAAGATGATTCAGATCTATTTTCCCGTTTATTTCATAATTTTCTATGTATAACATTTGTCATAAATTGATTGCACAACTACTGCATGTTTATATATATATATATATATATATATGTATATATATATATATATATATATACATAATTAATTTTAATTTTTAAAGTTAAAAATCTATTTAACCTATTTTAATATACATTAATTTTAACCTATATTATATGGTTTCTACAAGAATGAGAGGTATAATTAATTCTTAATCAACAAGCACGCTGGAATTTTCGGCGAGTTTATGAAGAGGTCACATTGTACATCTGCTACTCATGACTGCAATTTTCTTGGTTGAGTGTTTTTATTTAATACCACGCTTACTCTGGCTTATAACTGTTCAAAATGTCTAGACATGGCTTCTTTTGTGAAAAACAACCACAGAAATGGAATCGAAAGTGAGGTTTAATTACGACTTTGAGATGGATACCTTGGTCCAATAAAACAAATGTAATATGGTAAATTTTGCAACCAAATCCCAACATCTCAATGTCAATGAGGTTATAATGAGATGCTGCGCAAATATTAGTATTATCCCCATTTCCACAATTACACATAACCAGCCGGACTTCTTGCCGAATAATGCTCATGTTCGAGCTAAATCTATTGATTCTTTTTTATAAACAACTCAACCACCTATGAACCAGTAAAGCCAACCTAGAGGTAAAAATTGTAATTTTCCTACACACTTAAAGTTGGGTCACTACAATTGTAATGCATATGCCATCTTTGTACAGCCACAGGCGATGGAAACTTCATTCTAGCCTCTATTACACTTCAAGCTATCCCCCAACATTACGCACGCATTCCAATATTACACATTCAATCTACTATATATTTGTCAAATACCACTCACTCACGTATCAGAGTATCTCCAAAACTATAAGGCTTAGAGTGTTAAAATTTGGCATGTACGTTTATCTTTGGTAAAAAACGCTCACTAAGAAACGGTATTGCAGAATTCCGTCAGGGCTCCGCCCCACACGACTTCAAAATTTCGTTACAATGTTATTCTTATGGGGGATTTTTAATACAAATCAAAGCAACAACGAATCTCCAAAAGTAGAGGGCATGCAGGATTGAAATTTGGTATAGACGTTCCTTTCTACCCATTGATGCTCACTAAGAAACGGTTTTACAAAATTCCTGCAGGGCTCCGGCCCACACGACTTCTAAATTTCGTTACAATGTTATTCTTATGGAGCACTTAAAATACGAATCTAGGAAACAACGAATCTCCAAAACTATAGGACCCATAGGGTTGAAATTTGGAATGGTAGTTCCTCATTGCCTATAGGTGCTCACTAAGAAATGGTTTTGCGAAATTCCTTCAGGGCTCCGCCCCACACGACTTCAGAGATTTGATGTAATTAGCTGTTGAAGATTGAAAGCTATCAGCTGTTGGTAAAATAATACATTTTAAAGGATGACATAACCATATGACAATATTTTTATCTTTGCAAACAATTTAACTGGTGTCAAAATGTATTAGAGTTTAGGTTAGGTTAGTTAATCTACTTTGTCAAATACCACTCACTCGGTATTATCGAATCTTTATAACCAAAGGGTATAGGGGGTTGAAATTTGCCATGGACGTTCCTCGTGTTAAAAGATGCTCACTAAGAAACGGTTTTGCACAATTATTTCAGGTCTCTACCCTACAGGACTTCAAAAGTTCCATTTAATATTATTCTTATGGCCAATATTTTATACAAATCAAGACAACAACGAATCTGAAAAGCTATAGAACCTACGATGTTAAAATTTGGCATGACGTTCTTCTTTGCTCATAGATGCTTACTATGAAACGGTTTTGCGAAATTCCATCAGGGCTCCGCCACATAGGACTTCAAAATTTCTATCCAATGTTATTCATAGCTAATTTTTAGTTCGAATCTAGGAAACAATGAATCTGAAAAACTATAGGTTCTATGATGGTGAAATTTTACGTGGACGTCCTCTTTGCTCATATGTACGTGCTCACTACGAAACTGTTTTGCAAAATTCTATCAGGGCTCAGCCACACACGATTTCAATTTTTTTTCTAATGTTATGCTTGCCAATTTTAAATATGAATCTAGGGAACAACGTATATGAAAATCCAGATGATTTATGAGGTTGAAATTTTAAATGGATACACTTTGCCTATAGGTGCTCACTAAGAATCGCTTTTGTGAAGCATCTTTAGGGCTTCGCCCCACAGGACTTCAAAATTACTTTTAGGGCCTACATGGTTGAATTTTGGCATGGACGTTCCTCTTTGCTCATAGGTGCTCACTAAGAAACGCTTTCACAAAAATCCCTTCAGGGCTCCACCCCACATCCCACATGTCTTCGAAATTTCAATATAATGTTACAATTATTGCAAATTACAATACGAATTAAAAGAAACAACGAATCTATAAACTATAGGGCCTGCGGGATTGAAATTTGGAGGAGTCTCTTTGGTCATGGGCGCTCAATAAAAAGTGGTTTACACATTTCCTTCATTGCCCTGCCCCAAATAACCTCAAAATTACTAAAGAGCATACAGGGTTAGTTTTTGGCATAGACGATCACCTTTGCTCATAGGTATTCACTAAGATACTAGATAATGGAGGGAAACCAATAAAAATACTCGAAGTACCTGAGGTAAACTATTAAAAAGAACTTCAAAAGAACCTTCAAAAGAGAGATGAGATGGAGCTATATTCAAAACAAGAGTACGAATGTTATAAACAATGACATGTTAGTTAAAATACAAATATTGCAAAAAGATATGATAATGAAAGTAAATTATTAAACTAATGGGGTGTGATTTGCTACATGTATTACTTTATATAAATTGAACAAATACAGTTTTGAAAATGTAGTTTTTGAAGTCCTTTAGGGCTTCACCCCACTGGTCTTAAAAATTACTCTATGGCCTACTGAGTTAAATTTGACATTGATGTTCCTCTTTGGTCATGGGCATTCACTAGGAAAGTATTTTGCGATTTTCCTCTAGGGCTCCGCCCCACAGAACCTTTAGGTTACCATAGAACCTACATGTTAAAATATGACGAGCACATTTATATTTACTCAAAGGTACCAAGAAACGGATTTGCATATATAGTTTTTGAACTCCTTAAGGGGTCCGCCCCTCAGGACTTAAAAACCTACCTACCTAGGCCTACGGGGTTGAAATTTGACATAGATGTTCCTCTTTGCTCATAGGTAGTCAATAAAAAATTGTTTTGGAAATATAGTTTTTGAATTCATTTAGGGCTACGCCCCACTAGACTTAAAAATTACTCTATGGCCTACGGGGTTGGAAATTGGCATGGACGTTCCTCTTTACTCATGGGCATTCAGTTGGAAACGATTTTGCAAATTTCTTTTAGGGCTCTACCCCACAGAACCTTTAAGTTACCATAGATACTACGGGGTTTAAATTTGACGTGGACATTCCTCTTTAATCAAAGGTACGGTACTGAGAAACTGTTTTGGAAAAATGGTGTTTGAAGTCCTTTAGGGCTCCACCCCACTGAACTTAAAATTACTCTATGACATACGGGGTTAATATTTGACATGGATGTTCCTCTTTGCTCATAGGAAGTCACCAAGAAACGGTTATGGAAATATAGCTTTTGAAAGGCTTTAGGGCTCCGCCCCGCACTGGACTTAAAAATTACTCTATTGCCTATGGGGTTAATATTTTACATGATCGTTCCTCTTTGCTCATAGGTGCCCCGCTCTCACTTTTTCAATGTATTAATCTTAATGTATATCTTAAGGAAGAAGATTTTGTAGGTCTTAAAAGAAATTAAAAATAAAATTCAACACGGGCAAAGCCGTGACGGGCAACAGCTAGTAATTTATAAACAGTTGTTCCCTAGCAAAATTTATTCAAGACAACTATTTCGTGTGATTTTTTTATAATTTAGTATTAATTTTCAAAATAAACTATTCAAATTCATTCATTGCATTTTGACTGACAATTAAGGTTAACAATGTGAAACTAATGAAAAACTTTTTTCATAAAATGAAATAAAATTTTCTTTAATTTTACGTAAAGGTTGCATAGCTGGCATTACTTCTTAGTGAACTACATCAAATTATATTTGTTATTTATATATCAAACGCACTTTACTACATTTCCTACTTTAGGTAAAAAGCCAAAGGTAGCAAATATGACATATTAACTTTAAACAGTTTCTTAAATAATTAATATAATAATAGATTTATTTGATTTTATTCCCTCCACGATAACCAACCATAACTACTGGTTAAATCAACCCATTGAGAGGGCAGTTCAGGGAAGGGTTGATAAGTCGTAATCGTTTATATGGGGATCAGTCTGGCCACAGATTCATGGAGCTTCAAAGCTATCTCTGTCAACGGGCGAGTTATCAATACGTTACGCATCGGTGGTAATAAATGTTCTATGTGATTGTCAGAGGGTTACTTTTTTAAATGTGAAAAATTACTTCGTAAATGTTTAGTTTGTCTTATATTCATCATTAATGCGTAATTCATATAAAATACATATATATCTTAATATTGAAACCATTTAATATAGATTAGTATTAAGTATTAAGATGACTTTATAAATCAAGTCACTATTGCATAACACAAAATTATTTATTGGGTACAATAAATAATTGTAAGAAATTAATATTAATATTTTTTTAAACTTCGATATTTTAATACTGGCATGAAATAGACAGTGTTTTATTTATTTTCTCTGTTGTTAACATATAATTTATTGAATTGAAAATTTGAAAATATTTTTGTTGACTAATGGATTCTGGTATCAACACCTATTTTGTTCATAGTAACTCAATATATTTTTAATAATAGACTTGGGAAATTTTTCGTGTAAAATGCATAATCGATTGACTGTTGTGAGTAAACGTAATCCATTTACTAGTAATACTTAAAATATGTTTGAAAAGTATAATAATTGATTGTGTTTTTCCACTTGTATCAAAGTTTGTTATCTAAAAATCTTGCCAGCATCGGTATTTTCGTGAGCGCCGTCCGGCCAGCCTGTTCTGTATGACTTCCACGATCCCCTCCGATGGGCTCATTTCCTTTCAGGTTTTATAATACAATATCCTGTTTGCTGTTCCACGTAAAAAGTAAAACCTCAGGTAGAATTTTAGTATTTTCACAAAGATTTTTACCTCCGATGTTCAGAAAACATTAAATTATGAAATGATAGAAGGACTTAAAACATAAAATTTTAATTCCCAAAATTGACAGTTAAAAATAATAGCATAGTTGAATATATTTCTTAAAGATTGAGTATTTGGATTGAAAGAGATTAAATATAATTTCTAAATACATCATTGTAACTAATAAGTTATTTGTACCTATTTATGGTCAAGTTTCTTACACTGTCAAGCGGAATTACAGTCCTAAACAAAAAAATGTAAACTTAACAATTGTTTTTGAGTTTTTTTGTTGGTTCAATTTGTCTTAACAAAAAATGTATATCTACAATCAAAACATTTAAAAATAGGAGCCACAATTTAGTTTTTACAGTTTAACAAAACAAAAGGGCACCTTAACAAATATCAATAAACTCTCGCGTGCCGGGTTGGACTGACGAGGAAGACATGAAGAAAAATAATAGCGTCGAATAATGTTATGAATGTTTTGTAAATCTATTTATCCAACTGAATTAACTTTGATCACGGAAGGCTTTCAAATGAAGAATAAATAGAATAATGTGAAGAGACTTATTAAAATTATCAAAATCTTCTTTGCTGGTGTAATACTGTTGAATTATTGGACTTCCATCAAATCAAAAACTCAGAAAACTTACCGAATACATTTTCATTGTAATTGGCTTTCTACTATAGCAAAACTTTTTAATTTATGACATTAATCTAAATATAAATAATTTTAACCTTTTGAATTATTAAGCATAGTTTAAATAGCATTATTGTACATTTTGAATTTGATAGTTATTTTATTTTTAACATTTTAACAATGTATAAGATTGACGAATGTAAGTTATTTAAACTGTTTGGTTTTAACTTTTAAATTTATATATGTTGTTCTCCTATTATAAAACGTTAACAAATATGAGGTTATATTTACCTTCAATCAGGGGCGGTCTTGTCACATGACTGGAGTTACACAGAGCTTCTTCCATTTGACTATGGGTGTGTCTAATTTTGTTTTATCCCCATCACTGAAATAGTGAAAGTAAGGAACAATTCCGTCGCTAAAAAAAAAAAATTAAGATAACAATATTCTTAATTTTTCTTAGTTCTGTATATTACAGCGTTAGTCTTGTATCTGTCCCAATTTTTTGTAATTCTATTGTCAAAAATGAATATTTCTTTCTAAATTTTAGTTCAACGAATATTTTATTACAAATAATAATAAAAATAGTAATTTTTAGTTAATCGTGGGATTTCTCCGGTCGCCAAGCGATCAAACCGGATATCGATGTATAAAGCCAGGGAGGAAATGGGCCCATCAGGGGCGATCATGGTCGAAATACTGATCATACCCCGGAGACTGGACCCAAATACTAGGATATACAAGTCCAAAAGTAAACTGAACACTATATTTTTTCTACTACTTTCATTGAATAATTTGCTTCCTTTTTTAAGGGAAGAGAAGCGGTTAACACTAAAGTTAAAATTAGTACCTCACTAATTTCTTCCTCTCTTCAATAATTAGCCTCATTGAAAGTTCGACTCCTGGATTATTAAATTTTATGTTCAGGGTTATTAAAGATAATAAATAAAAATAATAAACTCAAACCCTTACATTTCAAACATATTCCTAAATATATACATTATTAAATCATACATGTCAATGTGTAATTGACTGTACATAAGGCAATCTAAACAATTGCGTGTTCCTCAATTAATTTAGTTACTATTTTGCTGAAGTTTGCATAGAAGATAGTCTTGGCGATATGCCAATAATAAAACTTCATAAAATTGCTTTTAATAAACACCCTATTCCATATGAGTTACACGCTAAAATCCAAAGAGTGAAATAGGTCGTTCTTTAGGTGGAAGAATACCAAAACATTCTTAAAGAGTGAAAGTTTCACTCAAAATGAGTGTAGAAAAAATGTATATTGTGAAGGATGAAATATACTTTTATTAAAAGAATGAAAATTCGATATAGTTCAGAGTGTCTGAATTTTATTTCCAAAAAGAACTGATTTCGTTCATTTCGGATGAATCCTGGAGTCACGTGACGTGCATGAGCGACTAGCCTCTCACAGCACAGGAGTAAGATTTTCCCTTCGCCATCTTCGTTATGATTAGTGGTTGGTTAGTGGTTCAAGTGGTAAAGTGGTAAAAAGGAAGATTGAAGATTATACCCAATAAACGCGAACACTAGAGCCTATGCCTTTACTTTGCTTTTAATAAGCACCAGTACAGTTCACACGTGTAGCCTAGGGCCTTATGGTGTTCACTGATAAACTACTCCCATGAGTTGGCCTATGCCAATGTCTGTCTAATTAACTTACATAAATTATAACCCATGTTTATAATCTTACTGTCAATTGTCAATAACTAGCTTGATGAGCTATACAAGGGTCTGTAAACCCCATCACTTCAGAGAGTTAATCACTTTAAATGAACAGTATTGAGGTAAACTTTAAATGCACATTAAATTAATAGACATGGTAAAATAGATGGGAAATAAAAGTAGTAATTTGAAAGTCATTATGTCGCATGTTCCAAAAGTAAATTTAGTTTACTTTTAACATGTTTTAAAGAATTTGATAATATGAAGAGACAGACTAATCCAATAGTAAAACGACGATGTGAAATATGTTGGACTAGATAAGCTGAGACTCTGACAAGCAGTTTCTACATATCGTACAACAGTCACTCTACGTCTCTTTAATTCCATCCTTTGTTACAGCTTGATATCAGGCTTAAACCCAAGTATTGTTGGGAGATGACTTGTTGGCTGTTGGTAAGGGGAATACCCCCACCACTATCAGCTGTTAAATAGCATTGAAATAAAATAAGACATTAAAAGTTAACCAATAGAATATTTAGAAATCACTGAGGTGGGGGTAACCTCCCCTCAATCCCTTTTTCCCTAGCTGGCCAACAAGTCATCTCCCAAGAGTATATTCGTTTGATTTTTAAATGAGCGAATGAAATGCTTTGACTAAAATTTGACAGTTTTAAAAGGAACAGTTCTTTTGAGATGTAAAGTAAATTACTGGGGTTTTATTTGTAATAGATTACAAATCTTCAACCTAAAATATTTTTGATAATTGAATTTTAAGTGTTAAGGGTTTTTAAAAGTAAAATTCCCTTAAAAAAAATAAAAATAAAATAATTTTTTTTACCACAGAGTAACAGAAGACTGTAAATGGTTAAAAAATATGCTTAAATCAAACCATATTTTATTTGCTTGGCAATAAGTAATTAATTGTATATTTAATCAAATTAGATGTATATGACGTATGTAATCCATTATACTTCATTTATACAATTTTTGTGGCTTTGAGTATTTATAAACATTTTAATTAAAGATTATATGAATGCAATAATTTATATACAATGCTTGGTAGTCAATTATTTGTTCAGTAAACTTAAACAAGTCTATATAGTAATTAGAATATCGTAGTAATTTTTAGTAACTACATTAATGCAATTTTCATTTAAAAATTCATTTTATTTAAAAAATATTATTAAATTTTTTATTTGTTAATAATTTCATGTTTTTTTATATTTTTTATTAAATTACAACTTCCATCGATCGATGACCTAATAATAGGAAAATTGTTGTAGTGTTTTCTGCTTTTTTTAAATTTAATTTTATTTTATTTAGAAGATTTTGGGGTTTGATTCCCTTGCAATGAGTAAAATAACAACGTTGAAATAGGGTTGATACGGATTAATGGACTCAGGTGCAGATGAACAAATACCCAACTCTTAATTGCACCTAAACTACTTGCAGCGCGTATAACACCATTCAAAAGTTCCGTTAGGCCTTGCAAAAACTAGTTTTTGCTGATAAGTATTTCTTAAGAGATTGGCTATGGATAAATTAACGTGTCTCTACTAAGGCCCAGTTTAAGTTTTTTACAAACATTGGTTATAGGAAAAGTTATGAACATAGTCAAGTAAGCTAGATTTAGATTTTGAGAAACTTCTCTGAAAGCTGAAAATTGCTTTAATGACTATATTTTACTTCAGAATTGAAGAAAACAGAGTTTTTCTCTTTGTACATGGAGATCATTAATAATTTTATCATTTGTAAAAATATTCCACCGTTACTTGTAGATGTTTTGTGTTTAGTTAATAATTTAATTAAATGTTTAAAAAAATCGTTGTATTGATTTTTTTTATCGTCCGAATAACTTTTCACAGCAAAGGTATATAATGATTTAATTAGGTCCTTTATACGAGTGACATTTATATATAAAAGCCACTGCAATCGCATTCGAACTAAAATTTTATCTATCATTTTTTGACTCCCCGATTTCCACTCTAACCTAAAAACGAAAAAACATCTTGCACAGATTTATAACCAATAACCTAAGATGAAACTAATAAAGCAACGAAAAGTTGAAAAGATGTATTGATTGACGAAGAATACCTTACAATATAAAAAAAACTAGACCTAAAAAGCTACCTACAATAAATAAAAGAAACAAATTCTTCTATATAAAACTAATTTATGTCTTTTACTTCCTTTGCATGTTGCTTATAACGTGACTCGCCCACCTAGAAGCTCTGTTAATATTGTCAAGGACTATCAAAATGTCCCTAGGCCCTGTAATGGGGAGTGACACGCGACCATCGTATTTTTATGTAGGCCTCCACGATGACGTACTGCATTATTGGTAACATTTTGAATTTTCAATAAACTTAGCTGTACAATAAGATAGTACTTGTAGTAGAATTTTTCTCCCCCCACACTTTTCAAATTCATAACCTAGTCTAAATTTTTTATTAAAAAAGTGAAAATAATTAAAATTAGTTTATTTTACATGTCCTTTTCACAATTCTTTTAAGAAAATACTGCAAAAAATATTGCGTTTTTGCAGGACATTAAAATATTATATTGTGTTTCATGTAACAATTTTTTATGTTAAGATTATGAAATACGTTTTAAATTACTTTATATTCTTTTCATATCATAATTTTATTTATTTAGGTCGGTCCTTTTAGAACTAAGTCAACTCATTATAAGGAATTGCTGTTTTACGTAATATTAAAATTAAACGTTATTGTCTTTTGACCAGTATCTTTGTAGGAAATATACAGTAAAGATATACACCAATCTCTTCCGATATTATTTATTTTATTATTTATTTCATACTTAAATACCATTACAACCGATTAAATCTAATCAGTTCTTAATACTAATCAAGTTCATTGTGGGAAATTTTCACTTCTTCATAAAGAAATGTTCACTGGAAAAAGACATTTAAACACTTTAATCGCTGTATATCTTGAAGATAAAAATAACATGCAGTTTATTGAATAATTTGATATTTTAGTATTAAAAAACATATTTTTTGTGGAATACTTACAATATAATGCATGCTGCTTCGAGTCATTATAAAGTTTTCTTATGACAATGTTTTTTCTTTCTTTCTTAATTTTCTGCGTTATATATTTCATGGTTTATACTATTTTTGGTAAGAGTGTAGCTTATGTGTGAGTGAATAAAAAATAAATAAATAAAAATCAATATTGTTAAAATTAAAGACCACTACTACTATAAAACCACTTTCTACAATTTTTAATTTCAATATATTAGTAAAGCACATGCATTTTATGTTAAATAGCCTTAAATCATTATGTTATCAATTAAACAACACACGATACATAATTAAAAAATTAACACACGATACATAATTAGTATTCATAAAATACTTATTGCATGTAAATTCCTAAAACGTTGAATTATAAAATGAATAAGAATTATAATATAATTCTAATTCATTATTCATATTATATAAACACTACCTACTATAGCTTTTCTACTTTGCAACAAAAATTGTTAGTAACGAATTTTCATCCTTAATAACATTTAAGCAAATATTTGCCATTTATGGGTTAGTTAAGTTAACATCCAGCCTTAAACTGTTTTCTTGCACGAATGGTTTTGGTATTTATGGCCTATATATACGAGCATATACATATAAAGTTTTCATTAGAGGTTTAAACGCCTTTAAAAAGACATCTTTTGTACACCTACACACATTCACTGCCTCAGTGAATTTTAAAAGCGACGCAAGAGGTGTTATCAACCAGGTGATAAGAAGATATTATCTCGGATCAAAGCCTATGTAAGTGCTTATACAGGTTTAATACTTGGAGGCAGGACTTTTCTTTCATAATATAGGGCAAAAAATCATTCTCAGGTTCCTTTTATTCTATATAAATGAAAAAATGTTCAAATTATAACCATTAAACGGAATACATAAAAGAAAAACAGTATACAATATTTTTGACACATCATTGTACCAAGTGAGGAGATCATATGAAGATTATTTGAAGTACAATAGTTCCTAACAGATCATTAGTACATTAGGAATCAGATCATTAGTATGTCTAATCGTTAGTACGATTTAAAAAAATGTAAATAATAATTTCTTTTAAACAGATAATTAATTTTATAATGGCCTAAAAAAGAATTGTTTTTAATTTATTTTTATTTTCATTTCACTATCAATATTGCATGTAAACATTTAAATAACGGAAGTTTTTAAATAAATTATTGCTTACACTTACGAATGAAAAAATGTTTTTACACCAATTCACAGAACCTAAATAGTTGTTTTAAAAATTAGTATGTTGAAGAGGTTGAAACATTTTTGTTTTCTATACAATATAAAATATGAACACTTACTTTATAAAATAAGTTTTATTAAGTTTATTATATGTTTTATGTCGCTAATAATAAAAAAATTTTTACAAGCTATGATTGGAATTGTAAGCCCATTACAAATTTTATTTTATGTATTTTGAAAGTCTTCGGACTGAACCAACGATTTTTCTTGAAAAAAGTGTTAATGAATCTAAATTTCATAAAAATGAGTTACGACAGTCGACATCTAAATACAGATATACAAACATATAATTTACTCAACAAATTAAACGTTACTTTTACACGTTACATTTTAACAAAGTTTTGCTAGTCATAATTACAGCTTTGCAGAACATAAACCTAATATAAACGCACGAAGTAAGGTGGCCTTGATGCGTTGGAGACTGGTGCATCAATATCAGTGGCAGGTATCGGTACAATCAATCGTTCAATATATTGATAGCTTACAAAATAATTAACTTAACTTAGATTTGATATTGATAGGGCTACTAGTATTATACTAAAAATCATTTTAAAACAAGTACCCTTTTTTTATAAATTATTTATTTGAAACACCGACATGTTTCGGACCTTAAGGCCCATGATCACGGTGAATAAACTCATACATGATAACCTCTAAATAAAGTAAAATAAATAAAAAATAATAAAATAAAATATTGACTGCTGATTTTCTATTCAAATGTTTTTAAATTAATTGTTTTGAAAATACTATTTTGGCCTTTGGTTTTCTTTCATCTGTATGATTTTTTATAGATCGGATTTTTGTTGTTAATTTGCATTGTATTAATTATATTATTATTATCATTTTTACTGAAGGAATAAATATAAAATTCTTCTTTAACATCAAGTTTGTTTCCTTTATATCCAAATTCTATTATTTCTAAATCTTGTTCTATTGACTTAAATGAGTGATTGTTCTTTATTATGTGTTCAGCAACGTTTGACTTCATACTAGTTTGGTTCTTTGGCTTGAATGCTTGAACGTGCTCTTTATACCTACAGTTGAATGTCCGGCCTGTTTGCCCTATGTAAAATTTTGGACATTCTGGACATTTTAATTTATATATGCCCGATTGGTTATAGTTATTAATTATATTTGTTTTTTCTTTGTTTACTTTATTACTGATGATTCTAAGGGCATTGTTCTTAGTTCTGAAACATATTTTGAATTGCGGTCTGAAAGCTTTCCTTATTGCTTTATTGAATTTATTGTTGTATGGTAGACTTATATAGCTCTGTTCTGTTTATTCTTTATCTGACTGTGTTTTGTTGTATTCTTTCTTCTTTTTTAGTTTTTTATTTATCATATTATCGATCATTTTTGGGTTGTAATCATTTTTGTAAGCTAAATATTTGATAGTGTTTTTATCTTTATTGAAGTTCTTTCTTTTCATTGGTATACTTATGAGTCTGTTAATCATTGAATGAAATGTTGACATTTTCTGCTCCCAAGGATGGCTTGAGTTTTTAGGTATAATACAATCACTAGTCGACGGTTTCCTGAAAATTTCAAATACATGTTTTCCATTTTCTTTTGATATTGTAAGATCTAAAAAGTTAATACTTGTTTCTTGGATTTCTTCTGTAAATTTGATACTTTTTGATATAGAATTAATGTATTTCAATAAGTTTTCCGATTCTTCTTTTGTTCCATTAAAAAGACAAATGATATCATCCACGTATCTGTACCAGTAGATTATGTTTTCATGATACGGATTCTTTTTATCTAAAATATCTTTTGATTCTAGTTTATGCATATAGACATCTGCTAGCAATCCTGATAGGGGCGAACCCATTGCTAATCCTTCTTTTTGGATGAAATAGGATGACTCATATCTGAAGTAATTTTGATCTAGAGCAATTTTTGCAAGCTTTATTAAATCCTGGATTTCGTTTCTTGGTAAGGTATTGCACTGGATTAGTTCTTCTTTTAGGATATTTAATGTTGTCTGAATAGGAATATTAGTATACATGTTTTTTACGTCGAATGATAAAAATAGTGCATTTTGAGGGATCTTTACGTCTTTAATTTTGTTTATCAAATCATTGGTATTAACAACATTAAAACGATTTTCACTAATAATGTTTCTTTTAATCTTTCTTTGTAAGTAACTACATACCTTGTACGTTGGATCATTCCTGTAATTAACGACAGGTCTGATTGGGATCTCTTCTTTATGAATCTTTGGTTGGCCTCTTAGAGTTGGTGCTTGAGGTTTGATAGTTTTAAGTTGGTTTTTGACAATTTTAGGGACACTCTTACAATTATTAATAGTTGAGTTAGTTATTTTCATAAACTCTGGAGTTGGATCATAGTTTAATTTTTCAAATTCATCACCTATCAAAAATTCTTCTACTTTTTTGTCATAATCGACTTTACTTATTATAACTGCCGTGTTGCTCTTGTCTGCTTTAGTTATTATCGCTTGATTTTCAATTATTTTCTTTGATATTGAGTGTATTACTTTCATGTCTTCTCTGGCTTTTTGAGATGTTTTATATTTGTTCTTACCATTTGATGTGTCATATTTGTTTAGTTCATGGGTGAAGTTAAACCTTATTTGGCCTTGATTTTCTTTTTCTGTTTGTCTTATTGCTACTTCTACATCGAATAGATCATTTTCTGCTATTTGTGGTTTATTATCAAGATTTAAATTGTATTTAATCGACTTACCAAGTAGATTAAATTCTTGTTCATTAAACTGGATTTCGGTAAGGTTTTTTACTCCTTCATTAAACTTCATTTCTGTTGTGTTGTAAAATTTCATTATCTTTTTCTTCTTTGATTTGACTAGTTGATTTATTTTCTTATCATGAACTATTTTCTTTCTTTTCATAATTGGGTGGACCCAATTTGTTACGCTTTCTAATATTTCTTCAATACTTTCATTGTGATATAATAAATGTAATTCTTCAAAGACCTTTTTCATCTTTTCTTTAGCAGCATTTAGTTTGCTGTATATAAATTTTATCTCCTCTTTAACCCAAATTTTTCTTGCTGTTTCTAAGGTTTTAATTGCAGCTTGAGTCTTAGACTTTGTATGTAGTTGCACGTAACGTGGTGTTACATTTTCTGAAAGGCATAGTTTATTGAATTTAATGTCTTCTTGATACCTTTTAACTTTTAGGGCGATGTATTTGTATTCGTTAACTTTTCGGTTGTTAGCCATTTCTATTAGATTTGATATTGATAGGGCTACTAGTATTATACTAAAAATCATTTTAAAACAAGTACCCTTTTTTTAAATCATTTATTTGAAACACCGACATGTTTCGGACCTTAAGGCCCATGATCACGGTGAATAAACTCATACATGATAACCTCTAAATAAAGTAAAATAAATAAAAAATAATAAAATAAAATATTGACTGCTGATTTTCTATTCATATGTTTCTAAATTAATTGTTTTGAAAATACTATTTTGGCCTTTGGTTTTATTTCATCTGTATGATTTTTTTCATAGATCGGATTTTTGTTGTTAATTTGCATTGTATTAATTATATTATTTTTATCATTTTTACTGAAGGAATAAATATAAAATTCTTCTTTAACATCAAGTTTGTTTCCTTTATATCCAAATTCTATTATTTCTAAATCTTGTTCTATTGACTTAAATGAGTGATTGTTCTTGATTATGTGTTCAGCAACGTTTGACTTCATACTAGTTTGGTTCTTTGGCTTGAATGCTTGAACGTGCTCTTTATACCTACAGTTGAATGTCCGGCCTGTTTGCCCTATGTACAATTTTGGACATTCTGGACATTTTAATTTATATATGCCCGATTGGTTATAGTTATTAATTATATTTGTTTTTTCTTTGTTTACTTTATTACTGATGATTCTAAGGGCATTGTTCTTAGTTCTGAAACATATTTTGAATTGCGGTCTGAAAGCTTTCCTTATTGCTTTATTGAATTTATTGTTGTATGGTAGACTTATATAGCTCTGTTCTGTTTATTCTTTATCTGACTGTGTTTTGTTGTATTCTTTCTTCTTTTTTAGTTTTTTATTTGTCATATTATCGATCATTTTTGGGTTGTAACCATTTTTGTAAGCTAAATATTTGATAGTGTTTTTATCTTTATTGAAGTTCTTTCTTTTCATTGGTATACTTATGAGTCTGTTAATCATTGAATGAAATGTTGACATTTTCTGCTCCCAAGGATGGCTTGAGTCTTTAGGTATAATACAATCACTAGTCGACGGTTTCCTGAAAATTTCAAATACATGTTTTCCATTTTCTTTTGATATTGTAAGATCTAAAAAGTTAATACTTGTTTCTTGGATTTCTTCTGTAAATTTGATACTTTTTTATATAGAATTAATGTATTTCAATAAGTTTTCCGATTCTTCTTTTGTTCCATTAAAAAGACAAATGATATCATCCACGTATCTGTACCAGTAGATTATGTTTTCATGATACGGATTCTTTTGATCTAAAATATCTTTTGATTCTAGTTTATGCATATAGACATCTGCTAGCAGTCCTGATAGGGGCGAACCCATTGCTAATCCTTCTTTTTGGATGAAATAGGATGACTCATATCTGAAGTAATTTTGATCTAGAGCAATTTTTGCAAGCTTTATTAAATCCTGGATTTCGTCTCTTGGTAAGGTATTGCACTGGATTAGTTCTTCTTTTAGGATATTTAATGTTGTCTGAATAGGAATATTAGTATACATGTTTTTTACGTCGAATGATAAAAATAGTGCATTTTGAGGGATCTTTACGTCTTTAATTTTGTTTATCAAATCATTGGTATTAACAACATTAAAACGATTTTCACTAATAATGTTTCTTTTAATCTTTCTTTGTAAGTAACTACATACCTTGTACGTTGGATCATTCCTGTAATTAACGACAGGTCTGATTGGGATCTCTTCTTTATGAATCTTTGGTTGTCCTCTTAGAGTTGGTGCTTGAGGTTTGATAGTTTTAAGTTGGTTTTTGACAATTTTAGGGATACTCTTACAATTATTGAGTTAGTTATTTTCATAAACTCTGGAGTTGGATCATAGTTTAATTTTTCAAATTCATCACCTATCAAAAATTCTTCTACTTTTTTGTCATAATCGACTTTACTTATTATAACTGCCGTGTTGCTCTTGTCTGCTTTAGTTATTATCGCTTGATTTTCAATTAGTTTCTTTGATATTGAGTTTATTACTTTCATGTCTTCTCTGGCTTTTTGAGATGTTTTATATTTGTTCTTACCATTTGATGTGTCATATTTGTTTAGTTCATGGGTGAAGTTAAACCTTATTTGGTCTTGATTTTCTTTTTCTGTTTGTCTTATTGCTACTTCTACATCGAATAGATCATTTTCTGCTATTTGAGGTTTATTATCAAGATTTAAATTGTATTTAATCGACTTACCAAGTAGATTAAATTCTTGTTCATTAAACTGGATTTCGGTAAGGTTTTTTACTCCTTCATTAAACTTCATTTCTGTTATGTTGTAAAATTTCATTATCTTTTTCTTCTTTGATTTGACTAGTTGATTTATTTTCTTATCATGAACTATTTTCTTTCTTTTCATAATTGGGTGGACCCAATTTGTTACGCTTTCTAATATTTCTTCAATACTTTCATTGTGATATAATAAATGTAATTCTTCAAAGACCTTTTTCATCTTTTCTTTAGCAGCATTTAGTTTGCTGTATATAAATTTTATCTCCTCTTTAACCCAAATTTTTCTTGCTGTTTCTAAGGTTTTAATTGCAGCTTGAGTCTTAGACTTTGTATGTAGTTGCACGTAACGTGGTGTTACATTTTCTGAAAGGCATAGTTTATTGAATTTAATGTCTTCTTGATACCTTTTAACTTTTAGGGCGATGTATTTGTATTCGTTAACTTTTCGGTTGTTAGCCATTTCTATTAGATTTGATATTGATAGGGCTACTAGTATTATACTAAAAATCATTTTAAAACAAGTACCCTTTTTTTAAATCATTTATTTGAAACACCGACATGTTTCGGACCTTAAGGCCCATGATCACGGTGAATAAACTCATACATGATAACCTCTAAATAAAGTAAAATAAATAAAAAATAATAAAATAAAATATTGACTGCTGATTTTCTATTCATATGTTTCTAAATTAATTGTTTTGAAAATACTATTTTGGCCTTCTGGTTTTATTTCATCTGTATGATTTTTTTCATAGATCGGATTTTTGTTGTTAATTTGCATTGTATTAATTATATTATTTTTATCATTTTTACTGAAGGAATAAATATAAAATTCTTCTTTAACATCAAGTTTGTTTCCTTTATATCCAAATTCTATTATTTCTAAATCTTGTTCTATTGACTTAAATGAGTGATTGTTCTTTATTATGTGTTCAGCAACGTTTGACTTCATACTAGTTTGGTTCTTTGGCTTGAATGCTTGAACGTGCTCTTTATACCTACAGTTGAATGTCCGGCCTGTTTGCCCTATGTAAAATTTTGGACATTCTGGACATTTTAATTTATATATGCCCGATTGGTTCTAGTTATTAATTATATTTGTTTTTTCTTTGTTTACTTTATTACTGATGATTCTAAGGGCATTGTTCTTAGTTCTGAAACATATTTTGAATTGCGGTCTGAAAGCTTTCCTTATTGCTTTATTGAATTTATTGTTGTATGGTAGACTTATATAGCTCTGTTCTGTTTATTCTTTATCTGACTGTGTTTTGTTGTATTCTTTCTTCTTTTTTAGTTTTTTATTTATCATATTATCGATCATTTTTGGGTTGTAACCATTTTTGTAAGCTAAATATTTGATAGTGTTTTTATCTTTATTGAAGTTCTTTCTTTTCATTGGTATACTTATGAGTCTGTTAATCATTGAATGAAATGTTGACATTTTCTGCTCCCAAGGATGGCTTGAGTCTTTAGGTATAATACAATCACTAGTCGACGGTTTCCTGAAAATTTCAAATACATGTTTTCCATTTTCTTTTGATATTGTAAGATCTAAAAAGTTAATACTTGTTTCTTGGACTTCTTCTGTAAATTTGATACTTTTTGATATAGAATTAATGTATTTCAATAAGTTTTCCGATTCTTCTTTTGTTCCATTAAAAAGACAAATGATATCATCCACGTATCTGTACCAGTAGATTATGTTTTCATGATACGGATTCTTTTGATCTAAAATATCTTTTGATTCTAGTTTATGCATATAGACATCTGCTAGCAGTCCTGATAGGGGCGAACCCATTGCTAATCCTTCTTTTTGGATGAAATAGGATGACTCATATCTGAAGTAATTTTTATCTAGAGCAATTTTTGCAAGCTTTATTAAATCCTGGATTTCGTTTATTGGTAAGGTATTGCACTGGATTAGTTCTTCTTTTAGGATATTTAATGTTGTCTGAATAGGAATATTAGTATACATGTTTTTTACGTCGAATGATAAAAATAGTGCATTTTGAGGGATATTTACGTCTTTAATTTTGTTTATCAAATCATTGGTATTAACAACATTAAAACGATTTTCACTAATAATGTTTCTTTTAATCTTTCTTTGTAAGTAACTACATACCTTGTACGTTGGATCATTCCTGTAATTAACGACAGGTCTGATTGGGATCTCTTCTTTATGAATCTTTGGTTGGCCTCTTAGAGTTGGTGCTTGAGGTTTGATAGTTTTAAGTTGGTTTTTGACAATTTTAGGGATACTCTTACAATTATTAATAGTTGAGTTAGTTATTTTCATAAACTCTGGAGTTGGATCATAGTTTAATTTTTCAAATTCATCACCTATCAAAAGTTCTTCTACTTTTTTGTCATAATCGACTTTACTTATTATAACTGCCGTGTTGCTCTTGTCTGCTTTAGTTATTATCGCTTGATTTTCAATTAGTTTCTTTGATATTGAGTTTATTACTTTCATGTCTTCTCTGGCTTTTTGAGATGTTTTATATTTGTTCTTACCATTTGATGTGTCATATTTGTTTAGTTCATGGGTGAAGTTAAACCTTATTTGGCCTTGATTTTCTTTTTCTGTTTGTCTTATTGCTACTTCTACATTGAATAGATCATTTTCTGCTATTTGAGGTTTATTATCAAGATTTAAATTGTATTTAATCGACTTACCAAGTAGATTAAATTCTTGTTCATCAAACTGGATTTCGGTAAGGTTTTTTACTCCTTCATTAAACTTCATTTCTGTTATGTTGTAAAATTTCATTATCTTATTCTTCTTTGATTTGACTAGTTGATTTATTTTCTTATCATGAACTATTTTCTTTCTTTTCATAATTGGGTGGACCCAATTTGTTACGCTTTCTAATATTTCTTCAATACTTTCATTGTGATATAATAAATGTAATTCTCCAAAGACCTTTTTCATCTTTTCTTTAGCAGCATTTAGTTTGCTGTATAGAAATTTTATCTCCTCTTTAACCCAAATTTTTCTTGTTGTTTCTAAGGTTTTAATTGCAGCTTGAGTCTTAGACTTTGTATGTAGTTGCACGTAACGTTGTGTTACATTTTCTGAAAGGCATAGTTTATTGAATTTAATGTCTTCTTGATCTCTTTCAACTTTTAGGGCGAGGTATTTGTATTCGTTAACTTTTTGGTTGTTAGCCATTTCTATTAGATTTGATATTGATAGGGCTACTAGTATTATACTAAAAATCATTTTAAAACAAGTACCCTTTTTTTATAAATCATTTATTTGAAACACCGACATGTTTCGGACCTTAAGGCCCATGATCACGGCGAATAAACTAATACATGATAACCTCTAAATAAAGTAAAATAAATAAAAAATAATAAAATAAAATATTGACTGCTGATTTTCTATTCATATGTTTCTAAATTAATTGTTTTGAAAATACAATTTTGTACCTTAAGGTCCGAAACATGTCGGTGTTTCAAATAAATGATTTATAAAAAAAGGGTACTTGCTTTAAAATGATTTTTAGTATTAACTTAACTTATATATGTCAATAAAATATGCGTAAGCCTGTGAAGAAGGTTTTGAATATGTCTGGTTCTTTAACAATCTTTCTTTGCATATAAGGTTCGTTAAAAAAAAAAAAAAAAAAAAAAAAAAAAAAAAAAAAAAAAAAAAAAAACTCCACTTTTTGATCATGATTATATATGCTTGGCGCTAGTTAACATCCAAGCACTGTGAACATGGCTTTTTGTTAATGAGATGGAAAGATTTTATCTTAAAACAACCAATATCATGTAGGTAGGCTTGGATCTATAGACAGTGTACTCTTTTTGGTTCATCATGGTTCACCTAAATATCACACTATCTCATAACAACATCGGTTTGATGTAGTATTAACATTTGAACCTCGAGACTATTTTTATATCTAAAATATTGTAAATAAATTTTTACATAATAATATTTCACAATTAGTGTAAAGTCCCAATTAAAAATTTAATTTAATTGCATAGTACTTAAAACGATACGTTTGAAAATATGTTTGACCATTTGACAATTATACATAAATTTACACAGCTCTTTAAATTTATGTGCATTTTATTCCATAGGGAAATTACTGATAAAATATATGTTTATCAAAGGAGCAGTTTTTATTGTACAATCTAGGAAGGGATTTCCCCCGATGTGACCAGAGCAGGCCGGATATCGTCATATAAAACCAGGGAGGAAATGGGCCCATCAGGGGCGATCGTGGCCGAAATACCGATCATACCCCGGAGACTGGACCCAAATACATACACAAGCATAAACATTAATTGAGAGAACACCATGCAAATGTCGGATGTAGAAATATTGTTGTGACCTTGTTTCCATACAATTTTGAATGTAGCCCTTGATTACTTCAGATTTTTCTTGCTTTTATCCATGTTTATGAGTTGTTTATATGTTTCTCAGTTATATTCATTATATTTAATTAGAATTTCGTTTCATATTTTTAAACATTCTTAAACATGTATTCATATAACCATGCATGCAAACATTTTACTAGTGTAAAACACACACTACTCTAATTAAATAAAAATTTTTGCTAACAAAATTTACAAGATATTAGTTTTTAGTTAAACAAGGTAAACCAGTATTTAAACTAAAAATACACAATGTATAAGTATATGGAATGTAACTATTTGAACTATGTTATGTACTTAATTATTAATGAGGTATCATACATAAACATATTTCACATGTTTTTGTGTTGGTCAGCTTTTGCCTGTGAATGAATAAAATTGACGCTTTAGTTGTTCTTTTCTTTATTAGTCAACTCTGTTGTACTGTTGTGCTGCGATTAAGACATTAAGTATATAAAACCATAATGGTTCCATAATTATTATTGTTAAAACACGGTTGTTTCAATTTGAGTTTGAAAAATGTAATTTATGTTTATCAAATCGATATACCCCATCAAACCTGGAGTTTATTATTTTTCTACTTTCAAAAGTACCAATCCATTATATATTATGTACTTGGTACTATTTATATGCATCTAATATGCACTATGTACATAAATCTTTCTAAATATTGTATGACGATACATATCACCTTCTGTTATTTTAGTTTAGAAATCTAAAGTATACTTTCCAAATCAAGTTTTTGCTTTGCCTTTCTTGATGTTATTCTTCTGAAAATCTAATTGATATTCTACCAACAATGTCTGGCTACTCTCTTTTGATCATTTCACAAAGAAAATGCCCCTTCGTTAGACTTTAATCAGTCTCAATGTCTTTGTGAATTCATGAGAATTTGATTTGGTAAATTCAACAACCCCACAAAAGGGTATGAGATTTTAAGAAGGAATTTAAATTAATAAATTTATTCATTTGGCCATTGTCAGTAGATATAGATCATCTTACTTCGCATGAGTCTAACATTTTAACACGGATAGGAAGATATTATAGTAAAATAATTTATCATGCAGCTACTTCATCAATTACTATGGTGTATGCAATATTTGTTAAAACTATCAAAATAAAGTTAATGATACTAATTAGTATAATAAATAATGTTTTACTTTTGAGGCTATCAATATGTAATAATCAATATATAAAAAATTATTATTTCAAGTTTTTCAACTACATTATTTTTATAACGTTTAACACTCTTTACAAATGTTTATCATAATCATAGCACTACCATTTAAGTACAGATAAAGACGATAGCTTGACTAACGAAAGGCCTCCCGTGAGCTTAAAAAACTAATATTATATAATAAGCATATTAGTGTAATAATTTAAAATATGGATCATAATCAGTGTTTTTATAACGTGTTTATTTCATCTCAAAATTAGCTATCCACCCATTTCTCGCCGGGAGATTGCCTACAGTGTAATTATTTAAAATATTTTTGTAAATCATTTATAAATTCAAAATGATAGCTTCAGTTGGTTTTTAAGCTGTATCAAGGTACTGTAGTTGTATGTTCAATAGTAGGTACTTTTTTTAAACGCTTTTTATTTATAATTTTTTTTTTTTTTTTAAACATTTACATTCAATTCTGTTTTGGAATAGTAGTTAATTCCATTGTCTTCAAAATTTGTGGACAAAAACTAATTGAAACGTTAACATTCGTAGTGATTTCAATCATTGTTCTGGAAACATACAATTAATCATAGAATGTCAATGAAATCTCAGACTATATCATGTGAAGATTCATATCAAGTTCTGTTACTTTAGATACTCCATCTTCTTGGTTTCAGTGTAAACAAAGAGTAAAGTTTTTTTTATGAAATTTTATTCTGAAACCTTCTATCACGTGATAGTAGCTTTTAACAAAATCTAATGAGCCTCACCCCTGCATCTCTTGTTCTTAATCACGAAAATTTAATCCAATCTAAAGGTATTTAGTTTGACAACACCTATATAAAGTAAAACAAACCACTTCCCTATAGGCACTGCACCAGTGTTGATGTTTTATATAAAATTTTATTAGGTGTTAAATTGATTATATTTTAAGTCATTAGATTTTATATTTATTTATAGGCACATTAAAATAACCTACTGAATATTTTATGTTATGTTTCACAAACCATCTATATTCAGAATTGGTATTTCTATTTATTTATTTATTATACATAATTTACTTGATAGATACAGAAAATAAACTTACCAAAACAGCTATACTAACTAAATATAAGTGAAAACAAATACAATAATGATAATAATAATTTACAACGTAACTTAAAATAATATACCTAGAGCTTTATCAAATAGCAAATAAAAAGATCACTCGTCTCAATCCTAATTGAACTCATTTTCATTTAAATACTATCTTGTAACTGACTAACTTGTGAACTCTGATAGTAAATATAACAGAAAAATTCAACATAATAGTTACAAAACGAACTAAAATCCTCAACAATCAAAGAGGTTGCTACAGTTATTTAGAAATAAGTTTAGACTATCGTGAAAAAATATCAAGATCGGAACCATAACAATTTATTAATCTGAGAATTTACTACAAAGGAAAATTAAAATGGCAACTTTTTTACACCTATGCAAATAAAAGACAGAGAAGCACCTAATACTGCGATTTGGAACATAGAAACAAATATTTTCTAGTAAGAACCTACTAGCACCAGCTATAGAACCATTACTTTATGAACTAAATTTAGCTAGAGAGATTTCTCGTCTAAGAGATAATTTTGAAACAGAAAAAATGCTTCTTAGGTTCGAAGATAGCAAATTAAATGGACGTGTATGTAAACACTTTTTTTTTAAATAACAAAGAAACTTATTCTGAGCTATCTCGATCTTATGACTATCAGGTTGCTTTATTGCGTTATTTGAGTTATGACTCTACAAAACAATATTTCAGTTTGCTTCTAACGAAGCCTTGATAGAGTTAAAGAATGGTATCTAAATTTTTGAAAAACCGTATTTTTTTAAAACCTTATATGACTCAGACACAACATGTGTATATGATTACTAGACGTAAAAGTGGCATCAAAACTTATACCCAAATACTTAACAAAGCTAAAAGGAGTGCTTTAACAAAAACTGCTTTTAAAAGAGTATTTCCAATGAAAGAACAATATTCAATGGAAACTTTTCTCCTGCATTAACACAAAGCAGAACATTGCTGAACATTGAGATGTGTTTATTTTATAAAGACAGGAATGGAGTTGGTTTATTGAGTTTTGTAACGTTTAAATATGTAGGGTACAACTTAATGGTTTGAATAGTTTTTAATCATCAGCGGATAATAAACATTTGAGCCGGAAAAACAATTAGGAAGATCATTTATGAAGATTTAGAAAATAAATCATCCTAAGTTAGATTCTTGAAGAACACTTGAAGAACTGAAATAAACTGAAGAAATCAAATTATAAATTGAAACATACCGCTGAAGATTTTTCAGATATGGGGCTACCCCTATAGAAAATTTTAGGTTTAATAATTTTATAATCAAAATATCATGATGAACTTTGTAAAATGCCTTTGAGAAATCTGTGTTTATGACATAAAGTTTTCCCCCATGATCAAGTTCAGACTAAATTTCAGAAAAAGTTCAATTAGATTTGTGGGAGAAGAACGTTTGGGTAAGAAACCAAGTTAATCAGGACAAATTTTGCTTTTGATCTTGTTAAATTTTTGTTTTTACAGATGTAGCTCATAGACTTTTGCAAAAGAATTTAACAATGAAATAGGCCTGTAATTTTAAAATTTACATTTATCTTCAGGCTTAAAATTCAGTGTAATCTCAGTATCCTTGAATGTGTTGGGAAATGACGAGAGTGAATGATGAGAGCGAAAGGTTGAATATGTAATACAGCGGTTCAGCCAATGTAACCCCACAACCCTTAACACTGTAAGCCGGTATACTAGAAAACTTTATATTTCAACTCCTTAAGAGAATTACACTAATTTAAGATAGTGAATGGAACCACCTAGAAGTTATGAAAGGATGTGATGCTAGTTGTTACTTCATAATTAAACTTGCAACGATCATACACTGAAGAGAAATAACCGGTAAAACCGTCATTTATCTACATGTTATTGTACGCAACCCCCATATAAGTCAAGTACTTTAATGTACCAACCTTATATTCGGATCTACTACTATTTGATTTCACATAACTCCAAAAGATGTTAACATAAGATTTAATTCTGCTTTAGTAATATCATTAATATCAACATTTTATATCAATGTAAAACCATACCTGGTCAAAAAAATCGTCACGTGAGTAGAGTACATTGTCCAGAATACACTGATTGATTGTAAAGTTTAAACTATTTTTTTATTACTAGTATTCATTTAGCATATATGTCACGGAACCCCTATTTATCAAAACGTCTAATGAAAGATAAATTGAGAATTAAAAGTAGATTGCATGAATATCTAAGGAATATTTTAAGAGTTAAGAAACAAAAATAGTTCACTTAAAATGATCATCAATAGCCTATAATCGCCTTCTAAAGGGAAGAATGCCGGTTTGATCCCAAGAAAAGTATGAAGTAATATCAATAGTATATCAAATATGTCAATATCAATAGTCAGCTACCGTAAGTTGTTTACGTAATTAAAGAATTAGCAGGTCATGGACAGCAACATTGCTACACATGGAGTTAAGTCCATTCTACACTCATCCTTCATTTATATATGCCTTAAAATACGCCCTGGCAGCATCGGTGTCTTACACTTGGATTGAGTCAATTGAATATATTATCCCTATTTATAAAAAATAAATCAGTGAACTGTACTGGTACTATTTTGACTGCCGACATTTGGAGGAGTAGATGTAAATTAATCTGTATTTAAGTATATAAGTATTGAAATCTGTCGTGAAAATTACAAACTATCGAATTCAGCTAATTAAAAATTACGTATTACAAGATAGAATTTAATAGTCCAATAAGATCAACGTTGGATTTTACTTTTCTTATGAGGCATAACAAAAAAGGCCAACAATTTGTAGATTTAAAGAAATGTACAGACAATACTTTAAAATATTCTAAAACTATAATTGTCTCACAAACCGTAACGATAATACAGCGGGAGCCTTTATTGGTGCTCCACTAGACGTGGTTTGAGTCGATCCTTTATTGTCCTTTATTAAATACCAGTTGGTCGTCCTTCCGCTTAAATGCTCCTTCGTAATGACCAAGTGGGCCAAACGAAATTGGAATTTTTTTGTTTTACTGTTATATTACTTTTAGTGTCTAACACAAATAAATAGTTCCATATCTGACTCACATACACCACGCCTTAAATCTGATATATTTTCTGACACCTTTCTGAAACGTATTATTACAGTAATAAGAATAAGGTTTTTACTACAAACCACTTTAGTCAAAGGAAGTATTTGTATCGGTTAAGTTTTTAAGTATGTTAGTTATGCAGCTGACTGTCTTAATATAAAAGTTATCAAAGAAAGACATAATACAAATTACAACATTTACTAGCATACGTATAAAGTAGGAAATGTCAACGAATATTCAGATTTTATGGAAGTGGGCAAGGTTTTATTTGGGTTCGATGTAGAATTGTAAACTTTTTTAAATGCTACCTCAACCCCAAGTATGACCATCCAAGATTTTCGTGACAAGATTGCCCACTCAGAGGAAACTGTGCTTGGCACAACTAAGCATCTATTGAGCGGATTATTGGAGATTACCTACGGTCAACATCATTGCTCTATGACAAAAAAGTTGGACAGTGGACGATAGATAAAAAGTTGTGGGTGAGTCGGTGGCGTAGTGGTTAGCGCGCCGGACTTCGGGACCATGGCAGCGATGTCGTGGGTTCGAATCCGCGTTCTGCCAGTGAACTTTTATCAGTACCTTTCACCTTGTACTGTAGCGGCTCACCCCCTTACTTTGTCTAATACGATCCACGCACAGATCAATAGTCTATGTGGACGGGGCAAAGTAAGGCAAAAAGAGGTCCGCCAACCTCTTTTTAGAAAAAAAAAAGATGCTACATCTGGCGCCAAGCATGAGTTAATACTCGGCCCCAACCTTTAGAACGACGGTCTCCCTAGATCCGAGATGACAGACGAAAAAGTTCCAGTTGGGGACGCTGATTAAGTTGCAGCTTTCAACACTGCACGAAATGTTGAGAACGCCCAGCTGAAGCTGAATCAAGTCAAGCGCGCTGTCAACGAATCAATGGGTGACCATAAAGACTTTCTTTTGCCTTGAGCAAAACAGAGATTATGATCCTCGTAAAGAAGCGAATTGACAACATTTTACTGTTTAACTTGGGAAATGAAGTGGTTTATACCAAAATACTGATAAATATCTCGGGGTTATGGTGGACACAAAACCCAGCTGGAGGGATCAGAACTTCTTCAATGTGTGAGGTTCGCGGTCGAGTATAAGAAGGTTGATTAAGTCCACAGTCCGTGCTCCTATACGGCTCCAAAATGTTAACAGATACTCTCACTAAGAAAGCATACCGGATGAGGCTATCTCGTCAATCTGCGCTCATGTAAGTATCCACATATCATTAAATATCTGAGACGGCTGTATTAGTAACCACTGGAGTTACCCTTGTTGATCTATTGGCACAAGAGAGAGAGGCGATTGACCAGAGTTGATGTCGGCAAGGACCTGGAAAGAACACAGAATCGCCAGCGGAACTAAAAGACATGACAGGAGAGCTAGGAGCTGGAGAGTCGATGTCGATGGAATTTGAGACTCTAGTCGATGGCTTGTAGAACCCTGGGTGAAAGGAAGGCATGGTGAGGGGGACCATTTCCTGACTCAATACTTGTAGGGTCATGGCTATTTTTAGTCGGACTGCATAGGATGGGCAAGACCGATTCACCTGACTACTTTGTCGAGGTCTTTCCGACGACACAAAACACACAGTCTTCCAAATGTCCAGGTGGGAACGACTACGTCTGCAGTGGTAACAACTTTAAGTGCTGTCGGTGGACTCAGTTTACATGAAAATGTTGGAGAGCGACCACAGCTGAAGCTACTTGATCCAAGACTACTGTCCGAAAGTGAAACAAGATTTTTTTGCAGGTATTCTTCTGATTTTGTTGTAGGAGTCCCTCACTATATGCTGGTCACCTGTGTGCTTGTAAAAGCATTATTTTTACTCTTTCTAAAATATACACAGATTTTGCCTTATCCACTTTTATACAACATTAGGATATTATTGATGCTTATAGAGAAAGAACCAGTTGATCTTAAGTCTCCGGTCTACCTGAGCCCGAACGACGTTACCGAATGCCGCCTCGCGGTCATAGCGCTAGGCGAGTTTGGTGGCTGCAGATATTTACGGGAAACGTGTTTTAAAATTAACTTATTATGACAGAGATTGACTATTTACTTTTTCTAAAAATAGAAAGACGGTTCTCTGGTTTCAAAGTTTTTAAATAAAATTAATAATTTCAGTTATAACTGCCTAAAATCATCTGTTTTTCTCTATTTTAACTGAAGTTTTTTACGAGATCCTTCTTTCTACTTTTGGAAAAAGTTAAGAGTCAATCTGTATCTTAATGAGTTAGTTTTAAAACACGATCCCCGTAAACCTCTGCATCCATAAAAATCGCCTTGCGATACGGCCGGGGCCGCGAGGCGGCATTCGGGCTCAGGTAGACCGGAGCCTTAAACAACAGCAAATACTTAATGGCGTCATATTATTCATCTGTAATAGTTAAATGAAAATACCAGTCATACATACAAAAATTAAAAGAGTGACCGTTATAAGTTGTTTGATTACTTATTCAATGCGTTGTAATATCAATTACTATTACTAATAAAGTTGTGGATTTGATTTTTTTTTTTTGTAAAAAAACTATAGTACGAGTATATATATATAAAAGTACATATTCTTAGAAATAAAAAGTTATAACACTTGAACGATGGTTTCGAGAGATGTATAGCGATTTTCGAATGAAAGATTCATGTCTACCGATAAATAAACCATTCTGATATACATTTAACTTATTAGTAAATCCCTCATCGATCTGTTTACTGTTTAATGCAGATACTATGATGACAAACATCACTAATGTCACTGAACGCAAATTTAATCACCTAAAGTGGACGATTTATTGAGTATTTATTGTTTGATGTTTGTCTAAGTATTCTGGAAACCTCTGGGATATTGGCATTAATTTTATCCATCTAACATATTATACTAATAGTTTGGTTAGTTTTAAATTGAGCATTAAACCCAATTTTCATAAATGTTTTTGTCTTATGTAAATTTTAAATATTGTTTTTTATTTTGATGTCGCAAGATCTCTCAGACAAAAAACACGTTAAAGATTTTAACCGAAATTGAAATGGACTTCTGTAATCTTTATGGATCATGACAGTTAGTAATACGAAGATTATTTGATAAAATAAAATAAACTAATATAGAACTATGTAGCTTGACACAGTTATTATAAACCAAGAAAATTGTTCTCATGTGAAGAACTTATTAAAGGGACTTTGGATGTTTACCAAATTAAGATCGTTCTCCTACTTTTATTGTTATCATTATCGTTAATATGAGCACGGATTTTTTTCTAATTTGATACTTTTCTGGCTAGAATGCTTTATTTTTCACTTAAATTGTATAACTCTACTAATTTGAATGCCTGTATAATAATTATTATTGTTTCAATATTATTATTATTTGTTTTAAATATATGCTCCTTCTTTAGAACATAATAGGCCTAATACAACACGTAATTAATACAAACGATTAGTATCTCCAAAAATGTTATATTGTAGTAACGATTTTTTTAAGAAAACACACACTTATCACGTTTATAATTGTACTTTTATAACACTGGCTTGAGGTTAGGCACATAAATAGACTAAAACATGAATTATAATACAACAATCAACTCATGAGCGAATTGCGTAATTTACATTAAAACACTACTTTCGTCAAATGGCCGAGCTCTCATTGCTCTAATCCTGTAATGTGAAACCTGTACGTTTAAAGCTTCACTATTCAACGCGATTGAATTTGGCTTAACAATGCAACTCATTATGGCATCACTTGTAATATAATTATTTTTGCTTATTGCGTTAGTAGGGAAAAATGTATTAAAGATATTCCCTAATTTTTAATTAACATATTTCTAATTACTTATTTAATTATTACTTTATTTTTTTACACTTAAGAGTTAATATTAAAGTATAATATAGGGTTGCAAACTGCATAATTTGAAAATGATGTTAAAATCATTTACTAGTGACCCCTTACATAACGGCCTAATTTATATTAATTTATATACACTTCAGTCAATAAATGTACCTATTCTGAAAAATCAAACTGAAAATTTATTCGGATAACTCAATCTCTTACACGTGTTCTTATACTAATCAAGTGGGTTTCGCCAACCCCCTCACACCACCCAATGTTTACTGTCGGCGTAGTTAGTCTGGTAACATTTCCCGGGCCCGCCCCGCTCTCATGCAACGCTTCACTCAATCACGCGTGACTGGTCACCTATTACACAGGCAATCGCTCAGAAAGCACGTGCCCAAAGCCGACAGGGTGGTGTGCATTTTCATATTTAAAATAATTGTTCAGTACTAATATTGTTAAAATATTTTTTGTTTGAATCACAAATAATTAATATCACATGAGGCTTTAAAATTGTAAATATAGCCTTAATTGACCATTATAGAGAGCAAGCAAATAAATGCAATTGAAGAAATTATCACTACTTTGTAAATAGCTTAACGGTAAATAGCTTAAGCCTTTTTAAAATTAAACTAAGCAACAAAAGGTGACATAAAACAAACTGGTGTAATTTAAACAAGGAGAGGAGAACACTAAATTGGCACTCTGTTTGAAACGGCCTACAAATCACGGCACCCCCAATGATGTGAATAAACACCTGTTTTGTAAGAGGTTTGTAAGAGTGTCATGACTAATTTGTTTTCTTTTATATTTTTCAACAGTATCATGCAACCAAAAAGTCTACTAACACTATAAAAATTTAAAGGATATTAAAAAGTGACAACTATTCTATGGGCATATGACTTCAGTATGTTTTGTAATCCCACGAGTTGAATTACAAATAAAGAATTGATGTAACAGAATTTTATAGTAAATAAACTAGCTAAATATCAAATAAATAAAACTTTCTTTCGTGCAACCATTAATATCATTGTTTTCACTAATACTCAGGCGTGTTCTTACCAAACCCTAATTTTTGTGCTAATTTTTACCACTTTGAAGTCGTTGAAAACGGTAAGATGTGAAATATCAGCGACAAAAAAACTCATTTAAACTTTAAGTTTTAAAAGGTCTCAAGTGAATCTTTTAGCGGGATTTGCGCCACAAGACTATTTTATTGTGTATTTTGTTATGTTATGTGACTATAGATTTTAATAATTTATCATTGATCCAAAAAATATCATTAAGAGAATGTCTAAGATACACAGTGCACAGCTTAGGGTAGCTGAATCGACGCAGTAGATGAACTGTCTGGCGTGGTTCCAGCAGACCATGTAGGGTAAGTTTATTGTGACTTGGTAAAATGTTTTTAAAATTGTACTATTTCTACAAATTTTCTTTGTGTATAATTGAATTAAATCTATAATTTTACTCGATCAATCTGCCAAACTTCAATGTACTCAATTTTAAAAATATAATATTTTTTATACTGTGTTACAGTTACAGTTAATTTGCAGTAAATTGCATTTAAAGTTTACAATAAATTAATTTTAGCCAAAGTAAATTAAAAGTAGGAATTTTTTATTAATGAAATTTCTTATTATTTTGTGTTAGGCTCAAATTTGTAGTCACATGTTTTTACGAAGAGTTTAAAACGTCTATAACAAGTTTCCTTACTTCAGAATTTAAAATAAGTCTCACAGACAATAGTATTCTAATAACTCGGAATTGAAATTTGCAGAAATATATTGAATAAAAGATAACAAATATTTCAACTATTTCCTACAGTTATATTGAATGTAAAATTTTTGCGTGTACACAGCATCTGATCATGTATAGTTAAAAAATTAAATTGATTCCAAATTTTAATAATTGGTGCATTGAGTTTAACTTGTTTTAAATTTTTTAATTTTTATTTACTATACACTGCAGAGAAAAATATCAAAATACACTTTTTATACAGTAACTTGTAAGTCCTTACAACGACCTTAAAGTTGATAGTCATATTTAATTATTTAATTAAATATGATTACTTAGGAATCACAATTACTTAGGAACTATGTGATACAATTGAATTGACTACACCTAAATACGAAATTCGCTTGATCCTTATTAATAAACTTTTACGTACTGTTTATTATTTCAGCAAAAATGGCCCATAATGTCTATAGTTCAACTATGCAATTATACGTTTTTACAAACAATGGAAGGGCTGCATTACGTATTTCATGAATCATTAACAGAGACATTTGTATCCCCAGCTCAACCCTTCTACACAAAATTTCCTCGTCTGAACTACCTCCCTCGGGCCATATAATTATATTTCAATTTGCGTGCAATGACGTTAAAGTGAAAAACGACTCTTTAAAGAGGGTCTTTAATTTACATTTTACTCTTAAATACAGAGAAGAAGATAGATACATTAACAAATTCAACAACAAATAGTTTATATGAATATAAATTGATATTATATTTTAAAAAACTTACATCTGGTACATATCTCATTATAATATTAAATAATTTGTTGTATTAAATTAAAAAAAAATAATAAATTTAATGAAATAAATAATATTTATTCAATATAAGAATATATTAATTCATATATCACACAAAAGTACTATTGCACTACGCCAGATAACAAGGCAGGTTACTTTGGAAGAGTGAAGGCTAAGTAGATGGATTCCTTATTTATTTTCCACCCTGAGGCGATCGTCCAGAAAATGGATTCATTCTTTTAGTACTATTCATCTTTTTGAGCAAAATACACTTCACTTCGTGATTGAAACCGGCAGTATTTCACTATTATGTAGGATGAAAATTTCAAATATTATGATATTAAAAAGTGTAGAATGTCCAAAATAAAATACCGGAATAAATAAATAAATATTTGAACAGATTACATAAAAAACCTTTAATCTTTGGAATTCTTTAGTTTTTCATTTGTTTAAAGTGTATTGTTGTACTACTTTTTTCATTCTATAAATTCCAAGCTATATCATTAAATTTATTATTATTTTGACATAAAATTAAGCTTATACATTTTAGAGCACTCAAATCCAAATGGACTAAGCTTATATTAATCTGTATATGATGAAAATACCAATGTTTTACTAAACTCATGCCGTTAATTTGGATGTCTACAAAAAAGAACTAAATTTTGGTAAATACTATTACAAGTATTGCTTTATTTTATCCAAAGTTTTTATAGGGTAAAATAAAATAAAATTTTCTTTGCCGATATAATTTGAGAACCTAATAATAATCGTCTTACTTTTAGTTGAGGGGAGGTCAGACATTAACTGACAGTTCTCCTTAACTGAGAGGCCTGCATTTTTTTGCTTTCTATGCAGGTGGATTATTAATTTCTTAAACATGTCTTCCGAACCACAGGTACGGCCGAACGATCTTTTTGTACCCGAGTCGGGATTTGAACCTGGGCCCCCTGGGTGAGAGATAGCCCAGAGTTCTCCTCTGAGCTACGGCCGCTGCCATTTGACAGCCTTGGTTGTAGCTACAGGTTTGGCTTAGTTATCGTATACACTTTTTCGGTTTTAGCGAATTTCCCTATAGGGAATACGCTATTACGGTAGTAGCCATGGTAAGCCCTAAGCCCAGGACCACTTTACTTTTTCATTTTGAGGTCCCTAGAAGCCAAAAACACCATTCGTTCATTTTCATATATATGTATATATCTATCTATCTATGTGTCCGTGGTACTGATAACTTTTGAAGGAGACCTCCAATTTTGATGAAATTTGGTATGAAGGTGTAAGATCAGGTATATTTTCATGAGTTTGCGAACCAGCATTGTCCGGTTATGGGAACGGGGTTTAATGGGGTTTCAAAAGGGTCAAAAATGAGTTTTTGGCATTTTTGGACATAAATTTTTAAAATTCATAAATTTCAACTAAAACCATTTAAAATAGCTTAAAAAACAATCTGGTATTTTGAATTTTTATCTATGCATAACTGGCTACGGAAAAATCCAAAATGTGTTTCCCATGTTATTCTTATGGGAAATCAAGAAAACCCTATCTTGCTTATTAATTGATGTAATTTAATAAAATTTGGTATGTATATTATCTGGATAAGGCTTTTAACTTATAATTTCTTACAAAACCCACATGGCGGCAAACCTACATACTCATTCCCATGGGATCTATGGGGACAATAAATAACTGCCAGAGCTTGACACAATCTTGTGTTTACCTTCACCAATTATTGATTATTATAGATTTTCTACCAATTATTGATTAACATAAATTTTCTATCAACCATGGCAGCAAACCTATAGTGTTTTTATGGGGATGGTAAATAATCTGAAATTCTATTGGAAATTCGCTGAGTACGTAGGTCTGCTGCGACGATGGTATTTAGGTTATGTATCCATTTGTTAATGTTAATTTTCATGTTTTTATAATTCTTAGAAACCGAATAGTAAAATTATATGTTAAAATGGTAATAAAGTACAAATTGAAAAATATAAAGGGTCGGATAAGGCTTATAAGTAATTCAAATATACACCAAACAAGTAATAAGTAAATGAGTGAAAAATAAATTACAGAATGCAAAAATATTTTCAATTTTGAATCTGAATAATGTAGTTAATTCTCTGGTACGAGTTATTGGGTTTAAAATATTTAAGGATTTAAGAAATAGCCATATTACGAGGGCATAATATATAGCCCCGTATACAGCCAGGTACAAATTTAAATAACATTTAAATTTTACTCTCATTCATGTTCATTATATTATAAATACAATAAATCTGTGTTGCTATTGGGTATTTGTTTGTTTTTTACACAGTGATTGAGGAACTTTCGTACCAACTAATTCATATCAATAAAAAAAAGAGTCACATGGCACTTAAAACGAGTGTTTATTCCTCACTAATCCAAATCATATAACTTAAGGTTGAATAACAATTGATGGTTATATTATAAAAGAAAACCTCATCTGCATTAAATATTTTCCTCGCGAACACCAAATCATTTAACGGTAGATAAAAGTAAACTACAAAACCTAATACAAAAATGAAAAAAGTATTAAACTCTATTTATTAAAGAAATACGACATTTTCACGATGATTGTAGATTACTATTATTTACAGATTTTCGCCATAACAATTCAGTAAATAATGTTGTGTAGGATGTTTCCTAATAATATAAATAGAGCGCATATATCTTGATATATGTCTCAAGATAAATCTGTGGACGAATTTTTTTATAACATTCTAACTCAATTTTAATACTGTTAATTTGATTGTAACGTAATAAGTTATGTTCATTTTAATATTAAAACCTTGGTCTCAGATAGCATTACAAACAAGAATTTTCTCATGAATAATGTTTATGGAAGCCGGAAGAAAGGAGTACTTGAATAAATCGACTCGATTTGTACACCAAGAGACTAGCACTTTACTCATATCATTTCAAGCTTTGAAATGCCTCTTTTACCGAGACATCTGTTTAGTGGTTCTTTAAGGGGGAAAACTTTTCTTATTACATGTTTTTGCCATTTTCCTACACATCTGTGAGAAATTGCTAATAAAATCTGTAACGTGGAATATTCCATTTCGAGATGTAGGAAACACACACTGAAAAATGAAACTTAAACTTTCATCACTGTATATTAATATTTTACGTGTATATTAATATTGTTGCATTAGCTATGAAATTTTTATGTTGGAAAGAGATATACAGGTAGGCCTACTTAAGGTATGCAGTATACCGTGTGCTGAATAATTTGATGGAGTAGTGCGCTAAGCTTTACCTTATATCTTATGCTAAAAAACAAGCAATATTTTACGGGCAACGTTTTTTTTCTGTCCAAGGATTTTTTGTTTTTTTGTCAAATTTTTGGTTAATTTTAGGGGTTTGGGCCACGATGTATCGACTGCATATGGTTCCCTTTTTGGGAAAATTCGGTTTTTGTTCTAGAGTCCTTCAAAGTTCGTAAGTTACCCTTATAGAGTTTGTTCTGCCTACGAAATTGAACCAAAACAGCTGATAATTTGGATAAAAACAATTGTGTTAGATCTTTAATCAATGGTTCCACAAATTTACAATGAATTGAAGTAACTTGGTGAGTGAGCTAAACGAGCGAGCCCGTCTCAAAATGGAAGTGGGTGAGTAAACGGAGTGAACAAGCTTTGCCTGATAAAGGAATGGGAAGCTTAATAACTTTACCAAGCATCCCCTTGGTCCCTCTGGTACTATATCGTAAAGCTAAAGAAAATTTAATTTAGACTAAAATACTGTAGTAACTTTTTAGTTTTTAAAATTAACATACAGTTCCAGATATCCGTTGTCCTTGATGATCGACTTTGAGAGCTGTTACTGTTACTTGAACGTCCACTACAACGGATCTCTAACAACTCATTGGAGGCTTATGTTTATTTTTTTCCGAGAGGAAATGAGATAATGGGAGGAAAGACCCCGGTGTGGGGGACTCACAATCACTAAAATCCCAGCCTCAGGCTGTTGTCCACGGCGGAAAGACCTATTAAGGCATGAGCCTCAAAGTGGGGGTCTCGTATTTAAAGATCAATGAGCTACCACTCCGAATAAGCCTTCTGAGGAAAAATCCAAGATGTTATGGATCTTTGAGTTCCTTTCTTATGAGAACTTTCTCCAAGTGATGTAAGTCCAGTTCTCAGGAGATATCACTATTTTTAAAACAGCGGTATCCTGCTGGAAGTCTCCGATCTCCATTAGAAGCTGCCTTCTTAGGACTGCCTACCGCTCACACTGTAAAAACGTGTGAAAAATATCGTCGTGGGCAGCGTCACCATAAATGCAAGCCGGACTGTTGACTTTGCCCATCTTAAAACACGTAGGCACGGAACAACCCATTTCGTCTGAGAAACTGCGTAATGAGAAAATTTACTTCTCCAAACCAACGACCAACCACACCGACAGGTCCGAAATGAGTCTCCGCGTCCAAGCCTCTCTCTCTAGACTCATTTTGCCACCTCTCTTGCCACTTTTGCATCTAAGCCTCCCTGTCAACCCGTGTGGCCTCCTCGCCACCAAGTTTAGACTTTGTGTTATAAACACGTTTCTTTTCTTGGGCCAAGAGGTCGATCGTGACCAAACTAGCTACCACCACTGCAGCGGGCTCTGACATGGTTGGTATGCTGAGGAGATCCTCAACGCGGCTCTTCTCTGCACTGCAACCATCTGCTTTCGGTAGCACTCCTTCTTAAGAGGGTACACCCAAACCTTACTTCCGTAAAGAAGGGTCGAGTTTGTGCTTCTCTGCTGATGGGCCGACGACATTCGCCATAAGACAACTGAGCGCAGTCGTTGTTTTTGCCACCTTCTCTGACGCATACTTGATTTGTTCCCTGAAGGAAAGCTTGGTGTCAAGCCTAGCCCCCTGGTACTTAACGGCGGACTCCATATTGACACGGAAGTCTAACAAAGTCAAGATCCGACTCCTGTCATCATGACTATCTCCGTTTTCGGTCGCCAAGCTCAGGGAGTGATCCTCCATCCACGAAGAGACTAGTCTCACCGCTTCATTTAGTCTCCACTGGGCACGCTGTGTAAGCATGTATTTATTAAAACACCAATTTCTGCTGATAATAATGGCGTATGTATTCTGATAAGTAACAGTGTCCACAACTGACCTACGTAGCAGCTGTTGGTGTCACACTTAGTTCACTAAAGATACAACTAGAGATGTTTTTCATAACCCGGGAGGGCTCGCGACTCATTAGAGGGATAACAAAAATCATTTTTAGACAGAAAACGTATAAGTTATTTTCTGTTGGAGGTATTTGAGCCAGTAGTAATGTGTCAATGGCTATATTATAAGACTCTGTTTACACGTGATAGACTAATGACTTATCGTGCCAGAGGATTGGAATTGACCTTGAATTGGGAAGAGTCGTGACTGTTGGTTCAAAATCTAACTCGTGACCAAACGAATACTAGCTATTGTTATATTTCTTCTAACGCTAGCTGGGTAGCTGAGTGGTTATAGTGCTCGCCTTTGAATAAAAAGGTTGCCGGTTCGATCCTGAGAAAAGACAGTAGCTTTTTAAAAGTATGATTCCGGACCCAGTTGCCTTTTGTCATTGGGCTATTAATTGATGATGCTTTCTAACATCTGGTCGATGTCAGATAGTAACAAGACTGGGGTTTGGACTACGTTTCCCGTCAAAACAAAAAAATGCCACTAGCCCAAATTAAATACACTAAAAAACTATTTTTTTATAAGACTTTTTAGTTTTGGTGAATTTCCCTATAGGGAATACGCTATTACTCACGGTAAGACGTGAGCACGGGAACATTTTTCCATTTGGTTTTGAGGTCCCTAGAAGCCAAAAGCACATTTCATTTAAATTCATATACACCGTGTGTGTGTGTGTGTGTGTGTGTGTGTGTGTGTGTGTGTGTGTGTGTGTGTGTGTGTGTGTGTGTGTGTGTGTGTGTGTGTGTGTGTGTGTGTGAACCGACATTGCCGCCCTTGTGAGCATATTCTCCCGCACCACACACCACTTCCGAGCATATGCACCTTTGTGAGCATATGCTCGGAAGTGCAGATAGTGATATTGGCTATCTCCGTTACCTAACGATCATGGGAGTATAAGAATCATTCAAATCTGACCATATGCTCGGAAGGACCTCCAGCTTAGTTCTGAGTGTGTTCACCAGGGCCGCGCTGTAAGCAGTATCCATATGAGTGTGTGGACATTTTTGTCCCTTGCGAGCTTATTTTTCGTGTGGGATGAATGTACTTTGTGAGAATATATACGTGTAAGGGATAGTGGCGGTGTGTGTCGATTTTGGTACTTGGGAGAATATTTTGAACAACTGTTGACTTCCTCCACTGCGTTGCCAAGTTTTGCGCAGTGTTAAGTATAGCTCCCCCTTTGCGATAACAACTTTCTAAAGTCCTGATTTCACTGCCGCCTTAAAAACGAGCCTTTTTCTTAACGTTGGTGGTTTATAAATGAACTAGCTTACCCGGCATGCTTTGCAATGCCAACCTAAGGATTTTTTGTCCTTCAGAAGAGCTGCTACGCTCACTCACCGTCAGGTTTATTTAGCTCGCTAGGCTCACTCGATTCCGTCTCCTCAGCGCATCGCGTCTCCTGAGCTACCTGCCATAATATGAAAGTTTTGACAGCCAGACTGGAATTAACAAAAGCAACTAACCATGGTATTAACTTGTTCCTTTCAGCATAGTACAGATGATCATCATAAGAACGGAGCAAATTTTGCATCTCATTGCAGACAAAATCATAAGTAACATAATGAACTTTAATTAGGCTTACCGACACTCGCTGTACTTTTGAGAATCTCGCAGTTAATCTTAAATGACTCACTTTTATATAACTGGAATGATTTTGTTTAACATTACAAATCAATTCTAGTAATACAAAATGCTGAATTCTGGTTTCTTTTTTACATTAACAACATTTTCTACAAACGATTGAAATCTATACTTATTTAATACGCTAAGGGTTTTTTTGTCTTGAGAACTCCTTCTTCAATTTTAAACCGATTTTCAATTTTTTGGTGTCGTTGGATAGGGCTTGGTCTGTAGTTGTTTCCGCCAAAAACTGAAGAGAATCTGACGGAAAATAAAGGCGTTATCCACCATTGAAATCCCAAAATTTCCCATTTAAATAACATTGGGATTGAATAAAGCATTTTAAACATCTGTTAATAATCAGCTGTAAATACGTGTAGTTTTGGTGATTGCAGATATTCACAATATTGGATTGGTCGGACATCAATGATTTAGAGATAAAAGTAACATTTGTATTGTATTAAAATAAATTGCTCGATTTCGAGCAACACGTTTACTAGTAGTAATTAATCCCTTAACACATAGTTCTAGTAGTTATCGAGGAATTGGTAGAATTTAAACTTTGTCCCTCACATAGCCCAAAGAAAAGATGGCCCGGAAAGGTCTTTGGAATGAGGTTGACTTTTAAAAGAGACGAAACATCTTCAGAGCATCGGCCAATCCAGCAGGTAGTGGATTTATCGTGAAAAAACCTGGAGCTCCATTCTATTGTAATTGTTTAAAATAGTGATACCATCGTCGGATATTCTGGTAGATGGGAGCCAATGATGTAGGTGGGAAATATTAAAAGTCCTTCTAGAAATTCACTCCACTCCTAACAGCTACCAATGCAACATTTTAGTAGTATTTAAAAACCAATTTTTTGTGTAATAATGGTAAAATTGGATTCTCCATGTGCTAAAAACATGGAGTTAGACTCAATAAATGTAACATTCTGTCAAAGGATCACTGTTTTAGAGAAGGAAATTGCATTTTTTGTCATATCGTCATAAAACTGTTTTATCTGATGAAATACGACAAAATACATAAGGACCAAAATTGTTCAGGAGATTATTTGAAATTTTTTAACACCATTAAAAGTTACCATATGTTTAAAATAACGCCTTTAATACATTAAATTCATTTTTCCGACTTTTGGCTTGTAGCTCGAAAACTATAATAAATCGAAACTGTAATAATGATAAAAATGGATTCTCCGTGTGCTAAAACATGGAGTTAGACTCGTTAGATGAAGCATTCTGTCGAAGGATCACCATTTTAGAGGAGAAAATTGCAATTTTGTCATATCGTCATAAAACTTTTTTATCTGATGAGATACGACAAAATACATAAGGACCGAAATTGTTCAGGAGATTATTTGAAATTTTTTAACACCATTAAAAGTTACCATATGTTTAAAATAACACCTTTAATACATTAAATTCGTTTTTCCGACTTTTGGCTTGTAGCGCGAAAACTATAAGAAATCGAAACTGTAATAATGATAAAAATGGATTCTCCGTGTGCTAAAACATGGAGTTAGACTCGTTAGATGAAGCATTCTGTCGAAGGATCACCATTTTAGAGGAGAAAATTGCAATTTTGTCATATCGTCATAAAACTTTTTTATCTGATGAGATACGACGAAATACATAAGGACCGAAATTGTTCAGGAGATTATTTGAAATTTTTTAACACCATTAAAAGTTACCATATGTTTAAAATAACACCTTTAATACATTAAATTCGTTTTTCCGACTTTTGGCTTGTAGCGCGAAAACTATAAGAAATCGAAACTGTAATAATGATAAAATTGGATTCTCCATGTGCTAAAACATGGATTTAGACTCGTTAGATGAAGCATTCTGTCGAAGGATCACCATTTTAGAGGAGAAAATTGCAATTTTGTCATATCGTCATAAAACTTTTTTATCTGATGAGATACGACGAAATACATAAGGACCAAAATTGTTCAGGAGATTATTTGAAATTTTTTAACACCATTAAAAGTTACCATATGTTTAAAATAACACCTTTAATACATTAAATTCGTTTTTCCGACTTTTGGCTTGTAGCGCGAAAACTATAAGAAATCGTAACTGTAATAATGATAAAATTGGATTCTCCATGTGCTAAAACATGGAGTTAGACTAGTTAGATGTAGCATTCTGTCGAAGGATCGCCATTTTAGAGAAGAAAATTGCAATTTTGTCATATCGTCATAAAACTTTTTTATCTGATGAGATACGACAAAATACATAAGAACCAAAATTGTTCAGGAGATTATTTGTAATTTTTTAACACCATTAAAAGTTACCATATGTTTGAAATAACGCCTTTAATACATTAAATTCGTTTTTCCGACTTTTGGCTTGTAGCGCGAAAACTATAAGAAATCGAAACTGTAATAATGATAAAATTGGATTCTCCATGTGCTAAAACATGGAGTTAGACTCGTTAGATGTAGCATTCTGTCGAAGGATCGATATTTTAGAGAAGAAAATTGCAATTTTGTCATATCGTCATAAAACTTTTTTATCTGATGAGATACGACAAAATACATGAGGACCAAAACTTTTCAGGAGATTATTTGAAATTTTTTAACACCATTAAAAGTTACCATATGTTTGAAATAACGCCTTTAATACATTAAATTCATTTTTCCGACTTTTGGCTTGTAGCTCGAAAACTATAAGAAATCGAAAGTGTAATAATGATAAAAATGGATTCTCCGTGTGCTAAAACATGGAGTTAGACTCGTTAGATGAAGCATTCTGTCGAAGGATCACCATTTTAGAGGAGAAAACTGCAATTTTGTCATATCGTCATAAAACTTTTTTATCTGATGAGATACGACGAAATACATAAGGACCAAAATTGTTCAGAAGATTATTTGAAATTTTTTAACACCATTAAAAGTTACCATATGTTTAAAATAACGCCTTTAATACATTAAATTCATTTTTCCGACTTTTGGCTTGTAGCGCGAAAACTATAAGAAATCGAAACTGTAATAATGATAAAATTGGATTCTCCATGTGCTAAAACATGGAGTTAGACTCGTTAGATGTAGCATTCTGTCGAAGGATCGCCATTTTAGAGGAGAAAACTGCAATTTTGTCATATCGTCATAAAACTTTTTTATCTGATGAGATACGACGAAATACATAAGGACCAAAATTGTTCAGAAGATTATTTGAAATTTTTTAACACCATTAAAAGTTACCATATGTTTAAAATAACGCCTTTAATACATTAAATTCATTTTTCCGACTTTTGGCTTGTAGCGCGAAAACTATAAGAAATCGAAACTGTAATAATGATAAAATTGGATTCTCCATGTGCTAAAACATGGAGTTAGACTCGTTAGATGTAGCATTCTGTCGAAGGATCGCCATTTTAGAGAAGAAAATTGCAATTTTGTCATATCGTCATAAAACTTTTTTATCTGATGAGATACGACAAAATACATGGGGACCAAAACTTTTCAGGGGATTATTTGAAATTTTTTAACACCATTATAAGTTACCATATGTTTAAAATAACGCCTTTAATACATTAAATTCGTTATTCCGACTTTTGGCTTGTAGCGCGAAAACTATAAGAAATCGAAACTGTAATAATGATAAAAATGGATTATCCGTGTGCTAAAACATGGAGTTAGACTCGTTAGATGAAGCATTCTGTCGAAGGATCACCATTTTAGAGGAGAAAACTGCAATTTTGTCATATCGTCATAAAACTTTTTTATCTGATGAGATACGACGAAATACATAAGGACCAAAATTGTTCAGAAGATTATTTGAAATTTTTTAACACCATTAAAAGTTACCATATGTTTAAAATAACGCCTTTAATACATTAAATTCATTTTTCCGACTTTTGGCTTGTAGCGCGAAAACTATAAGAAATCGAAACTGTAATAATGATAAAATTGGATTCTCCATGTGCTAAAACATGGAGTTAGACTCGTTAGATGTAGCATTCTGTCGAAGGATCGCCATTTTAGAGGAGAAAACTGCAATTTTGTCATATCGTCATAAAACTTTTTTATCTGATGAGATACGACGAAATACATAAGGACCAAAATTGTTCAGAAGATTATTTGAAATTTTTTAACACCATTAAAAGTTACCATATGTTTAAAATAACGCCTTTAATACATTAAATTCATTTTTCCGACTTTTGGCTTGTAGCGCGAAAACTATAAGAAATCGAAACTGTAATAATGATAAAATTGGATTCTCCATGTGCTAAAACATGGAGTTAGACTCGTTAGATGTAGCATTCTGTCGAAGGATCGCCATTTTAGAGAAGAAAATTGCAATTTTGTCATATCGTCATAAAACTTTTTTATCTGATGAGATACGACAAAATACATGGGGACCAAAACTTTTCAGGGGATTATTTGAAATTTTTTAACACCATTAAAAGTTACCATATGTTTAAAATAACGCCTTTAATACATTAAATTCGTTATTCCGACTTTTGGCTTGTAGCGCGAAAACTATAAGAAATCGAAACTGTAATAATGATAAAAATGGATTATCCGTGTGCTAAAACATGGAGTTAGACTCGTTAGATGAAGCATTCTGTCGAAGGATCACCATTTAAGAGAAGAAAATTGCAATTTTGTCATATCGTCATAAAACTTTTTTATCTGATGAGATACGAAAAATTACATAAGAACCAAAATTGTTCAGGAGATTATTAGAAATTTTTTAACACCATTAAAAGTTACCATATGTTTGAAATAACGCCTTTAATACATTAAATTCGTTTTTCCGACTTTTGGCTTGTAGCGCGAAAACTATAAGAAATCGAAAATGTAATAATGATAAAATTGGATTCTCCATGTGCTAAAACATGGAGTTAGACTAGTTAGATGTAGCATTCTGTCGAAGGATCACCATTTTAGAGAAGAAAATTGCAATTTTGTCATATCGTCATAAAACTTTTTTATCTGATGAGATACGACAAAATACATAAGAACCAAAATTGTTCAGGAGATTATTTGTAATTTTTTAACACCATTAAAAGTTACCATATGTTTGAAATAACGCCTTTAATACATTAAATTCGTTTTTCCGACTTTTGGCTTGTAGCGCGAAAACTATAAGAAATCGAAACTGTAATAATGATAAAATTGGATTCTCCATGTGCTAAAACATGGAGTTAGACTCGTTAGATGTAGCATTCTGTCGAAAGATCGCCGTTTTAGAGAAGAAAATTGCAATTTTGTCATATCGTCATAAAACTTTTTTATTTGATGTGATACCACAAAATACATAAGGACCAAAATTGTTCAGGAGATTATTTGCAATTTTTTAACACCATTAAAAGTTACCATATATTTAAAATAACTCCTTTAATACATTAAATTCATTTTTCCGACTTTTGGCTTGTAGCGCGAAAACTATAAGAAATCGAAACTGTAATAATGATATAATTTAATTCTCCGTGAGCTTAAACATGGAGTTAGACTCGTTAGATGTAGCATTCTGTCGAAGGATCACCGTTTTAGAGAAGGAAATTGCATTTTTTGTTATTTCGTCATAAAACCGCCGAAAGCGTTTTGCTAACCCTTGATTGTCTACGGGACCGCCAAAACTACACTTTCAGCCCTTGAGACGAAATATACTATTAAACCAATTATCATTGGATATTTTTATTTTTTTTTTAGTTTTTTTTATTTTTCTTCTTTTTGGAGGGATATATCCCCCCACCCCCTGGGTTTGCCCCTGACTGTAGTATAGGACCAAATACTTATAATTTTGATCCGTTGTGTACTCCAGATAAACCAAACAAGTAAACATACGATTACCTACCGGTAGTTAAAATAGTTAAGGAACACTTGTATCCTAAGCCATATTCAATAGCGGAAAGATACAAATTTCGTCAACAAAATCAACGTGAGCACGATACAGTATCTCAGTTTTTAAAAATCGTTCAATTTATTGTGAGTTTGGTTCAAATTTGAATGATTAGGCTATCTACGCGATCGGTTAGTTAGCGGTATTCGGAGTGAAACGAACAAACAGACACTCTTAGCGGAAGCCGACTTGACTTTCGAGAAGGCGGTGAAATTTATCTCAGCGATCGAGGCAGCGGAAAATGATGCAGCGTCAAAGTCACACGGTATTGTTCACGGGGCGGGAGAGTGCAGTGGATGGGTGCCAAAGGCGGCGCCGCCGGCAGCACCTCAAAAGGCGGCGGAAACACAGCTTCTGCGGGAACTTCGCAGCGAGCTACACATCGAGGTTCCAGTCACGTGAATAAGTGTAACGTGAAGTGCTATTGTTGTGGCAAGATAGGGCACATAAATAAAGATTGTAAGCTAAAAGATTGTGTGTGTCATATATGTGACAGGAAAAATCACATTGCTAAAGTGTGTCGTTCTCGTGATGGATTTAGTAAGCCTACATCTAATCTTAAACAACATTATAGTCATAAATGGAAATCGAATAGAGATCGCAATAAAAACCACAACTATGTGGGAAAAGTAGATATTGAAGTAATTGAGGACGTACCTAATGTATTTCAAATGAATGAAAATGTGGCAGAAAGAATTAATGTCAAGCCTTTAACTGTAAATGTTTCAGTTGAAAGCCAACCTATTTGTTTTGAAATTGATACTTGTGCAGCAGTAAATGTAATTAGCAAACAATTTTACTCTGAAATTTTTTAATCCAAACCACTTTTGCCGAGTGACCTGACGCTGACCTTTTAGTATTTAGTTCAGATGAATTCAGGTGTTGTATGGAAACGACACATCGACCAGTTAATGGCAGCAGAAATAGAACTCGCACGTGACAGGAAGTCAGGCGATAGTGCCGTTGTACTGCCTAGCCTAGTCCTCATAGATAGCAATCAGCTGATCCCCCCTCCTCTCCCCTGACAGCATCCTCACCCCGTGACCGGCAGCCGACTCCCTCTACCCGGGGCCTACGATAACTAACAGGCCTGTATACTTCCCCCCACCACCAAAAGTGACGTGACTATATGCGGCCGATCTGCAGAACAAGTTTCCATAAGATAACATGGTGAAAACATGACATCTCTCACTTATTTTCAATCTCTTAGGGATTGGATCATAGGTTATTTGACAAGATTTTTATAGCCTATTCCAATTTAGATTTGTGTGGTGACTTTTGTCTTAATTTACCTATTTTTATCGGTCATTCACGGTATATTCATTCTAAATAGTCGGTATTTTGATACCAATGAATGACCGGTCATTCCCTGTGAAACAACGATCATTTGGTGGAGAGGCGGCCATTCGCTGGTGCAATGATTTATATATTTTAAATTGTATTTTTCAATACTCTGTTTTAACGTAATCATGGGCGGATATAGGTCCAAATGTTTGGGGGTGCCAGCTATCCTAAAGGATGAGTCGTATGCTCATTCAAACACCAAAATTAATTCCATTTAAATGGTAGGTTTTAAGGCCTATTGCAAGTAGGCCCTAGCTGTTAAGGTACTTGTCTGTTATACATAAGCCAGCTACTTTTTTATTTTATCAAGAAATGGGATCTTTAACAAACACATAAATTGAAAGAAAAATACTTACTGAGCATTGTGTGAAAATTTCACGTTTCTAAGTTTTACGGTTTTTTGTAGTTCTGTTTTCCTAAACTCAGTCATGTCACCGATGATCGCGGCGAACGCATCTCCGCACGCGGCCGCGCGACACAGGGCCTAATACACGTAATCAGCCAAGTTTACAGCGCGCAGTTATAATTTCTGTTATTGATATATATATATAGGTCAGAAATACTTTCAATAACTCAAAACAAATCTCACTGTAGCGATGAGTCATACACATATAAGTCATAGACCATACATATTGTAACATAACTGCTAACCCACCGCGCAGCGTCGAGGTCTCGGGAGGAGATGCGTTCGAAGCTTTCATCGGTGATGAAGACATGGATGAGTAAGCAAACACACCTCAAAAACTGTAAAACTTAGAAACATGAAAATTGTACACAATGTTTAGTAAATAGTCGTATGTTTTCGTCAATAGTCCCCCCCATGCAATTAGACCGTAATGAAGAGACGACTGAACATGTGCATAATATACAGTTTTAAGTTCTTTTTCGTTTAAGTTGTCACTGAGTTCATAAAAAATATAGATCATTTTTCTAAGTTTGCTTTTGAGAAGTTCTATATGGTTTCCCCACTTGAGCTGTTTGTCCATAACAACCCCAAGATACTTTATAATGGTCGACGCGATCGATGGTTTGACAGGCACAGGTAGTACAGGTCACGTGCCCGCAGGTGTGCACTCTGACGACCACACAGTAAACAAACCAAATATTTTTCTCCTATTAAAATAACATGGTAACTTTAAAGGGCCGTAGGACAGAACCCTTATGTCCGATTTGGACCATTTCAGATTTATACCTTCCCATAGATGGTTAGGCCTACTATGACCGAGCAAAATTTCGTTAGGATTACTCCCTGCCGTTCAGGAGGAGTAAGTGTAAATAAAAAGCAAGAGTGTAGTATAGGAGCTCCGCTCAATAACTATATTACAGATGTACATCATATTCAGAGGTAAATGACGAGGGGGGGGGGGGGAGATAGAGAGAGAGCGTCAGATCAGATTTGGTGTCGGTATTCGCCTTTGCCGGAAACCGTGCAGAGTTGTTGACATGAATAGACACACGCGACCGCATTATGTTCAAAATATAGTTTAAGAGTCTCCATCACCTTTTGCAAAACATCCATCGTACACTCTCATTTCCATTACAACTGTCCTAGTACAGTCAGGTGCGCCGGGGGTACATTTTTAAAAATCGGACTGCGACGTCCAACACACGCACGCGCAGACACGCTACACAATGAGAATTCGGCAAGTCCGGTTCGGATGCAGCGTTGTCCTGTCTATATTTTGAAGAGTAGGCTATTTTTAATTATTATAATCGTTATAAATTATTACTAGGCTCAAACTCTTTAATTTCATTACAGCCGATTAAAATTTAACAGCGATTACAATTAATTAATGGTCTGTAATTATTGTATTACATTGTTTAATCGACGCTTTTAAGGTGCATTCACACTTGGCTAGTTACTCGCTGCTAGTTGTTATTTGTTTACAAAATTAATTTTTGGATTGATTAGCAACTAGCCAAAAGCAAGCTAGCCTCCGCAAGCTCGTGTGATAATATTTGTAATCTGTATGAATCAGCTGACATATTAATTATATTATTGTTTTGTTTTAACCCTAAAAAGGAATAACAATATTTTAAAATGTCCTCCAGAGAATTTCGAAGAAAAGAATTAATACAACCTTAAAAAATGCAATTTCCTAGTTGTGTGAGAAAGAGATTAGTATAGGAGAATGAGGAGATGGTGGGTGGGACCCTGGATTGGCCGAAGAGAGGAACTTGAAGCTTCATCTAGGCTAAATGATGAGCTGAGAGTGGAAGGTCCTGATTCATTTCAGAGGGTGATGCGAGTGTTTTTACAAAAATTTCATAAAATAAGATATAAGACTAAGAAAAGCAATCATCCCAAAAACAAAACTGGAAATTACACTTCGATACCTGTAACAACGGGTGACAGTTTTCATCTACTAGTATTTCATCTAGTAGTCGTTGGCTTTGTTATTCAGGCGGTGTCCTAGCCGGGCGGCGAAATTCGGACGGCGCGGCGCGGCGTTGCGTGCGTGCGAATTTGCCGACCGGTGGAAATTTCAAACCCACTGAGAGACATGGGAGTGTCCTAGCTGGCCGTCCGTTCGATGCGTTGACGCTGGTCGTTGCGGCGAAAGACAAACATCCCAAGTACAATTTCGACCTTTTCACAAGATGTGCTTTCAGCTATTAACGAAGTGGTTTTGTAAAGAATAACTTAATAACTTAACCAATAACTTAATAATAACTTTATCATGTGTGACTGTATCTAAAATTTATTAAATTTAACTATGGTAGAAATGATTAAGATTAACTGTATTTAGATGATCGAATGCAACATTATTAAGTTATAACCTAATAACTATACAGTAATCATTTATGGACGGACGCATATAAATTTTTAGGAGTGTTTTACATTGTCAATCAGTTTGGTGTCGGTACGTGAAGACTTCCTGTAGCAGAAACCGTATAGCATAATTTGACCACAAAGACAGAAGAAACTTGTTATAGGCCTACTAATGTATGTGCTTGTGCATTCACAGCGTATTTGTACTTACTAGAGATCGCCTCCTGATCGAAATTCGATCAAAATTTCAGTTTATCTGGACCCAAGAAATTAAAAACATTTTAGAACTAAAACATCTGTTCTTCCTAATTTTCTAGCAGTTGTTATTTTAACAGCTGTCGTATGATTCATCCAATTCTCCTTTTTCCATAAGATTAACATTGTAACTTTGAAAGCCTGTGGGGCGTAGCCCTGGAGTCCGATGTGAATTAGAATGGGATTCTGCTCATCTACAGGACTATACCTTTCTTAGGGTATGCTCGGATTTCTCCTACGTTGCGCACAAGCTGAGAAAAAAGGAGGAAACGAAACATGCTTGCGTATTAATATATAGATTAATTAATTACTTGTATTTCGTTCTCTTTATCAAATGTAGTGTGTTTTCAAAACAGTTAAGTTACAGAAGCTCATAAAAGAAATATGACCATTAACAAGTTTTAAAAAATGTAAATATATACATACAAATAATATATGTGCAGTATTTATTTATAAGGCTCACAGCCTCTTAAAAAAGTTGGCACTTCAAGTCATGGAGTCAAAGATTAAGAGTTATTTATTAATGCCTTCGCAAATATTTTTTTGTATTCACAAAAATACAAAAAAAAAAATAATAAAAAATAATTAATGTAAACATTAAAAAAATAATTAATTAAAAAATATATATAAAAAGTTTAGTTTACATATTTAATTTTTGTATTAAATGATAAACCCAAACATTTTATTGACTTATATCTGGTAAAACATAGGCAACTTAAAGAGCTCAGAAAATGTTGAAGAATTGCCATTTGTCATTGGGCTATTAATTAATGATGCTTTCTAACAACTGGTCGATGTTAGATAGTAACAAGACTGGGGTTTGGACCGTTCCCTGTCAAAACGTTAAAAAATGCCACTGGCGTAAAAACACCCAAAATAAAAATAAAAAAATTAATTTGAAAGGGCATGGAAACACGAGGTTTTAATTTTTTGGCAGGTTATAAATTTTCAACAAAAAGTTTTTAGCTAATTAGACAAAATTAAATTATTATTTAAGGAATTCATGATGCTGTAGCCCTCATGTTTTGATCGTTGTTAATTGAATTAATAGTGAATCAAAGAAGTTCATTGTAAGTCACACCCTTTCGTGGCATCAGATTTCGTCGTTTTATTAAATTTCCTCCGAACAACATTGTAAAAATAATAACGTTTATTTACTCAATAACGCATATTTAGATTTGTAAATAAATAGAGTGTGAATATATTGAATCTATAAAACACCAAATCGTCGTGAAATATCGAATTCTATTCTACAGTGTAAAAGTATTTGTATCAACCAGTTCGGATTGCATGTAAACTTTTACTGTGATAGGCCTACTATTTCCGGTATGGAAGTGATGGAGGCTAAGAATATTGAAATTATGGTGGAGGTAGCAGGTAATAATAATGTAGTGTAATATTATAAAAAAGAGGATGTTTAAGTGTAAATTATCTATGATAGTAAAAAGAACCGCAATCAATTATGTTTTATGCATGCTATCTGTGAGACTAGCGGCAACAAGTAGGACTAGTTGACCAATCCAAGAAGAGAAACACGATTGAATCTGTACCCCATACTGTACTACGTTACGCTCTGTCTCGCCCCACCGACCGACCCTTCCACTTGGTGGCGAGATGCGGCGGGCCGGCGCCGGCCGTGGCGGTGTACACCTTGCTCCTCGTTGGCGTCGCGTCTACGGCATGGCCAGCCCACTGCTCATCGTCACGGCACGTGCACACATCATCATGACACTTTGACAAAGGGGTGCCCATGGGGGGGGATTGATAGCGTAGTTTGCGCTATCGTGCCAAAATTTAGAGGGATTTTTGAAGATTTAGCGGGGATTTTTGCGATTGAAGAGAAATAGTTATCACACTTTTTAAAAACAGAATAATAGTTTGCTGACTAAAAATTTAATTTATAACTGTGTATAAGAAATATTGAAATTCGTTAAAAGAGCCCAACCCTACAACCCTTTTACGGTCCAATCTTGCATGGTGAACGGAATGGCAAAGCTGAAAACTGTTTAAAATTGCCGAGATTATTAGCTCATATTGTGGTAACTGGCAACCTGGAATTGCTAATACAATTAGTAAAACTCACTGTCTAATATATCAATCCCTGGTGATCCTACAACTTTTTATAAAATGACACTTTAATAAGGTAATGATTTTCCAAATACGATGTCCTTCAATTTATTTGTCAAAGGTATTGCTACACATGGCAGGAAAGGATACGGAAAGGACACGGAAACTACACGGACATTCTAAGCGTAGCGCACAGACGCGATTCCCCGAAATCTCCAGCGTCGCGCCACTTTATCTTTACACCTGTTTTCCGAGAAAACCATTCACTTCACACACAAAAATGTTAAAGCAAAGATTAAACTCATCTAATCTACAACTTTGTCGCTTGAAGTTTTTTGCTGACCAATAAATACATATATTTACGCTTAGTAACTTTTTCATGTTCTAGTTGTGTATTGACATACGTTTTTATGTAATTAATAGCTTTTACTAGTTAAAACTAATGGTTAAGATATTTACATCGTTATAACTAGCAAACTCTTTTTCTTCAAAACCGTATGTGTTTCAATGAATTTGAATAATTAGTGACCAATTAAGAACAGGGCCCATTTTAGCTTAGTGCCGCCCCTAGGCCGCATTATGCTTGCCGCCCCCCCCCCCCAGCCCGTCTCACACCATCCCTCCGACACCTCGCACCCACGGCACTGGAGATAAGAAATAATATTCTGTCTATCTAAAAATAAAAAATGTGCTGGTAATTGAAAGTTAAATCTTTAAACTTTCTAGGTCGATCTTTCCCGGGAGAGCTGCTTGGATTGCCCGCTCTACAATACAATGATTAGTTGTCAGTCATTTTTTATCTTTTTGGTAAGGTTCCGTCCGGTCTACCTGAGCACGAACGACGTTACCGAATGCCGTAATGCCGAATGCCGACGTTACCGTAGCGCTAGGCGAGTTTGATGACTGCAGAGGTTTACGGAAATCGTGTTTTAACTAATTAACTAATTAAGATAAATATTGACTCTTAACTTTTTCTAAAAGTAGAAGAATTATATCGTTTTCTCTGGTTTTAGAATTTTTTAAATAAAATTTCTAATTTCAGCTATTAACTGTCTATTAAATAATCTGCTTTCTAGATTTTTTTAAAATTTATTTAACTTTAGAATCTGTTCTAAATCAAGTTGAACAATAAGTAAATATCATATACGAGAAAGAGTAATTAAGAGTCTTCATCACCCCTGCAAAAAACGTCGAAAACATGCGTTCGTAGTCCCCTGTTTCGGACGACATTTTTGAACCGATTTTATTGACAGTGGTCTTAAACTGTTCAGAAAGAGTGCCCGCGTGTCTCTATTACCTCATAATAATAAAAAACGTACATTGAGGAACCTAAAAATACAGTTAAAAAAGGGAAAAATTACTTGATTTTCAACAATTTTTTAAAGTAATTTTAAGAAACCATATCGATTTAACGAGGTACAAGAGACACGCAGGCACTCTTTCTGAACAGTTTAAGGCCACTCTCATTCAAATCGGTTAAAAAATGCCGTCCGAAACAGGGGACTACGAACGCATGTTTTGAGCAAAAACGGGGTCTGCGAATTTGCCCGTTCGAGGCGCTACTAGCCTTTTCGCAAACGTCGTCTTTCTCACTAACACAAGCACACACACACAAACATTATCGCATTATAAATCACTCAGTGATGTTGTGGGACACATTCCTCGTATTTATTTGAATGCTTCTTTATCCATCTAAATTACTCGTACAATTCAATTTTAGAACACGTGTGTTTATACATCCAGCACAATGGTTCATTGGCGATAGTTTTTTTTTATGTACTCAAGACGAGCAGTACATTATTTGCACTATAATGGTTTTTACAGTACATAATACAGACAACTAGTAATGTGTAAGTGTATTTTCAACCCATCACAGATGAGATTCAAAGCCTAAACCGTTCATAAATTTTTCTAATGACAGTGTTTACAAATACTGTAACACCGGAAGTGCGCGAAATACGATTCCGCTTGATACCACCTGAAGTGAAGGAAATTCCTTTTTATAAGGCCGGCGACACACTACCGGACTTTCCATCGGACCGTATATCGGACCAAGCATCGTACCGAACATTACATCGTAAAGGGACGTAAATTTACTCCGAACATTTCGCCGAGCAAGACATCGGACCGAGCATCGTACCGTACATTACATCGTAAACGGATGTAAATTTACTCCGAACATTTCGCCGAGCAAGACATCGGACCGAGCATCGTACCGGACATTACATCGTAAAGAGACGTAAATTTACTACGAACATTTCGCCAAACAAGACATCGGACCGAGCATCGTACCGGACAAATCCACCAAGCGAGGTGAAGGAAGTTTAGAGAGATATAGCACAGAGTAAAGAAGCTTAAATAAAGGTTCCTTACTCTGTGGATATAGGGAGCGTAAATCATAGGGCGCTAGACGATGGGGTGGAGAAGGGAGGGGCTTTCCATCCCGGGCGTTCGGGGCCACGCTCGGTACGGAGCAAAATTTACCTAGACACACTACCGTACATCGAACCGTACACCTGTCCAATCTTTTCTTTGATGTTTCGCCAGAAAACCACCTCCAGAGCGCTCGGCCCGATGTACGGACCCCTGCTGACACACTTCCGGACTTGCTGTTTTTTTTTCTCGGTACAATGCTCTGTGCGGTGCTCGGTCCGGTGAAAAGTCAGGTAGTGAGTCGCCGCCTTAAAAGACAAATCTCTCACTAGTTCATCACTAGCCTAATCCTCCAATTTTTTCGTTACGCAAGAGAGTTGAAATTTGGTAGGGCCTACACTGATTTGTTCAGTTTTCAATAGGATAACGTGATGATGAAGCAATTAAAATGCAAATAAATCTTAGGCAGTTCTGTTAATAATTTTAGGAGGGAAAAATTATCTCATCTGGGCATATTTCATCATCATCTGAATATTTTGTAATAGTTGTTCTAATAAAAATACCGACATTTGCGTTTGAATTTTCAAAATTATTATGATCGGATGATCATATTTAATTACTTTAATTGTGTATTTTGTTCTTAGACTCTGGGCCAGAGTCTCATTGACCAATATTTAATTAGAGCCTTCCATGGTCTGAGAGAAAAGCTGTACGTTCGCATATTATTCAAATTACAATTATTTTATACTGCTTTACAGAAAAAAACTTAAAAGTAAAATCCAGTGAAGCCACTATGCTTTACAAATTTAACGTACTATTGTAAAAGAGCGGCACCGAAAACCACAGCTAGATGTTTCGACTTTCAAACACTGGGACTAGAAAAATAAATGAAAACAACTTAATGGTTCCAAGCAATTAGTAAACAAAATTGTAATTTTAATTAGGCTATTTAATTAAATATATTACTAGTTATAAGTATACGAGTGTAACTCGTTTAACTCTTTCATAATTCGGTTAGTTCGAATAAAATTATCAATATAGGCCCTATACGCAATTTAGCATACATTACAAGAGGTTGATTATGTCCTTTGTTAGTGGGTGTCAACTAATTGTTTTTGGTGTGCGAGGGTTGCCTCTATACGTTGCGTCAGATTATTTTAAGAAAATAATAATTGCTTTAGTCCCATCATTTTAAAATTATTTATTTTGTTTCGTTACTGTATTGTCTGATCATTCTGGTTCGCGAACTCATTCAAGTAGATACTGCCTTACACCCCTGACCTAAATTAAATCTAAATCGGAGGTTCCGTTCAAACGCTATCACTAATATAATAATTGAAAACCATTAATTAATTGTAATCGCTGTAAAATTTTAATCGGCTGTATTGAAATGGAAAAGTTTGAGCCTAGTATTAATAATAATTTAAAATACTCTTCAAATGTAGACAGGACGACGCTACAGCAGCATCGGACTGGCCGAACTCTCATTGTAGCGAGTCTGCGCGTGCGTGTGTTGGAAGTCGCAGGCCGATGTTTTTAGAAATGTACCCGCGCCTCACCCCTCGCCCTAGTTGGGCGCACCTGACTGTACTAGGACAGTTGTAATGGAAATCAGAGTGTACGAAGGATATTTTGCCAAAGGTGATGAAGACTCTTAACAGTGAAACCTGAACTAGCCGCGCTAACCGAAAAGTTAACAACAATTTATATTCAATTTGCAAATCTAAAAGGCAAGTCCAAAATTGAAGATCTTTTTAGCCTGTAGACGAAAACTGAAGTTTTCTATTAGTTTTGATGAAATAATTTCCAAAGTGTAACACAGGAAATTTAGCACCATTGTTCGTCTTTAATATGACACCTTAGTTATAGCTCTAGGCTGCATTTAGCAAAAGATAACACGATTCTAAGAAACTCTTGCATTTGCATCGAGAAAAACAGATTATTTTAAACCCGTTAGGGCCTATATCCAGGGCCCATTTTAGCTTAGTGCCGCCCCTAGGCCGCATTATGCTTGCCCCCCCCCCCCCCCCCCAGCCCGTCTCACACCATCCCTCCGACACCTCGCACCCACGGCACTGGAGATAAGAAATAATATTCTGTCTATCTAAAAATAAAAAATGTGCTGGTAATTGAAAGTTAAATCTTTAAACTTTCTAGGTCGATCTTTCCCGGGAGAGCTGCTTGGATTGCCCGCTCTACAATACAATGATTAGTTGTCAGTCATTTTTTATCTTTTTGGTAAGGTTCCGTCCGGTCTACCTGAGCACGAACGACGTTACCGAATGCCGTAATGCCGAATGCCGACGTTACCGTAGCGCTAGGCGAGTTTGATGACTGCAGAGGTTTACGGAAATCGTGTTTTAACTAATTAACTAATTAAGATAAATATTGACTCTTAACTTTTTCTAAAAGTAGAAGAATTATATCGTTTTCTCTGGTTTTAGAATTTTTTAAATAAAATTTCTAATTTCAGCTATTAACTGTCTATTAAATAATCTGCTTTCTAGATTTTTTTAAAATTTATTTAACTTTAGAATCTGTTCTAAATCAAGTTGAACAATAAGTAAATATCATATACGAGAAAGAGTAATTAACAGTGAAACCTGAACTAGCCGCTAACCGAAAAGTTAACAACAATTTATATTCAATTTGCAAATCTAAAAGGCAAGTCCAAAATTGAAGATCTTTTTAGCCTGTAGACGAAAACTGAAGTTTTCTATTAGTTTTGATGAAATAATTTCCAAAGTGTAACACAGGAAATTTAGCACCATTGTTCGTCTTTAATATGACACCTTAGTTATAGCTCTAGGCTGCATTTAGCAAAAGATAACACGATTCTAAGAAACTCTTGCATTTGCATCGAGAAAAACAGATTATTTTAAACCGTTAGGGCCTATATCTGAAATTGGATATTTTATAAAAAATTTTAAAACCAGAGGAGACTAGATCCGTCTTTTTTACTTTCAGGAAAAGTATTTTATTTAATTTTATTTTTTTGGAAACCCAAAATATTAATGCCACCGTCCGGTTTTCAAACGGTGTTTGGAAAACCAACAACACTGTCTTAGTATTATTAATTTTAAAACATACGCCATACCTCAAGAATTTCCTCAAGAATCATAAATCATCAAATTGGCTCAATGAGAAACACCAACAAACGACAACTGACACTACCAAACCAAACTAAATACTCCAGACGCAAATCGCAAGTGAAAAATGAAGCGTCTCTAAACGTCAAAAATATCAATCCTGTTACAACAGAAAGAACCTCCCCCCCATCCTCTGACGAGCACCGCGCAACTTTCCGTTCCGGTGGCGGGCGATATAGAATAGAGCTTGCTTGCCTACCGCTTCCCTTCACGGGCTGAGACGAGTAAACAAATAGCCTCCGGATCTAAATTAATTCATTCAACATAACTACAAGTTCTGTTACGAGGATTATTTACAATGTGTATAAAAATTCCAAATTCTTTTGCAAACGCCGTTATGTTATTTTTAATTTATTTAATTTTAGTTGATAAAGAAAAAAAAATTAAGTTAATTTCAAAATTTGCCGCCCCCCAAAAATTTGCCGCCCTAGGCCGTGGCCTACTCGGCCTATTTAGAAAATGGGCCCTGATTAAGAATCGTAACAGTGAGTGCGCGCACCAAAGCTTCAGTTGCTCATTCGGCGTTTTTGCCTGCCCTTCAGAACACGGGTTGCGGTTTTTGGTTCGAGTTTTGCCTTTTGTGAGCATTCCAGGTATATATAGAGCTCTTTGGTACTGCATTGTATTGTGTACTGTATTGTTCGTTATAATAATGTTTCATGTTCAGATTTTTCTTCAATTTACGGAAAGTTTAAATTCTGCAGCACTATTAAGGAGTCCTGCATTATAGATTTATTTGTATCAGGTAAGTAGTTGATTTGCCAGTTATGTTAACATAGGTGATAGGAGTTATATAGATGGCTGGTGGATAGGATAGCCGGAGGATGATACCCGTACTAGCTGCGCGGTCATCCGTCCGCCGGCCACCGGGCCATCATCACACATACCCAGCAACAAATGTACAATATTCATAGCTATTCTTCAAAATTCCTTAGTTAAACGCTGATCGAGAAGCAATACATCTCACTCAGCCAGGGCAAGGATATTTTAAATTATAGTAGATGCGTATACCCGTTTATCTCAATTTAAATTAATTTAATACATTTTACAATGAAGGTATACAGTTATTTAACTAACTCATTGCAACACATCCCTGTCAGCTTTAAAGGGATATTCTACCGTGACGGCGAACCACGGCGGTTAGCTCCTTACCGCCGGCCTTTATGGAGCTTCTTTTTGAGGGTACTAATAATAAAAATTGTTTGCTCAACCTGACCATTGGATGAAGTGTACTATTTCCAAAACGCCCCAAACATCGAACAAATTGGCCTACAGCCGATAAAAACGTTAGGAAATAAACCATTTTAACGTATTAACCATATCATTTTACAATATGCTAACCATACTAAGGTGGAATCTGGATAATTTTTACTTCTTTAATTTGAATTTTTCTCTCGGTACCTAGCATTTTGTACACAAACAATACCAAAAAAATTGTGTATAGTTCGAATTTTAATACTTAGAATTTTTTTTGGATACTTAGTTCGAATTTATCACGGTTCTAATTATGTTTATACTTTCAAGCTTCTACTCAAAATCATTGCAAATTTATCGGTGGCTACATTTCACTAACGATATTCGGCAAAGGTTTTCTGTTAGACCAAATGCGTGCCAGCATAAGACTGTTTACTCTTCCACCCTCGCCAAGCCGACCGTCGCATCTATGGGTAGCAACAAAACAAAAATACATTATCCCCAAGGTCATTGTACTCGCACAAGCCCCCCTCGCCTACCTGTCAAACTGACCTTCGGAATCGCAATGACTCATTTCATTGTATCGATGCGGGCAAATGCGTATTTCCGTCTGTGTTTAGTTTTGAAGTCGTATTTTATTTTGTTGTGGAAATTGATTACGTGTACTGTATTTTTTCACGTGCAGTAACGTTTAGTAAGGTTAACTTTGAGAACTAACGCCCTACTTTATATTTAATTTTTCTTTCATGTATTAAATACAATAATTTAGGGTCTACTCATATAACTACTCAATAATTACCTCCATTAATAACTGATTCCTCTATATCAAGTTAGGTAATGTATTATTTGCTCTTATATTAATTTACTAGTGGCTCATAGGGGCAAAAGCCCCTAAAATTAAAATAACATGAACCATGACGTATTACCATTTCTTCCACAACGAAGGTTTCCAGAAAATTTAATTTTAATTTGAGGTATATAATATTTTAACCATACCGTTTGAACACACCATTGGCCCCCAAGTACTCTTATCAATCCTGTACTACAGTATTAGGTCACCCGTTTGTCAATGCTCGATTTTGTCTGTTGTTAAACTCATATCGATCTATGGAAAATAAGTTTTGAAAGAAATCGTAGTCCCTTAATTGAGCTGTGACGGCTTTATAATATAACATAGAAAAGCGGCAATAAAAAACATTGATTTTTAGCCCCTGTCAGTTTTTTTTTATTTTTTTTTTGTTTTAGTCACAAAATTAAACACCTCAAAAGCACCTCAAAATGCATCTTCACTTGCTGTGAATATTCATCCCTCCTAATCAAAACTCTTAATTTTGTGTAAACAAAGCAGATTTTTTAAAAATCACTACATGGAGAATCTTTAAGGAGAACCTTTCAGAAAATAATCATTCTTATAATTTCCCATTTTGTTGTAAAGTTTTTTACCTGCTGCATTTTCCTCTAGTATGTAGGACATGTCTTTGATTTTAACTCGTCTTCTATAATCCTACAATCTATGGAATGACTAAAAGGTTTCTCGGAAAATTCAGCTAACAGAATACCAAAACTTCACTGACTGATACACTTTAAGTATCAATTAATGTGTCATCGTCATTTAATATGATCATTTGACACTTTTCGTCTTAACATAAGACCAAAACAATGGAAATAATGTTGGTGTTTCTCAAACCACAATTCATCGCCCATTGCATCTCTATCAACGATCAGAAAGCATTTTATGATTTGCATACACGCTCAGTTTTTTTTTACAATTTAAATAATAGTAACAACAGTAAAATCAGCAGTCAATTTGTAATAGTATGTAAGGTTAACTTTCCTGGTAGAATTTTTAGTAGCTCAAAGCAACAAAACGTCTTATTATAGTATTACCACTCTAGGGTTAATTTTTGTCATTTGGCTATGAATCAAAACATATGTTCTTTACTAAATTTATCATCTGTCTCTCGTTTTAAAATAAAACCAAAACATATGTTTCAATGTACACAAAGAAGACATTTTTCGAATCCCCATGCTATTCTTAAGGAGGACGTTTTACTATATTTCTCATTTCCTTATAATTTTATGGATACGCTTTATGGGACCGAAACCTTTAATTTGAGACTCCTACCATCTTCCTGCGATTTGTAAAACGCTCTCAATTTTGCTCAAGAAATTTCGCTTAGAGAATTATTGTATAGATTGCTTCTCTTGGTGTGAATTATTTTGTTATCTTCACTCAATGTTATCATCTGTGTCTCATTTTGAAATTAAACCATAACACATGTTTTAATGTATACAAAGCAGACGTTTTTTTAATCCCCATGCTATTCTTATGGAGGACGTTTTACGTGATTTCTCATTTCCTGTTAACATCATGGACACGCCGATAGTTTTCCCTCGTGCAGGGGACCGAGACCTTTAATTTGAGACCCCTCCCATCTTTCTGCGATCTGTATGACGCTCACAATTTTGCTCAAGAAATATCGCTTACAGAATTATATATATAGATTTACTTTGTAAAAACGAATCACAAGTTTTCGAATTCGTCGTTAAGGAACCTTTGGAGACAAAGGAGCGTTATATTCTATGGTTTTATGGAGAATAGTGAGCAACGTGAAAATTATCATGTATATATCGTAAATATTCTACAATGTTTATCCTTAATTTCCACTGTTTAAATCTGAATCATTAAAACAAACTTCACCTCGTTTGTTTTCATTAAAGAATGTTTGGGTAACATAGTGAATTAGTATTTGGTAAAAATGGTTTGAATGTAGAGATACTGGTAGCCTATAACAACATTATTTAATGCTGCGTATCATCCGCTACAAATAACCTTATAGCAACTGAAAATATTGTGACCCAGACGAAAAAAGTACATAATACTGGAATAAACCGCGGGAGGTAACCACCGGAAGTTCGGAGCGATAAGGACTTTGTCTGAGCGAAAAGAGACATCCACCTGCGTATTTGGTGTAGCCGATGCCACCATCTTTAGTATTGAATGTTGCACGGCGTTGCGCGACGCTCGTTGAAATACGTCGGAATGAAAATGCATTGTCGCAAATAGGACCATTTATGCACGACGCCCGACGAGCGTACTAAAAAACCCGACGTCGGTATTAACAGTATGACCGTCGGGCGAGCGTAAAAAATTTTGTCTTAAGGCTACGGCCACACTTGGCGACTTACGCCGCGACACAAACGCCGCGACAAAGAAAAAAGTGTGATACATTGAATCAATAGAAGGTGGCCACACAAGGCGACCCGCGACATTCAATGTATAAGGCTACGGCCACACATGGCGACTTAGTCGTCGCGACACGAACGCCGCGACTTTTCTCCGCCGCGACCAGGTCGCGGGTAGTGGCCACATTTAAGCGACATACGCCCGTTTTGTCTAGTTTTTTCGTGGTTGGCAAAATGAATCCAATGAGTTCGGGAGGTGACCATCGTAATTCGGCCCATGCTCGTAATTCGGGCGTATTAAAAAATAATAATATGAAACGACGGCTTGGAATGCATCTCATTAGTTGAGACTACGGCATGGTCAATTTCACACAAGAATTACTATAGCGGTCTCAGTATCTGCTTATCGTAAGTCCAGGATGGAGTTTTGAAAAAGGATACGAGATGGCGTCATGCAATTCCACCATAGGAACTTATATGCATACTGTTAAGTAGTTTGTTTTAATATACCAGTCTACCCCACACATGAAAGTTTTTATCGCCAGGTAAAAAAGTATTTTATTGAAAAGAAAAAAAAGATGCTGTAGAGATTAACAGAATTTCTTATCACAGTAAAATTCTTGAGGAAAGTCATTGGTTTTTAGATATTTAGAAGTTTACAAATAATCTATGTCTAATACATAAGCAAAAATCCGAAAATAAGTTGTTATAAGCTTACAAAATAAATATCAATGTTTAAAGAAATAATAATTTCATTATTATATTAGTTAAGCGTATTTCTAACTATTTTATATCTAGGGATTTAACTTAGACATATACTCTCTGATCTTGGCTTCGATGATTGGTATATAACACCTTGATACCCGAAGCTAGTAAAACGATTATTGTACTTTTAATGTAGTTGTGTAATGCAAAAGCTTATAAATAATGCTTTCACAATTTTTGCAAATAGCTTTTGAAGGCTTCGAAACACTATGTTACCAAAGTCTTGGTATCTAGAATATGCAGAACTCGGTAATTACTCCTGAAAATTTCTAGGGGGAAACTAGCTTGAAAACAAGTTTATAGGCCAGCAGTGTTTGTATGATTGGTTACAAATCAATAGAAAAGGTGATAACCACTGTAGCGACATGTCGCCAAGTGTGGCCAGCTCCGTAAGATAACATGGGGAGCGTATTTGTCGTCGCCTGTCGTCACGACCAGAAAACGCTACCGAACGCGTTCGATTTGCTGTCGCTTGTCGCTGGTCGCCTTGTGTGGCCGCCTCCACTTGATTCAATGTACCACACTTTTTTCTTTGTCGCGGAGTTTGTGTCGCAGCGACTAAGTCGCCATGTGTGGCCGTAGCCGAAAGACGCTCGTCGGGCGGACGCCTCACTGGCGTCGTTTTTGTGTGGTAGCTTACCATCTAGCGCTGTGCGAGTGCGAGTGGTGATTAAAAAGAGTCATTTCATTTTGGGCTTCACCCCCCTAGCTTTCAATTTATGTACAGAGGACATTACTTTAAAATGTTGATCAACTCATATTCTAATTGCCTTGGATCAACTTACATCATCAGAGTTTTAAATGTGAATTGTAATTTATCAGCTGATTACCTGCAGATCAATGAAGTCACATTGCAATAAAAAGTAGGCTAAATAGTCTCCAACTGAAAACGACAGAAGAAACAGGTTAGGCCCCATCTATACGAGCGACTTTGTCGCGATCTTAAAATGGGTATAATTTCACCATGGGCAATCATTTTATGCTCTCTAACTATCATTCACATATCATTAACATATCATTCACTGTTACTAAATTGATACAAAATTTATTGTTATTCGAGCGTTATAAAGTGTTATTAAAGTGTGTGTTACCTAGAAATTTAATATGAAAAACCCATTTCACTTAGTTAAAAACGACTATGATAAAAAAACTTAAAAATTATTATTAGAATCTGACATTAAAAATTAACGGGTCTAAAGGAACGAGTGGTCGTGCGGGATTAAAAATTCGGGGGCCCCAGACCCCTTATTGCAGACCGGTGGGGCAGACCCATAGTGACCATCGCTATCGGCGGAGCTTATCCACGCCCTAATTTAAAAGTGGTGGTGAGAGAGTTAGTTTGGGGGGAAGGAAAATAAATTAAATTGTAAGACGGTACCGTGGAGGGGATACTACATGTACACACTGCAAAACCACTCTGGTGTTGAGTTTCATTCTGGCATTAATAACGCTTCGATGTTTTTTGGTGCGGACTTTCATGGTCGCCCACTAATATTCTCACAAAGCCCCACACATATTCTCACTAAAATCCACACATATTCTCACTAAAACCCACACATATTCTCACAAAAACCCACACATATCCTCACAAAAAATACACACATATCCTCACTAAAACCCACACATATTCTCACAAAATCAAACACACATTCTCGCAATAACCCACACATATGCTCATAAAAAATCACACGGAATGCTCACAAGGAACACAGCTTAAACTAGCTTAATTGAAAAAGTGCGTGCTACCATTGGATTGCCGAAATTTTTTATAGTATTTTCCAACCGGTTTCATTAGTGTATGTTTGAATACAAGGGACTTCTCACAAGTGGCACCTTGTGCTGACATCTGTGTATCCTCACAAAGGACACTCATGTCGGTATGTGTGTGTGTGTGTGTGTGTGTGTGTGTGTGTGTGTGTGTGTGTGTGTGTGTGTGTGTGTGTGTGTGTGTGTGTGTGTGTGTGTGTGTGTGTGTGTGTGTGTGTGTGTGTGTGTGTGTGTGTGTGTGTGTGTGTGTGTGTGTGTGTGTGTGTGTGTGTGTGTGTGTGTGTGTGTGTGTGTGTGTGTGTGTGTGTGTGTGTGTGTGTGTGTGTGTGTGTGTGTGTGTGTGTGTGTGTGTGTGTGTGTGTGTGTGTGTGTGTGTGTGTGTGTGTGTGTGTGTGTGTGTGAAAGGAATCTATGATTTTGATGAAATTTTCCAGCGTTTACTTGAGTGAGTTTGCGAACCAGAAGGATGAGACCATGGGAACGGGGTTTTATTTGGTTTCTAAATGGTCAAAAATGGGGTTTTGACAATTTTTTACCTAAATTAAAAAAAACCAAGAATTTTAACATAAACAATTATAAAAAGTTTTAAAAATAAACAACTTAGTATCATGTATTTTTAACATAGCTAAAATGGTTACGGAGGAAATAAAAAAAACATGTTTACCATGTCTTTATTGTGGGAAATAAACAAAACCTTTTACCTTGCTTATTTATTGACATATCTATATATATAATTCTGTAAGCGATATTTCTTGAGCAAAATTGTGAGCGTCATACAGATCTCAGAAAGATGGGAGGGGTCTCAAATTAAAGGTCTCGGTCCCATGCACGAGGGAAAACTATCGGCGTGTCCATAAAGTTAACAGGAAATGAGAAATCACGTAAAACGTCCTCCATAAGAATAACATGGGGATTAAAAAAACGTCTGCTTTGTATACATTAAAACATGTGTTATGGTTTGGTTTCAAAATGAGACACAGATGATAACATTGAGTGAAGATAACAAAATAAATCACACCAATAGAAGCAATCTATATAATAATTCTGTAAGCGAAATTTCTTGGGCAAAATTGTGAGCGTTTTACAAATCGCAGGAAGATGGTAGGAGTATCAAATTAAGGGTTTTGGTCCCATAAAGCGTATCTATAAAGTTACATGGAAATGAGAAACATAGTAAAACGTCATCCTTAAGAATAGCATGGGGATTCGAAAAATGTCTTCTTTGTGTACATTGAAACATATGTTTTGGTTTTATTTTAAAACGGGAGACAGATGATGAAATTTAGTAAAGAACTATTCATAGCCAAATGACAAAAATCAACCCTAGAGTGGTAATACTATAATAAGACGTTTTGTTGCTTTGAGCTACTAAAAATTCTACCAGGAGAGTTAACCTTACATACCATTACAATTTGACTGCTGATATTACTGTTTTTACTATGATTTAAATTGTAAAAAAAAAAAAAAAAAAAAAACTGAGCGTGTATGCAAATCATAAAATGCTTTCTGATAGTTGATGATAAAGATGCAATGGGCGATGAATTGTTGTGGTTTGAGAAACACCTACATTATTTCCATTGTTTTGGTCTTATTTCAAGCCGAAAAGTGTCAAATCATCTTATTGAATGACGATGACACATTAATTGATACTTAAGTGTATCAGTCAGTGAAGTTTTGGCATTCTGTTTGCTGAATTTTCCGAGAAACCTTTTAGTCATTTCATAGATTGTAGGATTATAGAAGAAGAGTTCAAATCAAAGACGTTGTTCCTACATAGGCTACTAGAGGAAAATGCAGCAGGTAAAAAACTTTACAACAGAATGGGAAATATATAAGAATGATTATTTTCTGAAAGGTTCTCCTTAAAGATTCTCCATGTAGTGATTTAAAAAAAAATCTGCTTTGTTTACACGAAATTAAGAGTTTTGACCAGGAGGGATGAATATTCACAGCAAGTGAAGATGCACTTTGAGGTGCTGTGTTTAAGTTTTGTGACTAAAACATAAAAAATAAAAAACTGACAGGAGCTAAAAAAATCAACGTTTTTTTTATTGCCGCTTTTCTATCCTATACTATAATACGAGCAATCTCTGAAGGGATGTATGTTCCACGATTTCGAAATCTAGCGGTTAGATTTTGCTTAAACTTTACATTTAATAGTGTTTAGGTCCAGCCTAAAAATAAGTTTAGAAACAGCCTCAATCCCAGCCAAAATCGAATTTGGTCTAAATTTAAGTTTAAAAATCGTAATTTTTAACATTGGTCTTATGGGTTGCTATTTTGGTAACGAAATAACAACAAAAGGTATACAAAAATAAAGAACCATAATGTTAAGGAGGCCTTTTGAAACAGCTGTTAACTGAGTAGAGGTATAGTTGGTTGTTGGTGGAAATTTAATAGCTTTTTAAGAGTCATCTTCACCCCTGTGCCAGTAGCCCATTGTTGTGCAATCGGCAATGTTAATCATACGGCTTTTATGCTAAAACATGGTTTTGTATTCCCCTGTTTCGGACGCAGTTTTTCAACCGATTTTCTTGAAAATTGGTAAGTGTTTAGTTGAATACTTATATATTAGGTTTCTCATACCTTGAAATTTTGAAAATTTTACTAAATTTTGAAATATTAACTAAGGAAAATCGAGTTACTTTGCGACGTCACAGAGAGTAATTTTTGTTAAATTTCCAAAATTTCGAGGTATGAGAAACCTAATATAACTATTCAACTAAACACTTACCAAATTTCAAGAAAATCGGTTGAAAAACGGCGCCCGAAACAGGGGAATACGAGACCATGTTTTAGCATAAAAGCCGTATGATTAACATTGCCGACTGCGCAACAATGGGTTACTGGCCCAGGGGTGAAGATGACTCTTAACATGACATTATATTTAAACTGAACTAAAATTAACGAGCAAGGCTCGGTTAACCTGGTACTGTTATATTAAAAAGCCGTGTCACAGTTCAATTAAGGGACTACGATTTCTTTCAAAACTTATTTTCCATAGATCGATATGAGTTTAACAACAGACAAAATAGAGCATTTACAAACGGGTGACCTAATACAATATTGATAAGAGTACTTGGAGGCGAATGGTCTGTTCAAACGGTATTGTTAAAATATTATATAATGCCTACCTCAAATTAAAATTAAATTTTCTGGAAACCTTCGTTGTGGAAGAAATGGTAATACGCTATGGTTCATGCTATTTTAATTTTATGATTAGGGGCTTTTGCCCCTATGAGCCACTAGTATTGATACAATTTGGAATGTACATAAAATAGTTTACATAGCCCAAATGACGGTACGTAGATAGGTGAATTTGCTGATTATGCAGGATTGCTGCTACTGTGGTATTTTGTTTTACCTAACCTTTTTTGAAAATATATGTTAGTTTGTTAAAAGGTAAAATTTGTCTTGCAATAATTCTTTAAAGCATTTTTTTACCTAAGGTTTTTACCTTATAATAATTAACATTTGGCGTTCTTTAGATACGTTTGATATGACGTGATTTCACGGTTACAATCCTTAATAAAAAATCTCATCGTTTAGTAAGTTCAAATTGCTCAAAATACGGTGTTTGCAAGCTATTAGTAAAGAATGAAATATGTTAGATATTTTGCGGGACCTTATTTGACTTATTTTATCACGCGATTTTTCTCGCTGGTCAAAAGTATTACAGTAAGCTTATAGAACACGTACTGAGCTGTTTCTGGGAATCCTCATAGCCGCTAAAGACTCATGTGTTGTTGTTTCTGAGAAGTCACACAAACCGCTATGTCACACGTGGACAACTGTTTGATTTTCCGTTACAACTTTGTTACACGTGTTTAATTTGTTTTATTTCTGGGTAATTATTTTAGTTATGTTTGGTACAATCTGCTTCAATTTATATACAACTATTTGTTTTACAAAGCTTTGTACCTCTAGTCAAAGTAAAGCCAATTCTGCATACTAAATCCACATATATTAAATAGTTTATTTAACAGCCATAGGATCAGGTAATAAAACGAGCTCCAACTTGCAAAGCTTTTATAACAATAGTGTGTTGATACTTTATGAATATTTTTAAACCTGTTGTAAATGAGCACCAGGTAAAGAGAGCTATGAATAGTATATACTCCACGGCAGTTGGAACTGATGGTATGTCAATTCACATGATCAAGAGCTTGAGTCCTTACTGTTTGGTTGTCATTACACAGATTATCAATATATCTCTGATGTCGGGAGTGTTTCCGACGTGTTGAAACGAAGCATAGTAATACACTAAATAAAACAAGTAATGCTATAATAACTTCACATTTTAGACCAGTGTCACCGCTGCCAAGTCTCTCTGAGGTATTGAAAAAGATTTTTGTAGATGAAATTACGGATTTTATTGATAAAGAGCACATTCTGCCAAGTAAACAATTAGGTTTCCGAAGAGGGCATAGCACATACACTGCGTTGCTAAATCTAACTAATGAAATATACAACGCTAAAGATAATAAGAAGTGCAGTATATTTGCGGATTTAGATTACTCACAAGAATTTGAATATGTGAATCATAATTTGCTTATTGTCAATCAAAATATCTTAAGCTTGATAGCTCTGCAGTAAGGTGGTTTTTCTCATATTTATCTCTTATTTATGTGGCAGATCACAGTTCACAAGAGGATATGACCTGATTTCTTTGTCATTAACAAAGGGAGGCTGTGTTCCACAAGGGAGTTGTCTTGGTCCAACTCTTTTCCACCTGTATAGTTAGAACAGAAAATGCACTTAAATTTGGATCCATGAATGTTTATGTTGGTGACTGACAAGTAATTGTGTCTTATGATACTAAACAAGTTGTAGAAGCAGTCCAGTTCATGAATGTGACCTGTCCAAAATTAACAACTGGTCAAAAGATAATGGATTAAATAAATCTTTGAAAATGTTCTGTAATGCACTTTGCACTTTCTAAAAACATTTTTTCAATGATAAAAAAACAATTTTAAATTTTACTTTTTGCCCGCCATATTGGAAAGAAGTTAATTGATACCAAAAATAATTATTATAAGTGAAATGTTCTTAAAACATCAGTTTAAGACATTTTTATATTTGAGTATTTTTTATTCTAATCAATGGTTTCAGAGATATGGGCAGATAAAGTTTGTCCCATGTTATCCTTATGGAACTAAAAATGAACTTTAATTGCCGCCAGCTCCCTAACCGTTAGGTTAAGAGCAAAATGGCTTGTAATAAAAAAAGTCTTAAAATCAAGTGGAAATTTCAAAATCACCATAAAATGGAGGGTGTTCCTTAAGAAATTTTAAAGTTGGCCGCCATATTGGGAAAATGGCGGGAAATTTTGAAAAGTGAAATACATACCTGAAAGCTAAATAAAAAAATGAAGGGAGTCCCCCATAAGATGTAGGCCCTATACTGTCAGATACACAATAAAAAAGTTAGCTATTGGATCACTTTAAGAAATGCACCCTGTATATCAAGCTACCGAAACACCGTTGGAATGGCATCCATAAAAAGCATCTGTGCCAAGCAAATAGCTTGTATTGTTCATTAAACACTCACTTCAGAAACAATGAATTATTTAAATGAAAAACTAAAGTGAGAACAGCAGTAAGAGAGCGTACAATCTCGCAGGACTTGTTGCTAAACTTGGCAAAGGTTACAGTGGAAGCAGGTAGAAGGGCGTTTTCCTATTTTGAGCCTCCTTAGTAGAATGTAATACCAAGGCAGTTAAAAGCACTGCCTTAAAGGAAATTTAGAAGTCAATTAGACAATGTATATTTTTAGTATTTATTTTCATCAGTTGTAAATTTGATTTAAATAACATAATATTATTATTGTTTTCTGTATACGTTTCACTCAAATCACTCAAAAAATAAAGACTTAAACTAATTATTTATTTATTTTCTATCAACAGGAAAAGTATTGTCTTAATGGCAGAGAATAATTTTGCCCAACGTATATTTACACATTAATAATGACACTGAAATATCAATATCGAAAAAAATTAGAATAAGAATATATATTTTTTTAACATAGTATTTTGTTATGATGAATCTTTATTTCATATAAAGAAGAAAAATCCCTAAATTATTGTTCATCAAAACATCAATTCAAAACAGCAGAGAGGTATTTCAGGGATCATTAAGAGTCGACATTTGTATCCTGGAACTATCGACGTGACCCTTCTTTACCCTCTCTGGGGACTAATCATTTCGTTTATGTTTTAAATGAGGTACTAAATGTTATTTATGATCATAACAATTACGATGTATTGATATAAAAAATAATTTTCAAATAAATAACTATGAAGTGTTTTTAAGAAATAATTTTACGTTGAAGTTTTTTATTTGTGTTCATCCCGATGGTTACCAAGAGTTATATTTTGTTATTATATTTATAGTAACAAATAACATGACAGGAGATGTTCATATCACTATGTATTAATTTGGAATTGTGTGTCTTGAAAAGACTTCTGTTTTAATTAGTTATGTTTGTTCGAAGTAATTTGAAAATAGCGATAGAAAGGGATGTTCTATGGTTGTATGAATTGTCCACTGATCACATGCACTGTACACAACACAAATTTGTCGTTCTTTGTAATGATGTATTTTTGAATGTTAAAAAATAAATAATATACTTCAATTTCAATTTCATCAAAATGTAAAGCTTATTAATTAAAGAAATAGATAACGGTTGTAACAAAGGATTTTCCTTGATAATTTATAACAATACGTATTGTATGAGCTATGAATAAATAGGAATGCTCTCTTTGACCAATACTATTAATTTATTTTTGATCACAAACGTATCAGTTTAGAACACATTTTAAAAAGCTGGATGTCTAATGCTTATGTTAGCAATAAAGTGAAGTATGTTATCACTCTAGTTTAACACCAAGAGACAAAACAGCTAGTGGTATTCTCGTGCAGCCCCACCTTCCTCCTGGGGTTTACAAATCACCCTGTTACTTGTATCCCTCTCGAGAGACATATTGCTCCCCCTGGGGCCACAAAATGGCATTCCTTACGTTCGGTTATTGACGGGGATTTATATTATCACTGTAGCAGGAGTCTACTTCACAACACCTGCTGAGCATCTCACTGGTGCAACTCGTGCAAGTCTGGACAAGTTTGTATATGTTTATTTTTAGCAGTCTGTATTGTGCACCACAAGGTATTGAAAATTAAAAAAAATATAGTTTAGATTTGAAAAACCTGAATAACCCATCGATTGTAGTCTTGGTTTTTTCTTTTCCTGCTTTAGCTTTTTACATTATTAGCTATTTTTGTATGAGCACAAAAATAGCATTTTTAGCACAGCATTTCGAGTGTTGTAGACATTTTTTTTATATTACTGATTACAAACAACACGTATCGTAATAAAAGTGATTATTAGGTAGTAAATTTATTAATCAAGTAAAACATAATTGCGTTAATTAGTAGAGCATAGTAATAATTTTATCTAACCAACTAAAAAAAATCTCTAAGTGTATTTCAAATAAAGTCACAAATGCTGAGATTACTGGATACTTTGGACGAATAAATTAATTGACTATTCATTGATAATCATAAAAAAATATGGTATCACTTTATACTCTGTATTAAGAGTTATTAAAATAAAATTAAAGCATCATGAAATTTTTTATTTAGTGGTATTTTTAATTAACAGAGCAATCTTCTTTATGCTAGATACATCAATCATCAACCATTAACTAATGACAACCATAATTTATGTCACGCGCTGTCCCATTTATAGCACTAGTTTAAGAATGATACGTGAGCAAACAGCTGACAGATGTAGTCACGTGACCTCCCCACTACCCCTCTCAACCATCGTCATGGACCACCAAACATCGCCACCGACCGCAGATGACAGTTGTTGCTGATCCGGACGTGTTTAATCCAATTTACTAACATTACAATGAAATATTCATAGCATTGATGACCTCTTAGTTAGTCAAACATTTTACTCTTTTGTTTGGGATAAAATACTAAAGGGTGTGTTTTTTATTATTCATGATAATATTCTTTCCGTCATAGACAGTGGTAATGTTACACTTTAACTTTTTTATACTTTAATATATTGACGGCAAATCTGATAAGCGATAATATGAGCTAAGAGGCATCAATCATTAAATCATTGCTAAACTAATCATGTTGAAAGAGTAGGAGCAAAATAAAAAATAAAAAACTAATTAAAACTGATTTGGTGTTATCATAAACGATTTATGCGTTATCACTAACTAACACCTTTTAACACAAAAAGATGTACGCCTGAAGCAGTCAGCATGAAACAAACAATATCGTTTTATTCACCTCTGGGAGGGCAACTGATAAATATCTTACTGAAAATTAGTTCATGTTACATTTTATTTTTTGTTGATGCCACCAGATTAATAAAATTAAAAGCTACTTATAATTTTTTTTTTATTAATTAGTGTATAATATATGTTTGTATAATTTATTTTATTTTGATGTATGATGTGGTATTTTATTATACAGTGAAGCTGAAAAGTGTGTATGGGAAGGGCTTGATATTTTTATTTAAATTTAGCTACAAGTTTAAAACTCCAAGGATTCAATTGAGGGCCAAAAACTATTTGTATTAAAGTTATAACTGAGTGTCTAACACTGATGGGGGACGGCCCATTCTGAGTCAGTATAAAATATTAAATGGAATGTAAGGTTGATATGTACATCAAATTAAAGGTCCCGGCTCACTTAGAGTACAACGCCGCAAATCGGACCTTTAAGATCTTCACCTTCGGGATGGTAGCCCATTGTTGCACAGTCTGCAATGTTAACCATACGGCTTTTATGCAAAACATGGTATTTTATTTCCCTGTTTCAGACGCCGGTTTTCAACCAATTTTCTTTAAACTTGGTAAGTGTTTAGTTGAATAGTTATATTAGGTCCCTCATACCTCGAAATTGTTAATAGTTAAAAATATTACTCTCTGTGACGTCGCGAAATAACTCGATTTTCCTTATTTTAAAGATTTTTTTTGTACTTATACTATTACCTTTTACTCATATATCAGGTATGAGGGACCTATACCTAACCTTACTCTACAATAAAACAAAAGTTTTACCAATAAATATCAAAAACACCGTCCGAAACAGGGGAATACGGAGGCAATTTCAGTGTTTTTACTAGAGCGAGGATGACTCTTAAATGATGACCGAGTCTTAAATGGCAAGCAATCAAACTTCTCATTGAATCATATTTCTGAAACTTAAAAATTCAATAACTTAGGATATGTTGGACTTTTCGGGGTCGGGTTTAAGGCATATTATAAAAAAATAAAGATCATCAAAATGGTATTCGGTATGACATCGGCCGATTAAATTTTCTTCTACTACTTCTATAGGTTTCTGAGGGAAGTCTTATAGAAAAGTTTATGGCCCTATATCATATCGTATATAATTTTAAAGGTCTTTATTTTCTTAAAAGTACCCTTTGAACACTACCTCAAAGTGTCAAGTACTATGTCTCAAGTTAGGGCCTACCGGTTTTTTTCTTTTTCTTTTTTTAGCCATAGAATTTCAAAGGCAAGTTTGATTGCCTGCCATTTAAGATTCGGTCTTCCAGTGGAAATAAGGTAATCCTTGAGTAATGTAATTTTAATGTGAGTTGTAAGCTCAAATAATAATATTTCACCGAATGTATAAAAATTGTACACTAGGGATAAAATTTAACGATTGAAAGTCATAAATTTGAAACAAAGAAATGCTTTACTTTAAACGAAATCGGAGGGACTAGTAAATTAAATACCCTACAGGAACGATAGTCTACAAATCACTGTTCCCACCAATGATGTAAATAAACATCCAACTGAAGATCACTAAACTTAAGTTGGCAGTAAGATGTTGTGTCTAAATCACTCTTTGTCTTAAAGCAACCAAGGCGAAATATCAATTTACCGTTTCCACTGAGTTAATCCAGGATTTTTATGTATATCGTCTGTTTTTGTCTTTTTTTATTGAATTATTTTAGTGAAAATGGGTTGATGTCGTACTCATAGCGTGTTAATGTTGATTTCAAAGTTCAATTCTTTGACATTCTGCCCTATAGGCCTATATTACTCAAAATACAAAAAAATACAGAAAATAAGCACAAAGCACCAGATTAAGAGGAAAAGCACAATTATTTTCAAAATTAATTTATTAATCTTGTCTCAACGAAACACCAAAGTAATAATATTGTTAACTTTGGTGACTCATCCCTTAACCATGACGGTTAAACCAGGTAAACAAAGGATCAACATTTATTTCAATTTGTCAACATTTATTATGTTTTTAGGCCGTTATGATTGCTGCATTCGGTTGTACAATTGTTGAAATAAAAACATATGTAAAATCTGAGGCACAATAATTAATTGGAACATCAATCTGTTAAATAATCTATGAAAACTATTAAACATAACATTTGCAATGACTTTTCACTAGTAAAAATCGCCACTAAAACTAGTGCTAAGCGAGCAACCGTTATTCCTGCTGAAATTATAATGTAAACAAAGTATGCAAGTAAGTTAAAAAGGTGAATTACTATAGTTGATTTTTTTGTATAACATTAAATAAATGTCAGAAACTGTAACCGCATGGACTGATCTTATCAACATCGGATTTTTAATTAGGATTCATGTTCTAGTTAGTTAATGTGCATACCAAATACATCATCACCCGTGAATGTGCCTCAATCAATACTAATGTGATTTAGGACGACTATTAGATGAAGCGGCATTTTCAGTGGCTACGTTTTTGATAGGTGATCATCTTTTATAGCTAACTGTTCGACATGTTTATTATTTTATTTTTACGATTTCTAGATAAAATTGTGTATGCAACCATTGTATGCATCATATAAACCACTTGTGATATGTCTTAAACACATGCGAATCGAATTTATGATATTACCTACTAACGCATGGCTCATATCACAATCGTTGCATAAAGTACAATACAGCATATTTCAATACAGGGCAGGATACGGTAACCATTATACCATCCCTGCATGTTTCTCCCACTGTGGGGGGAGGGGTGTAATCGGTGACGTCACGGCCACGATATCCGCCGATAGCGGCGATAGTTGATGGCCACGGTATACCCGCCCCCGTCATTAACTTGTCCCGTGAATGGTAACTAGGCTCACTGACAACCTAACTAACACTTTATCGCTACAACTCACGCGTGTTGGCCGAGGGGACTTGGTAATGCATGGCGTACCGTTCACTAACAACCGTTCGTGTCAACTTTAGTTAAATTAAATTACATGTGATTTTAAATAAAGTCAATTCACAATAATACTGAAATCAGTTTTTTTTATTTCATTATTTTCGTTTGATTTTGACACGTTTTCTATTTTTATGGCACTCTAATCGAGTTTTTAATTTGATCATGAAAACTTCAACTATGACAATAGACTGCGATGTACATAATAAACTTTAACAAATATACATCAGTGTTGATCTATTTAATTTAACAAATAGGTCTGTCAAAATATCATTTAAATTTTATTTAAAAACGAAACATAACGGCGAGCAGATATAAACAAATCTGAAAGGGTTATGTTGCTTTCAGCATACAGCGACAACTCAGCTGCGATGGGGAAAATAAACTGATCATAGCAACTACATTAGTCAAATCATGTAGCCTTAACAAATAAAATTCTATCAAAACTTCCGGAAAATATACCGGCTTTTTTAATACTTGAAAATAATTGGTCGATTATAGTTTATTGCCTAGTTTAAAATACTTAAAATCTAACCTGAGAATTTCATTGAAATTAAATTAGTAATAGAAAAGCCTTTTGGGGGTCTAAAATTCGCCTAAGTGAAATTTAAACTCGATCGTAAAGAATTTTATACTCTATGTACATAGAGTAAAAACTCAATAATTGTAAACGTTTTTATGGCCAGTACCTAAAAACGTTTACAATTATTGAGTTTTTACTCTATGTACATAGAGTATAAAATTCTTTACGATCGAGTTTAAATTTCACTTAGGCGAATTTTAGACCCCCAAAAGGCTTTTCTATTACTAATTTAATTTCAATGAAATTCTCAGGTTAGATTTTAAGTATTTTAAACTAGGCAATAAACTATAATCGACCAATTATTTTCAAGTATTAAAAAAGCCGGTATATTTTCCGGAAGTTTTGATAGAATTTTCCTAATTCTGGCCAAATCCTTCATAGCCCAGTCAATGAAGGTCAAAAAAGGGCCAACGTCGGAACAAATTTGTAACAGTCTGAAACCTGTACCATTCGATAGTACCTACCTTAGGGGTCAAAACCCCAAAAGTCCCCAAAAATCCCCTGGTGGCATTTCGCACAGCCCCCCTTTAAAGCCCCCTGGACCCCTAATTGCATGAGTTTATAAAAACCATTGTAGAATCGTTACGAAAAGGACTAGCGTCCTAAATCTTTTTTTATTGTATTCCTTGTTAAATTGTCTACAGAAAGTGTCATTATGCATTTTTAGCTAAGGTCACTCATTAGTCAGTTATTTACAGTCAAACTCAAATTTTATTAAAATTTTAAAGTATTATTTTGCTTTTTTTAGGTCTAAGATGAAAATACGAAGTAATTCGCAAAAGTGCTTGGGACAAAAGTTATAGGAAATTTAATAACGAGTAAATTGATATATATATATAATATGGTATCTATTGTCACGAAAATCTTATAACGGCCGTCCAAAGTGAGAGCGGTGCCGGTTGCGGGCTGGCGCTGAGGTCGCGCCGGCCGCCGCGAGTCAACGGATATTTACATCGTGCACCATGTAGATATGAATAACTTTGACAGTGACGTTGAAAATAGTTTATCTTATAAAAACACGTACCATGAATACAGAAAACATGTGTGAAAAGGTAGGTTCATATTTTCTACCTTCATTTGGTCCATATTTTGTGACATCGAGGTCTAAAATAGAAAAAAAACTCAACATTTTCTCACATTTTTTCACTTTTTTTGTAACTTTTACATGCAAGGACTAGTTAAAAAAAAAGGTGTTCTAAAAGATTATCCTCGTATTTCACTGCATTTAATACCATACAATTTAAGACCTCAATAATTAAAAAATGTAATAAGTAGTTTTCTACTTAAGCTATTTAAAAAATTAATTATTTTGGAAATTGAGGTTTTAGCAGCTTACACAGTACTATTCGTTGTTTGAAATAAGCCCGGAACGATGTTAAATTTCCATTTTTAAGTCTCTAGAAAAACACTATTTTTGCAAATGTTTATCGAAGCATATCGTATATAATACAAGATTGTATTTAGGCGTCTAGAGAGAAAACTACTAAACATATAGTGATCATTTTGGGATCAATGGATTTCTTATGGCCCCTAGATGATAGGAAAAAATCCCTTGTGAAATGCCAATAAATCCGTAAAATAACAATTAAACCTTATTTAGACCAATCTAAGACTGCTGATTAACAAAGTATTTTCTTTCTTTTTTTAAGCAGACCACTAATATTTTACGAGGTAGCAATGATAAAAAAAAAAAAAACACAGTTTAAATTTATATTTAAAATGTGATGCTTGGTAAAAGTTTTGGTAACATATAATAGAGTTTATTTTTAATGATTTCAACCTGACTTAGAACTTACACTAGAGACAAGCTATTTGTTTTAACGTATGTTTTAATATATTATTCATTGAGGTAAAAAAGCATTTCGTTAAGAAATAGAAAAAAAAACTTGAATATCGTTACAACTGTATGAATTTTATTTAAAATTTCTAGTTTTAGAATTTAATTACGTTTCAATCCATAGTACTATTTACGAGGGTTGCGGAGAAGTCTGGAGACAGCTTAATATTGTTATTATAAATTTAGGTAAAAAATATAAATTCAGTTGGAAGCCAAAATAGTGTATCGTATAAAAACACGTATCATGAATATTTCTACCTCCAATTGGTCCATATTTTGTGACACTATGGCCTACAATAAAAAACCTTAACATTTACTCACCTTTTTCCATTTTTTGTAATTTTTTACCTGTAACCACACCTTTGTTATTACTGAACGTTAAAACTCTATTTCTGAGTGTTCATGCCACTGAGTTCGGCCCACTAGGAGTTAGTAGAAAATTTTAAATGCAAGGATAGGTTGATTTGTACATAGAAAAGGCATTAGAAGATTTTAATATTGCAAAATCAACATCAAATGAATGAACGAGCCGGAATATGCAGGTGGTCAAACTTCACTGGAAATCATACTGCGCTGAAACTATGAAATGCAATAACTTTTGACATATTTGACCTCTTGAGATCGAATTTGTGGCATATTATTTAGAAAATACCAACCTTAAACATGATGCAAAGGATGACGTTAGCTAATGAATTTTCATCATACCATTGCGAAAAACGTTGTTTCGGAACGGTCAGATGTGATCGAAACTAGTTGATTCCCGTGGGTTGGATAAACGTGTTGGTAAACAAAGTTTTCGGGACTAGACCGCGAAACAGTGGTTTTCGGGACACTAAACAAGTTTATTTATTTTATTTTTAATAACTGCTGTAAATAGGTCAAATACAAGATAAACAAATAACAACGTAAGAGGGGGTATATAGGTTAAAATTTATTAATTTTTAGGGTTTAGAATTTGAGATAGTCATATTGACTTGTATTCAGTAAACTGAAACGCTTACTGTAGACACTTAACGTTTGATAAAGAAATGGTAGAAATTTCGTTTCAGATTAATATACCCTCTCAGAATTTGCAGGGAACTCTGTGACCAATAAAAATTATAATACTTCACATTTATATATTTTTAATACATAACAAGTCTTATAGATTAGCCGTAGTTTTTTACGGACTATTAGCTAGCTTATCCATTAAATTTAAAAATTCAAAACATCCCTCTAACAAACGTGTGATTTTGTTAAAATTTGGTATGCCAGTTCAAAATGAAATCTGTAAATCAATAAAAAAAGTATTTTAAATATCTTTCTCTTACTTATTAAAACTTTTACTTCAGTTTAAACTCTTTGAAAGAGCTCATAAAAACAAATAATTGCTTTAAATTCTTGATATAACTTATCTGGATGCATATAAAACCCAAAAAACCCAATTTAAAATAATGTTTGTTTATTATAAATAACTACCGGTAGATCCCATTATCTTGCTACTTTTGTACACATAAATCTGCACTAAACTTGGTATAGACTTTCAAATATTTAAGATTAAATTTTATTTGTCGAAAATGGTCTAGTCACAGCAATTTTACATATTCCTACTACAGTAGTAAACGTAGTCCTATGTGATTTTTATAAACTTCATGATTATGTATAATTTTGGTTAGTACGCAGGCATTCTATAACGAGTTAGTGAAATATAAACATTATATATGGTACCCAATAGATACTACTACTCACGGACCCTGATATAATGATGCTGCAATTTATAAAAAAAAGAATACTAACTGTGTTTTACGTAGTATTACTATGAAGTGAATATTTGGAGATAATAATAACTATCCTTAACTGTATGAATGTGCATACTAAATTTTATGAAGATATCTGAAAAATAAGCAAGATGGGGTTTCGTTATTTCCCGTAAAATAAACATGTTTTTTGTATTGTATATTTTAAAATTTTCTCTGCCACCAAATCTATACTTATATTTAATACGCTAAGGTGTTTTTTTGTCTAGAGAACTCCTCCTAAAATTCTCAACAGATTTTCAAGTTTTTGTTGTCGTTGGGCTTGGTCTGTAGTTGTTTAAGCCAAAAATTTATGAGAATCGGACTTAAAATAAGGGCGCGATCCACAAATAGAATGTGGAAATTTCCCATTAGAATAACTTCGAGATTGGTTTGAGCATTTTAAACATCAGTTAACGTATGTACAGCTATAGTTTTTGGTGTTGACTGAATTCACAATATTGGATCAAAATAAATTGCCCGATGTCGAGCAAAACGTGTACTAGTGACCTATTAAAAAGTTCAAATCACTAAAATATTTATTTTATAAGCTGTTCAAATGACATTGTGAAGTTTCAATAAGTAAGTTATGAAAAATTGAAAATAATTTCTTTTGGTCCCTTTAAACCCATACAAAAAAAAAAAAAAAAAAAAAAAAAAAAAAAAACTGCTGGCATGTGTCTACCGAACTGATTATTTTTAATGGCTTATTTAACGCTGATACTTGTTTTGCATTTGCTTATATTTTCAATTAAATGGACACATGCATTGAAATGGGTCTATTAACATAAAAAATAGTGTTAATAATGTAAAAATTTGAGACTAAAATCTAAATTTTTATTTTTTTAAATTTAAAAATGTAAATTTACCATTGTTTAGGACTTACTTCAAACAATGAATAGTACTCAATTAGCTGACCTTAATGGATAAAAATTCAAGCCTTAATTTTCCCCTGAAATAAAAAAAAAAAAATAGATACTAACTGAATTAGTGTAGGCCTAAGAAGAGAATTACTTATTATAAACTGTACTTCAATTATTGAGGTCTTAAATTGTAGGAATTACAATTGTAGTGTAATAAAAGTGGTTTTTAAAATAACGTTTTTTCGGAAAAATCCCCCTTACAAATAAAAATTACAAAAAAGTTAAAAATGTGGGCAAATGTTAAGATTTTTCTTGTTTTTTCCATGATGCGTTCGTCCCCCGAGGGCAAAAATTGTTTAAATCATTAATCTTAATCATCTTATACAACTTTGCAAAAAATCATGAATACCCAATTTAACGCACCCAAAAACGTTTACAGTGCCTATAATATAAGTTTTAAAATTTAGAAAACTATGACAAACACTTTTTTACACGCAATGTCACAAAACGTGAACCGAATGAGGGTAGACATACTCATAATACGTGTTTCTATAAGATAAACTATTTTCAACGTCACTGTCAAAGTTATTCATATCTACATGGTGCACGATGAGTGAAACAGCCGTTGGTTCGCGGCGGCCGACGCGACCCCAGCAGCGGCCCGCAACCCTCACCGCTCTCACTTTGGACGGCCGTTATAAGATTTTCGTGACAATAGATACCATATTATATATATCAATTTACTCGTTATTAAATTTCCTATAACTTTTGTCCCAAGCACTTTTGCGAATTACTTCGTATTTTCATCTTAGACCTAAAAAAAGCAAAATAATACTTTAAAATTTTAATAAAATTTGAGTTTGACTGTAAATAACTGACTAATGAGTGACCTTAGCTAAAAATGCATAATGACACTTTCTGTAGACAATTTAACAAGGAATACAACAAAAAAATATTTAGGACCCTAGTCCCTCTGGTAACGATTCTACATGGGTTTTTATAAACTCATGCAATTAGGGGTCCAGGGGGTTTTTAAAGGGGGGCTGTGCGAAATGCCACCAGGGGATTTTTGGGGACTTTTGGGGTTTTGACCCCTTAGGTGGGTACTATCGAATGGTATAGGTTTCAAACTGTTACAAATTTGTTCCGGTGTTTACCCTTCATTGACTGGGCTATCATGAGCTTCCACTCTGTATTTAGACAAAATACCTCATATGTTTACAATCAGCTGATTGAAATCGTGTAAAATAAATAAATTTTAAAGGTTTGAAAATGTCTATATTTTTAATTTATGGAAGTAAGATAACGTTAAAGTAAATAAAGTCTGCTGATATAGAAAGGTTAACGTTTTATTTGGTACAAACTGCGTGTAAATTGGTCCAGTGGAAGTCTCAGACGAACTGTCCAAAGGATTGGAAATGTTGGCTTTTTCCCCATGTTAAATCTCCGCAAGAAAAGTTTATTTTTTATTTTTGACCGATTTAAGGTAAATATTTTTGAAATACGAATAAAACCTGCTAATACCTCTAGAACCGAAAACGTTTATTTTGGTACAACCTGCATGTGAAACGGTCCAGTAGAAGTCACAGACGAACTGTCCAAAGGTTATTTACCTTTGTGTTTTAAATATATAGATAAATTAATTTTTTCAGAGTAAATGTTTACTTTCAATTTATTAGGGTATGGTAAAAATGTTTGGATTAAATGTTAGTAAGCAAACAAGCAAACTATACGTCAAAAAGTGTTAAAATACCCTAATGTTTTTTTTTCCTAAAATAACTTAAACCGAATTATTTTACATTGGAGACATATTTAGAGCTAAAAGCTGAGTTAATATTAATATTGATATTAATGTATAATATCTTAGTTAGTTTTCATACAGCATCTTTTGATATGTGTCGTAATTGTTGTAAATTGTAGTGAATCAATACACAGCATATAATGTATGTTACATGCAAAATATGCTTTATCTCTTTTTTATCTTTTTGCCAACATTTTATTCCTATTAATTTTTTAACAGATATTTTACAACTTTTCTAAGACTACAATTGACAAAAAATATAATTCTTTCAAGGATTAAAATAAATTGGCATGGATTACTATTCTGCATTAGTATATCGATTAAGGGTCCGTAAAAAACAATGTATCATTAATTCAATATACATTAAGTATTAATTTTTACAGCATAGAAGATGTAATATACTCATTTTGCATAATCATCCAACACCTAGAATGCTGACAATAAAAACACATTAACAGCTCCAAACAGGTCTCTGAATCCTCCCTTCGTTTCCAATCTCACCGGGTGACTTAGATGGGGTGCTTTTATACTGCGTAAAGGGATCTCCTCAATCAATTGACACTCTAAACTTCGCTGTGCGGCGGGTGAAACCAAAAGCGTACCACACGAGAAACTAACTTATCTAACGTAAAAAATCTAACATCTAATAATAATTTAGTATTTAAATCTTTTTAATTATTTTCAATAACGTATTTATGAACAAGCTTATGTTTTTTGTGTTATGGTTATGTGTTTTGGGCATGTTTTTTAGTGACAAGCAATCAAAACCATATTTAAAGATTTACTTTTATTTCGTCCTAACCACATAGAAGAGATTCCAGTTTCTTTGTCTTATAACTTCATTTAAATTAATGTATAAATGAATTTAAGTATTAATAATAATGGTTTATGTTACATAAAATATGACTTCAACTTTTTTAAACTAAAACTGTAACACTATGTGTATTAAAATAGTAATAATCATAGATCATAGTAATAAATAGTGTTAGTGATAGAATTATTGTTCATATAGAATTATTATTTTGCCTGTACCACCAAGCAAATGTCCAATGGTACAAAACGTATTGTGGTATTTTCAAGTAACGGCTGGTGAACCAATACTTTACCAACTGTTATGTTACTATAAAACTTCAAATTATAATATAAATATATAAAGAATTATTTGAAAGATAAGCTTATTACATTTGAATGTAGTATTGATTCCATTGTTGAATCACAAATCATGTTTTTATCATTAAATTGTAAAGAATAGAACAATACTCGAATATCACAAAGAAGCTAAAAATACATTTAGTTCGTTGATCCATCCACAGGACTATGCCTTATACGGATTGCGCAGGCCTATGTATGGACTGCAACACCGGAAGGCTATCAGTGGTGCGGGAATGTAACTTCCAAGAGTGATGGATTGCCAAGCTGATTGGTGATGGCGATTTGACATCTGTCAAACAAGCTCGGATCATCTACATCATCACACTACCACCGGAGTCGCCAACAACAGATGTTTGGAGGCATAACTACTCGTTATTTGATGACTTTATATTCGAGTCAGTAGGACGTGGAGACTGGTTTGTGCTGTTGAATTTGATGAGTATCAGGCATATCATTACATGACCACTACATCTACCGCCCTATTGGTGCATTAAATAAAACATATTGAACAATGCGAAACATACTGAACAATGCGATAGTAAGAGTATTTTGAATAATCGCCTTTCAGAAATCTATTTCACTATTAACAGACGTTATGTGACGTAATAAATAAAAATACCAGTTATTAGATATGATAAAACATTTGTCTCTAATAAATATTCTTACATCTGATAATTGGGTAACGACTCGAAGATTAGAATCCTCATACATGAGTGTCGGTGCATCATTGTATTGATAAAACCTAATTTCAATGACTAACAATGACTCTCGAAGGTAGTGTCAGAGGGACTACGATCTTTCATAGTTGGGTTTTCGCATGTGGATATTTCTGTTTGGTAAAGTTATTCTAACACAATAAACTAATTATCCGTAGTTGAATTATCCATAAGAGGACTTGGAGGCTGTTTTATTGGTGATTGAATTGTTTTTGTAACCAACCGAATGACATAGAGTAAGGGGTTTGAAAAATATTTCCTGCTGCTGAAATTGTACACAAAATGCAACTTATTATGGCTAAAATATGAAGTTCACTCGTATAAATTAATATTTGTTAAATTTAATTTTTCAAAAAATACGGGTGTAGTTTGCAGATCTGCTGTTCATCCCCAGAGGTGCAGTATGCGACTTGCAGACTTTAACTGTATAATTTGCGCAAAGGGAGGAGCAAGCTCATAAATCCACGACGGGAGAGTGAAATGCCGGGAGAAGCTAATTCATTAAGATTCTACGGATAACAATAAACGTCTGTTACCTCTGGGAGGAGCAAACATGGAAGATAACGGTAAACGTTTTATTACTAAATGTAAGTGTTTGGATCTGGGAAGTGCTGAAAATGCTAGAATATTTTAAGGAATACTTTATATTTCAGTATTGTACTAAAATTACATGAGAATACATTAATAATATGTGATATTAGCTCTGTACATTTTGAAAGTAAATATATATGGTATCTACACTTAACACATTGGCACCTACCGCACACTTATCATGCTTATACGCATTATGCACTTAACACTACTTAGCAGCATTATACTTTTGTTTTATTCTAAGTAAATTTTCAGAGGAAGAAAGCTTTTTTAATATCCGAAAGTAATCAGACTCTATTCTGATTCTGAATATTGTAATAAAAGTTAAGCACCTAAGTTCTTAGTTCCATTAAACTATTGGTTTTGATGTGATTGTTGACTACGATTAGGTCAAGCCACATCGGGCTTGGCTGTGTTTTTAAGTGGTGACCATAACTAATCTATAAATGTTCGACATGTTTGTTACCTACTTTATTTTTTGCAATGCTTTTACAAATTTAAGTGGTAGTCTGTTAAGTTGAGTGAGTAGTGTATATAACGCTTGAGTTCATAATTTACAATAAAATTGTTTCATGAACAAGATACTATTTACAACAACATACAATAAGGTATGTTTACAGAAGTACGGCTTAGGGTATTTACTTTTATAATACTTCATTTGCCTGGTCTACCCTTAATATCAACTTATTAAATAAGTCAATAGCTATGCAATCATAATGTGGTAGATTCTACCATGAAAACGGTTAAGTAACCCCCTCATAAGATCTTATGGTGGCATATGATTCGTAATATCAACCACTTGTTCCGACCAAGTTAAACATTGTTCTATATATATATTTATATATGTATATATATAAATAAAACGTTTTACTATATTTCCATTGGGGTTAGAGATTCATTTTTTTTGTCTTTTCAGTAAATGAAAAACCCAAACAATGTACCATTTCACACTGTGTAACAATTTATCTACTTATTATTTGTTTCAGTTGGTTGCAAACATTTCTAGACACTGTCTGGAAAAATAATCATGATTTAATATTTACTAACAGATGATATGCTTTCTAAGCAAATGATCCATTAAGTACCTTTAATTTTATAGTTTTGTACATGTTCACATGATTTGCAAATAAAAGCTTGAATGTATTGGTGTTATTGTTCTTGTTATTAGTCGACTGTTTGGTATATTTTCATTTGTTTATATCTTAACAACTATTATTAAATTGATTTTTTTCGTTCCAGTTTTTGTACATCCAGGTTATTTCAATAACGGGTAAAACGATGTATTTTTTATACCTAATACGTCACAAGCACGATAACAGAAAAACGGTTGGTGCATGCTACTCTTATGGACATCAGTTAGCTTACATCACTGGCCTGAATCAAAAGCGGCATTTTGAACAAACAAAAGAATCAAACAGCCCTTCTTTTGTTTATTTATTTTTCCTCCGCAATCCTGAGTATATCAAATAGACATTTTTAATACTATGACATTGTCATTAATGCACACATATCTTTAATCAGCTGGCATTTGTCAATAACAAAGCTACACCTCATCTGATTCATCATACTCACCATTCAAAAAGCACCAAATTACGTCGATGCCTCAAAATAAAGTAAAAGAATAAATTTATAAATACATATATCACTGCCATATTCGAAGATACAATTAACTTTACAATGATTGTTAATTATTTCTTCAGCACCGCTGTTTCATGATGACCACTGGCGTGGTAAATTCATAAACATCAGTTAACATGTGATTAATTACCCTCGATACAGCTGGGGGAGGTGCGATTGTTTGGTCAGTCAATTACCTCCTGTGACCAATAATTGATAAGCTAATTAATTGATTACACAACAAGATGGTGGAATGATGGTGGGTTTAAAATAGTAATTTAAATATAGTTTTTAGAATAGCAAGAATTTTACAAACCCTTTTATCGTTTGACTATTTAATTATCATAAATAAATATAATATGGCTGTCATAAATAATGATGCGGTGTATTTGTATCATGGGACTTAAAAATAACGAACATAAACATGATAAGTTTGGAAATATTTAAGTTGGACCACGATAGTAATTTCATGTGTTTGAAATTTTTTTTAATAGTTACGACTTTAAAATAAACACTTAATATAAAAGGTTAGATACCTGCAGTCTGCCGAGTGATTCTGTGGTAATCTTGAAGACTACGCGTTTCGACGGATCAATCCATCATCTTCAGGTCCGCACAAAACTTAAAAAATTCAACACATTCTTGATGGTCACGTCAAAGTTTAAAAAACAAACACAAAACAAACAAAGACGACATTTAACAAAAGTTCACATGTTAAATGTCGTCTTTGTTTGTTTTGTGTTTGTTTTTTAAACTTTGACGTGACCATCAAGAATGTGTTGAATTTTTTAAGTTTTGTGCGGACCTGAAGATGATGGATTGATCCGTCGAAACGCGTAGTCTTCAAGATTACCACAGAATCACTCGGCAGACTGCAGGTATCTAACCTTTTATATTCGTCTAAGTGATTCAGTAAAAACAACTCAACATGAAGTAAACACTTAAGTTTAGCTTTTAGCTACTGCACTACAATTAATCAGAAAGTTCTTAATTTTACGATGACGTGAAAACTTTTCAGTTTCAGTTGTCTTGCAGGAGAAATAATGCTTATGTTTAGAATAGTAAGTCCTTATTATCTCAGAGTTTTTTTTAAGGAAGAGGCAGGAAAAATGCGTTACGCCCTTCCCAACGGGGGCAGCGGAAGAAGGTGTGCTCCTCATCGTCGGGAACGCAAGGGCAGTAAATGCAGTCCGGTGAACCGGTCTTGCCCATCCTGTTCAGATACGACCGCAAATAGCCAGGACCTGTCAGACCATTATCTCAGTATGTATTATATGTAAGTACTAATTATTACGGGGCACTTTGCCACAGTATATATATATATATATATATATATATATATATATATATATATATATATCGTATGGCTCATTTAGCCAGCCACCATGGTTTAAGAATAATAAAATAAATTCTGCGGTGCTGAGCACCTGAGTCAGTATAAGTACTAAGCCATTGCAGCCTAGCTTCACTTGAGCTATGTAGACTGGCCAATCCTTCGGGGAAGGCACTCAGTGGGCACTCTTCGACTATGTGTTCCATAGTTTGATACTTTGCTCCGCAGTAGCATGACTGGTCTTGTGTCATTCCCCATTTGTACTTCCAATAATAATAATTACATCTTCCCACTCCAGTGCGGAAACAATTGAGTATAGTCCACTGCTTCCGAGGAAGATTCATACCACCTACCGCTACGGTCGGGTCAGCTATCAAGAAGTGGTTCCGACCTTGAAAAGCGTACCAGGAGGAAGTCCAGTTCGAATGGATGGTGAAGTTCGTGTCCATCAACTGGGAGGCTGTTCGTAGAGGTGGTTTTTGGTACCTCAATCGGCCTGCATTCTGGGGAAGGTAATCATGGATGGGCAGCTGTGGAGCAGATAAGATCTTTGTGTATTCCCTAATGAGTGCATCCCTTCGTCTTATTTCAGGAGGAGCGATATTACACAGCACCGGGAGCCAGGGTACAGGGGTTGCCATGAGTGTACCACTAATGGCTCTCATGGTCCTGTTTAGCTGGACGTCGATCTCTCTAACGTGCACACTATTTAACCACACGGGAGCACAGTACTCAGCAGTTGAATATACCAATGACTGAGCAGTTGTTCGCAGAACTTGTGCGTTAGCTCCCCATATGGAGCCAGCTGGGTGATGGACAATGTTATTCCTGGTTCTCACCTTAGCTGCCGTTTTTTGTAAGTGCCTATTAAACGTGAGAGACCGATCTAAAGTGACTCCCAGATACTGTGGGTTTTTGCCACGGTGGTAAGGTGTTTGACGAAATTTAAATTTATTACTTTGAAAATAGGTATGATTAAAAATATACCTAATAAGTTTAACGTTTGTAATCATGCATTTGTCATATCCTTCTATTAAGTGAGTAAAAAAATACAAAAATTAAAATTAAGACAATGTACCCAAGTCTACCCTATTCTATATATAACATATGATGTGGTTTTAGCTCGATTAGAGGGAGAGGTATGTCTTTGATTTATTAAGAGTATACTCAAATCAAACAACTGAGTTCTGACATGCATATTGCCACCATCCCCATAATATGACAAACATCAGTGGCGACATTTCATCCAATTTTATTGGGTGTAGAGGAATGTATTTCAATTGATATGAGTACACCCAAACCAATGGACATAAGCTAAAACCCTTAGCTTCTGATGTATTTAACTTAGCTGCCATTACCGATCAGTGCATGGTGTTTGTTTGTTTGTTTTCCCCTTAATTTACCCACGTTGCAATGCACAGGAAATCTGTGTAAGAAATTCAAATGTTTCGTTTGTTGATGATGTAGAATACAAATGGTACTTGTTGTAATCGTTCTTGGAAACGATTGTTTGTTTATGATTTTACTCTGTTTACTATGGACAGACAGTAATTTACTATAAAAAACAACACAAAACAAATTTCCCTCCTCATGTCACTTAATTATGTGATTTAAATTTATGGTACTGAGATTCGATATAGGAAATGTTTATACATGCTTTATGGCTGAAGCAAAAATATTCCACTAAACAGATGTTCAACAATGAACTTGAAAACTGCAACACAGTACACAAATTAATTTGTAAGTCAATAAAGTAGCCTTTATGTCAAGCAAATTGCTAAAATTTTACATATGACATTATTTTGTAAAAAAAAAAAAAAAATGTTGAGAGATAAATATTTCAAAGAAATTGTTTTAAAGTTTCATGGCTTAAATGGGCAAGTAATATAAAACAAAAAAAGTTTGAACCTCTTTGTGAGACACCTTGTATGTTACAAGTTATGTAGCTTAAACTTACAACACTTTGAGGTGCATTATACATAATACATAGGTTCCACCGGGTTTCTTGACAATCGTAGTCAAATTTTTTACTAATTCTCTCTTTTTGGAAAGTTCTTCATTTTTCTCATGTTTAATATAGAGTAAACTGACATGGACTGACAATGCCGGTTTTACGTATTTTTTACTTGGGCATATTACATGCCGTTGTTATGCTTCAGGACTTACACTGTTATTGCATAATCAATAGTGTCATATGTATACATATGACGCAAGCGACCAATATGTCATATGTATACATACAATGTACTATGAATGCTTTTTATGTATAAGATCTAGAAACAACTTCTTTTAATTGTAGAATACACCAAACTTCAGACCCGAAATAAAATCTTAAAGCTAAATGGCAAAAGTTTTACTACATAGTTTTTTTATTATTGTTTTTTATTGACTTTTATCTTGTAGTCCCACTTTTCATCGATCGTCCCAATGGCGCTACTGATGGTGTGATGTTACTTAGCTTATTGCCGATCAGTAATTTGCCGATCATACATCAATATTTGATCAGCAGATTAATATATGCGAGTTTACTCTTCCAGCCTCAAATCCGCTCAACACATCATTTATACTAAGGTGTTGAACTTCCAAATTTATACTTTTTCTGATAAAAAATTAACAATTTATTACATAATTTAAACATTAGTTTACTAAACCAATCATAGTATCATATTAAAAAATAAAAAGTGTAATAATATTTATTGTTTGCATATGAGGTTTTTTGTGGCCATTCTGTCTCCTGTTTTCTTTTATTTTGATTTGTTAAATATACAGGGTGTGAGAAAAATCGTTTCTAAATTTCGGGAGATGAGAACTTGTACTAAGACAAAGGAGAAAGTTCAATAAACATATGTCCTAAAATGCTTCGCTAAACGCTAGCCGCTATTTTATTTTTACACTTAATAATGTTTAATAGTATAACGGATCATTGTATAAATTTCATATTTGGCATTAGCCTTCATCACAGCAATTCTCATTTTCAGGAAAATATATTTTCTTAAGTGTATTTTCAAAATGGCGGACGATTAAAATTTTAAAATTAAAATATTTAAAAACTGGAAAATGAAGAACGAACTTATGCAAAAAAGGTAATGCAATATTGTATGATCTGACAACAAATAGCGATGATATTGTATAGTTTTTATTAAAATTACCTTAATTTGTACTGGTTATAATGCAAAATCAATGTTTTATGCAGACAAATAGCGATATTATTTGTTTTCTAATCGTTACAAACTTAGAATCGTTGTTTAGATAATTAAATTTTTAAAATACACTTCAGAAAAAACAATATTGCCACTGAGCATTGCTGTAATAAAGGTGCATGCAACAAAAGAACTTTAACAACTTAACTTTAACAATGATTCGATAAGGAATAAAAAAATATTAAGTGAAAAAAAATGGCGGCTAGTGGCTCAACGCAGCATTTTAGGAAATAGGTTTGCGGGAACATTTCTCTTTGTTTTTGTACAAGTATTCACCTCTCAAATTCCTGTTGTTTTTCTGACACCCTTTACAAAAAGAAGAACATCTATAGTTTAATATTATGTGTTTATAAGACTAAATCCCTAAGCAGGCTATGCCAATGTTGGATTTATTTTATAATGTAATAGAATATGTATCACTTTAATGTGTTTCCTGAAATAAAGATGTTTTGACTTGACTTGAGTAATTAAATTCGTGTACTAAGTATTATGGTTATTGAAAAAATGTTTTGCATATAGTAAAAGTTACATAGTTAAATATTCAACCAATATAAATTATAATTATAAATAAAAATGTCTATAATTCTTATGTCCGATAAAGTTTTATGCATTTTTATGTATTTTTTTTATAGTTGCTCAAGATGTGATTACAAAGAGGTGACCAAAGAGTATATAATAGCGAGAAAATATATCAAACAACATACCCTTAGTGCAACACTTAAAAATATAGTACACGTAAAAGGGGATTGGGCAAATATATTGATATAAGTACAATAGCTACTGGTGATTTGAGAGTAGAATATGGAAAACATTTAGTGAAATGTTTCATTCATAACATATTCGCAAGTTTTTATAACATTGCCATGGTAAAATGTAGTTTTCCATAGGTATTTCTTTTTTTATTTTCCCGTTTTTATTTACTTCATTACCATGTGTAATTTTTGTGATTTATTATGACCGAATGGTTTACCAAAAGTTTATTAATTAAATTTACCTTACTTGTTACAGCAAAAAGTATCACGTCACTGCTCATCAATTGTGTTTAGTTGGAAATGACACTTTTCAGGTAATTACTAGTAATTTGATCAATATACAGAGATTAATTAATACAAAAGATGAAATCACTTTTATCTTGATGTAATGGACATTTTAATTTATGCCTTTATTAAATTAACCACAATAAACAATGACTTTTAAAATCTATATGAACTTAAGTAGTTATTGATAAAATGGAATAATATAAAACATTTTGCTGTTAAAATAATCAATTTCCACTTTAACAACATTGTTATATATATGCGCCTGTCATACGCGTCTCGTGCTTTACGAGGCAGCCTCTCGTGCGGCGCGAGAGCGGGTTTTTACATTTATTTAACACACTCGCGGTGACCGCGACTCTTATAATATTTTAATAACACCAGCCGAATATGTTTGACATGCCATGTTACATGTCATATACCGGGTTTATAAAATATATACGTATGTGACCTTTTTAAAAATATTGTTTGTTGCATTAAAAATTTGGGTATTATAGACACAAAAAGCATAGGGTTTGTAAAACTAATTTCATCAATTAAATTGCTCACTTGTTATCCACATTATCTAAGAGAATCTGAGCAGCAAAGATAAAAGGAAAGTGAAAGGTTTACGTCAGAATGATCAAAGACCCGGTAATTTCTCTTCAACTACTTTCAGACGATGCTCACTAAATATCCTTACTGAGTCTGATATCTTGGTAGGTCTAGGCTACTTACCATGTTACCTATATACTTTTCACTAAACTGTTAACTTACAACTGTTATTATTTTAACAAAATTATTGACACAATCCTCTTAAACCAGTGACATAGATTTTATATAATGTTGGATAAATAATCTTTACTATTAATTATATTCAATTTGATACATCTCAACCCATTAATAATTTATATCTACGGACGTTTAATACACACCGTTAATATGCAGGACGATAATAGTATTACAAGTAATATAATAAAAAGTTACATTATTAAAACAAATTAAATCCCGGTGTCTTATTAAGTCTCAAACACACAGGTTTCAAATTTAAATGCGAGTTTTAGAGCAATGATAACTCAGCATTTGATCAAAGCAGTGTTTAAATAGAAACTAGAGATCGTCCTTAGTCAAAATTTGATAAAACTTTCACTTAATCTGAACCTAATCAATTCGTATATAATTGTTTTATAACTGAAACATATGCTCTTCCAGCGTTTGCTATTATTTGCTTTTACAACAGCCGTCTAATGATCCATTCAATCGCCCTTTTTCCATAAGGTTAACATTTAAACTTATAAAGCCTGTAGGGCGTAGCCCTGGGGTCCTATATGAATTATAAAATTGTTCTGCTCATCTACAGGATGATACTTTTCTAGCAGTTTGCGCGGGTTTCTCCTACGATGCAGACAATCTGAGAAAAAAAGGAGGAAAAGAATCATGCCTGCCTATTCATCATTACGCAATTCTCGCATCATCTGATTGTTTCTTTATGATTCATGCTTTAGTTGCGTCTAACCTAAAAGGAGTGTCATCATAATGTGAGTGCAAACGACGATTAGCTCATGTGACGTCTGTGCATTACCTATCTATATAACCTATAAATTGTCGACTGCCAAAGTCTGAGTTGGTCGTATATAAAGCATTTTATACAACGATTGTATTCAGTCTTTAAGAGACTCGCGACATGTTTATAACTCTCACTTTACTTGAGTACCAGCTAATCTTATAACGCTAATAAGTTATTCATCAAGTGATTGCATTCAAAATTTTACGTTTCGGGTTCTCAAATTCAAATTTAAAACTTTTAAACACCTAATAAACATCATTTTAAACATCATTGTGTAAAAAAATAGAACGCATAGATGGTAAATTTATATTTTCGTTTAAATTAAGTGGAACTACGGATTGAACCACTTATAAACGTAACATGAAGGATTAAAATGTAATCCTAATGAGTATTGTTTTACTAACTAAAACTAATGGTTGTTTTTCAGTTTAAAAGTCTGTGCAGGAAAACAAGGCATAAACAAAAGGAATTCATACTTAAATGAATGGGTGAATCGTAGGAGATAACTATGATAAAACACATATAAACTTAGACAAAGTTCCATTAGGTAAAATCACTAATAACTATATCTATCGTAAGCAATTTTTTTTTATTGATTAAAAACCAATACTCAAAGTCTTTAAAATATAGATATAAACCTAAAGTGTATTTTGCCAGTAATAATCAAGTATTTTCGTCTGAAAAATATGCCTGTATGTAAATAAACTAATTTTAAATGACACTGACTAACAAAATAAGACAAATTTTAGCAGATTATAACACACAGAGCATCGTCCTGAGCGTCCCTCGAAAATGTCAGAAAAGTCTCCCCTGGCTGGGGGCGTCTCAAACCATATGAGGGTTTTAATGGTGATGCATCAGTGACAGGCAAGAGCGGGACATTTGTTTGGAGCCGACACCTGCTACCGGGGCTGCTACACATTAGTGCTATGCATTCACCGACCCCCCATCCACTCCCCCAAACACCTAAAATGTTTACAGTTCAAAGAGATTTAGAGATTCAACTTTGCTTCACAAAAATCAGGGCCATAGCTGTCCAAACCAACGGCAAACGTTGGTTTCCAGTGTATGATTAGTTCATGAAAACGGTTTATAATTTCTTAGAAATTACCAACTCAACATGTAAATTATAAATTTATGCTATGGGGACTATAATGTGAACCATTATGGAAGCTATGCTATGTACTATAAGGAAATAAAGTCAAAATATATGGTAGTGAAAACTGATGATTTGAAACAAAATTTTATATTTCAATGTTTGACAATGTTTCAATGTTTGTTATTCAAGTTGATAATTTTTATCTACCATTTCCTTATTTGTTCTATGCTTCAGTAAAATCCTCCAACACACACAAAGCTGTAGCCAACTCTAGAGAGTTTTGCTCTTATCGATATGAAACATACATTATACAAATATGCCAACAATTGGTGAAAACGTGTTTGATTAGGATAAATAACGATTTTTACCATTAGTTAGCTGTTGGCATTCTGTCATAGTAGCTGAAAATAATTTTTTATTTGTCAAGCAAATTATGATTAAAAATCCTAAATGGCAATACTAGTAAAATATATCAGTATTTCAGAATCGCGACCAAAATGAACCTGTATATAAAAAACCATCGTCATTTTATAGATCAGTGGTATTTACAGGCAAAAACTTAATTAATTTTAAAAATTCAAACAATTATGTCTAATTTTAAATGTTATGTCAGAAATACACAATAAAATTGAAAAATAAACCAATATTGCTTGGACACCACAAACAAATAACCCTGATTAGTTTATGTTAAATTAAAATCAGTTAAAATTACAAATTTAATTCACGTTTTGAAAGATAGTAAAAAATACTTAAAATCATATTCCTCTTTATTCAAATACTATTATCAAAAACTAACATTTAAGGGTTTTGTTTCCAAAGGTTGTTTATATTTCGTGAAGTCTTCCTTTTCTTATTAGGGGACAAAATGCTGAAGCTTTAGTCGCTTTTATTGCAATGACTTGTCTACAGTAGTTCGTCGGTCAGATAGGCTTTGTTTATTGGTCATTTAGGGTTAATGTGAATACCTCCTCTACAATCACTCTTTTTTATTGCCTCCCTAAAATGTTTAGGGCTGTAAGTTGTAATGCTATGTAAGTTGTAGCTGTTTACTTTAATTATATCGAAACCGTTTTAATACATTAAAATAACAAGATAGGATTGTGATTGGTTAACACTTCTTTGTGTGTGCCATTGAAAAGTTTTAACGATTATTTAGGTACTTAAATAAAACATGGTCACCAAACGGTTAATGGGTAGGAATCTGCATAAAATCCACGAAGAAGACTTTTAATAAGAAGAAGACCTTTCAGTTTAACACGTTAACTATCCACATATTTAAATGATGTACTTCTTAATTTAGAACATTTTCACAAATTTGTAATGACAAATGATTGCTATAAATTTAATGTATAGTTAGAATTAAAATTTTTAGGTTTCGAGCTAATTAGGAAGGCTTTTTTAACAAAGTGGTATTGTAATCAAATGGTTCACTCTGTGTTAATAAACGGTATCAGTTAACTGACACATACTTTCTCCCAACAATATAAAAAAGATGTTAAAAGCTTCAAACATTATTGTCTTGATGACTCAGTCGGATAGCTACCGGCTGAGCAGCGCTCGTTTGATCCTACGAACGCGCGTCTGTGACTTTTAACAACGTACTGCGTTTACCGCTAAACGAAAAATTGAATTTTCTCCGCAACCACTTGACGTAGAGCAATAATTTAAAATACTGGATTATTTAGTTTTTTGAGCTTGATTTAATGGTGATAAGTAAAATTTATTTCAAGACAACAGATATTTTGAAAATCCCAAAAAATGATTTTTGAAACACTTTTTACTCCATAACTTTTGAACGCGGATTTTCCCGGAGATGCGGGTGGTGTCATTTTATTCACCATTTTAAGCTTAATAAACCACAAAATTTTAATCAAAATCGTTAAGAGCCGTTTTTGAGAAATTTTGATTTTTGACGATTTTTGAGGGTTTTTGGGGGTAAAATACCCTTAAAAATCAAAAATTCAAAAAAATGGAAAAAACGCCTGGAATTATCGTGGATTTGAACCTATGTACTAAATTTAATTAAAATCGGACCATTAGGGCATTCTCTAGCTCTGTTTACATCCTGACATACACACACACACACACACACACACACACACACACACACACACACACACACACACACACACACACACACACACACACACACACACACACACACACACACACACACACACACACACACACACACACACACACACACACACACACACACACACACACACACACACACACACACACACACACACACACACAGACATCACTCCGAAAACCACTTTTTTGGGCTCAGGGGGAACCAAAATGGATAAATCCACCAACAACTCAAATTCGAAAATTTTGACGAAAACAATACTTTCTCCATATACTATGGTATAGAGGGAGAAAGTAAAAATAACTATACTTAGTCCTCAAATTGTTAGGATCCTTGAAAATTTATTTTTTTTATGTATCAGATGATCTACAACCTGCGTAATCTAAATTTCTGTCTATCTGCAACACTTTTGAGCCCTATTCGGTTTGCTTTACACGTGATAATGGCTTTAGTGGATGTTAAATATTTAGGATTCATTGCATATCAAAGTAGTAAGTCGTAATAGAGTATAAATATATTTAGCTTAAAAAATTAATAAAAACAGCTTAAGAGTTAGTAAATTATGTTAAAATGTCTATGTATGTAATGCAATTTTTAAATATAAATCTGTTAAAATGTTTATTACTGTTGCATGGTGCTGTAGGTAAGATCTTATCTACTCTAAACGAATAATCATTAATAGGGTTCTGTTCATGGTTCAACGTTCAATGTTAACCCTTTTGTAATACTAAATTTTATCTATTAGTCAGTCGAATAAGATTTGCATGTTCACCATAGAGTGCAGCACTAAGCCTATATTTTCAAAAATATACTTAGTAATGCAACTATCTCTCTACCCCTTCAACATTTCTGTATACAAAAGAGAGCGAGTACAGTGCACAGATTCGTAGGTTCTACATAGGAATATAGTGACCCTCAATCATGACGCATTGTGGACTAAGACGCTCTCAAGTTAGGTAAAATTCAAGTATCATTGAGTAAATATTTAACTTTGTTAAATAGCTCAGAAAGGATAATATCAGCTCTCACGTATGACTTAACCGTAGACCAAGTTTTGGCGATGTAATCACGTTCAAAGTGAAAAAATACGAATCGTAAATTGTAATGTCAGCTGTCAGTTACATTCATAATGCAGAAAAGTGGCCACAACCACAAAAAATAGGTTTATGCCGTAAATCGTAAATTCCGTATTTTGTCAATGATCGTGAAACTTAATAATGCCTATCAATTGCATTACTTTTTAACAGTGATTAGCAAGCTATTTGGATTGCACATTTGAACATTGTAGGGGCCTACGTCAGTGTTACTTAATTTTCCGTTAAGAAGCTCGGGCATTCAGAAAATATAACTGTAACTTCCAAAGACTTCCCTTACCTATTGATCCAATAGGTCGCCAGTTGGATAGTTGGTTTGAGGAAGCGTCAATGGAAGCGCCTCGGCGATCGCTGGCCACGTACTCGCTATCTGTCATGCCGTCGGAGGCACTTCCTCTCGCTGAATTATACCTCAGCTTGATAAACGGTGCACAAGAACTGCTACATCTTACCTGGACTTACACATTATCAATTCAATGGCAGTTTGTAAAGTCATAATATGTTTGGCACGGTATCTTAAACTTAAGAAGGCAGAAATATTTTCGTTAATAAATAGACCTGTGCTGTGTGAAAATACATCATGTAGCCTAGTATGCCTGTTCTAAATCTTGTAGACTTTTAAATTGGTGAACGATAAACCCTGTACTAATCACTTATTTATCCGTTTATTTATTTCAATTTAACTTCTGTAAAAACGTCATGAATTTATATTTATTTAATTTTTAATAACGTAAAAGTTTTAAGTATGTAATAAAGTAATTAAATGATAAGCTCAATATTGATTAAGCTAAGTGATACTTGATAAACCATAACAGTTTTATAAGTTAATGGTTTTTATATTAAATTTAAATTATTTCTTAGGAAGGGGATAGCGTCAATAAATAACACGAAGTGCTCCCCTGCGTTTCTTGTATTTAAATACAAGAAGGCGGTCTTCTCACCCCCTAAAGAAGAATAGCTCTCCCCTTAGGCTGAATTGTTTTATTAACTGGGCCATCAGTAACTGCCTGGAAATAAGAGGTTTTCCAGAAGAAAAAAAAACAACATTGGTGAAGGTAATGCATAAATAAATACTACAGCACAGACGCTACTCTATATAGGGGAAACTTAATGTGAAACTTCCTTTTTCATTTTCTACATATTATTTTATTTTATATAGTTTAACTTCAATAAGTATTCTATAATGAAACATAAAGAATATTATGCGTAAAAAACATACTTACATTGCCATTCTTGATGGCATAAATTCATAGTTTTATTCCTGACAGGGGAATTTTAAAATAGGTAGGTAAACTTCATAAGTTTATCAAAATTCCAGTAATGGTAAATTTTATATCATAAGCTTGGAGCCTAAAAGCTGTAGACAGAAATAATTATTCCTTTTTGCAATCTCGTTAAATTTTTGAAGGAGGATAAATTAAATCAATCCCATAAGAGAAGTGAAGAAAAGTTAGGGTCACAACTGAAGCCATTGACATGTAAATCAGGAGGGGTTGGAGCCAAAGACGGAAGCGGGGATACTCAGTGGCATAATTTATTTAACAAATAAATCGTCAGTGCATAATCTGCGTTCAAATGATTCAAAATTTTATTAATCTTCCTCAATTTAACCTCAACGCACTGTACGTAATAATGTCTGATTCAATTTATAAATTTATCCAATAAAACGCAATGTGCATTCAACCGTTTTCAACCTATTGCTCCATTTCACAGATATCAGCAGGAGCAGTACGTCAGGAGGAATACACTAATCAAGTACCTGCACTCAGACTGATGACACTGCTATTGTGATTGATATTGACACCATGTCAAACCCCTACATACATGCACGCAAGATTTGTTGGTGCATTTTAATACTGTAGTAACATTTTGTATTTGTGAGGTATTTAGTTTACTGTGCTTTTCCATAGCAGTATATTCAATATTTTGAGGTCTACAAAAAAACTAAATCAGTCAAATACAAATCAAGAAGTATAAATCTTTTACTCAATTTGGACTTTAAACTGAAAATAGGCGTTGAAATCCAACGATACGAAATATTATTCATGTTCATTGCACATGTTTTGTTTCACCCAACTATTTTTAGTTGGTTTATCCAAGTATATCTTACACCAAGATTGTGTATTGTAATCTGATGGCTAAACTAAACACGTGAGGCTTTCTTATTCCAACACTGCAAAGAGAGAAGAGAGTGTTGGATAAATATAAGCGTGCTGTACTCTATTTAATACTCTTTTATTATAAAAAAATCGTTCTTTGAATCAAAGAAAGAAATCATAAAATAAAATGCTCATATTTACTTAAACCAAGCATTATCATTTAACATACTCAACTTCCATGACCTAACGAATACTACACGTTAATACGTTTAAGCTACCTAAACCATACTTAGTATATTGTTACATATTATTTAATCCGAATCAAATGTAAAATAGGTAAATGTTACCAGATTACTTTTTATTAAACAAAATAGTTTTTTTTTATATATATAGTTGAACTTAAAATTCCAATTTAGGGAAAACACATGTTGTAAAATTAAGTTTTTAATCGATAACGGCCAATAATCTGTGATAATAAATGTGAGTATTCATTGTGACCCTGGATTGGAATATATTATAATGAAATAAAATTACCTTATCCAATCACTGGTTATCAAAAGACAACATGTTTCGTTCCTTAGAACTTCTTCAGGTCTAAATTATGCAACTACCACATATATATTATTACCACATATGTATTATTACATTGTGGTATGTCAAATGATTCAATAAAAGGTTGTCACAGTCACTAAAACTAAAAGTTGTCATAGTGATAAAATTAGTAAAACAGAATAAAACTGATTAAAATTGAACCTGGGCTGGCCAGCACCTTACTCTTATCACAAACTAGATAAAACTGATTCATTGAAAGTGTTGTCTTCTTCTTCTTCTTATTATTATTATTATTTTCTCCAATGCTGTCTATGTTGATGTTCTTCTTACTTTCACTTTAGGTATCTTTGCATTTTTGTTTGTCTATGTATGTATCAAATATAATATTTGATTTGAAAGAAGTTTGATCGTTGAGGATGTTGTTGGGATCAGTCTTTTTTGCTTTGTAGATGGTGAATTCTTCTTTTACATCAAGTTTAAAGCTTTTTGGTAAAATCTCAATTATTTCCATGTTTTTCTCGATTGATGTATAGCTGTGGCGTTCTGATATTAAATGTTCTGCATACGAGGATTGTTGATGGTGAAGTCTCTTAGGTATGTGTTCTTTAAATCTTTGGTTGAAAGATCTTCCAGTTTGACCGATGTAATATTTTGGACAGTCGTCACATTTAATTTTGTAGATGCCTGAATTTTCATAGTTGTTCGTGGTGGCTCGTTCGGTATGGAAAAACTTTTGTAAGGTGTTGTTGACCGAATGAGCAACTGTTGTGTCATTTCGTTTGAAGATTTTGGTGACAGCATTGTTAATTTTTCCATAATACTGTATTTTTATATATTTTTTCTCAGGTTTTTCTTTGTTTTTGTTTTGATTTTGTTTTTGCTTTTTTATAATGGAGTCTATCATTTGTGGTCTGTATCCGTTTACTCTTGCAATATGCTTAATAGTGAAGTACTCCTTATTGTATGCTTCTGGGCTCAAGGGATATGTTAGTAATCTATGGACCATGGAGTTATAAGCTGCGATTTTGTGTGACCAAGGATGATTAGATGTCTTATGAATTGTGTGGTCTGTGGTTGTTGGTTTTCGATATATTTCAAAATCAAACTGGTTGTTGGACTTCTTTATTGTGACATCTAAAAAGTTAATTGCTAGATTCTCCTCTGTTTCTAATGTGAACTTTAGTTTGTCATGGATGTTGTTGAGCTTTGATAATATTGATTGAGCTTGTCTTTTATTCCCATCTACAACAGCAAAAATGTCATCCACATAACGGTGATATGTTGATAATTTTGCAAGTGGTCTGTTGTTGGTATTTAGTATGAATTTGTTTTCCATGTAGTTGAGAAAGATGTCGGCGATGAGGCCTGACAGTGGGTTGCCCATGGCTAAACCATCATTCTGGATGTAAAATTTATTGTCGAATTCAAAATAATTCTATTGTAAAACAGTCTCAAGAGTTCTATGATTTCATCAATGTCTTTTATGTTCAGTTTGTTTTGTTGTTTCAAGTTATTACTGATGATGCTGAGGTTCTCTTCTATCGGTATGTTGGTATATAAGTTCTGAATATCGAAGGAGACCATGACCTGAGATTCCCTTATGTTCATGTTTTTTATTTTGTCAATGTGATCTGATGTATTTTTCAGGCTTCGATTATTTTCTAGCTTTATTTCTTCAAACATTATACTATGTAAAAGTTTGGATAAATTATATGCTGGTGCGTTGATGAAATTAACTAGAGGTCTGATTGGTTCATTTTGTTTGTGTAGTTTTGGTAATCCTCTTAGTTTCGGAGCTGTAGGTTTTACTGTGTTGGTATAAAATTTCTGATTTTTATTTAAAAACGATGATTTGTTAATGGCATTTCTAATAGCTTTGTTGTACTTGTCCGTTGGGTCATTGGGGATTTCAGTGATGTTGTTTTCTTAAAAAAACTTGAAGACTTTGCTCTTGTATGTATTTTTATTCATGACTATTGTGGTATTGCCTTTGTCAGCTTTTAAAAGGATCGCATTATTCTCATTTAATTTCTTTTTAAGACCACGGGCAACTTTTACTTCATTGTTTGGTCGTTTGTTTTGGGTATTTGATTCAAGATGTTGTTTAATTTTATCGTTTGCCAGGAATCGTGTTTCATTTTGTTTTCCTTTTGGTAGACATCTGAGTACTACTTCTGTATCAATAAGCAAAGGTGTACAATCGTTATGTGGTAGGTTATGTTTCAATCCCTTATCAAGAAGATCTATTTCATGTTGTGAAAGTTCAATATCAGTTTTGTTCACTGTTCTTGCATGAAAGTCATCATTTCTAATTATTTGGTCGACTCTAGGTAGATTTTCAAATAATTTTTCGAGTTTTCTATCTATTGTTTGTGCTTTTTGTATTGCTCTAGGTTGGAGCCACTCTTCTGTAGCATTGAAAAATGAATCGAATTCAATTGGATGGAGGAGATGTCCTAATTTTAGTTGAAGTTCTAATAATGTGCTATTGTGTTTCAATTTTGTTTTGCATCCAGAATGATGGTTTAGCCATGGGCAACCCACTGTTAGGCCTCATCGCCGACATCTTTCTCAACTACATGGAAAACAAATTCATACTAAATACCAACAACAGAACACTTGCAAAATTATCAACATATCACCGTTATGTGGATGACATTTTTGCTGTTGTAGATGGGAATAAAAGACAAGCTCAATCAATATTATCAAAGCTCAACAACATCCATGACAAACTAAAGTTCACATTAGAAACAGAGGAGAATCTAGCAATTAACTTTTTAGATGTCACAATAAAGAAGTCCAACAACCAGTTTGATTTTGAAATATATCGAAAACCAACAACCACAGACCACACAATTCATAAGACATCTAATCATCCTTGGTCACACAAAATCGCAGCTTATAACTCCATGGTCCATAGATTACTAACATATCCCTTGAGCCCAGAAGCATACAATAAGGAGTACTTCACTATTAAGCATATTGCAAGAGTAAACGGATACAGACCACAAATGATAGACTCCATTATAAAAAAGCAAAAACAAAATCAAAACAAAAACAAAGAAAAACCTGAGAAAAAATATATAAAAATACAGTATTATGGAAAAATTAACAATGCTGTCACCAAAATCTTCAAACGAAATGACACAACAGTTGCTCATTTGGTCAACAACACCTTACAAAAGTTTTTCCATACCGAACGAGCCACCACTAACAACTATGAAAATTCAGGCATCTACAAAATTAAATGTGACGACTGTCCAAAATATTACATCGGTCAAACTGGAAAATCTTTCAACCAAAGATTTAAAGAACACATACCTAAGAGACTTCACCATCAACAATCCTCGTATACAGAACATTTAATATCAGAACGCCACAGCTATACATCAATCGAGAAAAACATGGAAATAATTGAGATTTTACCAAAAAGCTTTAAACTTGATGTAAAAGAAGAATTCACCATCTACAAAGCAAAAAAGACTGATCCCAACAACATCCTCAACGATCAAACTTCTTCCAAATCAAATATTATATTTGATACATACATAGACAAACAAAAATGCAAAGATACCTAAAGTGAAAGTAAGAAGAACATCAACATAGACAGCATTGGAGAAAATAATAATAAGAAGAAGAAGAAGAAGAAGGCAACACCTTCAATGAATCAGTTTTATCTAGTTTGTGATAAGAGTAAGGTGCTGGCCAGCCCAGGTTCAATTTTAATCAGTTTTATTCTGTTTTACTAATTTTATCACTATGACAACTTTTAGTTTTGGTGACTGGGACAACCTTTTATTGAATCATTTGACAAACCACAATGTAATAATACATTGGATTATGTGGTAGTTGCATACTTTAGCCCTGAAGAAGTTCTAAGGAACGAAACTTGTTGTCTTTTGATAACCAGTGATTGGATAAGGTAATTTTATTTCATTATAATATATTCCAATCCAGGGTCACAATGAATACTATACCTTCAGCAAATATTGCTTCTGTGACACACAAGTATCGCAACACAAAACTAAAACTCATTAACACTATAGAAGGAATAAGATTCAACAAAACATGTCTCAACCATAACATAATACCAAAGTACATACATGTCAGAGTCAGTAATAAAAGTCATGCAGCCCTTACAGCAAAAAAAGACAGCAGATAGAGCTTGGCTTAAAAATAGTATTGATGAACTGCACAAAACAAAATTGAAACACAATAGCACATTATTAGAACTTCAAATAAAATTAGGACATCTCCTCCATCCAATTGAATTCGATTCATTTTTCAATGCTACAGAAGAGTGGCTCCAACCTAGAGCAATACAAAAAGCACAAACAATAGATAGAAAACTCGAAAAATTATTTGAAAATCTACCTAAAGTCGACCAAATAATTAGAAATGATGACTTTCATGCAAGAACAGTGAACAAAACTGATATTGAACTTTCACAACATGAAATAGATCTTCTTGATAAGGGATTGAAACATAACCTACCACATAACGATTGTACACCTTTGCCTATTGATACAGAAGTAGCACTCAGATGTCTACCAAAAGGAAAACAAAATGAAACACGATTCCTGGCAAACGATAAAATTAAACAACATCTTGAATCAAATACCCAAAACAAACGACCAAACAATGAAGTAAAAGTTGCCCGTGGTCTTAAAAAGAAATTAAATGAGAATAATGCCATCCTTTTAAAAGCTGACAAAGGCAATACCACAATAGTCATGAATAAAGATACATACAAGAGCAAAGTCTTCAAGTTTTTTGAAGAAAACAACATCACTGAAATCCCCAATGACCCAACGGACAAGTACAACAAAGCTATTAGAAATGCCATTAACAAATCATCGTTTTTAAATAAAAATCAGAAATTTTATACCAACACAGTTAAACCTACAGCTCCGAAACTAGGAGGATTACTAAAACTACACAAACAAAATGAACCAATCAGACCTCTAGTTAATTTCATCAACGCACCAGCATATATTTTATCCAAACTTTACATAGTATAATTTTTGAAGAAATAAAGCTAGAAAATAATCGAAGCCTGAAAAATACATCAGATCTCATTGACAAAATAAAAAACATGAACATAAGGGATTCTCAGATCATGGTCTCCTTCGATATTCAGAACATATATACCAACATACCGATAGAAGAGACCCTCAGCATCATCAGTAATAACTTGAAACAACAAAACAAACTGAACATAAAAGACATTGATGAAATCATAGAACTCTTGAGACTGTTTTACAATAGAATTATTTTGAATTCGACAATAAGTTTTACATCCAGAATGATGGTTTAGCCATGGGCAACCCACTGTCAGGCCTCATCGCCGACATCTTTCTCAACTACATGGAAAACAAATTCATACTAAATACCAACAACAGAACACTTGCAAAATTATCAACATATCACCGTTATGTGGATGACATTTTTGCTGTTGTAGATGGGAATAAAAGACAAGCTCAATCAATATTATCAAAGCTCAACAACATCCATGACAAACTAAAGTTCACATTAGAAACAGAGGAGAATCTAGCAATTAACTTTTTAGATGTCACAATAAAGAAGTCCAACAACCAGTTTGATTTTGAAATATATCGAAAACCTACAACCACAGACCACACAATTCATAAGACATCTAATCATCCTTGGTCACACAAAATCGCAGCTTATAACTCCATGGTCCATAGATTACTAACATATCCCTTGAGCCCAGAAGCATACAATAAGGAGTACTTCACTATTAAGCATATTGCAAGAGTAAACGGATACAGACCACAAATGATAGACTCCATTATAAAAAAGCAAAAACAAAATCAAAACAAAAACAAAGAAAAACCAAAGAAAAAATATATAAAAATACAGTATTATGGAAAAATTAACAATGCTGTCACCAAAATCGTCAAACGAAATGACACAACAGTTGCTCATTCGGTCAACAACACCTTACAAACGTTTTTCCATACCAAGCGAGCCACCACTAACAACTATGAAAATTCAGGCATCTACAAAATTAAATGTGACGACTGTCCAAAATATTACATCGGTCAAACTGGAAGATCTTTCAACCAAAGATTTTGTGGTGTAATCAGATGTTTATAAATATCACATGTTTATGCCAACCTTTTGTTATTAGGAGTTTTGAAAAATAAATACAGTTAATGTTTGTGATCTTACAGTAATGTGTTCTTTAATTAATTATTTATAGATTTAATGTAACACTACTTGGTGTCAGGTAATAAGTTTGATATTATGCCGAAACCTAAAGATAGAAAAAAGGCCTCTCGGAGGTTTACCAGAGATTACAGTGAGGTTGATGGCAATGATTCTGAAAACGAGTCGGTGTTACAAAGTCTTTCAGACCTAAAAGTTGACCAAAATAAGAAGTTGGGTGAAACAACCGCCAATTTGATTCCATCGCAATCGTCAATAATCGTGGGAATGCCAACTCAGCTTTCAGCGCCCGAAAACTTTGATTTCACGAATCCTGCCTCTTGGCCCAAATGGATCAAACGCTTTGAGCGATACCGGATTGCGTCAGAATTGTATCTCAAACCAAACTGTCAGCAAATAAGCACACTTTTATACACTTTAGGCCAGGAAAGTGAAGATCTTTTCGAAACTTTTGGTTTAGGGAATGAAAAAGATTTGTCGTTTGATGATGTCGTAAACGCTTTTGCAAGTTACTTGGGTCTTAAGAAAAATATTGTTTATGAAAGGGCGAAGTTCTTGAAACGCAGGCAAGGTTCTGGGGAGCCAGTTGATGCTTTCATAAATGATCTGCACAAACTCGCTGAAACTTGCGATTTAGGTCAACTGAAAGAAAGCCTCATCCGTGATTTGATTGTAATTGGCGTTAATAACCAGAAGTTGTCAGAAAAGCTGCAGATGGACGAATCACTAACCCTGCATAAGGCTATAGCCAGGGTAAGACAAGTAGAGTCTGTGGCTAAACAGCAATCAGAGATCATAGGGGAATCGTCGCACTGGGAAATCGGTGCAGTGGGTTCAAAAATTGCATCGAAGAAAGAGATCCCTGACAACAAAACGTTTGACTGTCGTCGTTGTGGAACTAACCATGGACCTCGTGCATGCCCGGCATTCAGACAAAGATGTCAAAAATGCAAATTGATGGGTCACTTTGCAAAGTTTTGTAAAAATGGTCCCAAAGCAGTAAAAGAAATTGAATCAGAAGAACAGGCGTATACTAGTCAAAATGAATTTTTGGACGAAATAAACTTTGTACAAGAAGGATGTCCCAGTGTTGAGGTGAACGTCAGTGGCAAACCAGTCAGGTTCAAAATGGACTCGGGTGCAGATGTTTCGGTCGTGGGAAGACGGCTGCTCAAGAGTTAAATTTGAAAATTCTACCAACTAATAAAGTTTTGTTTGGACCTGGCAGAACCAAATTGACAGTTGAAGGTGTGTGTGAAACAACAATTCAGTACAAGGAAAAACAGTTATATGAAGAAATTTATGTTTTGCCGACCCAAAACACACCTTTGTTGAGCAGGAACGCTCTACTCAAGTTAAAGCTCTTAAAGTTCAATGTCAATCTTGTGGATGTTGAAGCATTACAAAGGCAACATCCAAAAGCTTTTAACGGCATGGGTAAAATGGAACAGCCGTATAAAATTACATTGCATGATAATGCAAGGCCTTATGCTGTTATGTCACCGAGACGGGTGGCGGTCTCTTTACATAAGCAGGTAAAAGCTGAATTGGAGCGAATGGTTGGTGAGGGGGTGATTGCACCAATTTCCGAGCCAACCGAATGGTGCTCACCTATTGTAGTGGTTCCTAGAAAGGGGGTAGAATAAGATTATGTGTGGATTACACAAAATTAAATCAATACGTGAAGAGAGAGTTTTTGCAGCTTCCTTCAGTTGATGAATCATTAGCGAAGTTGGAAGGAGGTACATTTTTCAGCAAACTTGACGCAGCAAATGGATTTTGGCAAATCCCCCTTCACTGTGATTCTTACAAGCTTACAACCTTCATCACACCTTTCGGAAGGTACTACTTTAAGAGGTTACCCTTTGGAATCTGTTCTGGACCTGAAGTCTTTCAATTTCGACTGTCTCAAATATTATCTGATATTCAGGGAGTTGTCAATCAGGCAGATGATATTTTAATAATGGGGAAGACCGAAGAAGAACACGACCAAAGAGTGGAAATAGTTATCAAACGGCTAGAGGAAAACGGAATAACTCTGAATAAAGAGAAGTGTCACTTTGGAACAAAAAGCGTAGTTTTCTTAGGTCATGTGATATCAGAACATGGAGTAAGTGTGGATCCAAATAAAATTAAAGCCATACAGTCGATGAAATGTCCAGAAAACGTTTCTGAAGTTCGGCAGTTTTTGGGAATGGTAAACCAACTAATGAAATTCATTCCCAACTTAGCTGAGTTAACAGCACCGTTACGAAGTCTTCTCCAGAAAAACACAGAATGGGCTTGGGATGAACCTCAGCAAAAAGCATTTAGAAATTTGAAGCAAGTTATTGTCAAGGGCAAGGTTTTAACCAACTATAATCGTGATGCGGACACGAGGATCACTGCAGATTCATCGTCTTACGGCTTAGGGGCTGTTATTGAGCAACGTGGCCAGGATGACATCTGGCGTCCATTAGCCTTCGCTTCAAGAACAATCACAGAGACGGAGTCAAGATATGCTTCAATTGAAAAAGAAGCATTAGCATTAACTTGGGCGTGCGAGAAATTTTCAAGTTATGTGCTAGGGAAACGATTTCAACTGTACACTGATCACAAGCCGCTAGTTGAAATAATGGGATCCAAGCCTACTTCTGATTTATCTGCTAGACTCCAGCGATTTCGGTTGAGAATGCAAATCTTTGACTATGATGTGATTTACATTGCTGGAAAAGAAAATTGCACAAAGGATTGTTTATCTAGAAGCCCTGAAACTTCAACAATTAACAAAGAAACTATATCTGATGTAGAGGAGGATCTTTTCATTAGAAGTATTGCTGAAGCATTGCCATGTTCAGACAACAGGCTTACGGAGATAAAAAAGGCTCAAGAGCAGGATCCGGAAGGACGAGAACTAGCTATGTGTATAAAGGAAAACAAATGGAGGAGAAACTCGGTTTTCTGGAAATATCGAAATGAATTAGTGATGGAAAACGGATTAATAGTCAAGGGCAGAAGAATGTTCATCCCAAAAAGCATGAGGAAGGAAATTCTTGGAAAACTGCATGAAGGTCATCTGGGGATTGTCAAGTGTAGAAGACGAGCCCAAGAATCTGTTTGGTGGCCTGGATGTTCTACTGATATTGGAGCCACTGTGGAAAATTGTGTTGTGTGCATTGAGCACAGACAACAACGAAAGGAACCTCTATTGACGACTGAATTGCCTCAAGAACCTTGGACTTACCTTGGAGCCGATCTTTTTAAATGTAACCAGAACTGGTACTTGGTTATTCAGGATTATTACCCTCGGTTTTTGGAACTAGTTCAAATTAATTCACTAACTTCTGGTTCAGTAATTGGAAAGCTAAAGAACATATTCGCTAGGCATGGTATCCCAATAGAAATGCGGACAGATGGGGGAACACAGTTCACGTCCGAGGAATTCAAGAAATTCTCTCTAGAGTATGGGTTTAGAACAACTACAAGCAGCCCCTACTTTCCGCAGTCTAATGGAGAAGCCGAAAATGCTGTAGCTATTGCAAAAAGAATTCTGCTTAAGTGCCCTGGCCCTAATCTTGGCTTATTGGCTTACCGAACAACTAAGTTAGAATCTGGATTATCACCTGCAGAATTATTATATGGTCGCAAGTTGAGAACGACTCTGCCTTCTCTCAATGACTTCAAAATGGTAGAAAAAGATGAAATCAAGTCATTCCGCAAGCGGGATAATGAAATAAAGGCTCGTGACAAGAGAAACTTTGACGGACGTAAAGGCGTAAAAGAGTTGTCTACCCTTGCCATTGGGGAAAAAGTCTGGGTCAGAGATGTACGAACCAGGGGCACGATTAAAGCCAGGGCGGATTATCCACGTTCCTACATAGTTACTCTGACGAACGGTTCAGAGATAAGGAGAAACCGATGGCACCTGATGCCATTGCAAAAAGAAAATCCGCCACATCTACCACAGGAATCGACCGTTCAAGATGCAAAGAACATTCCATCAAACGGAAACGTCTTTAAAAGATCGTCTAGAGAACGGCGACCACCAGCAAGATACAGCTTTTTTTTATTCATGTTAATAGCCTCCAAAGCTGATTAGACAAATTGAATACAGGTTACTTTACCTCCGTCCTTTGTCAGCTTTTGTGTTAATCCTACAGGACTACCGCGGTTTCAGAACTACTGTTCCATCATCAGGTCAGATTTCAAGATAATAAAAGTTCACCATGTCTGTCGTCACACATTAAAAAATTATTACAAAATTACATTGAATCACACACACACGAGAAACACGACACGAACGGACATACATTTTGCGCACTGTTCAACTTGTACCGGCCGGTCGGTGATCACCTACCGGCCGGTACAAGTTGAACAGTGCGCAAAATGTATGTCCGTTCGTGTCGTGTTTCTCGTGTGTGTGTGATTCAATGTAATTTTGTAATAATTTTTAATGTGTGACGACAGACATGGTGAACTTTTATTATCTTGAAATCTGACCTGATGATGGAACAGTAGTTCTGAAACCGCGGTAGTCCTGTAGGATTAACACAAAAGCTGACAAAGGACGGAGGTAAAGTAACCTGTATTCAAGATACAGCTGTTAAATAGGCTTAACCTCTTTTTAATTTTGTAACGAAAGGGGGATGTGGTGTAATCAGATGTTTATAAATATCACATGTTTATGCCAACCTTTTGTTATTAGGAGTTTTGAAAAATAAATACAGTTAATGTTTGTGATCTTACAGTAATGTGTTCTTTAATTAATTATTTATAGATTTAATGTAACACTACTGATTTAAATAACACATACCTAAGAGACCTTACCATCAACAATCCTCGTATGCAGAACATTTAGTATCAGAACGCCACAGCTATACATCAATCGAGAAAAACATGGAAATAATTGAGATTTTACCAAAAAGCTTTAAACTTGATGTAAAAGAAGAATTCACCATCTACAAAGCAAAAAAGACTGATCCCAACAACATCCTCAACGATCAAACTTCTTTCAAATCAAATATTATATTTGATACATACATAGACAAACAAAAATGCAAAGATATCTAAAGTGAAAGTAAGAAGAACATCAACATAGACAGCATTGGAGAAAATAATAAGAAGAAGAAGAAGAATAAGAAGAAGAAGAAGACAACACCTTCGATGAATCAGTTTTATCTAGTTTGTGATAAGAGTAAGGTGCTGGCCAGCCCAAGTTCAATTTTAATCAGTTTTATTCTGTTTTACTAATTTTATCACTATGACAACTTTTAGTTTTAGTGACTGGGACAACCTTTTATTGAATCATTTGACAAACCACAATGTAATAATACATTGGATTATGTGGTAGTTGCATACTTTAGACCTGAAGAAGTTCTAAGGAACGAAACATGTTTTCTTTTGATAACCAGTGATTGGATAAGGTAATTTTATTTCATTATTAATAAATGTGAATTTTTTTCAAATTATTTTTTTTTTAGAAATAAATGTAACTTTTGTATTGTATCTAAATAAATTGATCGATTTCAAGCAACAAGTAGACTAGTATCAAATAAAATATATAAAAGTATTTTACGTAAAGCGCTGATTTGAACATGTATATAAAATATGTTACGTTGAAAAGAAAATTAAATACTTCATTACAGCCGAGACAAACGTAATAATACTTTGAGCGTAGTTAGCATACAGAATCAGTAGACTGGCCAAGTATGTATGTATGTGAGCCGTCGTTTATCGGTAGCAGAGAGCTGAGGTCAACCGCACACAAAGGAGTTTATTCAATAAACTCCGCGGTTACTTTGTACGGCGTCATGTTATTCCGGGGTTTTCTTTGGTCTTTGTCAGTCTACTGACAAACATTTACTTCTTCAGAATATACTCCTCTCCAAAGTTTAACAATATTAACTGATTCTAGTTATGGTTTTGTTGTGTCTAGTCAATGTTTTCTTCCTGTGAACAAACTTACTACGCAATTGATTTTTACTAGTAAAAAAACTAAGATACACGAACAACGATAGAGCCCTTTTGAAATGTTCGCTCATAATTGATAAATGATGTAAAACCATCCATAGCCCATTTAAAATCAAACCATGTTCGTTCACGGAAAAAAATATCTACATGGAATACACATGATTTTAATTTTAGGCACATCAATGAACAGTGATAATAAATTAAATATCTAGTATATTAAACAAGGTTCGGACGTTGAAGCCGCACTAATTGCCCTGAGGCCAAATTTATGGTCACCCTTTCATATTATAATACGTGGGCTTTGGAGCAACCCTTTGGACAGTCATTATTAGGGGTGGTTTTCTACAGTGATCTGGTGTGTTACCACCATGAAATACAAAAAGTGAAAATAGTAGTTCAAAATAATTAAATGTTAATTTCTTAAATTATTTCTTTTCATTAATCATATTTACTCATTGATTTTTAGAACTTTATATTTGTTGTTGTTGATAATAGCACTCTTGAGAAAGCCGTGTCAAAATATAAAAGAAATGTTGACAAATTAAATTTTATTAAAATTGTTGGACACAACTGTATTTTTTATGATTGCGGTCTCACAAATGAGGAAAGTTATTTGTCAACTTACTTTATTATTAATTAATGTAACAAACTCAAAACTATTATCTTGTAGCAATAGACCAAACTGATGTTTTTAGAATTAAATCAAGCTTGAATACATAAATTATTAATTGTTACAGTTGATGTAATTATGAGAATTTAGAGCTTTATTTCATTAGTATTCTAGCTTACAACAAAATTTCCGAAAAGACTATATAACTTATAAGCAAATTCAAGTAATCCACAAACAAATGTCATATTTGGTAAAAGTAAATGTATCTTTATCATATACTTTTCGACAGTTGTGGCAAGTATCAAATGATAGTAGGCACGTAGAGCATAGTCTGATGACTTGGTAATATCATGCCCAAGCACTTTGGTATCACAAGCAACATGTGTTGCATTACGTGATTGCCTATTCACCGAACTCTAACATAGGAAGAATTTAAAACTAGATGTCAGTTTTTTCTTTTTTTTATATTTCAAATATAAAAGTCTATTACGATGCTTTAATTCAGACAATTAAAATCTGTATGCTTGTTTTTCCATAAAAATAAGAAAATTCTTATTTTCATATTTGTACAAAACATTGCCAAATTCCCAACCCCACTTCTTTCTTCCAACACCACTCCACCACCTACATACATGTGCCGTTAATGTGTTTCGCCGTTATGCATTTGCCGTTATCAGCTGCACTTGTATAATGGCATCAAGTTATACAACTGTCTCACTCTTAAGCTGAAGTTAGAATCAGATCATTCAAAATTTAAGAAACTGCTGAAGACCATGTTGATAGAGAAAACTTATTAGTGTCCGAGATTTTCTTTAATTATTAATTAGGTTAATTTTAAGTTCATTTCTTTCTGAGTATTTATTTGTGAATATAAAATTGTACTCATTATGAAATCTTGACTTTGCTAATACATATTGTAATTTGTTGATTCTGGCAAATATATGACTTATGAACAGATCGAAGAGAAGTGAAGACCTCATAATAAAAATATGTGAGTGTTGGTGACTCAGTGTAATGATGACGTCCGATTTCAATTGAGAATAATAACTTTCAAAGGAAGATTCAGATTGACTTCAAACTTTCAAAGTAGGCCTAAATTTTTTTGCATAAGTTGTTGACGTATTTCGTTGAACTCACCGTAACAGCTGCTGTAGGCCTTCCTACCCTCAATCCTATAGTCAACAGTCTTGTAGAAAATGAAAATAATAGGTCCACTTTAAATAATAGCTCTAATAAGAATAGCCTGAATGTAATTTTCCTAAATACAAATGGAATTCTAGGTAAAATTGAACAACTTGAGATCTTTTTGGAAGAGGAACAGCCAGACTTTGTACTTTTGGCTGAGCATGGGCTAGATAGCAGTAGCTTAAATACACTGGAGATAAATAATTTTTCACTAGTTAACAGTTTCTGTAGAAGCAATAAAGGGAAAGGAGGCGTAGCTATCTATAAAAAATTAAGTATTAATGCCGAAGTGAAACTTATTGAAATAGGTAACAGCTTATCAGAAGAAGAGGTTTTTGAAAAAACACAAATTAAGGTGACTATGGGGGGAGTAGGGTTTATCATTGCGGCTGTTTACAGGACGCCTGATGACAGAAATGTTGATAGTTTCCTGGAAAAACTGGACCATTATATAAATTATTGCAAAGAAATAAAACCGGAACTAATTATTGGAGGCGATTTCAACATTGATATTCTGCAACAGAGCAACAAATCTAAAAAATTTCTCAACGTTCTTAAAAGTGTAGGAATGCAAACAAAAATTAATATCCCAACTAGAATAAACCACAATGACACAGAAACTTGTATCGACAATTTTGTAACTAATATAGAGAAAAGTAAAGCAAATGTAATCCAACCACTAATATCTGATCATCATGCCATTAGCCTAACCATACCCTTCTCAACAAATAATAGAAAAAAGACAAGTTTTTTATCAAGGAAAATAGGCCATACTAATCTGCAAGAACTCAAACACAGACTTGAAGCTGAAAGCTGGGATGAGGTTTACTTAGTGGAACCTGAAAATGTTGACTTACAGTATAATAAATTCATTGACACCTTCCTGTTTCATTACAATGTAGCATGCCCTCAGATTAGGAAGCAATTAAAAACAGAAAATAAAATTAAATGGATGAACAAAGAAGTACAAAATTGCAAAACTTATATGTTTCATTGCTATGCAGAATGAAAAAGGACTAAACTACCACAAGATAAACTAGCCTATAATAGAGCCAGAATCAATTTTGTAAACAAGATCAAATCGGCAAAGGCAGAATGGATGAATAGAATATTAGATTCATCTAATAATAAGTCTAGAGATGCATGGAAAATAATCGGGCATTTCAATTCTTCAACAAAATCCAATGTTGAAAAAAATATCATTTTGGAAGATAAAAATCAGAACAAAAAGATAGCAAATCCAACTTTAGTGGCAGAAACATTCAATAGCTTTTTCATAAACGTGGGAACTTCAGGAAATGGGCCTATGCACAACTCACCTCAAATTAAAAACAGGGACAATTCAATTGCAACCTTTGACAGATTTACATGTATTACTGAGCAGAAATGACTGGACACAATAAATAAATTCCAACCCAAAACCTCAAGCGGAGCAGACCAAATCAGTATGAAGGTTCTCAAGTTTTGTAGGTTAGAAATAGTTAAGCCTCTTTTAGCCATTTCCAATAATATGGTAAGTTATGGTTGCTTTCCAAATAGCTGTAAGATCTCGGTGGTTCGACCAATATTCAAGAAGGGAGACGAGACATTGGTAAGTGACTATCGTCCAATCTCACTCCTACCAGCCGTCTCTAAAATACTGGAGATAATTGTTTGCGATCAAATGACAGATTTTTTAGAAGAAAACAAATTGTTGAGTTTGAGGCAGTATGGGTTTAGGAGGGGAAAATCAACAAAATTAGCGTTGGTTGACTTCATTAGCGGCTGTATCGACGCGGCGGAGGGGAGTGAGTCGGTGATAGGTTGTTTTGCCGACTTGTCCAAGGCCTTCGACTGCGTCGATATATCGCTCCTGCTTTTGAAGTTAGAAAATTCAGGATTTCAGGGATCAGCCCTAAAATTATTAAAATCATATCTCACAAATAGAACACAAAAGACAGAAATACAACACAAATCAAAAAATAGAATAAAAAGTTTTCAATCCACACTTAAAACAGTAGTTTCAGGAGTTCCGCAAGGCTCAATACTAGGACCGGTTTTTTTCATTCTATACATCAACGACATCTCAGAAACTATTTTAGTCCATAATCTTTTTCAATTTGCAGATGGCACAACAATTTTTACAAAAAACAAAAAACCTCAACAGCTAGAAATAGAATCACACCAGATTGCAAACCAATTAACACAATACTTCTCCGAGCATTCACTAAACCTAAACTCGACCAAAACACACTTTCTACACATCCAAACACAGCAGAAAAAATACATTCAAATACACCCCCTCCTAGCCTATTCATTGGCGAAGACGAAATAGCAAATAATGTGGAGACGGCCGATTTCTTGGGAGTGAGGTTGGACGAGGGCATGACCTGGAATGAGCATGTTGGGTGGCTTGAGGGTAGACTAGCAAAGGGCCTATTTATCTTGAGACAAGTTTGTAAATTTAACAACAATCACTTGGCAAGGACTGTTTATTTTTCCCTCTTTGAAACACATATAAACTATTCAATTATCCTTTGGGGCTCAACCAAAGGAAATCTCAAAAAGATTTTTCTTCTTTAAAAAAAGGCAATAAGGGCTATGGCCAAGTTGCCCCCAGGGTCTCACTGTCAGGACACTTATGGGCAGCTAAACATTTTAACTGTTCCAAACCTTTTTATTTTTGAAAGTATAATGTACATTAAAAAGGAAAATAAACTCCCAACCGAAAAAAAATCACAAGTACAACACTCGTTTCAAATCAAACTTCTCAGAACTTCACAAATTGTCAATATATGAACGCAAACCGGAATATATAGGGAAAAAACTCTTTCAAGCCCTGCCAAGTGAGCTTCAAACTATTTCCAAGATAACAGTTTTTAAAAAGAGGCTAAAATCATACCTTGTTCAACATAGTTTTTATAGTATTGAAAGCTTTCTGGAGTTCGGAAAGTGACCTACCACTTCCACTGACATGGCCATCCGGTCCTTTGCCTACCTAAACCAATTACCTTAAGCCTTAGCAAGATTGTCCTGACCCCGTCAGGCAAAAAATGACAAGCTCAACGCCGCTTCGGTGGACTACTGAGCGCCGAGGGATGTATGTATGTATGTAGTTGTTGTAGTCATCCAATTCATTAATGAACTATTAGCCGTAATGAACGAGGTTAACTACATAGGGTGCTTATCACATGTTAATATTTTGCCAGTGTTGGATTGGCGCCATTTTGCCCATGATTCCCACCGTTTCCTTGGCAACCATCCCACACTTTACGTGCGATTCCTTGGCTACCAATTTGAGCTATTCTTATTGGTTGCAACCACCTTCAAAAATCACAGATACACTTTTAAAATATCTAATTATTTGTGGTTTGTTTTAAAACAACTTTGATTTTGAGTGTCTATGAATATGCCATTGACATTTTTACCATAGAAACTTCAGATACATGTGGATAATATGGCAAATAACAGATGGAAAAGTATAAGCAAAAGTTTAGTTAGCAAGAAAAAACGGCGGGAATCGTGGGTAAAATGGCGTCAAACAACAGGGGACACTTTTCCCTATCTGTTGAACACGCTATATATAGTTAACCTCGTTGGCCGTAATTGAATTCCTCATAAGTAAAACTTTGGAGTTGGTTTTAGTAGTGCTTGAGTTGTTTGTTTTCAATCAACATATAGAGTATGAATATTTCCTGCCATTACTGATACTGTTCAAAATGCAATTTGTTATTTTTTTAAATATGTAAAAAATAAGTGAAGAATAAAAACTAGATTTTCTATGTCAGATGATAAATATCTATATATTAATAAGCAAGCATGTTTCTTTTCCTCCTTTTTCTCAGCTTGTGCGCAAAATAGGAGAAATGCACGTATACCGTTAGAAAGGTAGTGTCCTGTAGATGGACAGAATCACATTATAATTAACATCAGCCTCCAGGGCTCTGCCCTACATTCTTTCAAAGTTTTCATATTAATCTTATATGAGAATGATAATTTAATAAATCATTAGACAGCTGTTAATAACAAATGCAAGCAAATCAGGAATAACTTATGTTTCAGTTATAAAACATTGTAAATCTAGTTGGCTTAAGTTGAAGTGCATTTTTGGTCAATTTTCGATCAGTGGGCGATCGCTAGTAAGAGTAAACAAACATAATTATAAGTATTTATAGTAAACAAACATAGTTCTGACAAATGGTATGTTGTTATCATTACGTACTATTTATTTTCTTATACAAATTTTTATTTTTAAGTAAAAGGCTGATGAATATTTTTGTGGGTGTATGAATTGTGCTTTTACATTAGTACCTGGGGGACGCATTTGCTCGATAAACTTTAACAATTTTGTTCAGTAATATCAGTTGCAGACGGTGCGCTAAAATGCCAAGTGACAAAAGGGTTATTCAAGATAAAGACGAGCTCGTTCACTGCGCTCACTCGCCTTCTTGATGAACACGTTCGCTTCGCTCACTCGCCTTTCAAGACTGTATTGGTAGGACTCAGCGTGTTGCACTTAGGTGTATTTGTTGAACCACTTGTTTAATCTGTAACACGTGGATTATAATTACCTCTTTGGTTTATAGCTGATTTCATTATACTTATTAATTCTTTTATTTTTAAATTCATTTGCAAATCAATAAATTGATTAGTTTTTATATACTTTTACATAACTTTTTTCATCTCAATATTCATAATCAGCAGTAAAAATTACGATTTCAAAATTATAAAATAGATCTATTATAATACAATCATAAATTAATAACTGGCTACAATCAACAACCACATGTTCTTACTGTAACACGTGGTTTGCACTTTGACAGTTTTCGTCAGCTGTTTTATTTTTTAATTTTTTTTTTAACTCCATAAGACAATGTTAAAAAATTTTAATTTTAACTAAAGATTATTACGTAATAATAATTTTCCTGACATAGTGACCTGTATTTATATTGTTTTTACCCCAAAACTAAGGTATGTGCAAAGTTTAATGAAAATCGTTAGGGCCATTTTTGAGATCGTTGTGCAAACATACATACATACATACATACGAATATATCTTACTCGTATTACAGTATAGGATAGGATTAGGGTTGTTCGTTCATTGCCATTAGTGCAGAATAAATGTTTTCCTATTAATATTCGTACATTAGATAAACTTATCGTATGTGCTCTAAGTATATTAACTTTTATATCTCGAATCTACTAAACAATTAATTGTATGTTCAAGTGGTGGAAGCAGAAGTAATTTTTTATATTAGTTATTAAATTAGTTTAATGTTAAGACACTCTCAGAGGGTTACTCAGTGTTATAACTTACCAAGATTGTTTGTCTTCTGAGGAGGGGAGATACAATGTATAATGCTCGGTTGTTTTGCTATCCGGAGGCAAGCGGCCAGAAAATGCGTTCATTTCCTGAGACTGATGCACCTTCCTGCTCTAATATTTCACTGTCCGTCTACAGTGGTTTGCCATTTTTACCCTTACCCATTATTAAGGATAAATCAAATATTTTTTATTACATCATATATTACTTTTAAGATACCTGGAAAGTTTTAATAAATGTTAATTATTTACTTGCTGGAAAATCATACATTGAGAAGTTAAGCATTAAGCAAATACACACCAATCTCTGAGAGGTTTGCACCGCTTGCTCTGAAACCGTTTGTATACTTTTAACAAAAATGCCACAGGCGTTGTTACAAAAAAAAATCGATTTCACAACTATACATTCCAAATGTTTTGGGGAAATATTGAATTGAAGATAATTTTTTTCATTTAACTTTTTCTGACGCTTTGTAATGAATAAGGGGTTTTCGACTCGTTTCAAGTCTTGTATAAGAAATAAAATAAAACTTTCAACTTAAAATTTTACCAAGGTTTCTTAAATTATGTAAATGTAAATATTTATTGAATAACTTGTAAAACTTTTCAAATGGTAAATTTTGTCTGTTTGGTTATTATGTAAGTGGTGTGAAATAGTAGATGTTTAATGTGAAATTGTAGAATCATCTCGTAGAGTCCAAAAGAACAAAGACTTAAAGAAACAAAAAATATAAACTTCAGCCTATACTGTGCACACTTAAGAAAAAAAAGCATTCCATAATGCAAGAAAAAATCGAAAGAAAGAATGGCTATTTAAAAGTAGTGATTCGTGAAGCAATACTGATTACTGTAACTAAACCATTAGATAAAATCAACAATCAACTGAGATAATGGCCTTCTTAACTCAGCAGAACATATGGATTCCAATTTTGAAAAGTCTATAAAAATTGTCTATAAAATATTGTTTACACGTTTATTTTGATACATTTTTTTCTTAATTTTACTGGTTTATTTAATTAAAAAAAAGAAAATTATGAATTTTAATAATGTCAAATATTTGCTTGTACATATATAAAAAAAATCAAACTCTGATAAAGTGTCACAGAGCCGTCGAAACTGTTATAATTCTTAAAAAAAGTAAGTAAGCATACAAAATCCCAAAAAGCATTTTCATTACAAAATATATTGTCTGGCATAAATCCCGGAGAGCATGTAGGGGCGGTGTGGGCTGTCACCACGTCTTTACTGTGCAAACGTTCGGATTACACGGTGAATAATCCTTAAACAATCGAAGTACATATAATATACCTAGATATTCTAATACTGTTATAATTTTACAATAATTCTTAAATTAATTTTACAGTCCATTGGTCAGGATTATCTTTTCTCTTTTATTTATTGATTATTTTTTTTACTAGCCAATGAAATTACGGTAAAGAAAAATATTACTCTAAAGTTACAACTTATAAATAAATAACATGTAAAATAGTAGTTATATTTAAATATTTTTCATTTTCAACAGAAAAGGCTCTATTCTACGACAACAGTTTTATATTGAGGCATACAAGTTACAGCTTCCCCAAATTTATGGAGCAATCTCCAAGCCCTGAAATGAAAAACCGCCGCACCGGCCGCCGGAGCTCATTTGCATCCCAAAACTTGTAATTGAGTTTCATTCTACAGTACAGTTGGGATGGTCAAAAAAGCTTAATTGGAATTAGTATAATATCTTAACTTGTAAAACACATTCATAGAAATTATTACATCTTCAACATTTAACACTAATACATTGAAAATCAAGATTAATAGATCACTAAAGAAATATGTTACAAGAATTAATTATCTGCCACATATAAATTATCAGGTAAGATACTGGTAGCGCTTGCACAAGATATGATTTATATCACGGTAGTAATTCCCCGTAAAATTAATATACACCATCATGAGATGTTTTGTGAGAAGAATTTTAAAGTGAAAATTTTTTGACCTGTTTAAAATTTAAAATCATTACAACAACAATATAGCTTTTTATTATTTTTTTTTTTGTATTTTATTTTTACGGAAGGCATTAACCATATTTTATTTAAAGACAATTTGTCTTCTTAAATATTCCATTTGTCTAATTTCAAAATCCATTGTTTTATAGTCTTTTTACAACAAGAATCAGTACCGCTTGATAACTTAATTATACTTTGATTAAATTAACCACCATTTAACATTACATTAAAATGGTAGCTCTCACTAATGTGTTAAGTAATTTCTATTTAAAATATAAATACGTAACCAGTCTTGAACTCAAATCATTTCCTACTGTAAAGTTACTAACCAATATCGATAACTAAGGTTGGTTTTTGGATAGGGCTAAATGCCTATGTAGTAAGGATTATTGGGATGGACGGGATGAGCAGGCTTACCTTACAGAGTGAAGGCATCCTTTTATAGAAGACATAATAGACACACAACTAAACCAAATTTTGAATATTTTAAGGCCACTGACCTATTTGTCAACTTCATGTTGTTATCTACGAGATATCTAAGAGTCCAAGCACTACTTCTCTCTATCAGCGGACGTTTACAAGGCATGTGATGTAAAACCTTTCCCAAGCTGAACCTTTATGTGCTTTCTTCATTTTTTTTACTGTAGTTCAGCTTGTCTGCTTTTACATCAGGAACGGAGACTTTGTCGAGCCTTCGCTGTGGTGTGCTGTAATGGCCAAAGGGTGTATGTTGTACTTCAGGGCCTGCACCCTTAGAACTGGGATGTCCACTACCCAATACTAGCTCAAAGTACCGAGCTGGGCGAACAGGCGTGGCTCTCTTTAAAACTGAAGGAGGTCAGCTTCGGCTGTGCCGAGCTCTGGCGGAGGTGGCTTTGCCAATCGAAGAAAATGAGAAAATGAGTCAGGATGTCGGGGATCTGGGGCTTCCGTGACCTTCGGGCGCGGTTGCAATGTAGCCGGCGTCTTTGGCGTGCGGGTTTCCAGAGACCTAGTTATTCCGCTTGGGTACTACCCATATCCCAAGTAAAACCTAATATGGGGACCTCGGGATCCGGTTCAAGCCCCTGGCTTCGGCCAATCCGGATGTTGTGTTGGATTCGAGGGGGTAGTGGTTGGTTGGTGCATGCTCGGCACACAGCTTCGGCTGGGGGGGGGGGGGGGGGGGGAGGGTGATTCAGCCTCATCTGGGGGCGTTGCTCACATACGAAAGTTGAGAAGTAGCTTGGATAGTGCTGCCACCGACACTCACAGCGGTTTGTCGATTTGGGTTCACTGCCGGTTGAGTACCACTGGCCAGGTGAATTCCGGTTTTGTGGGGGTCTAATCCTCCTTAATGTGATTTGGAGCACTTGTTTCTATAACTCCCCTTGTCGCAAGACAGGTCCGGTATGGCTAACGCTAGGTACGGACAGTCGGTGAGGGTAGGGGGAGCCACCATAAGGACCTAGTCCTTATGGGAGGAGCATTAAACAAAATGGAATGGAATGGAAATTGAATGTCTGCTTTAACATAAACAGTTTCTAGGGGAGTTCCACACTACAGGATTTGTTCCACAGCAACAACCTGTGTGCTTAATTGATTTTTTCTGCCTCTCCTTAAATAGACAAAATTCGGCAGGTTTAGAAAAAAGAGGTGTTGATTGATATCCTCGAAATAAAAAATACCAATTCAACAAATGATATATTTTAAACATGGCATATAAAGTTTAGCCTTGGTTATAAAATAAACACAATTATTAAATATTTGGGTTGTTTTAAATGAACTGGTTTTGTAATGACAAGAAATGTAACAGCAGTGATAAGCATACTTGGATTTGGTGCCTCCTGTGATGCGGTTGAACTGTGATGCTGGGAGATATCTGACGGTCGTGATATCAATTCCGCCATCAATCATCTGCAGGTGCCGCGTCGTCTTCAATCTCTTGTATTGATATAGGCTACTGCGGACGTTCATGTGTTGTTAAATCATGAATGTTCCTCTATGTAAAAAAGTTAGTTTAAAATCAACCACTGTCTAATAATAAGTATCCTATCCAATCTCATAACTAATATACTTTGTCAATTAAAATACATAAATATTAGTAACGTACGTACAATCGAATTCGGTAAAATATTTTTTGAAAATACCAAAACTAAAGATAACAACAGCATTTTTGTATTGTTAAAAGAAAGAGAAAATTGAAAAATCTTTAAAGCAAAATAACCCCTTTACAACTCATAAAAACTCAAATTTAAAGTGATTCAGAGACCACTCTGAAAATTTAAAGAATCTAATAGAAAAACATATGAGAAATTAAAATATTACTGCGATATAAAATATTACTCCGAATATTCTACAGCAGTTATCATATAAGCAAGTTTTTTTTTTCATTTTAAAGTTCTTAAACAGTTCAACACATGGAATAATCTGAACGAACGATGAACTAGTAAAATAATAAACGACGTATTTTTTATATTACATCTCTTTATTTGGTTTTCGTTTTATTAAAAATGCTGCAAAAAGAAAATGTTTGAATAAAACTATAAAAGGTTACAAAAATCAAATCATTCTTGATATCTGTGTTTTAAACATTTTACACATGTCTGAAATGTAATCTGATATTTGGTTCATTTATGGATATTTTATCGACCATAGCTATGGAGCAGTTTAGTAGAATTATGTAATTAATTCAAGACTTATTACTTACAATCGTTGGTGATCTAAACAATATTACATCAAACTGAGAGTCAAAACTAAAAACAAATTTTGTAAGTTTTATTATTTAAATTAGATAAGTTTTGTACCACATTAAGACCTATACATTATCTACACAATAGTAATAGACCTTGCTCTATTACCACCCCTGTAGTAATCAAGCGGGGGTAACGTAAAACGGACGTGAGTTATGGGACAAGCAGGGGCGAGTGGACCGGTCACGCCACCCCGGACCTCGCTCTAGTGGGCGGCTACCGCCCCGCACACTACCTCTAGTCGTGCATGCCATAGCCTACTGTATATAGAGGAGCTATAAACTGTGAAACACTGATTCTAAGCACTGAATTTAATTCATTTCTATCAGAACAACGCTTAAAAAAGAAAGTGACTCCAACAGCCCAATTAGGTTTTCTTTAATTAATATTTTTTTTTTTTTTTAAGGTAAACTGAACGAATATTCTCCGTGCCATGATTGCATGAAAACTATTAAACTATACTATAATTAAATTTTTTATTCATTCAAAAAAAAAACAATGAACATTTATATTGAAAAGTTATTTTGCATAAGAGCTGCTATTATTATTATTATTGAAATAACTCTGAATGGATTTTTATTAAACATTTAATTGATCAACATGTTTCGGGCTTAAGCCTATGATCACGGTCTTCCTATCTAATTTTACATTAACTTTAAATAAACTTAACAATCTAAATAAACTACTTTCAGTTCTTGTATTGTCAGCTGATTTCTTTTATTTATCTTGGCCTCTGGTTTTCGACTTTCAATATTTCATCAAATAATAAATGTTTTTTGCACTTTGTTGCATGTTTATCATATTTGACTGGTCTTTTTTGCAGTAAAATAAATGTGAAACTCTTCTTTAACGTCTAACTTTTTTCTATTTTTGGCTATATTCTAAAATCTCAAGATCCTCTTTTATCGACTTGATGCTGTGGTTGTTTTTGAGCATGTGTTTTGCGACATTCGACTGCATGCTTGTCAATTTTTTTTAATTAAAGGTTTTAAAAAAAAATACCCGTCAAATATGATAAACATGCAACGAAGTACAAAAAAAAACATTTATTAATTGATGAAATATTGAAAGTCGAAAACCAGAGGCCAAAATAAATAAAAGAAATCAGCTGACAATACAAGAACTGAAAGTAGTTTATTTAGTTTGTTAGTTTATTTAATGTTAATGTAAAATTAGATAGGAAGACCGTTATCATGGGTTTAAGCCCGAAAAGTGTTGGTCAATTTTAACAAAAAACCATTGAGAGTGCTGAGTTAAATTATTTCAATAATAATAATAAATGAACATTTAATAATTAAATTGACGAATGAGGACATGGGGTTGTTCAATGAGTTATCCAACGGTTTACTTAAGTAAATTTTGTGCAAAATTTAAGTAATTCGTATTAATTTTGAAACATCTCAATTGCCGTTATATTTAACATTAAACATTGCGCAGTGTTAACTGTCTACCATGTACTGGTGTACAATATGCACAGAAGTCAAAAAACGAATTCCAGGGATCATGTCTAAACTTATATTCGAGTCTTAGACTTGAGTACCCCCATGCAGATCATTCTAATAACACCCTTTTAAAATAAATTTACCAATAATTTTTAGAAATAATATTCCAAAATAAATTAATTATGAGTAAATTAAGATAAAAAGAGACTTGATATTGTTTCTTTGTTGATCCTACAACCTCCTGTGGAATTGTACAATAAAAGAGAATTATTGGCAACTGCCCATTCCTATAGAGCTAAACTGACCAATAACGGAGCCCATCCGACTAAGGCTGTAACGGCAAGCTGATAACATCAGTCTGGTCGGACATCCACTGCCTGACTACGACGCTGAGATTCCACGAAGAAATTATATTAAAAAAGTAAGATTGGCGATCAAAACTAATCCATCATTATTATTAATGTTACACTAAGATTATTTTGCTTTACTTTTTAAATATAAAATTTTCTTTTTTTGTAGTTTAAGGAAATCTAGTTAATAAATCACTTGTAGCAGAATAAAGGAAGATCCAGTTGTAAATTAGGGAATGTTAAGCTAAAAAAAAGAATACTAATCAATTTTGAAAGCGAGGTACATATGCAGTTTTGTATTTTTCATACACTCGTCAACATGACTATTTTCCTCTATTTACATTTAACTATGCTTGTTAAAAAATAACAATAATAATGGTATACTAAGGTGTTTTTTATAAGATACAATATAACTTTATATTGAATTATTTATGAACGACTGTAAAATATCTTTTTGTTAAAAAGTCTGTGACGACGGATATGATGGATCGGGGATGGTTTATCGAGCCATTGCGTTCTCATCAACACGGCAGTATCATGCTCCACCGCTGATCTACCTGGTTTCATAAGCTACTATGAGGTCCTCAGAGTATCGGATGAGTCGCGGTTAGTGCCGGACTTGGGGACCACGGCAGCGTTGTCGTTGGTTCTAATCCACGTTCTGCCAATGAATTTTATCAATACCATTCACATTGTACTCTGGCGGCTCACCTATATACCTATATACTGTATACTTTGTCTAATACATCCACGCACGAACCATCCAAGCGGCAGAAGAACCTTAATCTAAGCCCATTTACATTTCCTAAAATGTACGACTCAATAACTCATAAAATCGAGTTCTCGTCCACACTATAATATGGCTTGCATGACATTTATTGTTCAGTACGCTTCAGTACACATTGGTGATATTAACTCACTTTTATGTCTATAGGACGAACTATTTATATTTAATATATACGAAAAAATTTCAAAAAATCATTTTATATATGAAATCCAAAATCATAAAAATGCACAATAATGTGAAAACGAAAGTGTTATACTTCAAACGAACAATAATATCCCAATAGCCACTGTAGCTACACATGGATAGTGTGGCATCTTGTTAAGAAATAAAACTACTTAGCTTTGACTTAGTGAAATGTTTTAAATTTTCTTTGCTATATGGTTACAAAAACTTGTTTTTTATTTAATGAAAATCAAAATACTAATAATTGAGCTGTAAAATGTGTATTTTATCTCATCGTTGTGATGGGAACTGTTGAAAGAGATAAAACCCACATTTTATTGTTTGATTTTTAATCTTAAGTCTACTATGGTTACAATAATTTAATTTACTCTTTCATGTTTAATTAATTTGTTAAATGGTACTATTAAAGGTATAAATTAATGTAACAAACAGAAAAATACAAAGAGAAAAATATTATGGTTGTGATAAATACAAATTATCTGTTCAAGGTTTAAGTTTTTATTCTTGAAAGACATAATTTCTTGGGTGAGGTGATTATTATCTGAAGTTGCTGTTTGAGGTTTTTTGGGCATCACTCACCTTAATTAATTAATTGTGGAGACGGTAGTCCTTGTCAATAAATAAAAACACAAAAACACACGAAAAACACGAAAAAAAACACACAAAACTACATAAGACCATGTTTAAGTTTTTTATAATAGTTTTTTTGTTTTTTTTTAGGAAATGTTTAATTTAACATGTTGCAATTAACTGCAAGATATATTTGTGATAATCAGTTTGAAAAGATAATGGCTTAGTGATATGAATAAAAACTAAAGAATGTCTTGGAGTTTTAAGACTTTACTTCCAACCATAGCCCTAAACGGATTTACGAGGTTTATGGATGTTTACATTAGGGTAACAGATGAGGGCGCCTTAAAAGCCTGTATTGCCCGGACGTGCGCAGCTGCTACCGCTTAACTTCGCACAGAGTGATGTGTGTGTGTGCGTGTGTGTGTTCGTGTGTGTGTGTGTGTGTGTGTGTGTGTGTGTGTGTGTGTGTGTGTGTGTGTGTGTGTGTGTGTGTGTGTGTGTGTGTGTGTGTGTGTGTGTGTGTGTGTGTGTGTGTGTGTGTGTGTGTGTGTGTGTGTGTGTGTGTGTGTGTGTGTGTGTGTGTGTGTGTGTGTGTGTGTGTGTGTGTGTGTGTATTGCTGGTTGCCAATGGAACCATACACTACCGTGCATATGTAAGAATTTCGTCCTTCCATTATTTATGTTCATGATAAAGGTCTACTGTTCAAACCACAGAATCATGTTGTATGCTTGCTTTGGAAGGATATTAAATTTTGTGTTTGTGTCATACCTTCAATAAAGGTAAAACGAAACCAAAAAAATTTTAAATTATAATTTACTTTTTAGCTTAGCATTTATAATAATAAAAAAACAAACACGGCTATGGAAACAGTTTTGTCAATGATTAGATGGCTTTGCAAAATTTTTGTCGACAAACAAGTTGAAATTTAATACAGATTTTACACCACAAATAAAAGGTAATGATTTACTTGGAGTGTGTTTATTTTTAATCACAATACCATCGGGACCGAGCTTAAGCTCGGTAAAATTATTACTCTCGTTTCTCACATAAAGCTCGTTCGCTCCGCTCACTCGCCAGGCCGAAGGTTTGCTGCACATTGATATGATTTTCCTAAAATCACAGGTTAAATCATGTAACACATTGGTTTATTTTATCTACAGTTATCAGCTGATGTTTGTTCAATTTAAAAATCTCCATAAGGATAACATGGGATCTTTGAAGGGCTCTAGCGCGAAAACCGGATTTTTCCCAGCTATGGGACCAGCTCCAATCGATTTCTCGTGGCCAAAACCCCCATATTCAATGAAAAAATCAAAAATCCTTGGAGCGAAAAAAAACTTTGCCCGTACAAACGGAGTTTGTTTTAGAGTATAAGATAAGATTTCGTTTATCAGTCAAATTGCTCTCGGAACTGAATATTACCTAGTTACTTTATAATAGATCTGTAAATCTTAAACATTAAACTAATGGATGTCTACAATCTTATTTCCTAATAAGTAATTCGAGACTCACTCTCTCTCAAATTCAAGTTGATGTATGTTTAATGGTTATCATAACATTAATTGACATTTAATTTAAAAGTGTATGAGGAGATCTGTCTTAAGAAGTGTAAGAATGAAAACTTGAATAATCTACCACATTGAAATAGTTCAAGATCAACTGAATGTAAAATCCACTTAAATTACATGGTGAACGGGGACTTAATTACAAGTTGGAAAATGCAAATGGCTTCCAGGCCCGGGTTTATTCATCTCTGGGCGGGGATTGCGCCATAACTTTTGGCCGGCCTGTTACTAAGTGTACATTTAGTAACATAGACGCACTCGGGATACTCAACAGAGACCATTTCTTTCAGTTGTGAAACCCGGTAATGAATCCTTTGTGAATGTGATGAGTTTCACGCTGACAAAAACATAATTAAGTAGAAAAGATTTTGGCATTTTTATGATTTGTATTGATAGTTTTTAAAATCTTTCAGTAATATTTGAAATTTTATTATACAGGGTAAACAACTTAACTGTGCCACCATTGGCATATCCTAAACTATGAGATTTAGAGGAAACTTTAAATGAGGAACATCACCTATTTCTTTTAAGTCAATAAAAAATATGAATTCCATTTTCTTCTAAATGGCTGCCATTTTCCAATATGGCGGCCAACTTTAAAATTTATTATGGAACACCCTACATTTTATGGTGTTTTTGAAATTTAGATGTAATTTTAAGACATTTTTATTCTTTGACATTTTTCTCTAAATCTAACGGTTAGAGAGCTAAAGGTAATTAAAGTTCATTTTTAGTTCCATAAGAATAACATGGGGCAAACTTTATCTGTATAAACGATGGAAAATTTTAATAACTTACGACAAAACAAATTTTAATCAAAACTATTTAAAATAACATTATAAGACATTTTCATTTTCTGATCTATGCTTATTTACTTATAAAAATCTTCAGAGATAATGGACATGAATGTTTGCTATATGCTATTTTTATGGGCTGTACTGACACTTGCACAGACGTTTCCCCCGTTCGGATTACGAGAATAAATTAAAATATAAAGTTGTCTTAAAATTAAGAGTAGAATAAAAAAATTACATAACATTTGATTGGTTTGTATCTAAAATTAATGATTACAGGTCTGGATAGATTACTTCGGTTACATCCTGTGCATTGAAATTATTGTTAATAGATAGAGCACAATGTTACAGTTTGCCTTTTTGAAAAATGTATTATGTAAAAATTAAAAGGGGATGTTCTGAGACACCCGGTATTATTACTGTGATACTAGTTTTCTTGATATCTTCTTAATTAAGCAGGTTAAATAATAAAATTTCTCATAACACTTCTCGATTTAATTTACACTGATACTACAAGTACACACACTACCTTAAATATACATCTAATATGCTACAATTTTGCTTAACTACTGTATACTTGTTTACTGTTTACAAAATTATGCTTTTTCATCACAGAGGTTACTCTGTTGATGGATGGACTTAAGTAAAAAAACCTTTCTTTAAGTAGCCATGGAAAACGACGTCTTTCGTTAATAATGATACTTAATTTAATTTGCAGAACTTTGTAATGCATTGGGACCAAAAGCATTAAACACACTTGAGACAATCCCGGTGCCCTCATTTATTTCTCAGCGATAAACTTACAGCAATCACGTGCGCGAGGCCTTAACTAGTCCACGACCTGAATAGCTTTGCTGCGAAAACTAAATAGAATTGTAGTTAGAAATAAATTATTTTAACTAAACTTATTTCAATTAATTAACAAATTTCTTTATATTTTGTCATTCACTTGTTTTGGCACTTAAAGTTTAATTGAGTAAATTGATTATTTACATTTGGCTTTTTGTGTTAGTCCTAATTGAAGTTAAACCTAAAAAATACCTAACGAAAATACGAGATAGGTGTAACTAAACCGAATTTAAAGAATGATTCAAGTAGATCTCCAAATTTGTTGACTCAAACGCACAAAACATTAAACATGTTACTTTTGTGTCTAGCTAATATTTTACCATGCACATTAAATCCCTGGAAAGTTTCATTACCCTTATTTTTAGATAAAGCAATAGATGTAAAAAAATTATTAGCAGTTCTGATTTGATTTCATCATCACTCATTTCATATAATTTAAAATTCCATATGATATTTTAATGCGTTTAATTCATAAATAGCTAACATATTGGGTTTTAAAGTAACCAAATAAGCAGTATTTTTTGTACCTAATTTTTTTAGTAGTATAAAATGACAAAAGTAGGTACTACTAATATGTCTAAATGGAAAAATGTATTTGTTTATTTTCTACTGACGATGTACATTAAAGTTTGATTCATTAGCATATTTAATACTATTCTTTACCAATGCAAGATATATATTTGTATAACGTGTAAATATAGTAACAACATGAAGGTTCAATGTGAGGAAGTCGTACATCCAAAAGAGCCATGTATGGGCGGTGCTCGTGTCAGTCCCAGACGCGGGGGCTCGTGTGGTACTGTTGTTTGAGGCACATGGATATCTGAAAGTTTCAATCTGTGTTATTAATGCAATCAGCCAATTTTTTGCGATTAAATCATTTAATAAAGTTTTAAAATAAAAAAGAAGTCATATTTTTAAACACTAATGGTGTAGGTAGTATTCGTTTACAGCTTTTATTTTATAAACTAATCTGTTTGTTTTTGTTTTTCAATATTTTGTTACGTGCCTCACGACAAATCTCAGTTGAATTTACATTTTAATAGGCAATTCAGCTTTCAAGTAACACGATTATTTAGATTATTATTTAGATGATACTTTTTATTGGTAGGATAGGTTACTGCATTTTTTGTAATTGTTTAAAATCTCTAAATCTTATTTAGTATATATTAAGGTTTTTAACTTTAATTATTTTTCGTAAATTATGTTTGGATATTAATTTTCTAGTTCATTAACATATAAATTAGGTTTTAAATAAGTAAAAATCAAAGAAACCAGTTACTTATTGAATTTATTATTTTCAGTTATTAGGTTATCACAAATTGTATATAGAAATAATCACTTTGCTACATTTGCGCTGTACCATATCATAGAGATATATAGTAAGTTTTGTGCTAGCATATGCTACTAAAGTACATTTTATATAATTCAATAATAAAGTTATTATCTTTAAATATTTATTGTTACATATATTTAAGATATAATTTTTCACAACATATCATTGAAATTATAAGTTTATTAAAGATGTACATTGAAGTATCTTCATATGTTTTCTGAGAAACCGTGTTATTAATTTTGCATCAACTGAAAACCTTTAAAAAATTTTAATTCATAGTTGTTGAGTGGAGTCTCGACTAATTTTTTCTAAACATATTGACAAGGTTGCTGGTATAATAAACAGTGTTATTTTTTTCCTCCGAAGACTCTCTCAGTTCACTGACTCTGTAAGTTTCTTCTTACAGCTAATTTTCCTTATTTGTGCCCTCACACCAGATATGGAGTCTCCATTTTGGGAACTGAATCAGTTCAGAAATTATTCAGACTGCAGAAAAAGGCATAAGACTTGTTTTTCGTGTGGGAAGGCTTGACTCATGCAAAGGAGTATTTTCTAGATATAATTTAATGACTTTTCCCTGCATTTATATTTTTGAATACTTTGTATTTCTGGCAAAAAACAAACACTTCTTTCATACAGGCCACACTTAATGGTTTAATTTCTTCAATGCTGATTCTCTTTCAATCCCTCGTCATAGAACCACCTTTTTCCAGAAACAAACTTTATTTTCCTCCATAAAATTATTTAATTCACTTCCTCCCAACCTCAAAACAGTAACATATGTAAGCATTTTTAGGAGGGGGCTGAGATCCTTTTTAGTCTCTAAATAAAAGTACAGTGTGGAAGATTTTGTTATTGATAACTATTTATCTTTTATTTTAATGTAAATATATGTAATATTTTGAAATTTTTAAATTGCTTATTTTAGTTTAATTTGTTTTTGGACATATCTGATGTTTATAAATGCTATAATTAGTCGTATGACAATAAAGAACTGATTAGTGATTACTATTAATAGTTCTTTCAGTAGGTTACGATTTTCTTTAGTCGAAATTACACCTTTCTGTAGCATGTAACTACAATGAATTGGGACTGATTGTCCATTTAATCCAAACTACTAGTACGCTACAACCAAACCAATGGTTGAAATTTCCCATTTTATTTGCTCTATTTGAACAGTCAATGCTAATGTTATTCTAAAAAAAATCATGTATATTATATTAGAAACATTTATATTATTGATAAATAATGGTATATTATAAACTATCACAGATGGAAGAACAAACGGGAAAATACCAACAATATTACAGATGTTATTTTTGCAGAATTCTTTTAAATTGTTTGTATTTTAAATTTTAAATTGAGTTTGAGTTGGAAACTCACACATTTTTGAATTAAAAGATAATGAATATTTTATAGTCTATCCTTCTAAATAAGGAAAATATCGATGTGTTTTATTTAAATTTGTAATGTTAAATTCAAAGGCTTTAGCTCGAGTTTTTTAAACGGTGCAATATGCAAAAGTGTTTCGATACCCGGTGAGGTTGTTTTTCATTTAGGGTCTTGGAGATAGCTCCATAACTTTAAGAACAATGAAGTCTGTCCATGTTTCAGACCTCAGTTTAAAGTTATTATACATATATCAGGGATTTTCTTGAGCCACAGCTAAAGAGTTATTGTAAAAATGGAATACTTTTTATGAATTCTATTCAAGCAAACAAAACTCAATGCGCATTACCATTTGTACCTCAGTTTTATGGTAAAATATTAATTAATGGATTAAAATGTTCTAAATTTGTAAATATTATTAATTACATATTTAATAATACTATTAAAGTAATATATATATGTATATAATTAGTAATACCATATACAAAAAAATATTCATTGTAACTTGGTTTGGAATTTTAATATAAACTTATTAAATGTGTAAGTTAACATGCCTAGTTAGATGTGCCACCCCGCCCCTACATGGTTTCTGGGATTTATGCCAGGCCAAACATATTGTTCACCTTCCAATTTTTGATATAATATTCATTGTATTTATAAAAAGAGATTTTTGGTGTAAAAAATACAAATATAAATAAATACCGAATCTAGATTAAGAACAAAGACGATTTTTTCAACAATTATCAAAATAAGAACCAATACAATTTATATCAGATATAGAGACCTATTCAATTGTTTTCAAGTACATGTTATGTAACATTGAAAGTTATATTGATTTGAATGTAAATTCTCAAACGATGGCAAATTTTGGGTACCCAATGTGGCCTTGAATTTAGGTAGTTAAAATCAGAAGACTCACTAGACGTCTCCTGATTAGGAATGTTTTGAACGTTTTTGGAAGACTGACAATGAGGTACTGACTGACACATCAAAACCCGTCACCAGCCCCTGGATATTCTTATCACTGATGAACAAGATTAACTAAATTTTTTTTGTTAATCACGTAATTAAGGTCAACGCAATAAAAAAATAATTGGTTCAGCAAATTTCAGAACAATTATTGCACCCAAGAGACATTTCATACAATTCTACAATACAATTCTATATAGAATCTAGCTGAAGATCACGTTGATATAGAATTGTTGAGCAATTGTTGAGCCACGTTGAGCAAAATTATAAAAAAATATTGTTTAATAAATGTGTTATATTTGTGGGATATGGCTTAAAAGTATGGGATTCTTATCAATGAAACGCCATTAGGTTCTGTGATTAGGGAAGTCTATTCTTAAAAATTATATGTGTATTTTCTTTTAAATGAAGTAAACTACTGTATGTCAGATACATATATTAATAATACTTGAAGTCCTTATGGCCAAAAAATCCTAAAAGCAGGTGTTGATAGATAAGCTTAGTTTGTTTAAATTAAATTAATATACAAATATACAGCTATTTAAATGTTTTGGTAACTCAACTACATATTGCACTAAACTGTTTGAATGGTGTGTATTATATTCAATAATAACAGTTTGTGGTCTCTATGCTAGAGATAATTTATTTTTCTACTACATTATTATAAATAATTACGGCTAGCAAAAGTTTCAATTCAAATATTTCATACGGACCGTATAATTTAAACAACATGATAAACAAGTGGTTAAAATTAGTTTAGGGTAATTTACCGTTCGTCACAGTTCGCTTATTTCAGTAGAACCGCTCTTTAATCTTGCTTTGTAGGGTCACCTCTAGTTAATTACTACTATTTACTTTAACTGACCTTTGCAAATTGTACTTATATAGTGTTTAGCTCCTATAAAGGATACCAGTTATTCTTTCCACTACAAAAAATGAACTTAATTTATACCACGAACTACGATAGAGGAGAGAGAAGTATGTTTCTGTACACCTATTTCAGAAGATATCCTCTGTTATTTCAACAGTTTTTAAGTTTTAATTTTTTTAATGATTTATAGCCATAGCATTGACCTTATTTGTATACAAAGTATTATACAAACTATAGACCTATTTATTTATTAACTTCGATCTATATATCCAAGTGGCGTATATTAAGCGAAACATGTTCTCATTTTTCAAAATTAGAATACGAGAGAATCCAGAGAGATGAAGGACACAGATTTTATAAAATACTTATATGAAGTGATCATGTTTATTTTGTCCTTTAAAAACATTACGTTTAGTATCCACTAGAAAACTATTTTATATTCAGTACCTAATACACTAAATGAGACAAGAATGTAAAATCTGAAGTTTTAGAAGATGTAAGAGATATATCTTATAAACTGTTTTAAACTGTTATAAACTGTCTTTTATCTCAGTGGTCATCATATAGAAAAATTTTGAATTTTTGCATGAATTTTATTTAGTTTTTTCATGCAACCAATTTACGTAAAACATAGTACTTATGGATTACCTATTTTAATGTGAAGATGTAACCAAACATTATGTAGGCCTATGCTTTCTATTAGATGAAATTTACAAATTAAAAATTGCTTATATCATTAATAAAACTATTTATTCTAACCAAGACTATAAAACATTTTAATATTATTTATCTTCATAAATTGCGTACTTCAATTGACAAAAATATGAGCCTTATGTGACGGAGGACAGTAATATATGTCGACACTTGGACGCCGAACTGTCACTCGTGAGATGGAGAAAAGTAATTAAACCTTCTCTGAAAAGTTATCTCCTATTTTCTTGACGTCTTCAAGTCCAGTGGCTAACAACGCTAATAACGGTTTTTATTAGGTGTTTGAAAATTAAAAAGGAATTAGTTCAACATTCCATTAGTGTAAATTTCAATAACTTATATCTAAAAAAAAGTGACTAATACTCACTATGAGTAAATTCAATGAAGTTCCAAGAAATCGCGCTTTCTTCATTAAATAAGTGCTTAATAAATGTCGAACTAAAAGTGGTTTTACTACTTAAAAAATTTACAAAACAAACAATTCATACTGGTCAATTGTATGATAATTCATTTGGTGTGCTAAATGACGATGCATCTTCGAGCAAAAAGGTAATATTTCTCTGTTAACGTTCTTATAGGGTTCATTTGGAATTTAAAATAGGCCCTTATATAGAAGTAAAATTTCTCTATGTTTTGATATTTTACTACTTTTTAACACGTTATATTCGTATAAACTTTAAAATGTTATAATTACTTGACAATGACTAGCATTCCTAATAAAGGACTAAGTGGTTAATGGGAAACAGCTCCAAAGTTGGCAAAAGTTTAAGTAACTCCATCACCCAAAGACATCAAAGCGTTGGGCCATACTCATCAACGTTTTAACCCAGGACATAATTGTTCTAAAATATTTAACCTAATACCAAACAAGCTATCAATTAATTATTTAATTTTTATCTGCAAATAATTATTTGAAATTGGAAAATACTCTTATAAATATATTTGACTTAAACATATATTAACTTAATAATTTGATAAACAACTTGAGATGTTTTTATCAGTTTATGTTACGCAATCATATATCTGAACTGAAAATCAGTCTTATGCTCTTGTATACTTTTTCTATTTTTCTAAAAGGTTTCCCTTTTTAATATGGGATTACATACAATTGTTAACTTAGGAGTATTCCTACCAGGGTCGCCTTTTAAGCAAAACGAGGGATTCCACTGAATGGAAGCTGTGTTGAAGTATTTGATCTCAAGCAACTCATTGCTCAAGAGGACAAACCGTATCCACATGCCTGGAAGATAGAGTAACTTTGGTGAATGGAAGCTGTGTTGAAGTATTTAGTCTCAAGCAACTCATTGCTCAAGAAGACAAACCGTATCCACATGCCTGGAAGATAGAGTAACTTTGGTGAATGGAAGCAGTGTTGAAGTATTTGGTCTCAAGCAACTCATTGCTCGAGAGGACAAACCGTATCCACATGCCTGGAAGATAGAGTAACTTTGGTGAATGGAAGCAGTGTTGAATTATTTGGTCTCAAGCAACTCATTGCTCAAGAAGACAAACCGTATCCACATGCCTGGAAGATAGAGTAACTTTGGTGAATGGAAGCAGCGTTGAAGTATTTGGTCTCAAGCAACTCATTGCTCAAGAAGACAAACCGTATCCACATGCCTGGAAGATAGAGTAACTTTGGTGAATGGAAGCAGTGTTGAAGTATTTGGTCTCAAGCAACTCATTGCTCAAGAAGACAAACCGTATCCACATGCCTGGAAGATAGAGTAACTTTGGTGAATGGAAGCAGTGTTGAAGTATTTGGTCTCAAGCAACTCATTGCTCGAGAGGACAAACCGTATCCACATGCCTGGAAGATAGAGTAACTTTGGTGAATGGAAGCAGTGTTGAAGTATTTGGTCTCAAGCAACTCATTGCTCAAGAAGACAAACCGTATCCACATGCCTGGAAGATAAGAGTAACTTTGGTGAATGGAAGCAGTGTTGAAGTATTTGGTCTCAAGCAACTCATTGCTCGAGAGGACAAACCGTATCCACATGCCTGGAAGATAGAGTAACTTTGGTGAATGGAAGCTGTGTTGAGGTATTTGGTCTCAAGCAACTAACGGCTCAAGAAGACAAACAGTATCCACGTGCCTGGAAGGTAGAGTGACTATCGGCGAATGTTAGATGTGTTGAATTATTTTTAATTGCTCAATAAGACAAACCGCAACCACGTGCCTGGAAAGTAGAGTGACTATCGGTGAATAGGGGCAATTTTACAGCCTTTGGTCCTAGTTCACTCATTGCTCAATGGACATGAAACTTTCTAGTATGTTACACGAATTTAAAACTACAAAAGATATAAACTGCATTTAGTAAATTGTAGATCACTTTAGTAATTTAACTAAATTAACAAAGAAATTACGTTCATTGAATGCAACTACTAAACTAAACTAAACATTACATTTCTTGCATTGTTTCCTTCTGTTGAATCCGTTTAATTATTCTAAATTGATTAGCTACTAGTAAACATATATCAGCCTTAAATAGATCTAAACATATATTTAATACCGAAGATATTTTTTGCTTGAGGAATGCTGTTTACAATTTTAATTATTTTACGTTCATTGGATAGATTTTGGCGTGAAGTGTTTCCTAAAATAAATTGGTAAAAACCATCCAAACGGAAGGACCGCCCAAGCCATAAAAAATCACGATTCAACCAATTGATTCACATTTTGAATGAAATTATAGCAAGTTACGTTACAAGTTCACTAAATAGGTATCAAGTGTGATAGTTCCCGACCGATACGAAGTCGAGTGCTGGGTTATTCTACAAGTCCAGTAAGCACCTTCTCCACAAGTTGACAAACGATATTTTTCATCAAACTACAACAAACTAAATCTATATGTTTACTTACTTACTTACTCCAGGGCCATTTATATCGCAGGTCATATTTAGCCGCACCAACAAATCTTCGCCAGGTTATCCGGTCCTCCGCATCTTCCTCTGAAGCCCCAATTCTTTCCATGTCTGCTTTAACTTGTTTCCACCATCTCTGTTTTGGTCTTCCTCGCGGCCGCCTTCCAACAGTATTGTCCTTTTAATATTTTTCTCATTCTGCATTCTTCACTCCTTCTTAGTACATGTCCTGCCCATCTTATTCTTCGACACTTAATTTCCCCTATGTTTAAATCTATATGTTTAAGCAAATATATATTTTTCATCACACTACATTGATATCACCTGTTTTCGACCTTCACTTCTACCAACGAAACACCTGTTTTGCCGGCCTAGGCCGGCAAAATTTTCCGGCCTAGGGCGGTAATGGAAACGGTAGCAAATAAATCTAGAATATTAGAAGGTATTTAACAACAACAACAACAAATAACAAATCAGTGACGTAGTTAGTATTTCAGCTGATAGCAACTGTTAAATACGTGTGACGTAGATGGGAAAATAGTGCTTTTCCATTGGAATCAGCTGTAGTCACTTACCGTTAGAGTACTAGTTTTGGTGGCCTTAGTTGATGTGAAGTGGTTGCCTAGCAACCAGAAACTCAAGCAGTACATCTCGCTAGGTTAGTTGAAGATGAGGTTATGTTTTGTTTGTTATGAACGAAAATGTAATGTTTTCACTTGTTTAGAATTTATTGAATTGTGTAGTGTGATGAAAAATATCGTTCATAACTCGGGCCGAAAGCGTTTTGCCAACCCCCGATCGTTTCAAGTTCTCGACTTCGTCTCGAACTTGAAACACGATCTCGGGGCCGGCAAAACGCCACTTTCGGCCCTTGTGACGAAATATACTATTACATGCAAGTCACTAATCTACTTCCCCATATTTACGAAGTTATACATTGTTTATTATACCTGCTCCTTGGAAACAGCTGAAACCTGGTGAAATTTCATTACAGGCTACCTACTTGTAGTGAAATTGCACTGGATTTAATGCGATTGGCACTTTAAATCCAGTCTCGGCAAGTTGTTCAATTTGAAGTACCTATTACGTTGAAAATCTGCAAACAAACTGCATTGAAATATCACAATAAAATGTATATGTATATGTAAATGTATATGTACTGTGGTTAATTTTTTATCAATATCAAAATTCTCTATTTTGAGGAACAGGTAAAAAAACAATATAAAATTCGCAATTATTTGCGTCCAAACAATAACCCTATCGAAATTTTCTAATATACGCATACATCTCTTACTATTACGTAACATTTTGATGATTTGTCAAATGATTTCACTTGACTTATGATCAAACGACAAATCAGGAACTCACCTCATGGAGCTGAAATATGTCAGTGTAACGGCTGCGTTTATCAGGCTGAGTTCATCACACAAATTTCAGTTTTATATAATCAAAAGTTAAACTGTAAAAATTACTTGAAAATTACATTGCACTTATTATTAATATATTTTAGCATCAATTGTTGTTAAAAGAGAAAGTATAGTATTTATAAATTTAAACATAATTCGATAATATTGTAAACTAATAGAAAATGGGAACTAAGAATGAACCGGTTTCACAATATTACATATGGTTTTTACATAAAAATTACTCATGATTAACAATCCAAGGTATAGCTTGAGTTGCAATAATGGCGGATGGTAAAATTAAAATTTGTCTTTATAGAGTACTTAAAAATGTAACTTTATGATTGCAAGTTAACCTAAAATTTTAAAATTAATATACCTTAAATGACTTCTTTGATAGCAAAAAATGCATGTATTCGATTAGTTAATATGCACATTCTTTTTAGTTATAAAGTAAAAAAATAAATAAATAAAAAACACTTAAGCTAGTGTCAAATAAATTATATCCTTACCCTTGATTTTTTAATGGTATGTTGTTGAATGAAGGTAAAATATACCTTGACTATGTCCACTGATCTATATCATTAATTTGTAAGTTGACCTTGGGTGTAAAAACAAACAAATTGTCATAACATTTGGTAAGTCTTTTTTGGCTGCCACTATGATAAATCTCGCTGCCCACAAAATATATTCATGATATAGACAGCGGGCCTTCTTGTCAACCGTATTGCGTGGAAACTCTCTGCAGGGGAATATAAGTGAACAGTCAGAGTCAGTTAGATGGCTAATCTCAGGTCAGGGCGGTGTCCGCCTGTTTGGGCCTGAAAACCACATGTCTCAGGAGCACATCTTTGTTATAACTGTACTAATACTCTTATTGAAGGAGAATTCTGTTGCCAATCGTAGTATAAATCATAACTTGAAGGGCATATTATTAAACTATGATGTGGTTGAACTGCGATGCCGGAAGATATCCGACGGTCGTGATATCAATTCCGCCATCAATCATCTGCAGGCGTCGCGTCGTCTTCAATCTCTTGTATTGATATAGGCTACTGCGGACGTTCATGTGTTGTTGAATCGACATAGATCTAGATGTTTATAGGAATAGATCTTATAAAGATTAGTTATTGGCTCAGTTTACTTTTAATGCACCAATGGAACATTGATTAATTAAATTTATACGCGATGCCTAGAGTATTTATAACCGTATAAATGAGGTAAATTTATTTGCCCAAACTTCATATTCTGCAACTGATTGTATTTGGTTTAATAATATTCCTATTTATGATGTAATATTATTCATGTTTATTTCAATGTTTATTTGTAGATAAATAAATTTATGTAGTCATGTACATTAATGTAATGATACTTCTTAAATATTAAAAATTACCACTAAAAGATTACCTATTTGATGATAAAATGAAAACTGAATTAAATTAAAATAATATTAATAAAACCTGTTTTACCAAAGACTGCTTCTCTGTTAGAGTCACATATCTTCTCAACGTATTAAAACAATAAAATAAACTGTTATCAACAAAAGTATTCTCTTACAGCTAAACGGGCCAATAACGTTGCCTATCTGACCAAAGCTGTAACGGCCGGCTGATAGCATCAGTCTGAAGTTACTTGCCTCGTTTTGAGGTCGCCAGATATCATCAATTGAACACCTCACCGCGTCATTGGCAATTCCAGTCCCAAACGATAGTATTAATCATCTATAATTTATTAAATGTAGAATAATTTTTAATAATTTACTTCCAACATAACCCTCATCTAATTCAATAAAATCAAATTACTTGTCGTTGTTACATATAAATTTGTTTTAATATTTAGGTTAAGTTAGGTTAGGTTGTTTCTCCTCAAAGTTACAGTTATTTTAGGTCACCTAACAAACCAGGTTGGTAAACCGATCAACTTGGTAATTTCATTAAATTCTCAGAATGATATAAGATATTGTGTCACTTGCCTAAATTAAGTGATAAATTATTCTCCATTAATCACAGTTGGATATTATGTATAACTAGGGGCTTATAGGAGCCAAGGCCCCTAAACAAATCCAAAAGGTGATGTCTGATAGTAAAGAAATAGCGCTTCACTCTATGGAAACTATTGAAGGTATTAGTATATATGTATATCTGCAGCACACAGATCTGTACGAAAGGAAATGATGGATTGAGGATGGTTTCACGAGCCATTGCCTTCTCATCACACGCATTATCATCCTTTCTGACTGGTTTGCCTGATACCTACAAACTACAGTGAATGTACTCCGTGATAGTGGTTCGGTTAAAGATCGATGTGAGTGCAAGGTTTCATTCGCTCATGTATTTATAGATACATGTAACTATTATACATATACATATATACATCCTATAACAATACAGTGTTTCAAACGGTTAGAGAATTTTAGAGTGTAGAAAATCAGAGATTTTGATTAATTTATTTATATGTATATTAATGTGTGTTGCTAACTAAGGCTGAGTAACATAAGTGATTAATAAGTTTCAATCTGACTGGATTATATGTGATTTATTAAGACTTTTCGTTACAATTGTTAAAAGTAATTTGGCATAGTTTGATTCTAAATTAAAAATTTTAAAATATTCGGGGAATCAAAACAGAAGAATTTTTTATTGCCATGTCAAACTGAGTAAAGAAGATGGTCCAACGTTTTTAACCTCACAGCATCTCAAGTTATTATACCATAGCTGTTTCTCTAGCAATTTATTTTAAAGTAGTTGGCGTTCCAATACAAATTTATAAGAATAAAAATAATTATTATTACTACGGTACTTTCAGTAATTTCATAATGTGACAAGTATTAACCACTAAAATAAACTTTATAAATTCGTATTAAACATAATTGATATAGTTTTAATCTGATCTTAATAGTCTAATAAAAGTTTTAAAAGTTACTCAATTGAAAAGTTTTAATTATCACTAAGACCTAAAGTATGAAATTTTATCTCATTGGCACACGTATATTGAGGCAATTAAGGAATCTTAATCTCATCTAAATGGATGGGGAGCGCGTGCTTGTAATTGTTGTTTGATTCGGACTTGTATTGCCATTTAACCTTTATCACCGTATGTCAAGTAATATAAATAGTAATTATAACATAAGGAATATAAAATCATAACTAATACTGAGAAATAACTTTATTCTTTGATGCAGAGATTATTCTTTTAAACTACTGTAGTCAATTATTCAATCGTTAAAATTTGTGCATGGGAAAATTCAGATTTGTTTATTAATCACAATAATTTTTTTATCAAAATTATTTTTTTATTAATCACAAAAACATCTACAATTATTTTTAATAAACAGTTGACTATATTTTATCTTTAATAAATTCATCATAGTCAACAGGAGTTGTTTCAAAAGGGATCTTGTTCAAAAGACATGGTTGATTCTTCTTACTTTAGAGAAAGTTGTTCAGACTTACAAAAGTAAAATATCTAAAGAAATTAGGCCTACCAATATCACCAATATATTTTTTCATTCATCGGAATCTCTAAAAGATTTTTTATTGTTTTTTTCATGTATTAAAGTTATGAAAGACTTTTGCACACATCATCTCAATAAGTTTTGTGTTTCGTGTAAGCACATATCAGAGGAGATATCATGTGCTATCATAAAAATAACCACATTTTTCAACAAATACATCACGACTTTGTATTATATCTTTAACCTCCATATTATACGATTTTAATTATAAACTTATATAGGACATTGAAAATATAGTACAATTTAAATACAGTGTATATTTCAAAGGATTTGCGTTTAGTGAACTATTAAATAAGGATGTTGTGCGACTATTTTGCATATAAATTAGTATTTTACTTTGTGTACACTGTAATTTAAAATTTTTTAAGATGTCTCATTGGATTTTTACCGTACCTAACTAACCGTTGGATGGATATGCCAGCCCAAACACGCCAGCAATATCTCGACCCCGCCTTTGAACCCATTTGCATTTTCCAACTTGTAATTGAGTTTCCCTCCGCAATGTAATGTGGCTTGTTTTTTGTGTGTTAATCTATTAGAAAATGAAAGAAATGCCGCTTAGATAAATATTAAAATACATTGTTACTGGACTATTTTAAAGATAATTACATATCTTAAATCTAAAAAGAGAATGAATCAACAAGTAACTGACGTAGTACTTCACGTCTGTGCTTTAAAAAACCAAGGTTTCTATATTTTATATCTCACCAAATTTGGTGCCATATATTTTCCTGTAGATGTCAAATTTGCCTTGTCCTCGATACCGGTTTCGCATCACTGACGCTCCATCTTCACTAGAGATTAATAAAACTACTGACTACATTAAAGCACATATTGTGATTGTCGAGAGTTAAAAATACAAAAGCCACATTAAAAAAAAATTTTTCTTAATTTTTGCCAAACGAATAACACTTACACACCGACGGTTTTGCTAGCAATGCTAGCACATGGCATTTGGGTGTTTGGGTCCATACGGTACGAAATAAGTATCTACTGTCTACTTGTCTGCCGTAGGCTAGGTAAAGAACGTGCTCTCTTTCATTATCAGCTGCTATAGGTTTCCTTTTTATCCAGACCATTGTAGAGTTTAAAAGTTATTTTGTTAGAAAATTCTTATTTTTTTATTTAGGAGACTGTTATTTTTATCCATAGAAAAATGTTTGTAGGTTAAATACTTTTCCCAAGCTCTACTTTTTATACTTATATTTTTTATTACACTGTTCAAAATCGTCAAAACTTACCTTGTATCATTTTGCGATTGTTACACAAGTGCTGGTCAACTTTAGAGGTCGGATGCATAATCAGAAAAATATACCAAATTTAGTGACAAAAAAAATAAATATGAGGTGTTAAGACTTCATAAAGTACAGTATTAAAGTTCTTATATGTGTGTTCAAATTAAAGATAGCGCTTATAATAATGTGCAGTTAATTTTATTAAAATCATATTAAATATTATTGAGTTTAAAAATATTTTAACAAGTTGAAGTATATATATTTTTAATAAATAATAATATTGAAAGTGGAGTACAACTGTGTTTATATAAAGTATGAATATTGCTTATTTGTCATTGGTAACTTCACCATAAAACCCTAATAATTACTTAACTTTAAAACTTTAAACTTTAACTTTAAAAAAATACTGTTAGACAATTTCAAAGTGGTGTAGCTATCACCCCTACAACATTTATGAAGTAATCTCACACCTGTGAAATGAAAAATAGCTGCAGAATGCGAAAAAAACCTTAGTTGTATTTAGGAAACCTTTTCACAAAAAGATGCAATGTTTAATTATCTCATTAATACTCACTCAAATTTTCAACTTTGTAAAAGCTAAGTAGTGTAATTCAAGATGGAAGTAATTTAGTTAAATGTGTATAATTATTGTCTACGTAGCTTGAAGTGAATCCTATACTCTCAAATCGATTATTTATCCAAAGTAGCACAAAAATGTATTTGAATGTTAAAGAACAAAATCTCCAATGGTTCAATTGTATGCTTACAAGCATATATGTCCAAGTCCAGTGCCTTGCAAGGATTGATGGAGTCGTAGATGTTTACATCATAGGCAACAGAGGAGGATGCGATGAAGGCATCTAAAACGTCCCAGGAACAGTTTGCACTCAGCAATCATTGTGTGCTGCTAGTCATTTAATTAAACATTTTACTTTTAATTAAGTAAGATCATACAAAACGTACCTAGTGGAACTCCTACTCCTACACTTTATCTAAAGGAATTAAATGCATATCAAGTGTATTGTTTAGTCTCAATGATCAAACATAATAAATCCTAATGATGTGAATAAACTGTATTTAAGTGAATTGTAAAAAAATGGCTTTATTATAGTTAGTTACTGTTTTAGTTGAGAAAGGGACGAATAGGAAAATGCAGTCATATTACTTTAATAATTATTTACCAGCTGCACAGTTAATAAACTACAAGTTATTTTATTTACATTACAAACTCTCAAGTTGTGTTTTGAGAAATCGTATGGATAGTTATTTCGGAATAAATGGTTTATTGTTCAGTGAAAAAACCTTGAGAAAATTTATAAATAAAGCTTTAATAAAACTTTGTTGTTCTTTAAACATATCACAGCAAAAGATTGAGTAAACTACAGAGGAAAATGTTTATATTGTAATCGTATAAAATTATTTACTTTCAATGTGATTAGCATCAATATCAAAACCAATATCTCGAAAGCAATATTTTTTATTATTTAATACATCAAAGAAAAGTGGATAAATGAGTTTGATTTTCTCACATTGAATGACATAAATATTTCTTGGAGGAAATTACTTTTTTTAATCCATTTTGTTGCTCCATTTTGATGGTATTGTTTATTACCACAAGATTTAGAACTATCCCATCAAATTGTAATTTATTACAATAATATGAAAGTTCAGTTGTGAAGAAGTTGTGACGGCCCAAAAATCCCTAGACCCATAAACAACACTCTCAATTTGCACCACCCTAATCATAACAATTTTACCGTCACTAAATATCGTATTTTAGGGCATGGTGCTTTATTTCTAGTCTAGCCCATCTTGGCAAGACGGTAAGGCAACAAGAAAATAGCCTCTTGGATAATACCACCGATCCCGGCTCAGGCGGCGTTTGGGTTATGGAATGTGCTGACGTGGTGTCTGTCATCACCAAGCGGTGCGTTGAGTTGTCGACAATGTCCAGCTTTAGTTTCATTAATGTCCGTGGTGATCCAAAGAGCGCTCCACTAATCAAGGCACCAGCGTGAAGCAGCAGTGCTCTGATTGGTTGACACTGCTTCAGCGTGCTGACGAACAATCGTCAGCTCACCCCAGTCGGTTTTGAGTCGTTGAGTTAAGCGCCTGCGTCTGGCGTTGCGCCGCCGCGGCGCCACCGCCGCGTCGCGTTAATGGCGGTGGCCCGAGTTTCGGTTTATCGGGTGTTTGTCCTCTGTCCCTTATGTATCGATAATTTGCTAGTGAGCGGTGTTGTTTAGTTTGTATTTAATCAGTTGATAATCGTAAAGTTTTGTAATATTACATTTTAGGCCAACCTGATAAATTGATGAATTAAATTAATAAATTAGTTTTGTGCTTTTAAAATGTTGTGTGGGTCATTTCATCATTCCCTAAGAAGACGTGCGGGGTTATATATATTGGTGTCGAGGTGTGCGGTTCGTTGCAAGAATTACGCTGATAAAGAGGAACGCACGGGCCAAGATGGATTTTGGTAAGTACATTAAGTGATTTATTGTTTGATGTTAAAAATTTTTCTAAAACTCAGAAAATGCAGAACTTAATCAAGGAAATTAATTAAAAAGTTTTGGCGAAACTCCCGTAAGGAAATAACAATTTCTTGATTTATTACAGAATTTTGAAGTAATTTAAATAATTTTTGGAAACATGTCGGGACGCCATTGTCAATGGGGCTTTGCACACAATGCATAGCGTGGGTTCCCCCACTTCTTTCTTTGTGTAAAGCATGAAGACAATATGGCCGCAACTGAATAATTTGTGGAAGGTCGTGACTGCAGACGACACTAATAGTTGAATCGGACTTTGATATTTAATTTAGCTGACCGTGTTTTCAACTAGACGGGAGATCGCGAATTTATTGAGTAACTATTATAATATTTTGGAATATTCTTATTAATTGTTGATTTAATTGTAGGAGCAAGACTTATAAAAATTAATTTTTCTGATGTCGCCGTGATCGAGAAGGCTTGCGTTGCGAATTGAATTGAATTGATGCTTCATACAGCTGAATACGTTGAGACTTTTAGACCGATTTGTGATTGTTGTTTGTCTATTGAACTTTGGTGTTGACAAAAACTTGTACTAATAGGACTTTACTAATAAACTAACACTAGGCTTTTGAATTAACCTAAATTTACTTGCATGTTGTATTAACATTGGGCTAACCCTAGAGTATTGTGAATCGATGGGTGTGTTGGAAGATGTCTGGGCGTCATTGAAAATAGGCCAATACATTTAAAAAGTTATTTTTAAAAAGGTAAATAGATAGATGACTGACTAAAAATTTGGTTTTCAATTTTTCTTTGAATTTTTCTTTTTAGTTAAAGTGATTATTTTGTGAGAAAAGTTTCTGGCCAATTTTCTTTGTCAGGTCAAAGGACACCAACACACTTGGTTCACACTAGAAATTAAGATATGAATTTTATTATTTTTTTATATTTATATTCTGAAGAGAACAGTAGTGGAGAAAGGGGGGTCTTGGGCCATTGGAATAATATCGATCCGGACTTGGGACAAAGTCTCGCGGGCTGACTTACTTGCAAGGGAATGCTGATGTGTTATTGATTTAAAAATGTATTGCGGATTTTCAGCTCAGGACTTAGCCGAATTTCTGAAGTTCATGAGTTGACTTGCAAAATTTTTAAGAATCGAATATTTTCACTTCATTACTAACAGGTGAATAATTGAGAATGATTTTCATATGGACGGCAGGTGTTTGAAATTTTATTCAGGAAAAATAGTAGTGGCTATAAGGGAAACATAGCACATCTTTTTCGTAAAGAGGGTTATTCAATTAATTATTGATGTTGGAGCATTGTTGACTTAAATTACCATTGGGAAGATTTATTATTACATATTAGGTGCTCGGGACTTGTGAACATAGCCGACCCCTCTGAGTTGATATGAAATTAGAACTGCTTAGTATTTTATAATTAAACTAGGGGCTTGTAGGGGCAAAGGCCCCTAAAAATCTAAATAGTGCTGCTATCTCCAAAAGTAAGTCTCAATTCATCACCTTATTGCACAGTTCATGTAATCCTTTTCAAGCTATGTGAATTTACACTCTTGAATTTTCTTATAAAATATTACCTGAATCTTGATAGAACTTATTGGTGGTATAAAATCAGCAATGAAACAATAATTTTCCTTGTATTACGTACAGTAGTGTATTTTGTGGAAAAATGAAAATTCATTACACTACTAAACTGCCGGACGCAATAAAAAAGGTTTTAACCTTAACCATGTACGTGATGAATTCGTAACTAAAATAAATAAAATACTTCAATACAACATGACAAAATGGATATTTTTTCCTATTAATACTGTACACCACTGTATTCTGAACCCCTGTGCCTCCATGTCCCTGTGCCCCCTCCCCAGCTCCTCGTGTTCCCCATGCCTCCCCCGTGTCCCTTGTTCCCCCGCATGACCCGTGCTTAGTACCCCCATATGTGCCAGGAACTCGCGTGCCTCCCATGTCCATGCACCACCCGTACCACATCGTGCCCCTCTTGTGCCCCCATGCCCCCTATGTCCAGCAAGCCTTTTCCATGACTCCCCCGTGCCCCCCTGTATAACTACCCATGTGCCACCAAAGCCCCTCATGCCCCTGGTATCCTCCCATGCCCCCCGCCCCCTCACTACCAAGCTCCTGTTCCCTCCATGCCCTCGTACCCCCATGCCTGTGGTTCCACTCTGTCCCCCATCCTCCCTGTGTTTAAAACCGTTCTTGCCTGTGTCCCCATGCTACCAAAGGTTCTCTTGACCATTGTACCCTCCCATTCCCCCGCGCCCCCATGCCACCCCTTGGCCCCCGTTTCCCCAATGCTCCAGTGCCACTATGTCTCCCATGCCTCTCCCATGTCCCCTTTCGCTCCCAAGCCTTCCCTATGTTCAACTACCCATATGCCACCAAAGCCCTTCTCGCCCCTGGTACCCTCCCATACCCCTCGCCATCCCCCCACGTCCCACACACCCGTACCCCTATGCCCCGTGTCTCCTCTGTCCCCCACTCTCCCGTGCCCCCCATGCCCGCCGTTCTTCCCTGTTCCTTCATGCCCCGCCAAGCCCAACTACCCCTATACCACCAAACACCATCTTGCCCCTTGAACCCTCCCATGTTCCCGCGCCCCCCTTCTCCCATGCCCCATTGGCCCCCGTTTCTCCCATACAACTGTACCCCCATGACCACTGTTCCCCCGCGAGTCCCCTTGCCCTCTGTCCTCCATGCCTCCCCCATTCTTCCACGTACCCCCATGCCCTTTATATCCACCCATGCCTCAACATGCTCCCAATGTACATGTACCCCCATGCCTCCTAACAACCGTTCTATCGACGTCCCTCGTGCTATGATTGTAGTATGTTTTGTCTGTTTGTTCAATGAAAAACATTGATTTATATATTGTTTGTTTTCGCACACTGTAATTTACATGAATAGGGCCTAGCTCCCCGTCTGTATGGGTTAACGGGAATTGGTTGTCTACATACTACTACCTACGTAAAGAAAGAAGTAGAGAAGGAATAAAACAAAATATTCCTCACGCAGAGGATATTCAATGTTTGTAGTTTACAATATTCAGTCGAAAATAAACAAACACTTTAGTAAAACGATTTAACTCTAACCACTAAATATAGCCTAAATGTAAAACAGTAACATAATATAACTAAACGTCATTCAGTGAGTAAAGACAATATATTAACTATTATACTAACTGTATCAAAGTTAAGCATCTTTTAATTGTGGTCTATTCAATATACAAAATCATTTTAGTCCTCAGTCCTGATTATATACTAAATGTTATAGATGTGGCCACGAAGAAGAAATACACTGTGGATTCGTGATTTTTCCATGACTATTGGTGTTTTCCTTTTTTATAGTGCATTGCTGATTTTAATAAAAATTTATAATTAAGGTTATCTTAACTCAAAGTAAACAGCTGAGTTATTCAGTTAATATAAAATATTCATTGGAACATCTGCTTAATCACACGTGTAGATCTAAAAATCTCCTCCCCATAAGATTAACATTGGAATTTCACGGACCAATGGGGCAAAGCCCAGGTAATTTTTGATAGTTCTGGTATTTTTCCTTGCGTCCTTGGCCCTCAAGCTTTAAAATGAGCCATAATACGTTGCCCTATCTTTCTCCTAACTCGAGATATTTCGTGGGGACCGATTCGCTTACGGAATTATATATATAGATTGAGATTTAATATTTGAGCGGTGACCGACTGGTGTAATATTGGAATGGATAAAATATTTTTATTTTGGGGGGACAGAGGACGTGAATAAGATTTAATAGCTCGTTGACCATGTATTTTTGGAGAGTGTTTAGTTGTAATTTTGTTATTGGATCTCCCGTGGAACTCAGGATGAGTTGGAGAAATCGATATACGCGTTGCGCTCACCGATGGTATAGCGTTCGAGAGGTGAACCTCCCAGAGGCGACCAATCGCGTATGCTTGTTGTTGTTTTTGTTGGGAAATCGTAGAGAAGTTGAGTTTTTGTACACAAAAATGGGGTTAAATTGAGGGAATTTAAACTGAATATAGAATGGACTTCCTTATTTACGATCTAACTAGGTTACTTTTATTAATGGAGGTTAATGAGTGATTTCTGGGTCAGAAGTTAAATCTTAAATTTATGAAATTTTTTAGTTTGGTTCCTTTCTTTTGGGTTACGGTGATAGCCTAGGAAATAGTCCAAATTCTACTGGACAGTCAATAACATTTTTTTTTGTTTGACAGTAATAGGTTAGAATTAGGTTGCACTTGTAGTCGCCTCGGACAGAAGTTCCTGAGGATTGCCCACGCTGATCGAATGCCGATGGGAATCCACGATGGACGTCACTGGGATGCTCAAGAATGAGGCCTAACAGCAAGTGGTAGGATGTTTTAAGTTGGATTAGGATTGGTATGGGCAAAGTTGGTTGTTTTGGTTTCCATAATTTTTATTTTGTACATAAACATCTTTTACAGTACCTAAGCTAACCAGTTGAGTTACCACCCCTGAATGAAAATTTTGTACTGAATGAAATACCTAGTTAGAAAGTACTATTGGGAGGGAGTTTGATGGGAAATTTTGAGATTTTGTGTTTAGTATTGAGTGTTGCTTTTTTTATATGGGGATAAAAACTGGCTGGCTCGAATTGCTTGGAGATTGTCAACTTCAACCACTTGTTTTATTTTTGTGTGTGCAGTAAGAGGGGAAGAGAGTAAAAGGTTTTTTTTAGCCTCCTGCCTGCCCAAAATAAATTCATGAGATATAACAGTTTTGGCAGCAGTTGAGATGGGTGTGAATTGACATTGCCAGAAAGTGAGATAGAGGCGATTTTCTGGAAGTGTAACTGAATTCAGGACGCCTGCCCGACTTGTCGGCAGCTCCAGTCGAGAGATTGGGGACACGTTAGAGTGTGTTTGAGTTTTGGTCTCCCCTGGCAATAGGGTTGAGTTTCTGTGTCCCCTGGTGTTATTCACCCTTGCCCGCAAGAGCGGCATGGTGGTTGTTAGGGCGGATGTGGTGACTGGAGCCCCTGCTTTGAGCTGCTCTGCGCGCTTAGCTTCTCTAAGCCCCAGACATTGCTCGTGGAACAACAAGATGGTGAGTGTGTTGTTCGTGATTGTTGTTCCTGGTGGAGAATGTTTCCTGTGTGTGGTTTTTCTGTCCAGGTGCACCTGAGGAGGGAATGCCGTGCTGCTCCGTGCCAGTGCCTGGGTCGCAGAGAATGCAGAGGTGCTGCCCGGACATGCATGATGAGCAGATCTGCGTGGAGAGTGACGAGCCGGTGGAGAGTGACGAGCCGGTGGAGAGTGACGAGCCGTCGGAGGTGTTTGGACGTCCAAGACGAGATTGTCTCCAGTAGCCTTCTCCAGAAGCTGCTGTTTACCCTGAGGAGTCGTCGCGTGTAATCGATATATCGAAGGTTATAGGGGATCCCCGGCTGTGCAATATACCGGTAGAGTGGAATAATCCAGATTTGGACATTTTTTAAGTGCATGCTTCGATAGTTGGCCAACTTGTACAGTAATGAATTTCGGACTTCTGATATTATCAGATTATTATTATTAATCTTCCTCGAGATTAAGTGAAGAAGAGATGTATTGATGGAGCAATACTGATCTTCCGCGTATGCAGCAGTCGCGTTGCGCTGTATGGACGTACTAACCTGAACTGCGAAAGAGGGAATTCGGTGCGGATGAACTAGTAGTACGTTGATGGTGATTCGGTATCACGCCTTCAGATGAATGAAACCAGTGATGTTTTAGTCAAATCTCCGACCTTGATGGACTGTGTTGGGAATTTTGTTGACTGAACTGAAAGTGGCAAAGGTTGAGGTTAAGGGTAACTAATTTGTAAATTGTTTAATGTTTTTGTTGTTGTTGTTTGGTGGAATCTATTTTATTTGAGATTTGATTGAAGGCTGGTAATAACAATAATTTCCTCATTTTCTGTTTGTTTTGGATGTATAAATTGGTGATATTGAAGACAAGTATAGGGACGAGTCTTGTGTCCACAGGAAGGTATGCGCGCAATCCTTTTCTCCTTAAACATTATCCCTCCCCTTCTTCTTAAGCTGGACTGTGAACACTTAGGCTCAACCCAAAATAAAACTTTTTATCATTTCATTTGAGTGACATGACTATGATACCGCGATGGAACATGCCTTGCTGGAGGGTGTTCCGGACCCTTTTAGCAAGACAAGGCGTTAGCACATACCAGGCCTTCGAAACGTGTTATGATGTTAATAAGTTGATGTAATTTTGATTTGGTGTAAAATAAGTATTTTCATGAGTTGCGATTTTTGTTGGTTGTATATGTTATGTGTTTGGGAGTTTTGAAGGCACAGTCATTCAATCAGCACACTAGCTTAGTTAAGTTTGGCATTCAATACCTTGGAATAATTTAATGGATTTTTGTTGGTTAGGCCTATTTAAATAATTAGTTACAGTACAAGGCAACTGAAGCTACCACAGCCTGGTCGGCCACCTGTAGAATGGGTTGCGAACAGAGTCTCTAATAGTGACGACGAGGTTTTGTGTCAAAATTGTTTTTTTAGATTTTTTTTATGGAACGGTGCCCGGTATGTGTTCCGGCCCTTCCTAGAAGTGTGAGCAGGTCTCACAGTAAGATATATACGGGATGAGTCAGGGGGACTCTGCGCAGAACCTCTACAGGTCGGGCATGGATTGCTTCAAGAGTCTTTGTTGAACAATTTTAACAGAGTTCCGTCAGGTAATGTTAAGAAGCATTTTGTTAGTACCTACTGATTGACCGGCTGTTTGCTTACTCGAGGGTATTTTGTAAATTGATAGCTTGTGCGTGTTTTCCAGCTAAAAACAAACACAAAGCTGAGTAGCCTAAGTGCTTGAAAGTTTTAGTTTATTAAGTTTGTGTTATTCATTTTAATTAGTATTTTGTCTGTAAGAAACACTTGATGGAGCCTGTTGCAAGAGAGCCTCCCCTGTGGAGCATCCGTTATTGATGAGATTTTTGGTTAAATTGTGCAAAGGCTGAGATACTCTTTGTGAGTTGTCATAATTGGTTATTTATGACGTTGGATTTTGTGTCGTGAAACTTTACGATTAGGTCGTTTATTTGTTGTTAAATTTTGTCATTCGTGTCAAACTCAATGTAGAACAAGTACTGTAGATTGTGTATTATGTAAACTTGAGTTGGGTTAAATTATCTTGTGTATTTTTTTTAACGGTTCAAATGTTTGCCAAGGCCGTTGTAGGTGAGCCTCCCCGTGGAACAATTTTGTCTTGTTGATGAGATTTCCGACTGATTTTGTACAAATCTTGAGATAGGCTGCTATTTTTGAGTTTTCATAATTAATTGTTTATAAAGTTTAGATTTTGCATTGATTTGGTTGTATCAACGTTTAGATTTATGTAATAATTGTAGTGTTCGATTTTATTGTAATTATTGAATTTTTGTACATGAGATTGATATTGTAGATCGTGTGTTACGTGATAAGTTTGGGTTGATTGACTTATTTAGCGTGTTATTTTGTTCTTTTGTTTAACAAAACAAAAATAAAGTTAAGAGGGGATTTCTAACGAGACAGAGGACATTCGCTGCCGTATCTTCCAAATTAGAATTCATTGTCAATTTGATCTTTTGTAGTAAATCAGTAATGAGCGAATATTCATTCTTTTTTTGGACCATTTAGAGACCTGAGGCTGCCATGAGTTGAGGTTCGGTGGGTTCAAGCGAAAGTTTCCTGAGGCTGAAGATCTCTGGTCAACAGACTGTCTGTTCCAGTTTATTTGCTGTGATCTCTTGCTGGGGACAGCAAGGTCTAAGGGTGAGGGGAGTGTGACGGCCCAAAAATCCCTAGACCCATAAACAACACTCTCAATTTGCACCACCCTAATCATAACAATTTTACCGTCACTAAATATCGTATTTTAGGGCATGGTGCTTTATTTCTAGTCTAGCCCATCTTGGCAAGACGGTAAGGCAACAAGAAAATAGCCTCTTGGATAATACCACCGATCCCGGCTCAGGCGGCGTTTGGGTTATGGAATGTGCTGACGTGGTGTCTGTCATCACCAAGCGGTGCGTTGAGTTGTCGACAATGTCCAGCTTTAGTTTCATTAATGTCCGTGGTGATCCAAAGAGCGCTCCACTAATCAAGGCACCAGCGTGAAGCAGCAGTGCTCTGATTGGTTGACACTGCTTCAGCGTGCTGACGAACAATCGTCAGCTCACCCCAGTCGGTTTTGAGTCGTTGAGTTAAGCGCCTGCGTCTGGCGTTGCGCCGCCGCGGCGCCACCGCCGCGTCGCGTTAATGGCGGTGGCCCGAGTTTCGGTTTATCGGGTGTTTGTCCTCTGTCCCTTATGTATCGATAATTTGCTAGTGAGCGGTGTTGTTTAATTTGTATTTAATCAGTTGATAATCGTAAAGTTTTGTAATATTACATTTTAGGCCAACCTGATAAATAGATGAATTAAATTAATAAATTAGTTTTGTGCTTGTTAAAATGTTGTGTGGGTCATTTCATCATTCCCTAAGAAGACGTGCGGGGTTATAAAGTCATATAACACAGGCCTTGTAGAGGAGGAGTCAAATGGCTGATACAGACTCGCTCACGGGAGGTTGTTGATGGTGCCCTGTATAAGCTGCAAGAGGTTATATAAAAAATGTAATGTTTTTATGTTAAAACATCGCTCATTTTCATGAGTAAAAAAGTTTTTAATAGGAGAATTTTAGAAAAATAGCATAACTTTGAAGTTATTTTATAATATTAGACAATATTTACGTCGTCGAGTACTTATAACGACTTTTCAGGTTATACAGGGTGATTCACGACGAAGTGCAGAAATTTCGGGAGCTGATTCTAAACATGAAAATAAACAAAAAAGGCCATATAAACATAGGTCCTAAAATCCTTCGTTTAGCCGCTAGCCACCATTTTGTTTTTTACACGTAATAATTTTTATCTCCGTAATGAATTGATGGATTTACTTCATATTAGACATGGACCTTTATCACAATAAAGGTAATTTCCAGAAAAATAATAATTATTTTCCGATGTCTATTTTCAAAATGGTGGCCATTTTAAAATTTCAAACTCAAATTTCTCAAAAACGGCAAATTTTGTCAAAATTTTATTTCAGACAAAAAAGTTGACAAAATAAATTATCTAAACAATAATACGAAGTTTGTAAAGATCTAACAACAAATAACGGAGTTATTGGGATTTTTCTGCAAAAATACATAGATTTTGCAATACAATGAATGCAAATTTAGGTTATTTTAATAGAAAAATCTCCATAACTCCGTTATTTGTTGTCCGATCTTTACAAACTTGATACCATTATTTAGATAATTTAATTTGTCAACTTTTTTGTCTGAAATAAAATGTTGACAAAATTTGCCGTTTTTGAGAAATTTGAGTTTAAAATTTTAAAATGGCCGCCATTTCGAAAATAGACATCGGAAAATAATTATTATTTTTCTGGAAATTACCTTTATTGTGATAAAGGTCCATGTCTAATATGAAGTAAATCCATCAATTCATTACTGAGACAAAAATTATTACGTGTAAAAAACCAAATGGTGGCTAGCGGCTAAACGAAGGATTTTAGGACCTATGTTTATATGGCCTTTTTTGTTTATTTTCATGTGTAGAATCAGCTTCCAAAATTTCTGCACTTCGTCGTGAATCACCCTAACGAAGCATTTGATCTATTAGTCACAAATTAACAAAGTTAAAAAGTAGAATACCAATAACCATTTCAGTTTTGCACTAGCGCATGTGAGTTGTTCCTATATTTATATTTAAGTATACAATTATTGAAGTAAGTATTTCAGTTGCATTTTTAATCAGTAGATCAGAAAGTATCAAACGTTAAACAAGAAAATTTTCATGTAATATTTCATTATTCGTATAAAACACAAGTTAAAAATAGTCCGATAGAAGATCCCATGACGGGTTATAATTGCACTGAGCCGGGTTATGATGATAAATATCGGACCTAGCGCCAGCCGAAGCAGCAACTTGTCTTTATCTCGTAATTAAACTCTGACAGTCATTTAATGTTTATTTATTTTTTTTTTCAAAATGCATTAAAATTGTCATATTTTTTTTTAACTATTCACTTTTTAAATTTAAAAACTCGTATGTACATTAGGTTTCTTTATATTTTTGTAGCATGTAGAATATTTAAATATTGTTTTAATAGGGCATTTAAACTAAGCTTTTTACGGCTATCCAAACTCTACTGTAGAATGAAACTCAATTACAAGTTGGGGGATGCAAATGAGCTCCGGCGGCCGGTGCGGCGGTTTTTCATTTCGGGGCTTGGTGATTGCTCCATAAATTTGGGAAAGATGAAACCTACCAAAACTTTTAACCCTCAAAGTAAATATCCCACTGAGTGTTCTCAATGGAACAAAAAAGGATTTACTATATTTGTTATACTTTCCTAACCCTTTATCATTGAATTGTTAATTTTGAGCTAACACGTTTCAATCTCATACGTCTTTACAATCATACTTAAACTAAAGATAAAACAAAAGCAATTTGCATTATTTTTTACAATTTTACCATGAATGGAGAAACTTTCTTAAAAATTTAGTTTTTTTATAGATTTTATGTAATGTTAAATCTGAAGTTTAGCTTAGACAATCCCTATTATTGAAACTAAAAAAACCAAGTATGATTATAATTTAGTCACTACTATTATGAATAGGCACGCATGAATGATAAGTGTATTTATTAATGCCATGAAGACATACGTAAGTCAGGAATATAATATTGTGACTCAAGTTCCCATGGAGGGATCACAAATTTAAAAACTATTGCTAGTAGTGGGGTTTTGCCGGTTCTGGCCCATTTCAAGGCCAAGCGGTTCGAACCGGCAGGTGTGGTTGACAGTGATGGGTGTGTTTTGTAAGTGGGTCAAGGCCATCCGGAGGGAGTTTTAAAAAAGCGGAGCCGCGAGGGGCTCAGTCGGGGCGGGGACTCGGGACGGGTCGGATCGGAGCGGGAGCGGCGGGCCGAGGGAGGGTTGTTTTTTTTTTTTTTAGTTTATTTATTTTAATTAATTTAAATTAAAATAGTGTCGTTGTTGTTGTTGTGCAGAGAGGCGTTGGAGCGTCGTGCACCGTTGACGCAGTGGTAGACGCCGAAGGTGATGGCGAAAAGGAGGTAGACGCACAGCATGCACAGTACGCATTTGAACAGTTGCAGCAGGCGGACCATGCCTTGTTGGTTCGCCGTTTCCAATTGCAGCCTGTTGATCTCCAGTCTGAGTCTGTCCTCCTCCAATCGTGATCTGAGCGTAACGTCGTCCATCATGTCTGTGTGTGCGTGTTTTTTAGTTTGTGGTGGGGGAAAAAACGGGAGCGGTGTTGATGGTAGGAAAGTCGGCGATGAAATGAGAAGCGAAGACGAATGCAGTGCATATTTATTGTAGAGTGGTGGGGGGTGAAGAAAAAAAAAACAGTTGTCTTCGACTAAACCTCATCGTCAGCTGTGTCGGAAGGTGGAGGAGTGCCGCCTGCAGGTTCGATGTCCTCGCTCTCCATCTCCTCGCATTGTGGACAATTGTAGGAGATCTCCACAGTCATGGTGATGGTGTTGTTGGGAGCGCTGACTACGTCACTCAAAGTTTCAAAAATATCCTTCAAGTCTTGTTGCGACTTTACGGTAAATGTATTTGTACTTGTCGCTAAAGGAAAGCCGCTCATCGTTCGGGAGTCGGCGAACAAATGGCGAGCGAAGGTGAGGCGGCCGCCTATATTCGGTAGGGGTACCGTGGTGGGGGAAGAAAAGAGTGGGGGGAGGACAGCGGTGGGGCGAAGCCCGGGTGGGGGAAGAAAAGAGTGGGGGGAGGACAGTGGTGGGGCGAAGCCCGGGTGGGGAACGAGGGAACTTCGGTCATCGCAGTTCGCCGCGAAACGCCGTCGGGATAGGTTGTGGGAGCCGTATGAAGATAAGCGCTAGCTGTAACACAATGTAGAAAATAGTAATACTTTGTTTGTAAATTAAATATTAAATTTATATTTAACCAGAGCTTGCATTTCTTGTTCCTCGTCGTTTAATTCAACAATTTTAACACCATTAGTAGTCTGTTCCTCTTCCTCTGCACTTTGCGACGATGAAGACATGGAGGTGCCAGGAGAAGATGACGAGGATGAAAATATTGTGGTAGGATTGACATATTGCACCGTGATGTTGATCCATCTTAAAGGATAGCTATCAATGACTGTCAGTAAGTTTTGGAATAGTTCTTCCATCTCTTCTCTGTTGGTAATTAAATGTTGAAAGGAAATGAATTTATCATCCATGTTGTTGTCAGTGCGAGTAATGAAATAAGAATGAGAAGCGTATGGGATGATCCGTAGAATATATGTTGTAAAAAAAGTGGTGGGGGTAATCTCAAGGTCAATCAAATGGAATTTTAAAAAAGGGCTGCAGTCAGTGACTACCGCTATACATCTGAAGCTTCAACAGGATCAGAAGACCAATCTGATCTGTACTTGCACGCACTTATGATGCATGTACAAAAGTCGTCTTTATAATATGCATTGCACTTTCGACAAGTGGCAAGTTTTTGCGGATGAAATTTGATACACTTCTGGGGACAGCAAGTGTGGAAGTATCGTGATTTATAAATCTTGAAGGTTCGCAATTCTGGTGGCGGTAGTTGCTTTGTCTTGCACTTGCAGTAACAGGATCCGAAGAATTCGCACTTTGTACAAGCTAATCCGTCTACCATCCATCTTCCTAAATCTGTGCATTTCTGTTCACAACAGTAGCGCGGTGCGTCCTCGTTGTTCTTCTCCTCCATGTTGCCGCTTCCAAGTGTTGGCAAGAAATGAAGTTGTACAGTGTAGGATAGCGTGTTTTATAGATCAATAAAAGTGGTGGGGGTAATCTCAAGGTCATCCAAATGGAGTTTTAAAAAAGATCATCTTACAAATGTAAGATGTTTTTTTTTTTTTTTTTTTTATTTATGATGTTGGCTTGTCCTTTTCTTCTTCTTTAGGTTCTTTCTTAATATTCTGTTCCTGTTCCTGCTTGTTCGCTGTAGCCATGGCGATGAGTTCTTCAGTGGATAGCGGGTGCACTTCTGGAAACTTCAGGATCAGTTTTGGTTGGAACCCTTCTCTAGTCAATACACTGAGATCGGCGCTCATCTCTTCTACGGTTCTATAGTCCTTTCCGTAGATCTTTCCATTGAATTCAATCATCATTCGGTATAACATGGCGGCAGTGGTTGTTATCGCTGCGACCGTAGGAGAGCAAATGATGATTCTGTTGGAGTTGATCCCTCGTTTTATAGCGAAATTTTACAGCGAACCCTTGTTGACGTCATGCTTTGTCATTTAGTAGTATTTGTGGAATTTGACATTGGTTTGAGTAGATGGAGCGGATGTTGTCGCCGCCTGTGTGGGAAAGAACAATTCTTCATCGCAGAAGTTCTGTTTGGAGAACATCCTTTTGTTTGTTACATAGGTGTCAACGTTCAAGTGATAACCACCGGCAAGAAGCACTCGCAATTCATTAGTGAAATTGTCGAGCTGTTCAAAAGTTGTAATAGTGGAGGTATCGTATGATGCACACTTGATCTTGAGAGACATTGTGCAATCACCAACGGAGATGTGTACAGCACTGAAGGTAGTCGTAGACTGAGGGAATTCTTACGGACATTGCTCCATTTATATAGTTTTTGAAACTAGGTCAAGGTCACCCGAAATTGTTTTTTATATAAAGCAGCATACCGATATGTGTACAAACACATACCGATATGCTGCTTTATATTTGTTTTTTTTTTTTTTTTTTTATTGTTATTCATTTATTTAGAAATATTTTACAAAAGTTTACAAGAACAATATGAAATTACAGATTAACTGTTGGCGTTAGGCATGACGTGAAGCGTGAGCTCTGTAGAATTACTTCCGCTCGGACCGTGGGACGCCAAGTAGAGAGCTCCGGGATGGATGAGGCGTAGATCTTCGTTCTGCAGAAGTTGGACGAAGCGTTTGGGAAGAAAGATTTGAAACTTCGTTTCATCACCAGGCGAGTAGGGCGCTTCACTCAGCGTGCAGTTGATGGCGTCTCCGACAGTTGTTTCCATCTTCTTGATGGTGTGGATGATGTAATGCTTTTCTTCCTTCAATTCCGAACATCTTTTAGTGGGTAGGATTGTGGACTTGGAATGTTTGTTGAACTGATCGACAAGCGATTGTAAAAATGTTTGCGTTGCCATTTTTTACTTCTTCTTTTTTCGTTGATAATATTCTTAGTCTTGCGAATCTGCGTGTGAGGTGTTGACTGCTCGGTGGCTAGAGTAATACTCATGCCCGGTCATGGTTGTCCCCTCGCTTTTATACCCTTCCCATCCCCCACCACTCTGTTGGAGATACGCGTTCAAGCGATAAGCGTTCTTCAAGGCGCATTGCGATTGACGATGTTTAAAGTTTTTCGATGAAATACAAATGTTGCCGAAATGACATTGGAAATCCCTGTCCACCTGGACATTTAACACTTCGTGGTTTGTAAACTTCTGTATCCAACTGGCTTTTTCCACTCCTTTTGTGTAAATAATTTTAAATTCTTTACAGTAATGATTCATGATTTGCGGCATCATACTGTAGTGTACAAAACCTTCATCCCATCTCAAGTTGTGAAAGTATTTCATCAACCACTTGTTCGTTACTCTCGCTTTGGTAGTTAATCTGTTAAACGGTAGTGGCGGTTGGAATAAATAGTGATAAACTACAGATGTGTTCATATCTAAAACTACTAACTCTTTTATGATAAAACTTCCGTCGTTACCGCGGAACGCTTGGAATTCAATTATACCTCGTCTCACTTCCATTACTTCCGATTTGTTAGAAAACGAAACTCGTTTGTTCATGACGAAGGTTGGTAAACGACTGTTTGCAAAACCGCGGTGCACGCTCTTTTATACCCGAGGGTCTACACTTATCAATTATTGAATGAGCCTTCTTCGTTCACCTCTTGGGCTTGCTCATCTATACTGTAGTTAGTCTGATAGTTGTGCAACTGTCTCCACATGTCAACTTCATGAGGTATCCTATTGAAGATGGACGTATCTACGGGACCGTACAGAATCGGCACATACGGTTGCCTATCCAATGTATCGGTTAGATACTCTTTTATAATTGCACTTGAAAATATTAGCTGTTTTAGATATCTTGTGACAGGACCGGTAGCACAACTTAGACTGTAGAATTCATCTTTTGTCAGGTGTATCTTCATCTCATGCTTGGTTAAATCTCGAAAGCGGACGATTTGTCCACCTCGATGTTTCACTATATCGATTTCGATATTGGATTCCAGCAGACTTAATTTTGTCCTTCTTCCAAATGTGTTGTTACTCAAATAACATTCCAAAAGATGTAGATGTTTTCTAAACGATTCCCAGGAAATTTCAGTGAAGGCCACCATTTTAGATCCGTGATTTAAAATAACAGTTGGTGAATAATCCAATGATTTTATAACTCCGGCGGACACGCTCTTTGTCATACAAGAAGAGATGGGATAGTAGATCCTGAGAAATACTTCTGTCAAAATATTGGTGGAGATGGTGTCATCGATCTTTCTTCTTTTTACTCCTTTTTCAACTTCCTCTTCTTTTTTCTTATGTTTAAACTTGAGGAACTCGTCCATTTCTTGTTCGACTTGTTTTTCTATATCCAAACTATTGTCACCCATGGGAGGAGTAGTTTCTTCTTCGTTAGTATTTGCAGTAGGAGAGCTCATCTTGCGGACGATGCTTCCCATACGACGGTCAGAAATATAATGAGATTTTCATTCTCTTTCCCCCCTTTTATAACATTTGCGTCGACCGCAAAAAAAAAAAAAACAGTTTTTTTACAACACATTTTTAACAATTCCTGTTAATGGAGTGTAAGTCACTATCTTGTCATGTATAATTAAACAGTATGCCGAAGTTCCGTCCGGTATTGCTTCTTCAAACTCCATTTCGATTTTTATATCCACACTGGACGATTTCACGGATTCGTTTTGTTTTGAACAATCGATAACGACTATTGGGGCTTTGGAGAAAAACTGTTCCGGCGATAATAGCGGTGTATTTGTCTTCCCGTAATATGACGATTGAAACCTCGCATACATATCGTACAAGATTGAATAGCGTTTTTTACTAAACATGACATTTAGATTGTCATAAGGAAAGAATTGAGAGTTTAGAAAAACTTTACAATTCTTTATTTTGCAATGGTCAAATTGACCGGCGTGCGAAGTTATAACATCTTTTCGTTTAGTCTGGAAACCGAGTATTACGTACCGTGCCTGTTCTAGATAAGTGGACGTCTTGACAGTCCATGTTTGACGCTCTGTTTGAGGTAGTGTGGGATATTCATGGAATTCCCAACTTCTAAACGGCATGACGATATCACGGTCAGATTTCAACTTTCTCAACAATACGATTCTGTGTTCATCGGCTAATCTGACATGCGGTACTCTCCACACGACTTTATCCAACTGTAGCTGCCATTCCAGTTTGGCTTCCGTAGTTCCAGGGTCTGCAAGTATCAAGTCCTTGTTAGTTGAAGATCTGAGTAATACCAATTCTTGTTTGACATTTATTATTATCCGTCTGTAATCTTCAGCGAATCCCAAAAGCAAACGTAAAGGGACATGAAAGTCAAAATGACCATTGGAATCCGGTGTTATAGTGTCTTTATCGGGAGCAACCCATCCGGCGGTGACTATTGAATTTTTCTCATGCGGTGTTAATGATGTTAATCCTTTCAGCGTCGTTGTTAGACCGACCTTTTTTGTCGAATCAACCGTCACTCCTGATATTTCATATCTTATTTCATCAAAAAGATATGCCATCGGGTTATTTATAAAAGGAACCGTTGAAGCGGTTTTTCCATCCAATTTTAATACCCGTCCTTCGATGTACAAGTAACTTTCACACGGTAACGTGTAAATGTCCTGTTGTTGAATGGGGATCCTTATTTCATCGTTATTGTTTAATTTTGATGAAGTGTAAGGGTTGTGCGTGTGATATTCCTTCTCCCATAGTGTTTCGTCGAACGTCGGCCCTTGAGATATATCCAGGATATCCATCGTTGGTAAGTCTTAGTCCGATCTTTTGCAGGAAACGAATGTTGTCCGGTGTTAACTCGTCCAATGTTGAAGAGCTACTGAGGTCTCGGCTCTTCCGTTGCGGTTTAAATGTCAATCCCATGTTGAACTTATGACACCGCTTTTATGTGTAACCGTATTGTAATGGTTTCTCCTCTAAAGTCAACACTGTTACCGTCCTGATCCGATATGTTCAGTACGATGTCCGAAATGAAACTGGTGTTCAATGGTAGGTATATCAGGTTTTGTGGTTTCTCAACTATTTTAAAACCGGGAGCCACTGTTGGATAAAATGTATGTAAAATATGTTGGTTTACCCCGTCTCTATACGATCCGTGTATGATATTGCATGTTATATCAATACTATTAACCTTTAATATTGTTACTGTGGTATCACCTGTATGAGTAGGTCCGGGATCTAAGATTTTTCTTTTCTTATCTGAAAATCCCAGTAAACTACCAATTGAATTTTCTAAACTTAAATCTATATAATACTTTGAAGTGATTTCCGCTTTTAAAGTATTGTTATTTCCTTTTATACTGATATTTTCTTCTCCTAGCTGCTTCTGTAATACTTGGTTTATATCGTCTATTTCATACGATCCGGTAGATAAAGTTATTACCTTCAATTGCGAATAATTTCCTTTTTCATCTTTACTCTCGTAATAATGTAGTAAATTGTTTTTTCCCTCCGTGACGTTGGGAATTGAATTGTACGTAGTAAAATCCAATAGTGCAGCTTCCCACAGTCTATCCTTGGATAAACGTAGTGCCGGGAAAAGAGTGCTTTTCAGTGTGGATGAATTTCCACTCAGTGACACTGTATACGATGACATCTCAAAGTTGACTGACGCTTTTCGCTAAAAACTCCAAACATAAATGTCCACATATTTCTGTATTGTTGGGTTGTTCTCTTTTGTAATTGTAAAATATATTTTCGGAGTTCCGAAAATAGTGTTGAAGTTCTTTCGGCGGTGGTAGATTGCCAAAACTGTCAAAGTAGTAAACGTTCTGTCCGAGTTTTTTATAGCATACCCAATGAGTTCCTGGACCATGAGTGGAATCCAAATTTACTATTCCAGTTTCATTTTTCCATATTTCATTTGGTAATGCGTCTTTCATAAAAACTCCTCTAAAAAATGGTATTCTTAAACATTTCACATAATTTGATAATTGATAATTTGTCAAGGCTTTATTTGGAATTATCAATTGATTGTTCTTATTTAGTATACACGGTACGGTCTTAGGTATAGACCTGCTCCGTTTTTTACCATCGACCAAACGGAAGTTTTCTTCGCCTTTGCTTTACGAGTCCTACGACGTCTTTTCTTAATGTTTCCACCTCTTTTGGGAGCTCTTCTCTTTGCAGGCCGTCCTCTACGACGTTTCCCGCCACCAAATTTTGTTTTACCCTTCATGGCTGTAGTAACTGCCCAAGCGGCTGCTTTTTCTGCAATACTTGCGTCACTTGATTTCACTCTTTGCCAAGCTTTTTCCGCTAACACTCTATCCGCTATCGATCTATTCGTTGAATCTGCAAACTTGGAATACGCTATATCGTGTTCTTTGCAGGCTTGATCCAATTTATTAATTCCAGGATCCCCTCTTGCTAAACGTTTTGCCAACTTAGTTCCGGGTCCACAATATTGATAACCTCCGGGCAGATGAAATTCGTATGGTAGAGCGTCTATCGCTCGATTTAGAACAGCACCAACAGGAATCCGTCTGAGCAGGGATAACGCGGCTGATGTTATACCACGTCCTTTCTTGACGCTGTCTTGACGACGACTGAGCGGTGCGGTCTTCATTGTGTCGTCTTATATAGCCGGCGTGTTTACTCTACGAGATGCTTTACACGAATGAATAACTCGTGCACAATTTTCATATTTAAATACTTAATTATTCAAATTAATTATATACTGATTTATGATTCTATTTTTAATCCAAGCTTCTCGTTCATCGGGTTGAATCATCACATGACTCGTTGTACTAGCTATATGATTGTGGGTATCGATAAGTAAATTGCCCACTATTCTTATTAAACAGTCTAAAGTTACAGCATCTTTTGGATGTTGGGGATCGTGTAACTGCATAATACGTTTATCATTACACGTGTAAGCAGTCGAATCACTTTTCGACGTTGTTATGACTTGTCCAATAGTAGCAGCATCATTTAAATCTTCTCCTGGTAAAATATTAATTATTTTCTTCATCTTTGCATCATATTTGGTCCCAAAGTGTTTATCCCAAGTTATTGTTTGTTTCATTGTAACACAATCATTTGCTTCGTAACCAGGATAAATATCTTTTATTCTTCTATTACGACCATTGTATGTACCTAATGTACCACCAGTAGCAATTAATGTTTGCACCATTAGAGGTACATCTGTATCTTTTATACCAAATCTTCCATTTGTTATTGTTTTACGTCCTGCATCCCATTCATCATTATTTCCTTGCATTAAATTAAACTTTTCATTTCCATGTATAAATTTATCTCCCCGCTTTAACACGGCATCTTCATGTTTTACAAAATTGGATGTTTCCTTTTTTAATTCTTTAGATAATTGTTCTATAGTAACAGCATCTTTTGGTTGAGAACCGAACTTTACATTTGACAACACTTTCCCATGACAATCGATTTCATCATCATCTTGTAAAATACAGTTGTCCTTGATATATTTCAGGTTTACAGCATCGCCGTCTTCCTTTGGGTATCCAATGTCATTTATAATAAATTTATAAAAAGAATATCCATGTTTAGTTTTTTCCGGTATTATAGAATGTAAATATTCTTTATTAACTGAATCTTTATCATTTTTGGGATTTCCCACGTTGGTTATTCTATAATTTCCAGCATCATATGTTTGTCCATCTTTTAAGTTGTTACCCCATTGCAATTTTAAAGTATTTGAAAGTTCAGATGATAAGTAATCTTTAGTAATTGCATCAGAACTATCAGTTGGTTTACCAACATTAATTATTCTATGCGATTTGATATCGTAAGTATTCTTGTCTAATTTCAATGATGTAGAAGTAGCTTCTTTAACTGTTTTTAAATTTGCTCCATCAGTATCTTCTTCTGGATCTTTAACTAGTTTTAAACGTTTATTACTTATGTTATAGTCACCTTCAGGAGTTTGTGGTAAACCGCCTCTTTTTCTGTCTTCTCCGACTTGCACCCCTAACGCGGAGTACCGTCCGAACTTGTCGACACTCATGTTAGAACTGATACATTATACGCTTGCAACTCTTTTATATCCGCGGGCAATTATACGACTATGCCGCGATTCCTAAGTTCATCAACCAGAGCCACCCATTCATTATTTAATCCCGTATGACCGGCTTCCATGGCTTCATGTAATAGTCTCATCCTGTCAACCAATTTATTGATGTCTCTGTAGTAGATCACATTTGTGTTGTACAGATTTTTCATAAGTCCTTTACCAGATGTTGAAGTATCTCCTTTACTCTTTTTCCCATGTTGTTCAAGAAGTGATAAATCCATAAGTGATAAAGATTTTCTTTTTAGCGGTTGTTTTAGCGCCGGTGCGGTACGCAATGTTGGCAATTTTCGTGGTGGAAATAGCTTTTTAATAACGATGTTATATTTCGTTGCACGTGAACGATTAATCATCGCATCCTTTGAGTAATTCCTTTTATGAGCGTTGGTATTTTGTAGAATTTCTTTAAAAACATTTAAATCTTTGATTGAATACCTTAGTGGTATGTTTTTAAAAATTAATTCATACAACCCTTTTGTTCCTTTATATTTATGCTCGCCGATAATGATGTAATCGTCCTGAGTTATTTCAAGCTTTGAATCACCGATTTGCAATTCATTCCCATCAATCCTTGCTCCGTATACGTGTGATTTGCTTAAATTAGGGTTAGCTTTCATGTCATGTAACATTTTCATTATGTATTTCCTTCCAAGAGGTCCATGTTGTAATATATCGCTACTCAATTGAGTTAGATTTGGAATGGATTGTTCTGCTTCAGGTATTGGGTGTTCTTCTTCTTCTTCTTCTTTTTTAATAATTGGTTCTTCTTCTTCTTCTTTTGTTTCTTCTTGCGAAAATTCACTAGCACTTGTATATGAATCATCGTCGTCTTTTTTTAAAGCTTGTACCTCTTGTTTAGAAACTGGTAGTAAAACATCTCCTTCATAACGAGGTTTACCAATGGTCTCTGATATCTGTTTTAATGGTTCCGTAATAGGTTTAAATGTAGTCTCCAGAAATTCTTCTCGTTCACTTAAACCCATCCTTAATGCGCGATTCTTCATCCTAATAGAATCGCTGAGTGATTTTATTTCTTTTAATAGTTTTTCCTGATTCACCATGTTTACACTGTGAAGTCTGATTCATTACTAGACGTACCGCCGTTCAATCAATGGATTAATACAAATTTGTCCAACCCTATCCGATATCTTCCATCTTTTATAGCTTCATCTTTCATAATTACGAGAAAGCCGTACTTTTCAGCCCACGCTTTGCCGCACATCTCTTTAAATTTATCAAATGTCATATCCGCATTGACATGATCGTTATATACGTGTTTTAAATTTGTTTCATCTTGCTTGAATATTATCAGCAAGTTAGCATTATCCCTTATAAGTTGTTTTGGAATTTTACTGTAGGTTTGACCAATATAAATACTGTCAATATTATGATGTCTTCCCATTGCGAAATAACTTCTGATTGTGTCGTGATTCTCACATGATACATCGTCAAATATAAATACAGAAAATGGTTTAGCTTCGTTTGGTTGCATAATTGTTTCACTGGCATTAAACTTGTAGAAATTTACTTCTGGTACACTCGCTAATACTTTATCCAACAACTGGTATTTAGGTTGTTGCAAAGATTTTGAAAAAATGTATATATTGTTAAAACGTAGTCCTTTTGGATTAGTTATAAGGTTAAAAACAACATTTGTTTTTCCACAATTTGAAGGACCGGTTATTAAACATCTTATGGAGTTCGGTAGTAATTCCCCATGTTTACCACGGTTTAACTTGTCACTATCCACTGTCAATTCATCTATGTTATTAATATTAAATCGTTCCTTTTGCTGTACAATATCCATCTTGTTTAAAGGTTGAACACATAATGAGTTATCAAAGTATTATACCAAGTCTTTTGTAGGAATCCAAGAATCTTCACTCTTGTCAAATCCCAACCAACGGACTTTAACTTTATCCTTTTTTCTTTGTAAAACCTTTTCGACAAGATATACATCGCCAACTGTTGATTTCAATAGTTCATGCCCATAGAATCCGCCTTGAAGTAGTTCACCTTTGTTGTCCTTTAAAATGTACGTTTCTGGTATTGTCGGCTGCACTTTGTAGATTGTAAATACTTCGTTAGTCCAGTTTGGTAGATATCTCTTACTGAAAACCCCTTTGTATTTACTTATACGCACCTTATCGTTTACTTTAAACTTTTTAGGTTTTAATCTTTCAATTTTGGGAGCCGTATTTTTTTTAATACGCTCCAAAACAAGCTTAGCATTGCCGCTATTTACTTGGATAGGTTTCATACCAATAGTGCGATGATATTTGTTATTGTACTCTTTTATAAGCTGCGGTAATATATCGTACCACACATACGATCCTCGTTTGGAAAATGTTTTGTACATCGCTCCTTTCAACGTTCTATTGAATCGTTCTATTATCGAAGCTTTGACTTCCGAATTTGTAGAATAATGATTTATGTTATATTTTTTCATTAATGTTGCAAATTCCTTATTGAAATATTCTTTTCCATCATCAGTTTGTAAATGTTTTATGACAAGTTTATTTCTTTTAATAGCCGTTTCCATAGCTTTTGTAACACTTTTCCCACTCTTGTCCTTAAGCGGTAAAGCGTCAGCGAGCTTGGTAAAACAGTCTATAATCGCTAATATATATTTAAATCCTTTATTTAATTTACTATGCGGTATCATTTCGATGAGATCGGCTTGGTAGAGATCGTTCATTCCTTTAATAACTGTATTTCTTCTTGGAAATTTTCTTCTTGCCGGTTTATGAAGTTCATGTACAATCTTATCCTTCAGTCCTTCCATTCTTAGATGTTGTTTCCACGCCGGTTGAAAAAATACTAATCCTCAGACTGGTTTGTCTTCTTTTATATTATTAACAAATATGGGTCAAGGCCGAATAATAGCTGTGTAAAAAAGAGGGGGCATGGCATTGGGCTTGCCATGCTCCCCTCTTTTTTACGGAAAGGAAAAAAGGAAGTAGGTGAAAGGACGAAGAACAGGTTTTATTGGTCGATAGGAGTTAATGAATAATGTCCAAAGGGAAGAGTGTGTATATTGTCTTGCTGGATATGCCTCTTGTCATCCTTGTAGCTTAGCGCCCATTTGGTTTGTTTAACACTGTAAACTTGATGGTTGAAGCTTCTTATCGTATTAAAAGTTGCTGTGGTTTCTATATTTTCAAACAGACATCTTTTAAAATGTTCAAATTGTACATTCTTCTTTAGATATGATGTTTTAATGCCTTTTGCCTTCTTCACAACTTGATGTTCTTCTTTTTCACTTATGTATAGTTGAAACGAATAAAGCTTGGACATCAAAGCCACAATCTCTTCCATAGGCGCACCATTGGTTTCATCTTTGAATTTTCCTAAAACTTTCTTGTTTATTCCATTGTCGTAGTTAGGATGGTGTTGCGGATAGTCAGAAAAATCAAAATCATCTTTATAAATAAAAGTGCGTAGGTCTTCATACATATCATTGGTTATAATCCAATAGATGAATGCGTCAGTGTCCATGTATGCGATTCCAATGTTCTCTCTTCCATAATGTTTCACCATTTTATTATAATGAAAATCGTACATATGAGTTTTTGATATGTCTAAAATGGACATTCCGACATAAACAGGGCGATCCATCTTAATTGAAATTTTGTTCATAGAAACGGCAACAAGGTTTTCATTAATAATTATTGAAGATGCAAAGTTTGGTTTTTGGACCAACTTTTGTAATTTTGTTGCATCATTAACCAATCTTAAATCTTTGTGATTCCTCTTGTTTTCTAATGTTTTGCCGAATATAGCATTATTCATCAATTTAAAGAAATCCTTTTCAAAATTGGACGTCGCTGCAGTTCTTCTTCTAGTGTTGTTATCTATATAGGATTTCAACCAACAGGATTGAGAAAATTGTAACACCCTATTAATTTTGGTAATTCTTAATCCCATCTCTAACGCTTGTTGTACTGTCCAATAATGTGCTACATACCTCGTCTTGTTGGTGAGTGTCATCATTAACTTCGGCCATCTACCAGTCGGAGATACTTCTGTTTTTGCTAATAGCGGCAAGTCGTAATGGTGGTCGTGAAGATGTTCGGGGTACTCAAAATCAACGTCAAAGATGTAACCGGTATCTCCGTGTTTAGGGATATCGGCGATGTTATCAATCGAATTTGGATCAACCCATTTAAAATTATCATATGGAAGGGGTTTTGACATAGCCCATCCATATAGGTTATTCGCGTCAAAATAACCTATAAATGTACTTGGTTGTGACGCGTCATAGTTGGGGAGGTATTTATTGTTGGCTTTTACATATCTGGTTACACTTTGCGTTAATCCTCCTCGGATACCAGACTCTATCATCAACACCATATCTATATCGGTTAGTAGTTGAAGTTTACAGTTTGTTTCTTTTAACATGGCCTGCCATGCCAGTCCGGGAGCTGTGTACGAATGAAGAGGGTCTAATCCGTATGCTTTTAAACAGGTATTCCTAAATTCTTCCATTATGTCACATAATAGTGTCACATCCAATTTAACGTAGAAATCTGAATATTCTCCCAAAGTTCTCATCCCTAATTCATTCCATACCTTACAAGCGTGTTGATAATCTTCCTCACTGATGTCCTCTTCGTATAATTTACTCTTAAAAGCTTCTCTAGGTGGAAGTGAGGTTTCTTCAAATCTTTCCAAACTGTCGATATAATCATAAGGGAAAACACCTTTGCGAAGAACTAGATCCAATTTATCGTTATTTACAATCATTCTTGTTTCTATTAAATCTTCTTTCCTGAGATTTTCTGAAAGTCTCGATAAACTGCACGGCATAAACCGGTACGAATCTAAAAATCGTAATTTTATATTTCCAATCTTTTTACTAAAGCTTATAAACTTTTCAGTTGTTTCCGCGATAACATCAATCGCACCGTCATCTCTCCCCAATTCTGGTATTATAAAATGACCATCATAACCGCTAAGGTTATGCAGTATTACAGGTATATTTCTAGGAATCTTGTAATTGATGTTGCATCCGTTACATGCCGCACCCCTATAATATCCTGTAAGATGATCATGATCCTTAACTTTGTAGTTATTCAAAGTAAACTCATTTTTACATAAAAACAATGGGTGGCATTTTCATGTTGAATTTCTTCTTCTTCATCCATAGGTATCATTGGCACAATATCACTATACAAATTTTCTACATTCCTAGCTATTTCATATAGATGATCAAGAAATGTCGCAGCAACATCTTCACCACGGTACACCACGGGTCTTGACGTTAATCCGTACCCATTTAAATGTTCTTCAGCCAATGTAGATTTAACCAATAAACAAAAACTGTTAGGCTTATGCATTTGATATTTTATACTCTTCCTTGCTTCAACATTTTCATCTTCAATAGGGACAAGTGTTGATTCAAAATCAGCATATACCACTATAGGAATGCGATACTGATGGAACACCTTTTCAAATTGTAAGTATGATTTACTTAATGGTGGTAAGATAATCTTTGCTTCAAAGTGTTCATTACACAGTTGTTTATGTTCTTGTAACCAATTTCGGCCTCCATTTCTTTCTTCTTTAAAACAAAAACATCTTTTACAAATTACTTTTTTATGTTCATTTTTTGATAGCTGCTTGTTGACGAGTCTTTCAAATGATTTTATCCATACGTAGTGTGACACTTCATCCTTTGTAAGTAACAACAAGTCCGTATGATCTGCAAGCTCGTTCTTCACCACTTTTAAAGGATAAACTTTATTGGAACTGTCCAAACCAAATACGTTAACTGATATTCCGGGATTTTGTTTTTCAAATTTTGAAATACACTTCAACCCTACCGGGTAAGACATACCTTGAAAATTATATCTATATCTGTAGTTTTCATATTCGACGCCAGGTCTTTGCGCATGGCGTGTCACAAATTTTGAGGTCATGGCGTATCGAAAACATTCCATATCTTCATTTTCCACATTTACACATGATTTTGTATCTTTGATCCTTTTCGGGAGTGCAATATAACTGCTGCCCATCAGCCCATAACCATGCTTGTGAACTCTTATGTCCATACCTACGACGCTAACCAGACTCCAACCTGATCCTCTTCCTTCGTGTTCTTGAATTTTCGTCAAAATCTCTTCAAAACAATCTTCTATTATTGAATCAATATCCGAATTAGCCATGATGGTTCGATTTTTTGTTATAAATCCTCTTGGTGACATTTCTTCTTCTACATTGATAAACATGGCGTCTAAAATCAAACCAAATTTAATAAAGTTTAATCGTTTTAGTTCTTCTTTTAAAATCTTGATCACAATTGGTTTAGCTTCAGCAACAAATTGTTCTAATTCCAGATTTTCGTTTTGAATTTTGTGATGCATCACCACTTTACCGGGTAATGCGTGAATACTTAAACTTGGTAGTGTATTAGATGGTCCTGCTGTTACTTCTTCTGTAGATATGTTTCTATTTTCTCTTACTGTAAAATTTTCATTTCTATTGTGATACAACTCCTTATGAATGTCTAACAATATTTCATCTTCATAAGTCTCTAAACATATCTCACAACGATGCATTTTAGCGATGTTTACCCTTTGAAATTTAACAGGTAAATGAAACGCGTCCTCTTCATACCGCCTTTTTATGCCATCTTACCCCCACCAATTTTAATCTTCTTCTTCTTCTTCTTCTTCTTCGCTATCTGACGGGAATAATCGTCTTGCGCAGAAAACCAATCTTTGACGTATTGGTTCTACATCAGGATCGTGACTAGATGTTGGAGTTTCATGATGGACATCTTCAAATTCCAATGGTGATGGGTATTCATTCTCTGTCAAGTCTATTTGCACATCTTCAGGTGCCTCACTTGTTAATTCTTCTTCCATACTGTCAACACTTTCCACTTCTGAGTTGTCGTCATCCGAATCTCCCATGCCGAGATCTTCTTGTTGAATTTTATATAATATTTCAAAAATAGGTTTCCTAGGATAGTCAGTGTTATCCACGGGAGCCATTCCGAATGAACAAAGGAGACTCTCTTGTGTAGCTACTTATATGACTATTTTAATAGGTCAAGGTCAACACCTCCTAAAGCGAGAATGGGGAATAGAGCACTAAGTGGCATGTTAGTCCATTACCACAAAGTGATCTATTCCCCACTCTCTAATGTGAGTCCAAATTAGCAGCCAATTATTAAATGTCAATTTTTTTTATTGTTTTATTGTTTTTTTTTTTTTTTTTTAACCTCATCACTGTTTATATCAAGTCCCATTAATAACCAATTGTTTTTACTAACACATAAAATTTTAAATAATTTTGTAGCTTCTTCCACTTCTTCTTTATTGACTGTCTTTCATTACACAGTTCATAGGTTCTTCATCTTCTTGTAGTAGAATTCTTTTGCATTCATATTCCAACTGCTGTATTCTTTCATTCTTTATGGCTAACTCAATAAGTAGTTGATTGATGTAGTCGGCGGCCATATCGATAGTTCTAGTCCTTGATTCTCCCAATCGCACTCCTGGTATTAGCCTTTGCAGTTTGTAGTATTTTTGTCTTATTCTCGCCTCTCTTACCTGAGCCGACTCTTTAAAATGACTTTTCGGGACTTTCAAACGTTGTTCATCCTTTTTTGTTGTAGTAAGGTCCAAAACATTGTCTCCACTTGCCATGATTCTGATTCTACTGCGAGATGTGAGAAACAAGAATATTATGAGCGGAATGAGTACAACAACGTGTCGAACCTCATTTATCCACTTTACCCCACCACAACACTTTCCCCCTCCATGTTTTTATAGGTCAAGGTCAAATAAACTTAACGCGAGAACGGGGAATAGAGCACTAAGTGGCATGTTATTCCATTACCACAGAGTGATCTATTCCCCGCTCTCTATTCTACATCTAATTTTTTTGTATTTTTTCTGTTTTATTTTTTTTTAATTTTTTGTTACCCGTCATCTTTACACAGCAGGAGGTTCATACTTTATAGGAGAGTCTTCATCAGGTTCATGAAATGCATTCCACGCACAAGTATCAGGAAGTTCATTAGGCTCGATCTTTAAAACAGGAATTTCACTAGGCGAATTCCATACACCAGAAGTTTTATTCGTCTTCAGTTTGTTTTCTAACACTTCAATTTTGTCCAACAGTTCCAAAATATATTTCTTTGCACCCATCAATGTTTGTATCCTGGTATTGTACACATTCAATGAAGGCACTATGAGTTGCAATTGATGGAACGCCATTCTTTCTTTCCTACACCGTTCCTTACCTAAAGCACTCAATTTTGGATGTGTTATTTGTTTTCCTTTACTTTTTAAAGGGGTTGAATTTTCCACTGGTTCACTCATTTTTCCCACAATGTTCTTCTTAAGAGTTTTAGCAAATAAATGAACCTCCTACTGTGTTTTAACCCTCTTTTATACACAATTCCCCCCACCATTTCAATTTTTCCCCCACCATATTGTTTAAACAAAAAACCAAACTTCCAATTTTGCATTCACATTATTGTCTTTTAGAAATTTAATGAATTGCGAGCTGGATGTTGATATTTGACTGTTTGTTAAATAATCTTTTACCACTTGTTCATCTTTCCCTTCTAATATGTAGCAAAATACTTTCATCAAACTTCCATCATCTTCTTTCGATCTTATAAAGTTTGCAACAAATGTCCAATCTTCATCGACAATTTTAAAAGTTTTTATCTCCATGTGAAAAGACATCTTTACTCCAGTTATTCTGCGACAGTAATGAAATCAACCTTTACCAAGCAACATTTATAACCAATACCCCCACTACTCTTTCCCCCACTACTCTTTCCCCCACTACTTTTAGTTAGACCTTTCCTCCATACCATTACTCTAGTATGTTCTACACCTAATAAATTTACATAAGACCTGTGCACAGATTGTGCATCTTTCCCGCATAGCTACAAATCTTATTAGCGGTGCTTTAACACGATGGTCAACGTACCCTCCTTCAACTTCAAATTCGTCCCAATCATCTATAGCTGCTCGTGCACAATCTGGACAAAGCCGGGTCCCATCTGCAAATTTATAAGCAACAATAATGCCAAATCCATAATGTTCTCTTCGATACTCGTGTATTGCATTTCTAACCATATTGGGAATAACACATTCTCCTGATCTTATTATGTGATTAAATAAGAAATCATCACAAATTATTTTTCTCAAACAAATAACAAAAAGACTATCCATCGTGTTGTAGATGAGAGTAACATTCGTACTAAACTGTTTTACTGCCTACCACCCGCTTAAATAACTTATCCCTACTACTATTTTATAGGTCAAGGCCAAGCAATATTAACGCGAGAACGGGGAATAGAGCACTAAGTGACATGTTATTCCATTGCCACAAAGTGATCTATTCCCCGCTCTCTATTCTACCTCTACTTTTTTTTACATTTTTAATTTTATTATTTTTTTATCATTTTATGTTTTTTAACTTAAAATCCTAATATTTCATTTCCTTCTTCTTCACCTTCTTCAACCACACCTTCATTACTACACACATTTTTCAAACTTAACAGTTCTTTCTTCATTTTATTGTTTTCATTTTCCAATTGTTTAATTTTTGATTTTTTTTCTTCCAATAGTAGCTTTAAATGTTTTATGTAACTAGCGGCTACGTGGACAGTTTTCACTCGGTTTTCTCCAAGTCGCATTCCGGGAATTTGAAATTGAAGTCTGTAATATTCAATGTTGATATTGGCCTGGGTTTGTCTTGATTGTTCACTTCTTCTCCTTCTGGTCTCCTCTTCTGCATCAGAAATAAGCGTATGATACAAAATTGGACGTTGCATCGTAGTTGGCTGCTCTTGTAAAAATAAAACTAAATTCACTCCTACATCATATTTATCCCCTTTCCCCCACCACTTTACCGGTTGTCCCAAAAATGACGAATACATATTTCAACGGTCACGCTAGCACCATTTTTAACAAGATGGTTATAAAGAAAATAAGGATAGTCGCAAGATTTAAGATCTTCATTTGCCAACATGAAATCAAATGCTAATTTCCTTGAATATTCATTATGGAATTTTTCATGAACACTAATTAGAATTCCAGCCTTTTCAAACTTATAACCAATGTCTGGGATTTTCTTACAATCATCTATGTCCAGAAGTGGAAAATAATATGTGAAGGAGTTCACCGGTGGTACCCACACTCTATCACACTCTTCACAAAACACTTTGTACATTCTCGCTCGCTCATCCATTTTCAAATGATTTTTACTCATGCCAGACTACCGTTTAAATAGCCTACTACCTCATCTTTCCCCCCACCATTTTTATTCCAAATTTGTTTCCTCATGTTGCGGAGTATCAATAACATGGGCAGCGGCATTCCAGAGTTGTGACTGCTGTTCTTCTTCACCTTCAGATTCTGTTAATTCTTCCGGTTGGTGCATAAAGGATACATTTGAATTTGAAGCGGGTCCAATATCATTGTTCATTTGTTCATTTAAATTTAAAAATTCTCCAACTATTTCTTCCAAAAACTGTCCAAACGTAATATTTACCTCTTGCTCTACTTCTTCATCTTCTGCCATCTCACGATCTATAACAATTTCAGTGATGTAAATAAAAGTGGTATCTCTCGGAGACATGGTTTAAAAGAAGAACATGTGGCTCCAGTAACAGTTACACGAAAAATAAACAGGATTGTGTGGAACCCTCGCTTATATATAGGAGACTGGAAGGGGGGGGGGGTCAATTATAAAAATTTGTAACTTGCCTTGCTCTAATTACTCTTCCGCAGACAGCTTGTATTGCATTGCAACCACTTCCACCTCTATCTTCATGCCTTCTACAAGATTATGTACGTGCAGCATCCATGGAAACAGTATTTCTAAAACTTCAATCCTTACTCGACATGCACACAATACTTTGTACGCATCACGACGGTACACAAACACACTAACCCCCATGCCCATATCCCTCATTATGTTTTGTTCAATTTTCAAAAATAACCCATACAATAGCGGCCAAACTTCTGTGTGCTCAGCAAAAAACGAATCCAGTCTCTTATACATGTTTAACGTATAGCAACAAGACAAATAATGAGCAAACACATGTGATAGCTGCTTTTATAACGTTCGCCAGTACAGTAAAAATTTGAAGGGGGGGGGGGGGATATGATTTTTTAGTGGGATGTTAAAAAATTAGTAGTTTAAAACCAAAGCCGAAAAGTAATGATTAAACCCTACATTTTCTTCTAATTGCAAATACTCCACATATGCCTCCGCCCATAGCCATAACAGATCAATGTTACGCCAATATACACCAAAGGTGGGTCTATCATCAACTAAAATTGGAGATGCTATGTTCACTAATCTTCCGTTTTCTATCCATGTCATAGCTTCAATTACAAACCTTCCTATAATATCCATTGGAGAATTAATATCCAAAAATATTCTTGTAACAACATTTTCACTTAACAAGGGCACTTCAATTTCTTCATTGTTTTCTTCGTCGCTTTCTTCGTCCACCTCCAATACTTCTCCAATCTTTGTACATTTATTATAAAATATTGGAACATCTCGGGGAGACATGTTCGCCCTAACTATTATTAGCAAGGAATGGCTCCAACACAAACCGCCACACTCTTATATAGGCAAGTCAATGAAAAATCAGCGGCGGGGGGGGGGGGGGGGGTTCCGGTTCCGGTCCGGAAGGGGGGGGGGTTCAATGTCAAGGTCACATGAAAGTAGGTCACGGGACTTAGAGCGGCCAAAAAATAATGGGAGAGAAACGCAGCGCACTTATCATAGCGCTGGTTTCTCTCCCATTATTTTTTGCCAACAATTTGGAATTTGGAAAAAAGCTAAGATTTTCTAATAATTACTTCGCCCCCACCTAGTCCAACCATCCTCACCTTTGAAGAGAAAGTCTTTCGCATCAAGTGTATTGATCGCTTTTTTGGTTCTAAGAGGTACGGAGAGCTTTATTACCCACTTATAGCCGTTACACCCTATTACAATTCTATTGCTCTTATCCGTTCTACTTACAAAAAAGTACCTCAAACCTTCCTTCAATCTCTTCAACCTGGTGGGAGGGTAAGACTTGTGGGAGACCACAGTCAGTTGTGGCGCAGAAATGTGTTTCACGACATGTAAACGGCAATACTTTTCGTTTAAAACACATTTCTTACCACAAACTAATCCTTTTTTAAGACCCTTACAGAGCACTTCAGGACATTTACGCGGATTTTTAAATGCCCTGCGTCGCTCTTTCATTAATAATTGATAACGCTCTGAAGGAGCAATTTTGAAAAGCTTCTTTTTTCGCTCTAAAACAGGAATGATAGGACGAGAAGGAGTAGATTCAGGAATAGGCGTGATTAATGGTGGCAAGGAAATATAAGAGTGAATAGAATTGAGTAGTAAAGGTGTATCCGGACGAAGAGGCTCAGCAGTTCTTGGGACATCCGTTACCTCCTTCTGCGGTGGTGGCATTGCAGGCACCTCCTTCTGCGGTGGGCCCATTGCGGCAGACCGGTCTTCTGGAGGCTGCCCCGCGTTCGTTGGTGACGGAGGTGGTGAGAAGATGCTCCCAAGAACAGTCATCGCTTGAAGAAGAATGTTTGCCGGAGCAGGAGTTCTGGACGAGGAAGACGGTGTGTCCATCCGCTGCAACATGTGGTCCGGCACATTCTTCAGGCGAAGTCTCTTCGTCGGTACAGGCTGTGCAATAGGTGCAGACGTAGTAGTGGTACTTGTAGTTGTAGAAGTAGTGGTGGTAGTAGTCGACATGGCTCTGATGCGGCAGCGTTGGCAGCTGGAACCAGAATAAACAGACCCGTTAGTCGGCCTCGCATAAATAGTGACACAGCACACGCAACAAGTCAAAGTGACCTCGGGGGGGGGGGGGGGGGTTCCGGTTCGAAAGGGGGGGGGGTTATGCATGAGTGAATTGAGGTCAAGGTCACCAAAAAATAATAATGATCCAAGGTGATGGAGGCGGCCAGGACCGTCTCCACCACCCTGTGTTCCTCAAACACTCCCAATCCCAACCCAAAAAGTTACGTCTTGCTAGGGATCCCGATTTTTGGCCCGCACGCACGTGGCGATCCAGTTTGGTAGTCTGTGATACGGGCGGCCAGCCTCGGGCCTGGGCACTGGACTTGACCATTCCAATTTTACAATAGGGACTCTGGAACAGGTAATGCAAGACGCAACTCTAACCTCCCACCCTTAATCTAAACCCACCCAATCATATTTTTGCCTGACCAAAATCAAAAACAAAAATCAAAAACAATAAAAAAAATGCGCTGCCTAGGGCACAACGCGCATGTCCCACCCATATTTAATGAAGTTCAATCGAACTTCTTTAATTTACATTTACATTTTAATTTAATCTACCCATCCTAACAGCTAGCTGTGGAATATAAAAAATTATTAGTACACAGATAAACACAGACATGGACACACACACACACACACACACACACACACACACCATAACCCAATACTTAAAATTAAAAAACACATTTCTTAAACATAAATAATACCATAACACACCTTAATGCTAACATCGCAATGCGCAAGTTAAACCTTACAACTAACACATCTTAAGACTAAAACCAAATAACGCTTTGCATAAAAACCATAGACACACACACACACACACACACACACACACAACAAATATTAAATAGTAATAGCCTAACAACAAGAGTAACTCAAATATATATCGGCCGCTTATACATTTGAGTTGCCCTCTGAGTTGGGTCGGACTGCCGCGTCCGGAGTTCCGAGCCCAACTGCGGCGGCAATAGTCGTCGGGGTAGTTCTCGGTTCGCAGAGTGGTGGGGGCAGCGGTAGGGGTTTAAGGGGGTATGGAACCTTCCAGCAACGTCAATGGAAAATTCCAAACGGATGTGCTTTGTTACATGTGGGTCGGGCAAAACGCAGGTGGAGCCTTGTATCTCTCAATTTGCATTAGATAACATCAAATTACATCCGCTGACAAGTAGGAGCCTTGTACCTCTCGATTTGCATTTGATAGCATCAAATTACATCCGCAGCTTTCCCCATCGCGTGACAGCATAATTATCGTCGATTGTTATCCACCCTCTTCCGACGCTTAATTATAGTTGCAGCGGAAGTAAACCTCCGGTACACGCAACTTGTTTTTAACATACAATAGACTATTGTTTGCAAATGCACACATAATCCTTGGCCTGGTCGGTACTTCTTACACGCTACACCTAAGACGTTGTGACGTCAAGGGGGGGGGGGGGGTTCCGGTTCCGGTCCGGAAGGGGGGGGGGGTCATGCATGAGTAACCATCCGCGTGCATATAAACGAAGGAAAGCTCGCGCGCCGCCCATATAGAGGGCTGACACCCCAGCGGTAAACAACAGATCCGTGAGTTTATAGCACATAGTACTATGACATATGATTTATTTTTAACACTTAACATTTTAATTTTTTTTTACACTATTTCTTAACACTACAACAATCATTTTATAAATCACACTTTTATTTTCGCGTCTATTTTCCATTTTTGTTTTAACTAAATATGCTAATTAACATCGCGTGCAGGCAACTCACACTGATTAATTGCAGGTTCCATTCTTACACACCTGTTTCCTCCTTACTATGCAGATTACTCTCTTACTTTAACAACACTTAAACTCTAACCGCTACTTCTCGGTCATATTAATATAGTTAGTGCTACACTACAGGATTTACCTGTGCAATGGTGCACGCGATATTTCCTGCACATCTGCGGGTAATACACCTTACACCCGTCTACTATTATACTTATTGCTACATTACACGAGACATTTCTTGCACGCCTGCAGATAATACACTTGCTAACCGTCTACTAATATGATTATTGCTACAGTACAAGAGACATTTCTTGCTCACCTGCAGGTTATACACTTTACAACCGGCTACTATTATAGTTAACACTACACCATAAGATTAAGCCTTACACATGGCTAATGCAATCCTACTTCATCGTGCACGGATCATTTCTTGCACACCTGCACCTTATACACTTTACTACCGTCTAATATTACAATTATTGCTATGATACGGTAGTTACCTGATCAATCACAGTTGCGGCCCCACTTGCTTATCCACAGGCCGATACTCGCAATCCTACAACTGAATAATTAATTAATTAACTTCCGCTATTACCGATACTTTTCTTAAACTATCCGTCTCTTCCTCCGACTCTTGTGACCGTAGCCGCGGCCGACTGACAAATAACCGAGCTCCCGCAAACCTCGCTCTTTTATGCGGTTTTCTCGGGGAGGGAGTTGGAGGGGATTGGAGGGGGTTGGAGGGGCGTCGCACGTGACTCATCGATCGCATAAAAAGGGGGGTTGCCGCCGCGCGCGTGCCATTTCGGTGGCGGCATCGGTCGGGTGAGGTACTATCCGTAGGTCTCTGACGCTTTTATAACTAACGCTTGTTACTTTAAAATGTGTTTCCGCTTTATATGCTAATTAGTTTCTATATATTCAGACACAATCGCGGCCGCTGACCATTTGCCGGCTTACTCTCAAGCGGTTCACATGTAAAATCATGGCTTCCCACACTTTACAGCTGAAACTTTTGCGCACAAAACATATTTTACAACAGCATTCTACACCTGCAGTTTCAAAACCGCGTAGTACGGTGGCTAGACTTAAGAAACGGTTCAGGTTTCACCCTTTGTATTTTGCACCACCTCACCTTGGCAACACTTGTACTATTGATACTATTCTACAGACAGTCTTGACTGACATGGTGAAGTACCAACATTTCCCTCTTCTCACGCCTATTGACGGTCCCGTCCAGTTCTTCTTCTTCACCATCTTACCGGGTCTATATCATCGGACATCCTCCGACTCGTGTCTCATTGCTCTCTATCGCCTCACACGGTAAACACCTAAAAGCTCTCATCTCTCTCTCTCTTGCAACCATGGACACACAACAGGGTTCACCGGTGCAGTCCCCTGAAGTGACTTCCACTACGGAGACTACTGCTAACACTGCACCAAGTCCCACAGACAATTCCTCCACGCCTACAACGAACACCTGCTCCCGCCCGGTACAGAGCGATGCGGTGACCACTACTGCCGCAAACGACGTGGAGGCTATTCTACGATCACTGATGGGGTTCGATTAAAATAAATAAATGAAAAAAAAAACAACCCTCCCTCCGCCCGCCGCTCCCGCTCCGATCCGACCCGTCCCGAGTCCCCGCCCCGACTGAGCCCCTCGCGGCTCCGCTTTTTTAAAACTCCCTCCGGATGGCCTTGACCCACTTACAAAACACACCCATCACTGTCAACCACACCTGCCGGTTCGAACCGCTTGGCCTTGAAATGGGCCAGAACCGGCAAAACCCCACTACTATTGCTCACAGTAACATTAAAAATTTAAAATTCACCGTTTTATTTTTAACTTTCACCGCTTATGACTTGAGAGAATTATACGTTTTATACCTTAAAATTAATTTCAATACTATATTCGTACACCAATTTAACATACCATATGGATAAACACCAATAATGATAATATCAGTAATAATTGTAAATATAATTAGTGATATTTTTATTTTGGATGTATTTACGCCAGTGGCATTTTTTAGGGTTTTGACAGAAAACGTTCCAAACCCAGTCTGTTCCTATTAAAGATTGAACGATTGTTAGAAAGCATCATTAATTAATTGCCCAATGAAAAATGCTAACTGGGTCAGGAATTGAACTTTTAAAAAACTATTAACTTTTCCCAGGATTTAGCCGGCAACCTTTGGATTCAAAGGCAACCACTCAGCTACCCAGCCAGTTATTTAAGGGCTTTACAATCGACAATCCAATATTCTTTCAGCCGCCCCAAGGTCAAATTGGAGGGCCGCTCCAGTAATGATGGTTATCCGAACACGGGAGGTCGTTTAAAGTTCACGTACACCATTAATATGAGAAAGGCCTTTAGGGTCTAGAGTATTAATTAGCCCACCCGTAAAGGTTGACCCTTGTATAATTCTGACTATTTAGTACTCCACCGCAATTCCCTTTGATGTAAAAGTGTTTCATAAAGTAAAATATTTTAGGCCCACCATGTGTTCCTTTAAACTATAGTACTAAAAAGAATTTTGTGTGGTTGAACATGAGTTGTTCAGTTCTTTGTTGTTGCAAGTGTTGCTGTCTTGCTGTATTGCACAATAGAAGTTTTCTCGCATAACATTCACCTAATAAATTTACTATCCAAAAAAGTTACAACTAAATTTATAGATGAGAAACCTATTAACCATATCTAAAAACACGGTCTATTTCATTTGCAGAAGAGACAGTTCAAAGCAAATGTAGATACTTGTTGTTTATATGCACCACAATCAGTTTAGGGTTGCATTGAGTAAAACAATTAAATAAACATGAAACGTTACCTTAAAATTCTGAACTTCCGTTACATTTTTGCGCAAAGTCCAGGTATTTAGGTTGATCCATTTTTTACAACAGGGTCGCATAATGCGGCAAAGTCAACAAGGAGAGTGGAGAGTGTGCCACCAGTGTGGTATGTATGGTTAGGATGGGTCAGTCAATAATCCGATATCATCATTCACTAATTTTGAAAATAAAACTATACCGAAATATAAAATACAAGATAAATAAAGTAATCATTCACACTATTCGTCTAGTAGCGACAGAGTAAGACTGATAATGTCCACTTGGCCTTGAACGAAGTGTGTAACAGTACATCAGACGCATTGTTGTCAAACAAGTTAAAACGAAGATAACAGAACAAAAATTGACATATTTATGCTATTCATTTGTAAACTAATAGATTTGTAAGTCAGTTTGATTCGTTGAATCTGAAGATCCTCGCTTAATATTGTTTACAGTATATCCACAGTAGCAAAAATAATGTTTTTATATTTATCACAGTAACATTTTCGGCCCTTGGTGATATAGTAACCATTAGTGGCAGCTCGACATAATACCGTATGAGTAGCTAGATCAGTGTTAACGCAGGTGTCTAGGTAAGAGACGTATAGTTTTCGAACTAGTCGCGTCTACCAATTTGCTCTATCAGTTAAAGTAGTTTTCATTACCATCATTTTCCTGCTATGTAGCAGCTCACACTGTTACTTTTTTAACAGGTTTCACACTCCATAATATATTTAGATTAATAAAAATACCAACAAAATGAGGCTCCCACTTCAATAAAATTTCAATAAATCATGAATACTGAAAGTAATTTGTCCTTATATATGAAAAACAAATTTATATTCTATATTGAATAATGTTATTATAACTTTTAGACTAATTTATGCTGTTGTAGATGCATATGAAAATAATGTCAATTCAAGAGATCTTAGTCCAACGACATTATTATTCTGCTTAAACACATGCTTTGCCAGTCCACTGACAGAGACCAAAGCAAACCCCGGAATAACATGACGCCATACAAAGTAACCGCGGAGTTTATTGAATAAACTCCTTTGTGTGCGGTTGACCTCAGCTCTCTGCTGCCGATAAAGGGTGGCCTTACACATGGACGAGTAACTTATTTATGTATAGCAAGTATGAAAATTTATATTTTTGCCAAAAGACAAACCGACCGTTTATTTTATACCAACCGTTCATATTCATAAGACAAAAATGGAAGGTTGTGTTACATAACAAAACTTTATAATATTATACAAGTAAAACTAGGTTTTGAAAACAAAAAGTTGGTCCGTTCATGATACTTGGCATACACATTATGTGTAACACCTATTTAAAAAATCTGATAAGTCTCTAGCTATTGGGAGGTTGAAAATATTAATTTATGAGGTGGGAATATGGGGAAGTTATGGGTTTTGAGAACATTTATTTTTCGCGAATGGGGTGTCGTATTATATGTTTTTAGGGGTCCAAAACAATGCACACAGAATTGAATAAGTAGGGACATCCCATGTTAAATCATTTAAGTGTTTTTCTCAAAAACTAGAGGAAAATAAAGCGTTGATGCCAGGATTGCGTTTCCGTACAGTCAGGTAAAGCACTCTTTGTAGCTCTTAAATTAATGTCAAAATGACCGTATTTGTTCACGAAAAATCAAAACAATAACAAACTTTTGCAAAACTATCCGTAATCTGTTTCCATTTAACAACTCTTCATAATACATTACATTTTGGTGGTGTTATATTTGTTTGTATGGCGGTGTTCTAACATTCGCATAAGGATGTTCCTACTTATTCATGTCTAAATACATTGTCCAAAATCTAAAATAATAATAATAATAAAGTCCCTAGTTGACGCAGGCCTGCTTGCTCAGTGATTACATGTCAAAATGACTATATTTGTCATTTCTCATTATTTGTCAAACTGTAAAGCTATCTCTATTTCTAAGGCTAAGTGTGCATGGTTGTTGTTATTTTTGTAGAAGATTCAAATGTGGTCAAACAGTTAAAGTTGTATTTGTCTTTTGTTTGTTATTATTTTTCTTTACCATTTGTTATTTATAAATTTGAATGAATAGCTATACTTTATAAATAGCATACATACCAGCTGCAATTATCTTTCATGTTGAGAAAGGTTGAGGCAAACGAAGACATTAACTTTATGGAGGAGTTGATTTAAATCCCAGGTCAAGTGCTGCAATTTAACTGTAAAATTATCATTTAAAATTGAAATGCAACATCTTAAAGATACAAGGCCTAAACCAGAGCCAATTCACGTTTGTTTACTTCACCTACGTATATTATCGTTAGTGAATAATACTAATGTGTATTAGTATAAAATACTTCTATATACTCTGTATTTTTATTAAATAGTAGTATTAAAAAATAATAATATTAAACTAGTACACTTACAATTTTATGATGTGACGATTTAGACCACTTCCAAAGGTTGACCTGTTATAATTTTCTTCACACTCCAATGATGGCTTTGATTTTGATTGTTATTTTGCCGTCTTCTCAAATTTTCACTTCGTCAGAATTTCCAGTGTGGTATTTTTCATCTTAAAATTTATTATCGCTGGAGTTATCAATTTTACTACTGGTAGTTTTCTAACTGTTAAAAACAAACAAAAAAAATGCTTGAGTTTTATTTTTGCTTATTTAAATTTTCTGAATGCTTTAAATTGTTTCACAAAAATTTTCATTACAAAAAATTTTCTTCTGTTGATTCTCTCACAAAAAATTGTTGTTTAAATTCTTGAATTTTGTCGTTTACTAAACTGGAAATTTTCTGACTGCTCCAAATAGTTACACAAAAATTTTCATTACGACCAAATTTCATCTGTTAACTAAAATTTAGTTTTTCCAATGCTTGAGTTGTCCGTATGCTGACTAAAATTTTTTTCACTGTCCTAAATAGTTACACTAAAATTTTCATTACGACAAAATTTCTTCTGTTGACAAAAAATGTGTTGTTCCAATGCTTGAGTTATCCGTATACTGACTGGAAATTTTCTGACTGTTCCAAATGGTTTCACTATATTTTTTTAAACGACCAAAAGTCTTCTCTTGTACCCTTACTAAAAATCTTTTGTTTCAATGCTTCAGTTTCTCGTTTTTTGATTTAAAATTTACCGACCTATCCAAATAGCATCAAGCCCCTAATCAACAGCCAGTACTAATAATCGTTATCAACGGATGTGGTGGTTGACATGACGTCGGAATCAATTACAAGTGTCATCAGGCTGAGTACAAGTACATGTCAAATGTACCCCTCCTGCAATGTCCTTAATAAGTGAAAATTAATTGAGAAACGAAAAATTACGGAATGTGCGTGACGTTGAAACTAAAACAAAATCCTTTTCATACGGCAATGGGGATTATTTAATTTATGGAAAGTTCCCTCATTACTATTAATTTTACTTTGTTTAAAAAGAATTTAAATGTAACCATTAAGGCTCAAACGTGCTTTGATGAAGTTTTGTTATAGTAGGAGAAAATCAACTTAAGATTCCTAGATAAGTTTGAATGATATTATTTTCCATAAAGACTTCCATTAGAAAATATAAAAATTGTAATTAATTTCTATTAACTTAGTGTCTTTATCGTGGTCTTATTTATTTTGATCCTACTATAAAAATTAGGGCCTATACTCAGAATATCAAATAGTTTTTTTGCAAGCCATTTCAATTCATTGTTTCGAGATTTATAGAACGAATATTTTCCATAGGACGTTAAAGTTTATTTACATGTATATTTTGTAGAATAATAAAAAAATTTGATCATGAGAAGGTTCTAATGAGCGATGAGTTATAGTTTAAGATAAGCGTTCTTAGTTTAAATTAAAGCATGTGTATTGGTTTGATTTTAAAACGAGAGTAAAATAATATGTAGTTATATCCAAACTATTTAGCATAAACACAACATACAGTGCCATTTAAGCTTATAATAATATTCTTGGAACTTGAAAATAAATTCTAAATTCAATCATTCAATCTTGAGATTATTAATTATCTTATCAATTATTGGTCTCAGGAGGCAATTGACTGACCAAACAATCGCGACTTCCACAGCTGTATCGAGGGTAATTAATCACATGTCAACTGATGTTTAAGATTTACACATTAAAACGTTATCATGTTACAGTGGTTTTCATTAAACAATTTTGTCACTGGTAATTCAATAGGGACATTCCATAACATTTTTAGCTTTATTATTGCGAAATAATAGCAAAAATGATCGTGATACTTAATATATAAAAAAAGAGAACACCAAACATAACAAAATCCAGACAAATGCTTTCTATTTAATTATAATTCTTGGAAATTTATAAATATATTACTATTTGAAATAAAACTGTTTTGATGAATATTTGCTATAGCAAGGAAAAATCCATGGAACCTTACTGTTCAATTTTAAATTATATTATTTTCCATAAAAACTTGCATTAGAAAATATAAAAATGGTAATGGGTTTGTATTTACTTAGTGTCCTTATCGTAGTCTTATTTATTTTTATTCCACTATAAAAATTAGGGTCTACTCCAAATATTAAAAAGTTTTTTGCAAGCCATTTCAATTCAATGTTTTGAGATTATTTATAGAACAAATATTTTCAATAGAATGTTAAAGAATAATTTACAGTATATATTGTAGAATAATAAAACTCAGACGTTTGTTAAACCTACATAATAAATCAATATTTTTTTGTTTGGTAAGTAAAACTTTACTACTTCCTTTCAACATGTGAGCATTCGTATTTAATTTTGATTGAAGCACCTAAGTTTTCTGATCTGTCAACGTTGGACATTTTGGGACTACAGTAATACGATTGGAACTACAGTAGCACTGTTTGTCATTCGTCTAACCTGGACAGTATCAACAGATTTGTAAGGTGTACAATGTTTTTTCATACCGAATTTGTTATTTCGTACGTGTAATTTTAGTAATAAATTATTTTATTTGTTGGTGTTTTACAGGGCCTCAATCACAAGTTAAATTACAGACAAATATTATGGTACACACTTAATTACTCATATTCAGAGGAGGCTCACTCCATCCAACCCTTCTAGATTTAAACTACAACTCCAGAGTAAAAGAAGAAAGTGAATTCGTCTTGAAAAGAAACAAGTTTTTTAGATTGGAATTCCAGCGTAGGTCAACTTTATGTCTAATGTTATTAGCATAAAATGGTGTTAAACATTTACCTCTCATTTCTGCATTTCTGGTACTCAGCTGGAAGGCGCAATTGCCAGGACTACAACGTACGAGACCTAAAGCAATTTACGTAATCACGCATTTCTAATACACAAGATAAAATTTCTCTTAATGATTCACATGCTATAAAGTCAATCTTGAATTAATAAAGTGCATGTTCAGGTACATCACAGGGAGTTATAATTCAGCCAGCGAGAGGAAGCGGTTCACCTCCGATGCACGACGGATGGGAGGGCGCTTGGCCGAGGATCATCAACACTGGCTGTTCCTGCGGCCATCTATCCTAGACCAATAGTTGCTTATTTAGTTTAAATTAATATTATTTCATATCAATTATAAGTTTATGACATCTCAGTATAATTTTATTTTTCCGTTTTAATATTTTGTTTTCCTATTTGATATAAATTCTAGTTAATAAAGTTAATATACAATCCTCTGTCCATAAAGTTGCAACAAAATTAGATTTTTAATTCCTATTTTTGTTCTCATATATGTCTTTAAAACTATGTGCAACAATGGATTTTTTTATCAAAACAGTAAACTTATATACGGCAATGCTACCCAACTCGTCTAACATAGTACTAAACAAGCATTTCAGGAAGGCAATAAAAGAGAGTCATTGTAAGGGCGGTATTCCCATTAAGCCTAACTGACCAATAAACAAAGCCAATCTGACCGACGATCTAGATCGGTCCTTGTAATAAAACAGTTCTGCAGCTTTATCATTTTGATGACTTAACTTCATTGAATTTATGCCATATTGTAGTAGTTGCCACAATTGTGGCATTACGAAACAAATAATTATTTTTATTATATGCAATATTAATAAAATGAGAAAAATTGTAGAAACAACAACCCCAGCTCAAAACGGAGTGGTAGCTCCGGCCTCATGAGCCGGCGGTCCCGGGTCCGATCCCGACCATGAGATTACAAGTACAAAAATGGACAGTCACCATTAGTCTTAAGGGAATAAAAATCCAAGGCGGAGGGAACTGCAGACTCTTAAAGAGCTATATTTTGAATATTAAGTTCTACTTAAGGAAAACCTCGAATTCGAATGAATTCTACAGATAATAATAATTTTATTCGACTGACAAAGTTTAACAATGCATGGGAATATACCCTAAGAATTAAAAAAAAAATCCCCTATTTATATGTTGACATTTTTTATTACGTTCATTTTCATTTCTTTATCTCTATCCAGTCGTTTTCCTTATTATAACCTTCTTCCATTGAGTTCTTTCTTCTTTCTCCATTAATATATAGGACGGATAATATTACTTTTGTCAAATGTTGAGCTCTCATTGATCAAGAACCCAAACCATAAAGTTCGAAATTTGGTTTGTATTTGGTTTAATAATTTAACTATTAAAATAATGTTACATTATGATACAACGATGGGGGGGGTCATTTATGCTTAGGCCTACTACAACGGTTGTAGACACCGCGTGCGAGGTAACGAACGTAGTGTGTGTACCAACCCATGAAACAAATGATATTGACATGTACAGATCATTAGTCATATGTGTTGTAACACAAGTCATTAGTCTAAAAGGTACACGTGAGCTATAGATTGTGTGTAATGGTGCTATGAAAACCACATTTCATAGCTCCGTATTTGAATAGGTAAGAGATATTCCAAGTAATTTGTTTTCATGTAATACATAAGTAATTAAAAATAAATAATGTTTATCTACTTTTTAAGTCAAATATACCTAAAATATGCATTACATTAATATGTTTTTGGGAGTTAAGGATAGTAGGGAGTTCATGTATAAAATCTCATTTGAATTTTCAGCTAAGAATTGTAGTGTTGGCTAATACTACAAAAATATACCTTTTACTATGTAACCTTATAAATGCTTTAGGATGTTGTCCATAAAAATTAAATAGCCACAACCAGCATTAGTTATTCAACAATTATTTAGATACTGTATTTTATATTTCTATAAACTATTTACTACAAATACATACATTATATAATTAATAATAATAATATTTATTGCACAACAATAAATTGCATTGCAAAATACATGATATTTATATAAATAATTTTAAAGTAATTTAACCTATATAATATTAATTTTTTTCATGATATATTTTCATGTAATCAATTTTCTTTTTCCATAAAATCTTCAATTTTATATAATGCTTCTTCCAACAAAATTAATTTTATTTTCTTCTTAAAAGTTCTAATATCCACTTCATTTTTCAAATCTTTTGGCAATTTATTATATAATTTAATTCCTTGGTACTGTAGATTACGTTGAAATAATTTTGTAGTATGTTGAGGAATTACAAGGTGAGATTTATTTCGCAGATTTGTATTCTTGTTAACTTCAAAAATTTTTAAATTATTCTTCACAAATAATAAACATTCATATATGTATAATGAAGGAAATGTCATAATTTTATTAATTTTGAATATATCTTTGCAAGGAAAATGTCTTGGTTTTTTAAAGATAACTCTTATTGCTAATTTTTGTAAAATAAATATTTCTTTCCATCTTGATGTTGAATATCCCCATATACTTATTCCATACTTCATATGTGGATAAAATAAACCATAATAAGCTGATAACATTAATTGGAGATCACAGAATTTTGACAATTTTCTTAAGACAAAAATTGAGCTGCTTAATTTTTTGCTAAGGTTGTTGATATGGGTATTAAAATTTAGATTTTCATCAATTATTAAGCCTAAGAATTTCACGTTGTTATTCCTTTCAATGATGTTTCCATCCATTTCTAAAGTTATACTGTGATCATTTCTATTTCGTATGTGTTTAAAATTGATAAATTGGGTTTTTTTAGAATTTATTACTAGTCCATTTGAGTTGCACCATTGCACAACAGAATTGGCTTCAATGTTTGCAAAAATTAATTTTTTGCTTCAAAAAAGGTAAAAATTTTTAATGTGGTAGAAAGTAAGAACTACTTAAAAATGGTTTGTTTATTTTTCTCTTCAGTTTCATTTAGCTGAATTAACATTGTTTTCTATGTTCTTGGGTAGTATTAAATATCTACAGAGAATACAATATGTTTTGTGTTGTCTTTTTAAATTTAATTTTTTGTCCTATTCTATTTTATGTCTTTTGAAAAGCTTTAAACTAAGGATCAGGTTTAAAATGACGTTGGTCTCGGAAAATAATTTTTACGCTCACTCATTTTGTTTGTAAAAAAGTAGGCTATTCTCTACCCAGTAGCTTGAAAATAGATTAACCACTGTGATTTTTACCAGGAAAAAATTTATTAATAATTAAATTCAAACTAATAAAAAGGGATTATTATTTTCGTGTGCTTTGTCAAGTTGTATTCTTAAAAACTTATAGGAAATAAGTTTAGATTTATAAAAGCAAAATAGTGGTAGATCATAAAAGAGTAGTACACGTCAAGTATTACCCTCAAGTATAACGGTTTTTTATTTCTACATACGAAGGTAGAAGATGCAGTTTAGAAGCATCTGAAAGTAGTTCAAGAGCAACTACTGGAGCTTTGAACATTACTACCAACTTTATCTTTGCTGATCACATTTCATCAGTTTTAAAAGTTCTATTTATTTTTACACTTAAAAGTCGTTAGTTATTTCTTTATTGAAATAAAACATTTAATTGACGTAAACGAACTATTAAGACATACAAATACACCATAACATGTGTAAAAATTTTAAAGAATTCCAATACATAATTTAAAGATATGAATGTCATTAAATATGTCACATTTTAATTTAAAATAGGATACTTCGCAAAGGGCAATGTTTCATAAAACGGATATGCAACATTAAAGTCGCGGTCACCGCGAGTGTGTTAAATATATGTACAAACCCGCTCTGGCGGCGCACGAGAGCTGCCTCGTAAAGCACGAGACATATACGACAGGCACATACACTGAAGTCAAAGTGGAAATACGTCATTTTGAAAGGACAATATGCTTCAAAACTCCAAAAGATTTTTGTTTTAATTTATACCCAGTATGTATGTAACTTAGTACTAATTTATATAGCTTTTCGGTATCTCTATTTTATTTAGGATAACATCATATGCAAGCAATTTTAGTTGATTTGCATTAATTTACTAGCTAAATAGACAGACTCCCCTACGGTAAAAATTTCTATAAAAAACGTGATGTTATAAGAAAATTTTTACAGGTGACTATTAAAAAGCTAGGAACATTAATCGAATGTTACTACCCCATAAAGAATTGCACTGCCCCAAAACTTTAAAGGGCTATAAGGGCTTAAATAATATGGTGCATTTGCAAGGAGTTTTATTTATTATATCCAGGTATCATTCCCTTGACATTGACTTATAGAAAGTGAATAAATGTTCTAATATGCAGAATATAAACTGAAAGTGGGTCTACACAAAAGGTTTCAGTTAAGTATAATATTACATGTATTATTTTTTGTAGGCCTACCTATATGATTGGTAAATCTTTTTTACTTTGTACTTTGATATAATAAAAAATTGACATTTTAAGATTAAAAGTTTTGTATGCTTCATTATTTAATCAACATAAACACAATTGTAATAAAAAAGCTAATTGATAGTTAAATGTATATTTTTGAATTTACATTAAAAAGTTCCAACCAAATTAAAAGAAACCAAAACCATGTTATCTTATCACTCGTGCAAATAACGCAACAACTTATGAATTTTCTATGTGTTTTGATTAAATCCTTTATTATTGAAGAACTTCCCCTTGTTCACCAGCCTTACAGCTTAACTTTGACATCCTCTTAAAATATAACATAGAGAAACACTTGCAGCATTTTCGTGGTTATCCTACTGGAAGCTTTGATTGACTAACATAAAGTAAAACGTTGAAAAATCATGTTGGATCACGAAAAGTACTAAAGGGAGTTGAGCTGGGGTTTCATCAGTTACACAAGTGTATTAATTAATCAGCCTATCAAATATTGATCACATGACTAGTAATTACCTGACCAAACAATCACGACGTCACATCCAATTAAACACCACAAACCAGGAATGATGGGATTCATTTTACAATGATGGAAAGATAAGTTCAGAAATTTTGGTCCCATCTTTAATCTAATGTAGAGCACCAGCAAAATTGCATTTCTATCCAATAGTTGAAATGGTACATAAAAATACCAAAAGACGGTTGTGATTAGTTCTTTTACATCCAAAAGGAGTGCGTATATGTAATGAAAGAAACTCAAGGAAGGATTTGAAAGTACTGTGTGGTACTTAAAGGTCAAAAACTGATTTTGACTAACACAGGACTTAGGAAAGGCAAGCGTCTGAAAGTAGTTCAAGGACAATTACGGATAATTTGATCATCCTGACTTCAATCCTCTGCTTTGTCTTATTGCTGCTCAGATCCACTGGCAAACATGAATCACAATCTAAGAATCGCAATTAAGAAACTATAATTTAAGCATATATACATTTTTAAATGTAAAGATAGGCCGGTTTTAATTCAAACTAGATAATTTGCCATCTATTTATTGATAAATACCATAAAATACATTATTGTGAAAGAAGCGTTATAAGTGGTATAACACTATATTACAGCTATAAAAAAACTGTCATATATGGAGGAAAAGGCTTTTACATTAAAATTATATATAATGCTACTGGTGAAATACACGTCTAATAGTAATAGGCTAATATAATGAAATTATTTTTCATTGACCAATAAACCTTAATTAAAATTAATTTATCTTTATTGAGAATAAATGAATAAAGAATAAACTCTTTATAGATTTTTTTTACTCTTTATAGAGAATATTGCTATAATGGCTATAATGCTTGAGAATTGCTTTACAATTGCAATTGACTTAGCTATAAATTATCTATGTATACAATTCATTAAGCGAAATTTTTTAACAAATTTGCGAGCGCTATACAAATTGCAGGAAGATGGGAGGGGTCTCAAATTAAAGGTCTTGGCCGCATGCACAAGGGAAGATACGTCCATAATGTTACTAGGAAATGAGAAATAACGTAAAACTTACTCCATAAGAATAGCATGGGGATTCAAAAATGTCTGCCTTGTGTACATTACAACATGTGTATTGGTTTGATTTTAAAAAAAGAGCCAGGTGGAAGACAATGAGATCTGAGGATCAAACGTTGCACTAATCACCTAAAGTGGCAGTATTATAATCTTTTTTTTTTTTTTTTGTAGAATTACTACACAATTTACTAGGAGCGTAACTAAAATCTGACAAATTATTTAAAAAAATTAAATCAGATTTTCTTCTTATATTTAGTTTTATTTTATTTAATTGATACATCATCAATTAAATAAAAGAAAACTTTCAAATCTAGCTTATGTATGCAAATAAACAATTAAAAATTTTGATCATTAGAAGGGTACTTATGAGCCATGAGTTATGGTTTTAAAAAAAGCTTTCTTTGTTTACATTAAATCATGTATTTTAGTATGATTTTTAAAACGAGAATAAAATAATCTATAGTTATATCTAAACTATTTACCATAAACACAAAATACAGTGCCATTCACACTTATAATACTACTATTGGAACTTGTAAATAAATTCTAAATTCAATAATTCAACCTTGAGATTACGTTATTAATTAGCTTATCAATTGTTGGTCGCAGGAGGTAATTGACTGACCAAACAATTGCGCATTCCCCAGCTGTATCGAGGGTAATTAATCACATGTTAACTGATGTTTATGAATTAAACAAATGAAACGTTATCAGTTACAGTGCTTTTATCGGTGTTTTTATGAAACCATTGTGTCACTGGTAATTCAATAGTGACATTACATAAGGTTTTTTAGCTTTATTATTGCGAAATAATAGCACTAAAGATAGTTTCACTTATCCTAACATCGGATGGGTAAAGAGTTTATTTTTCTCCAAACAAAAATTGATCATTTTTCGTTTTTAACAAGACTTACAGCGACAAAAAGAATCTGAAAAATCATTCTGGCAGTCGCTTCCGTTCAAACAATCGGCGTGTTGATTAATACAGCGCAGTGGCTAAATCTGTGTTTCTGGGTCAGCAAAATAAAGGGCGTGACAGAAAAATCTATCGAATGATTTTTATCACATTTTTAGGCAATCCTTTTGATTTTCATTTCTTTAATAAACAATTTTTATCGAAATGTTTTTTTTAGTTTTTATTTAAGGCATTTATTTTATACTTAAATATTTTAATAATCGGTGAAAATAGCTTCAGACAATTTTTTATTAGATAATACGTGAGAACAAACCTAACCTGTATTAGCGTTAAAACCACACTGGGCCTAATTATATTATGGGTTTGAGTGGTGCTGGCTAAATGTCATGCAATAAGTTAATTCCTATCCTATTATTTTAATGTTTTATTCTGTTCAAGGAGCTAGACTTATTTGTGACGTTCAAATATATAAACATCCTATAAATATGTAAATATTAAGGTAAAAAAATATAAATAGTAATTAAATGCATCACAAAGTTAATCAAAAACCTTTGCTGCTACACAATAACCACAAAGTATAATTTTATTTTAATGAACCTAAATTAAAAAAAAAATGCCATCACCGTTAGTTCTTTGTAGCTATAATAACTTGTAATTAGTAATAAAACGTTTACCGTTGTTTTCCACGTTTGCTCCTCCCAGAGGTAACAGACGTTTATTGTTATCCGTAGAATCTTAATGAATTAGCTTCTCCCGGCATTTCACTCTCCCGTCGTGGATTTATGAGCTTGCTCCTCCCTTTGCGCAAAACACACAGTTCACGTCTGCTCTCAGTGTCTCTCAAGGGAATGAGTGGAATTTTAATTGCAAATATAGCTTATAAAACCATAAAAGTTTTAAATCAAGATATTATTTTTTATTTACAAAGGTAAAGGGAATAATAAGTGAAAGTAAAAGGTCGCTCTTTACCTGAACTAAATAGATTCGTACAAGACTATAACTAGCAAAAATGTATTTGAAAAAATTAAAGAGTATATTGGCACATCTGGTAAGGGAATCAATAGATTTGGTACAAAGGATTTCTGCATAACTGATAAGTAGGATTACTCTTTTTCTAGAAATTTTTTGCTCAGTTGTTTTAATAGTAAACTTATTTTGAAAAAAAAAAACAGTAAAATGAAATGGAAGAAAAATTAAGAGTATGGAATTGTATTTTGTATATTATAACATGAAAATAATGATTAAAAAATAGTTACTGTCCTAACGTATGATTAAGTGTGTCAACTTGCTCAATATAGTGTCAAAAGTTTACCGATTTTAAAAATTTTTCTAAAATATATTTCCAACGTAAAAGAACGAGAAAAAAATGAAGAGGTTTTGGAATTATTCGGCTCCTTTTTCTTGTAATCTGTGTTTATTATACTTACTATTTTGTATGATGTCTCTAATAATAAAACCGAAGTAATTATTACTATCCATAAATGAGGGATAAGATTAGCAATAAAAGGTATAACTTTACCAATATAAAAAACATCGCTACTAGTAGGTTGAAATTTTACGCTTAAAAATATTACTGATGTTCATCAATAACATTGTTGCCTATATTTCTATACAGTACTTTATTATTTATGTCTTTTAGTCTCATTATAATTATTAAGATATAATTACCTTCCACCATTATCAAAAGGAAAATGTTCTTATCATTTGAAGCTAAAGTAACTTCCTTTACGGATCATTGTAGTTTACATAGATAAAGTAGTTGTATAGAGTGATCCGCTCTATTGACACTTGTCAAGTTGTCAACACCAATCAGTCTCACCATTCATCACTCTTGGCTGTTACATGTTCATATGACAAATGGACATCTAATAATATCTTTCTTGGATCGTTCTAGTGCAGGTGGCTTTGGTGGTATTGGAGACCGCTCCAAGCTCGATTGACGGATGTCAAGTCATCAACATCAATCATCCTGGCAATTTATTACTCTCAGTCATTACATGTAGGTATCACTGATGGATTTCTAGTGATATATCACTTGATACTGATGGACGTCTAGTGATATCTGTTTTGGACCATCGTGGTGGAGGTAGCTTTGGTGGTAGAGTGGAGTGATGCAAACTCGATTGACAGTTGTCAAATCATCAACACCAATCAGCCTCGCCAACCATCACTCTCGGATGTTACAAGTTCATCATACTGATGGACGTCTAGTAATATCTGTGTTGAACTATTGTAGTGGAGGTAGCTTTGGCGGTAGAGTGGAGTGATGCAAGCTCGATTGACAGTTGTCAAATCATCAACACCAATCAGCCTGGCCATCCATCACTCTTGGACGTTACATGTTCATCATACTGATGGACGTCTAGTGATATCTGTGTTGAACCATCGTAGTGGAGGTAGCTTTGGTGGTAGAGTGGAGTGATGCAAGCTCGATTGACAGTTGTCAAATCAACAACACCAATCAGCCTCGCCAACCATCACTCTCGGACGTTACATGTTCGTCATACTGATGGACGTCTAGTGATATCTGTCTTGGACCATCGTGGTGGAGGTAGCTTTGGTGGTAGTGTGGAGTGATGCAAGCTCGATTGACAGTTGTCAAATTATCAACACCAATCAGCCTCGCCAACCATCACTCTTGGAAGTTACATGTTCGTCATACTGATGGACGTCTAGTGATATCTGTCTTGGACCATCGTGGTGGAGGTAGCTTTGGCGGTAGAGTGGAGTGATGCAAGCTCGATTGACAGTTGTCAAATCATCAACACCAATCAGCCTCGCCAACCATCACTCTCGGAAGTTACATGTTCGTCATACTGATGGACGTCTAGTGATATCTGTCTTTTACCATCGTGGTGGAGGTAGCTTTGGTAGTAGTTTGGAGTGATGCAAGCTCGATTGACAGTTGTCAAATCATCAACACCAATCAGCCTCGCCAACCATCACTCTCGGAAGTTACATGTTCATCATACTGATGGACGTCTAGTGATATCTGTCTTGGACCATCGTGGTGGAGGTAGCTTTGGCGGTAGAGTGGAGTGATGCAAGCTCGATTGACAGTTGTAAAAATATCAACACCAATCAGCCTCGACAGATATCACTCTCGGACGTTACATGTTCATCATACTGATGGACGTCTAGTGATATCTGTCTTGGACCATCGTGGTGGAGGTAGCTTTGGCGGTAGAGTGGAGTGATGCAAGCTCGATTGACAGTTGTCAAATCATCAACACCAATCAGCCTCTCCAACCATCACTCTCGGAAGTTACATGTTCGTCATACTGATGGACCTCGACTAGTCTCGAATAATTTACTGTACATAATTTTAATTTGCATTATTTATGGAAAAAGAACCCTTTAAAACTATAATAAAAATTTATTTTACGTCGAGAGACTTGTATTATAATCCTTTTATCATACAATTATACGAGGAGTGTCTGTGGCGATGGTTTTTCTACTATCTTGAAATCTATCGTGTAGATTTTGCTTTACCTTGCATTTAAGATTGTTTTAGCCCATAAATAAGTTTGGAAATCTGACCCACAAAAAAAAAAAATTGTTTATTTAAGTAAAAAAAAGTCATTTTTAACATATTAACAGCTGTTAACTATGAAGAGGTGATATTTAAGGTTGTTGTTGGTGTAAACGTAACAGCCTGATTACCTTGATACTATAACAAAAGTTAATTAAAACCAACTATCAAGGCTTGGACAAACTGGTACTATGATGTTAAGTTAATAAATAAAAATATTTTGTACATTTCGTAATTTCGTATTAATATTTTCCTTTCATAAATATACAAGTAAATAAATAATTTTAAAGACATTGCATTATATTTAACGCATTATATAATGCATTATATACTGTTATATTTAAAGTTTTAAAATAATTTAAATAATAACATAGTGAATAATTTTGAAAGAGAAAATTTATTACCAAACTTAATTTAAATCATAAGCGTATATGCCGTGTTACATCACTTGTATAAAATTATTGAGGCACGCCTTATCAGGATAATTTTTTTTTGTGTTTTAACTTTTTACCGCACTATATTCAACATGTTCGACCAAAACCAAACAAGCAACCTATTGTTTTTCCTACTTACTAACTACTATAAAAATGTCTGTAAATTTTCATTTTACATTTGTAGGCTATAACTCACAAGGAAATCCTAAACCAACAGTAAATTAAACTAATGCCAGGCCTGTTGGCGTTTTATCTTTAGCAATTTACAAACACACTTTTCACATGAGTCAAATTAAAGCAAAACAACATTTATCTCACCGTTAAAATACCTCGTACATTACGTTTTCCCTTTTTTTAACAGGTTCACTGAAAGAGTAATTAAAACAACGAATTTACTATCATCAATTAAAGACCAAAATGAGGATAGCTAATGCAGTTCAATCAACATTATTATTAGGCATTAGTCAATATCGAGGCTCAGTTAAAACCAATTTCTAAATTTAACAAATAATCATTATATAATTAACTAGCTGTTGCCCGCCACGGCTTCGCCCGTGATTAAGATTTATTTGATAGGTAATAAAATCTTTTTAAAGAGTAACGAAATGTACTTCCTTAAGAATGAAATTGAAACAATGAAGAAGTGTGAGTGGAGCTCTGAAGGAATTTCGCAAAACCTGTTCTTAGTGAGAAAAGGTTTCTTAAATAGAAAAGGCCCTGAGAACATATAAGCAAATAGGATCGACCATGTCAAATTTCAACCCTGTAGGCCTTACGGTCACTTTGAAGTCATGTGGGGCGGAGCCCTAAAGAACATAAAAAAACTATATTTGCAAAACTGTTTCTTAGTGAACACCCATTAGTGAAACGGAACTTTTATATTAAATTTCAAACCCTAGGATCTATGGTGGTTTTGAAAATTTGTGGGGAGGAGCTCTAAAGAAAATTTTCAAAATCGTTTCTAAATGATTACCCATGAGCAAAGAGGAACGTCCATGTCAAATTTCAAACCTGTTGGCCCTGGATTAATTTTGAGTCATGTGAGGTGGAGCCCTAAAGAATTTCATAAACTATATTTACAAAACCATTTCGTAGTGAGCCCCTGTTAGCAAAACGGAAGGTCCACGTTAAATTTATACCCCCTAGGATCTATAGTAATTTTGAGGTTTTATGGGGTGGAACCCTAAAGAAAATTTTCAAAATTATTTCTTAGTGTCATGTCTACCCCCCTAATTTCAACCCCGTGGACCCTAGAGTAATTTTCATGACCTGTGGGGTGGAGCCTTAAGGAAATTCTAAAATTATATTTGCAAAACCGTTTCTTAGTAAGTAACTATAAGCTAAGAGGAACATCCGATTCAAATTTAAAACCCAGGAGGCCCAAAAGTAATTTTGAAGTCCTATGGGGCGGAGCCCTAAAGAATTTCGAAAACTATATTTGATAAAAAACTGTTTCTTAGTGAGCACCCATGAGCAAAGAGAAACGTCCATGTAAAGTATCAACCCCTGAGACCGTTTATTAGGGAGAACCCATGAGCAAAAAGAAACGTACATGTCAAATTTCAACCCTGGAGGCCCTAGGTAATTCTGAAGTCCAATGGGGCGGAGCCCTAAAGTGCTTTAAAACTATATTTGCAAAACAGTTTCTTAATGAGTATGTATGAGCAAAGAGAATCGTCCATGTCAAATTTCAACACAAAGGCTACACAGTAATTGTGAGCTTCTGTGGGGCGGACCGCTAAAGGGGATGTTCAAAGCACTTTTTTTATTGAGCACCTAAGAAAAAAGAGATCTCTCAAAATTTTAACCCCACAGGTATCTTAATTTGTATTTAAATTTGGCCATTGAAATTTCGGTGGTCTGTGGGGCGGAGCCCTGAAAGAATTTTGCAAAATGATTTTTTAGTGAGCACCTAAGAGGCAAGACGAACCTGCGTTTAATGTTTCAAGTAAATAATTTGGTAGTTCCTGAGATTTCGTGATGAGTCAGTCAGTCAGTAATCTCTCCCCGTCAGGTTTAGCTTGTTCGCTGAGCTCATTCGAAGCAATTTTATAATATTCTCTAGTTTTTTCTTACCAATCTTCCCTCAATAATTTAAATTAGAACAGCTGTTCACAAAAATAATATTCCTTAATGTAAACATATGTTCCAATACAAAAATGTTGCTTCCATAAGAATAACATGGTAACTTTGAAGACGTGTGGGGCGGGGCCCCGAAAGAATTTTGCAAAATCGTTTCTTAGTGAGCACCAAAGAGGCAAGACAAAGCTATGTTCAAAGTTTCAAGTAAATCCGTTCGGTAGTTCCTGAGTTTTCGTGATGAGTCAGTGAGTGGGATTTCGCTTTTATATATATAGATTATAGTAGTTTTTTCACGTACTAATGATTAAAAGATTTTCTTTTAGGACTATTATTATCGCATATTAAAACTTTTATTGTATACAAACGCTTTTATTTTTTCAACAGAACTTTTAATTTAAGACGACTGTTGAAAACTATATTCCAAGTTTAATATTTACTTAACTTGTAATTGTTTATAAAATAATAATCCCATGGGGAATTACTTACTCCCTAATAGTCTAATTTAAAAGTTAATATCCACCACTATTTTGTAACATGGCTCTTCCACATTCCAAAATATTATTATCCTTTTCATTTTCTATGGGACACCCAAAAGCAATAGGTTTGTGGACTGCTCTATTGGTAACTTCACTGATAGAAGATCACGGGAGGTTTCACCAACCACAAAGTTTAGGGTGTCAATTGAATGAGCAGATCCCGTTTAGGAAGTATAAAGGCTCCCCATCTAAGTCAGCCTGCGAGATTGGAAACGAGGGGCTGGAAGATTCAGAGGTACTGTACGTAGAGAGGATTTGATGTATTTTATTGTTGGATCAGTGTTGGCTGATGAAAGACACGTTGATTGTAAGTGAAATAATTTCGTTTTCGTACCTTGTTAAAATAGTAGTTTTCATCACTAGGAGCAAAAGTGAGTCTTTTTGGTGCGCAATCGTGTTTTAAAAACGAGGCGCAGCCGAGTTTTTAAAAACGATTAAGCATCAAAAAGACACTTTTGCTACGAGTGATGAACAACGTTTTTTATCATGATGAGAAATTAGACTTTTAATCGTTAAAAATATTAACTATAAAGTTGTATTTTCGAGGTTATATTGACAAAGTAAGTAATATGTAGTGTTTACATTTCTGTTATTTACAAACAATGCTCTTTATAACGTATGAATTTCAAAATTCTGCTGCTTAACATTAATAAATGTATACTAATATACTTAGCAAACAGCTGACTTTTCAGTACTAGGACCTAAAAAATTCTCCAGATGATTTTTCAAGTCCTAGGACAAAAAAGAATCGGTTTTGGTACTATTAAGAGAGCAAAAAACAGGCTGATTTCGTGCAGAATGATAAAAAATATATATGAAGTACAACAGTGTGAAGTATGACATTAAAAAACATCAACGAACGAAAAGATGTTGCATTATTTACCAAAATAATAGGTTTATGTGATTTAAAGAAATATTCATAATCTTAGATGTCAATTTATTATAACCCTTACATAAAATTAGGGTATATTCGTTCGGGGTGTTAATAGATTATTATAGTTTAAATCTTGTTTTGAATTGAGTTTTCGTATTCCTAGAGTATCATTATGAATTAAGTTTCTATTACAGAAAATACACATAAATTATACTTTTTTTCATAAAAGTAGATTAAAAAATATTTTTAAGTAAGTTTTATAAGTACAATTGTAAATAATTAGTATGGTAAACATTATGTGCTGCAAATAACCACCATATTTAATAGAAAATTAAGATAATTTTACACTAATATTTGAATACCATACCAAAAGTTTGGACTAATAATTATTTAGTCAAACTGGTGTTGGTCTCAAAACCATTTGCTCAGTAATTTATTTAATGTGTGAACAAACCCTGGGAACAATAAATATAAATCAAGTAAAAAAGTTAAGTTCAATTTAAGTAACTACTTCTTTAGATAAAATAACAATTTGTATAGTTGATTTGTTATTAGTAAATTAAAAACAGAATTAATCTATATTAAAATACAGGTTGTATACTTAAAATTTAACAGCGGAAAGTAATTGCGTTGATAAAATTTCTTCATTATTGAATTGTCTAAAGTTAATGTAGATAATACAGGAAAATAAAAATTATAAAGCAAAATATCCTGCAAAATAAGAATATGCCTATTTAACGTTATATATTTTTACGAAATATGTTTTACATTTTACATATGTATTAAATAGTAAATATCTAGCTCAGAAAGTGCTTCGATTAGCTCACATTCTGATCAATTATAAAAACAATGTCAGTCATTATAGTGTAATCAATCTAGTAACACAAACCACTACCAAGTCATGTATTACCAAGTCTCCTCGACCAACACGCGTGAGTTGTAGCGATAAAGTGTTAGTTAAGTTGTCAGTGAGCCTAGTTACCATTCACGGGACAAGTTAATGACGGGGGCGGGTATACCGTGGCCATCAACTATCGCCGCTATCGGCGGATATCGCGGCCGTGACGTCACCGATTACACCCCTCCCCCCACAGTGGGAGAAACATACAGGGCTTGCAGTTACCGTTAGATGGATTCCCTCAAGTTACTGCTATAGGCTATAACATTTCAGTAACATTACTTTAATATAGAGTTTGATCGCGTCCCATTCTCCGCTCACCTGGTTGAAGTCATTTTTGCGGTTTTTTACCCTACTAAGGTTAGAAAACTTTATTTTTTTCTAAAAATCGTCCTTTCCTACATTTTTGATACTTAGATGACTTCCTTCTCATATTATTCCCGAAGCGATTAAACACACCTAGATGTTTGCTTTACAATTCCAATTATAAACATATTAAGTTTCATTGAATTGTGGATAGAAGGTATCTAGGAGCAGCTAGGAGTAATTATCTTTGTTTCAGACATTTGCTAAACATAGTGTATAAGTTTTATATACATGGTTATTACCATAATCCACATAGTATATGAACCCTCATTTATTTAATCAATTTCACACTGCGTTTTTTCTACATAGTTGAAATGCTTTATTGTTTTAATTATAAATTTGATTACTTACCATTAGGCCTACTATATATTTTTATTACAAATCTGTGTTGAACATAAAGAGTTCAACTTAAATTTCTTTTTGAGATTTTTTTAGGGATCTAACTGTTGTTTTTATTTTATTTTCTATGCTGACTCCCTTTTGGCTAAAATACTCTTAAATCAAATTATTTTGTACATATTACAAACGACAGCTTTACCAGTCAGAGGTGAGAAAACGACATTTTGTTTGAGCGAGGAAACGCATGTCTCCCTTGGGCTAACAAGGTGCTTCTATGAAAAAGGAAGAGTGTTTTAAAGTGGTAATGTTTAACGCAAAATATTTGTTAAAAGTGTGACGTGGAATAGGTAGATCTATCTCTGTTGGGGGGGGGGGGGTGGATATTATAATTTTATTTTTTTATACATAGAGTAAAATTTTAAAAATTCATTTTTATGTAATTTTTTATGATTTAAAATAAGACTTTTTGCTTCGGATTTTATAATTTAATATAATATAAAATCGGATTTTATAGTATAATTTATTATAGAGCGAGTTTTATTTACTGTGACAAGTTTAAGATAAAAAAAGTTTGAAGTTTAAAATTGCAAAATAGGTAAGGATAGAAAAGAAACCGTTTATAAAATAATTACGTTAAATTATTACGTTGAATTTAAAATGCATAACCACCAAATTGGATTAAACACGTCCGGATCAGCAACAACTGTCATCTGTGGTCAGTGGATGTGTTTGTGGTCCACGACTGTGGAGGGGTTGGGGGGGAAGAAGGTCACGTGTCGTCATCTGTCACTCACGTATCATTGTTATATACAATTTCAATGTGGGACTATGTGTAAAAAACAATGAGTTTCTATGAATAAATTAGGTTATAACGATTTGCAAAAGTGGCATCTAGATAATAGTGACTATTATATAGGGTTGTATTTGAAATTTGAATGATCAACGATTTAACGACTATTGGTTTGTATAAAGCTACTACTAGACGATAGCCAAATAAAGTTGTACATAACGTTGTTAAACTTTAATTAAATCTATTTATCTAAGTTTCGATAAGTACAGTATTTATTCCCCAGATGATTTTTTCGCAATACTATTGTTTTAATTTTTTTACATACTTCATTAACCCACTCACTTCTTTATTTCATACAACTAACATTAATAAAAATATGATGGGATAATTTATTAATTTGGAGCAAACCACGCTGCTCACTACTATGTAGCATTACAGTAACGCCACCCTCCAGTATGTTGTGTACATTCCCTGCAGATGATTGATGGATGAGATGTTTTCAACAGACATCGAATGTCTTCCCCAAAACACTATCAGATCACATCACTTATTTAACAGTCAGAGATTATAAAAAACTACAAAACACAAAGCAATATTATTCTATTTCCAAATTGATTTATTTCTAGTTTTAATGTGTTTATAAAAAATGGTGCTGTTATATGCTAACATTTAATTTTGATGCACAGAAAAAAACATGGTTATTGTCATTTATAAGAAATGTGTTGACTTTAGAAATGCTTCGAAACTAATAATGCCTTGAATACTAACAAACGTTAGTATTCAAGGAAAGAGTGGGGTCTCTAAGGACTCATGGGAGGAAAATTCTTCTTCAGGAACTTTTTCAAGCAACCAAAGATTACGCATTTACTCCTTGCAAAGAGTGTTTAGTAAATTGTGAGTTGTATAAATTTTTCGCTAAACTGCGTCAGTAGTTAGATTTGGTTACTTCTGGCTCAGGGCACATGCCCCGGAAGCCACGTGCCGGGGCACATAGCTTCCGGTCGTATATTAAATGAGGGGAGGTATGCATAAATTAAAAGTTAGTTCAAAACTGAAATTCAACTTGATAATTGGGTTACGGAAAGTATGTCAAGGTCATCCCGAGTAAGTTTTAAAAAAGCCTATCCCGCTACCACAGGAAATAGTTCTGAGAGTTGAACTACCCGGTGATAGCGGGATAGGTAGATTTAAGTTTTGAACTTTATTCGTTAAAAACAGATACAATCAATGTGCAAAAACAAATACAATCAATGTGCAATACAGGTTGAATTTTTGTGATGAAATACGGAGTTGTAAAAGCAAACGCCGACGACGAGGATGAGTTAAAGGCAGAGTCCCCAGATGACGTATTTGACAAGTTTGAAGAAACGTAATATCTCGAGTTGGTTTTCCCGTTCTAATTGCAAACGTTTAATTTCCAATTTCAATTTTTCTTCTTTCATCTTTTCCTCTTCCATCCTTGTGACGAAGGAAACTTCATCCATCATATCCATCATTAGTGTTGTTTTTTGGTGTTTGAAATTTTGAAACAAGTGATGTTGATAGTTCAAATGTTGGAGACGGAATGAGAAGTGAAAGCGAGGAACGTTAGTTAAACGAAGAAGTGGTGGGGGGAAGTTGAATTACAAAAAGGTGGTGGGGGAAGTTGAATCACAATGAAGTGGTGGGGGAAGGAGGTTGCTCACCATTTGCTTCCGTACTTGTTGTTGTCGTGTCTGATTGTAGAGGTGTAAGTGGAGTAAGATTCAGCAAACTATCTTCATCAGAACTTTCAACCTTATCACAAATAGGACAGGCGTAAGTTATTTCCAGATTCATTTTAACAGTGTTAAATTTACTAACAATTTCGTGTAAAGTATTAAATATTTCTTGCAAATCTTCTTTGGAATTTACTTCGAAACTAGAATTCATTCGTGCCAACGGAGAGTTGTTCATCGTGCGAGAGTCGGTGATTGAATGAAGATCGGCGCTTAGGAAGGACGCTTATTTGTCGGTGAGCATGAGCTTGTGACCAAGTAAATAGCTAAGTTCCTCTTCTTCGTCTTTCAATTCAAATATCTTAGCTGAAGTAGTAGGCGTTGTTTCGTCTTCACTCGATGATGAAGAAAATTGAAATATCCTAGCTGAAGTAGTAGTCGTTGTTTCGTCTTCACTCGATGATGAAGAATCACGAGGACGTAAATAGTGAACATCAAGTCTGATCCATCTCATAGGATATCTATCCATGATAGAAAGCAAATTTTGAAATATTTCCTCCAATTCTTCTCTGTCAGTTATTATATGTTGAAACTTGACGAAAGGCGATCCCATGTTGTTAGTTAGAGTGTTGGAAGTGAAATAATTCAAAGGTGGATTCAATAAGATACAAAACTTAAACTAATGGTGGGGGAAATCTAAAAGACTTATGGTGGGGGGAAGTCAAAAAAACCAATGGTGGGGGGAAATCTCAAGGTCATCCAATTGAAGTTTTAAAAAAGAGTGTAAAACTGAAATTACACATTCGATGGTTCTACAGGATCGGAATACCAATCTGATCTGTATTTACATCTTTTTATCATATGTGTACAAAAATCATCTTGATGAGACTTGGTGCGTTGACAATGAGCTAGATCGAGAGGATGAAATTTGAAACATCTTTGAGGACAGCATGTATGAAAATATCTTGATTTGTAAAATTTGAAAGTTCGCAATTCCGGTGGCGGTAGTTGTTTTGTTTTGCACTTGCAGTAACAAGATCAAAAAAATTCACATTTAGTGCAAGCTAACCCGTCCACCATCATTGGTCCTAAATCTGTACACTGTTGTTCACAACAGTAACGAGGTTCGTACTTGTACTTTTGTTCTTCCATGTTGACGCTGCTGAGTCCAGTGAAAGAATAAGAGTGTATAGTGTTGAATAGTCAGTTTTATGTACTACAAAAAGTGGTGGGGGTAATTTCAAGGTCATCCAAACGAAGTTTTAAAAAATTATACCTTACTAATGTAAGGAATGTTTATACTTAAGAAGTTTATTTCTGTTTATCTTCTTCAGACTTTGTCTGTTTCTGTTTGTTTTCTTCAGCCTTTTTCTCTCTCTCCGCTTTAGCCATAGCGATAAGTTCTTCAGTCGATAGTGGATGTACTTCAGGAAATTTTAAAATTAATTTAGCTTGATATCCTTCTTTAGTTAATATATTTAAATCTTCAGTCATTTGTTCAACGGTGTTGTAATCTTTTCCATAGATTTTTCCATCAAGTTCGATCATCATTCTGTATAACATCTTTAAAATTAGGTGTTGACGCAGCGAGGGTCGGGAAGCGAATGATTAGTTATACAAGTATCATTCCCTTTTTATCAACTTGACATTGATCACGTGATTCCTTAGTTTTATTTGTTAAAAGTTATTTAACATTGGTAATACTTGTGGAACTTGATGTTATGTTGACCAGTCGGTGATGAAGATGTTGTAGGTTGTGTTGAAAGAAATACTTCATCATCACAGTATTTTGTTTTAGTAAACATCCTTACATTAGTAGCACTAACATCAACAGTTAAGTGATAACCACCGGTAAGTAAAACTCGCATTTCGTTGGTTAAATCTTCAAGTTGTTCAAAACTCGTAATGGTGTTGGTATCGTAAGATGCACACTTGACCTTTAGGGACATGTTGAAGTTTTGTATTTAGTTATAGAGAGCGAGATGTGTACGGTACGAAAGGTAGTCGTAGACTGATGAATTTCACAAGTTGATTTTCACTTTTATTATCACACAAAATTGGGTCAAGGTCATCCCGTGGAATTTTAAAAAAAAGCAACATATTGCTATGTACAAAGACATAACAATATGTTGCTTCTTTTATTTTTTGTTTGTTTTATATCATCTTTATTGAGAAACCATTACAAACATATATATTTACAAAGTTATGTACAAACTAGTTAGTAGTAGGTGTTACATGAATAGTTAGTTCAGTTGAGTTGTTTCCACTCGGTCCGTGTGAAACTAAATAGAGTGCGCCAGGTTGAATAACTCAAAGATCTTCATTTTGTAGAAGTTGTACAAACCGTTTCGGTAGGAAGATTTGAAACTTCGGTTCGTCACCAACTGTATACGGCGCCTCGCTCAATGTGCAATTAATAGCATCACCAACTGAAGTGTCCATCTTCTTGATTGTATGTATGATGTAATGTTTTTCTTCTTTTAGTTCAGAACATCTCTTCGTCGGTAAGATTGTTGATTTTGAATGAGCGTTGAATTGATCAACCAAATTTTGAAGAAAGTTCTGCGATGCCATCTTGATGTTATTGTTAATCTTCTTGTTAATAATAATGTCCGTCGGAGATGTTGTCTCTTCGGAGGTTCGAGTAATACTCATGCTGCGTCATGGTAGCGCTCTCACTTTTATTACCGACATTACCCCCACCATTCTGTTGAAGGAAATTATTCAAGCGGTAGGCATTCTTCAAAGCGCACTGTGACCTTCGATGTTTAAAACTCTTTGATGAAATACAAAGTTCATTGAAGTAGCATTGGAAATCTCTATCTATTATTGCATTTATCACTTCGTTGCTTGTAAATGATTGTATCCAATTAGCTTTTTCCAATCCTCTTGTGTAGATAGTTTTGAACTCTTTGCAGTAATGATTCATAATGTGCGGCATCATGTTATAATTAATAAAACCTTCATCCCATCTTAAGTTGTGAAAATGTTTGTACAACCATTTGTTTGTAACTTTCGCTTTAGTTGTTAGTCTATTGAATGGTAATGGAGGTTTGAATAAGTAATGATAAACTACAGATGTGTTCATATCCAAAATTACTAATTCTTTTATAATAAAATTTCCATCATTTCCTCGAAAAGCTTGAAATTCAATTATACCTTTTTTAACTTCCATTATATGTGGCGCATTAGAAAACGAAACCCGTTTGTTCATGATGAAGTCTCGTCAGCAACTGACTTGTATTACAAACACGATTGTTCTTCTTTAACTTCTTGCGCTTCTTCGTCGATATTAAAGTTGGTGTGATAGTTGTTCAATTGTCTCCACATATCCACTTCTTGAGGTATTCGATTAAAAATTGAAGTATCCACGGGACCGTATAAAATTGGAACGAAAGGTTGTCTGTCCAATGTATCGATTAGATAGTCTTTGATTATTGCACTTGAAAATATTAGTTGTTTCAAATATCTGGTGACGGGACCGGTAGTACAACTTAAAGTGTAAAATTCTTCTTTAGTCAAATGTAATTTTACATCATGTCTAGTTAAATCTCTGAAGCGAACCATTTGTCCTCCACGATGTTTCACTATATCAACTTCAATATTTGATTCCAATAAACTTAATCTTGTTCTTCTTCCAAATGTGTTGTTACTCAAATAGCATTCCAAAAGATGTAAATGTTTCATAAATGATTCCCAAGAAGTTTCAGTGAATGTAACCATTTTATTTCCATGATTTAAAATAACAATCGGTGAATAATCCAATGATTTTAAAATTCCAACTGAAATACTTTTCGTCATGCATGAAGAAATGGGGTAGAAAATCCGAAGAAATACTTCTGTTAAAATATTAGTTGTAATGTTAACTTCAACCTTTTTTTTTTTACTTCTTTTTCAGCTTCTCCTTCTTCTTTTTCTTCTTCTCTCTTCTTATGTTTGTTAAACTTGAGGAACTCGTCCATTTCTCGTTCAACTTGTTTTTCTATATCTGAACTATTCTCATCCATTAGAGGTGTATTTTCTTCTCCGTTAGTAGAACTCATCTTGCGAACGATGTTTCCCATACGACGGTCGAAGATATAATGAATTTTCCACTCATGATTTTCTCGCTTTTATGTTTTTCGTCGAATCCTTGAAATTTATACACTCACATAAATGTTTGTTTTTAACTTGTCTTTCACAAACGAAATTCTAACCTCAAAAATTGAGACAGATAATTCTAACCTCAAAAATCTGCAGTCGTTGTACTAATTCTGTTTAAAGTACATTCTTCACGATTCCGGTCAGCGGTGTGTAAGTAACTATTTTATCATGTAGAATAAGACAGTATGCTGAAGTTCCATCCGCTACGGGTTCTTCAAATTCCATTTCAATTTTTATATCCACACTTGATGATTTTACCGATTCATTTTGTTTTGAACAATCTATTACAATTATCGGAGCCTTGGAATAATATTGGTCAGGTGATAATAGTGGAGTATTAGTCTTTCCATAATATGACGATTGAAATCTTGCATACATATCGTATAAAATGGAAAAACGTTTTTTGCTGAACATGACATTCAAATTGTCATACGGAAAGAATTGAGAGTTTAGGAAAACTTTACAATTCTTTATTTTACAGTTATCAAATTGACCGGCATTTGCAGTGATAACATCTTTTCGCTTAGTTTGAAAACCGAGTATTATGTACCTTGCTCGTTCCAAGTAAGTTGATGTCTTGACGGTCCATGTTTGTCGTTCGGTCTGAGGTAGTGTAGGATATTCATGGAATTCCCAACTTCGGAATGGCATCACAATATCACGGTCAGATTTTAACTTTCTCAATAATAGGATTCTATGTTCATCGGCCAATCTTACATGAGGTACTCTCCAAACAACTTTATCTAATTGTAGTTGCCATTCCAGTTTATCTTCAGTAGTTGCAGGGTCTGCAAGTATCAAGTCCTTGTTAGTTGAAGATCTGAGTAATACCAATTCTTGTTTGACATTTATTATTACTCGTTTGTAATCTTCAGCGAATCCCAAAAGCAATCGTAAAGGTACATGAAAATCAAAGTGACCGTTGGAATTCGGTGTTATAGTGTCTTTATCAGGAGCAACCCATCCGGCGGTGACTATTGAATTCTTCTCATGCGGTGTTAATGATGTTAATCCTTTCAATGTTGTTGTTATACCAACCTTTTTTGTCGAATCAACTGTCACCCCTGATATCTCATATCTTATTTCATCAAAAAGATATGCCATCGGGTTATTTATAAAAGGAACTGTTGAAGCAGTTTTTCCATCCAATTTTAATACCCGTCCTTCAATGTACAAATAACTTTCACACGGTAATGTGTAAATATCTTGTTGTTGAATGGGAATCCTTATTTCATCGTTATTGTTTAATTTTGATGAAGTGTAAGGGTTGTGCGTGTGATATTCCTTCTCCCATAGTGTTTCGTCGAATGTCGGTCCTTGAGATATATCCAGGATATCCATTGTTGTTAAGTTTCAATCCAATCTTCTGTAGAAAACGAATGTTGTCCGATGTTAACTCTTCCAATGTCGAGGAGCTACTGAGCTCCCGACTCTTCCGTTGCGGTTTAAATGATAATCCCATGTCGACTTTTATGTTGCCGCTCTGATGTGTATCCGTATAGTTATCGTTTCTCCTCTAAAGTCAACACTAACACCGTCTTGATCCAATATGTTCAGTACGATGTCTGAAATGAAACTGGTGTTTAACGGTAGGTATATCAAGTTTTGTGGCTTCTCAACAATTTTAAAACCGGGAGCCACAGTTGGATAAAATGTATGTAAAATATGCTGATTCACTCCTTCTCTATACGATCCGTGTATAATATTACACGTTACATCGATACTATTGACTTTCAATATTGTAACAGTTGTATCACCTGAATGAGTAGTTCCAGGAGTTAAGATTTTCTTTTTTGTATCTGTAAATCCAAGTAAACTGCCAATGGAGTTTTCCAAGCTGACATCGATATAATATTTTGAAGTTATTTCTGCTTTTAAAGTATTATTGTTTCCTTTAACGGTGATCTTTTCTTCTCCGAGTTGTTTTTGTAGTAATTGGTTTATATCATCGATTTCATAAGCTCCAGTAGGAAATGTAATTATTTTCAATTCTGAGTATTTTCCTGAAGCATCCTTAGTTTCATAATAATGTAGTAAATTGTTCTTTCCTTCCGTAACATTGGGAATTGAGTTGTAGGTAGTTAAATCAAGTAATGCCGCTTCCCATAATCTTTCCTTGGATAGACGCAATGCTGGGAACAGCGTACTTTTCAATGTGGATGAATTTCCACTCAGTGACACTGTATACGATGACATCTTAAAGCTGACTGACACTCTTCGCTAGAAACTCCAAACATAAATGCCCACATATTTCAGTATTGTTAGGTTGTTCTCTTTTGTAATTGTAAAAAATGTTTTTGGAGTTTCGAAAATAATGTTGCAGTTCTTTCGGCGGTGGTAGATTGCCAAAACTGTCAAAGTAGTAAACGGTTTGTCCGAGCTTTTTATAGCATACCCAATGAGTGCCTGGACCATAGGTGGAATCCAAATTTACTATTCCAGTTTCATTTTCCCATATTTTAGTTGGTAATGCATCTTTCATAAAAACTCCTCGAAAAAATGGTATTTTCAAACATTTTACATAATCATTTAACTGATGATTTGTTAAGGCTTTATTTGGAATTAGCAATTGATTCTTTTTATTTAGTACACACGGTATGGTCTTAGATATAAACCTGCTCCGTTTTTTACCATTTGCCAAACAGAAGTCTTCTTTACATTTGCCTTACGAGTTCTACGATGTCCTTTTTTAATGTTTCCACCTCTTTTGGGAGCGCTTCTTTTTGCAGGTCTTCCTCTGCGACGTCTTCCAGCACCTAACTTTGCTTTCGTCTTCATGGCTGTAGTTACTGCCCAAGCCGCTGCTTTTTCTGCAATATTTGCGTCACTTGATTTTACTCTTTGCCAAGCTTTTTCCGCTAGAATTTTATCCGCTATTGATCTATTTGTTGAATCTTTATACTTTGAATATGCTATATCGTGTTCTTTGCAAGCTTGATCTAATTTATTAATTCCAGGATCTCCTCTTGCTAAACGTTTTGCCAACTTAGTTCCAGGTCCACAATATTGATAACCTCCGGGCAGATGTAATTCGTATGGTAAAGCGTCTATCGTTCGATTCACAACAGCACCAATTGGAATCCGTCTGAGCAGGGATAATGCAGCTGATGTTAAACCACGTCCTCTCTTGCCGCTGTCTTGACGACGACTGAGCGATACGGTCTTCATTATGTTGTTTTATGTAACCAACGTCTTCACTCTATGAAATACTTTATGATAATGAATCCTTTTTTGTGTATTCCATACTTAAATATTCATAAGTTTTACTAGTATTTATCAATGATTTCATCTTTAATCCATTGGTTTCTCTGAGAATCTTCGATTTTATTGTGTTTCATCGATGTATTAATCAAATGATTATGCATATCAATAACTACATTACCTACAAGATTCGTTACATACTCGATATTAGTAGCATCTTTGTCATATGTAGGATTATCAAGATTTGTGATACGTTTACCATTACATGTATACACCGATGGATCCTTTTTAGAGGTCGCTATAACTTGATTAATAGTAGCAACATCATTCGGAGCTATTCCTGCTGATATGTTAGATATTCTTCTATTTTTTCCATCATATACGTTATTTATTTTATCTAAAATTATAGTTTGTTTTACAACAGCACAATCCTGATCATCTTTACCAGATTTAACTTGGGTTAATCGTTTACCTTTACATATAAAATTAACACCAGTAGCTGATAGTTGTGGTACTTGTGTTAAAATAACAGCATCATGTTCTTCCGTGCCTAAACTTATATTTGACAATCTTTTATTTTTTCCATCCCACTTGTCATTTTGTAGTTGTAGTAAGGTAAACTTTTCACTTCCTTGCATAAACTCATCACCTTTCTTTGACACCACCTGATTTTGTTTAACAAAAGCGGATGTTCCTTTCTTCAAGCTTTCATTCATTTGTCTCACGGTAGCAGCATCCGATGGAGTTGAACCATCTTTCAGATTGGACAACACTTTTCCATGACAATCAATAACAGCACCATTATATAAAATACAATTATCTTTAATGTATTTTATATTAACACCATCACTTTCTTCTTTAGGATATCCAATATCGTTTATAGTATATTTATAGAAGGAAAATCCATCTTTTTTCTTTTCTGGTATTACAGAGTGCAAATAACGCTTATTGATTGTATCTGTATCCTCGGTTGGATCTGCCACATTAGTTATTTTATAGTTTAAAGCATTGTACCTTTTTCCACTTTTAGTCTTTTCCAACAGTAAAGCGTATTCCATCGCAGATAGAAAATAGCCTTTATTAACAACATCTCCATTATTGACTGGTTTTGCAACGTTAATAACCCTGTGAGATTTTGCATCATACAGTTGGTTGTCGTCGAGTTTTAAACTTGTAGATGTTACCTCCTTAACTGTTTTTAAATTTGTTGCATCTCCATCTTCTTCTGGATCTCTAACAAACTTTAAACGTTTATTATTTATGTTATAGTCACCTTCAGGTGTTTGCGGTAATCCACTTCTTTTTCTGTTTTCTCCAACTTGCACTCCTAACGCGGAGTATCGTCCGAACTTGTCGACGCTCATGTTAGAACTGACACATTATACGCCTGCAATTCTTATATATCCGCGGACAATTATACGATTATACCGCGATTCCTGAGTTCGTCAATCAGAGCTACCCATTCATTATTTAAACCTGTATGACCGGCTTCCATGGCTTCATGCAATAGTCTCATTCTATCAACCAATTTATTGATGTCGTTGTAGTAAATCACATTCGTATTGTATAGATTTTTCATCAATCCTTTGCCAGATGTTGAAGTATCTCCTTTACTCTTTTTACTATGTTGTTCAAGAAGTGATAAATCCATAAGTGATAAAGATTTTCTTTTCAGTGGTTGTCTCACCGCTGGTGCAGTACGTAATGTTGGCAATTTTCGTGGAGGAAACAACTTTTTTATAACGATGTTATATTTTGTTGCACGTGAACGATTAATCATTGCATCCTTTAAGTAGTTTCTTTTATGAGCGTTAGTATTTTGTAGAATCTCCTTAAAAACACTTAAATCTTTGGATGAATATCTTAGTGGTATGTTTTTAAAAATTAATTCATAAAGTCCTTTTGTTCCTTTATATTTATGCTCACCAATAATGATGTAATCATCTTGTGTTATTTCAAGCTTTGAATCGCCGATCTTTAATTCATTCCCATCAATTCTTGCTCCGTATACGTGTGATCTACTCAAATTCGGGTTTGATTTTATGTCATGTAGCATTTTCATTATATATTTTCTTCCAAGAGGTCCATGTTGTAATATATCGCTACTCAATTGAGTTAAATTTGGAATAGATTGTTCAGCTTCAGGTATTGGTTGTTCTTCTTCCTTTTCAACAATTGGTTCTTCTTCTTCTTTTGTTTCTTCTTGCTCACTAGCACTTGTATATGAATCATCATCTTCTTCTTTTTTTAATGCTTGTACTTCTTGTTTAGAAACTGGTAGTAAAACATCTCCTTCATAACGAGGTTTACCAATAGTTTCTGATATCTGTTTTAAAGGTTCCGTAATAGGTTTAAATGTAGTCTCTAGAAATTCTTCTCTTTCACTTAAACCCATCCTCAATGCACGATTCTTCATCCTAATAGAATCACTGAGTGATTTTATTTCTTTCAATAGTTTTTCTTGATTCACCATGTTTACACTGTGAAGTTCAACGTGTAACTAGATGTAGCATCGGTAGTTCAACGCATAAATACAAATTTATCCAACCCTATACGATATCTACCATTTTTAATATCTTCTTCCTTCATAATAACGAGAAAGCCATATTTCTCATTCCATGCTTTGCCACACATTTCTTTAAATTTCTCAAATGGCATATCCGCATTTACATGATCATTGTATATATTCTTTAAATTTGTTTCATCTTGCTTAAAGATAATCAACATATTTGCATTATCTCTTATAAGTTGTTTTGGAATTTTGCTGTATGTTTGACCAATATAAATGCTATCGATATTATGATGTCTTCCCATAGCGAAATAATTCCTTATATTGTCGTGATTTTCACAAGACACATCGTCAAAAATAAAAATAGAAAATGGTTTTGCTTCATTTGGTTGCATAATTGTTTCACTGGCATTAAACTTGTAGAAATTCACTTCAGGTACACTTGCAAGTACTTTATCCAATAATTGATATTTCGGTTGTTGCAATGATTTTGAAAAAATGTATATATTGTTAAAGCGCAATCCTTTAGGATTAGTTATAAGGTTAAAAACAACATTTGTTTTTCCACAATTTGAAGGACCAGTTATTAAACATCTTATCGTATTTGGTAGTAATTCACCATGTTTACCATGATTTAACCTATCATTGTCAACCGTCAATTCATCAATATTATTGATATTAAATCGATCTTTTTGTTGTACAATCTCCATCTTGTATCAAGGTTAAACACACAATGAGCTATTAAATTACTATACCAAGTCTTTTGAAGGAATCCAAGAGTCTTCACTTTTATCGAATCCTAACCACCGGACTTTAACCATATCTTTTTTCCTTTGTAAAACCTTCTCAACAAGATATACATCACCAACATTTGATTTCAACAATTCATGTCCGTAGAATCCACCTTGAAGTAATTCACCCTTGTTATCCTTTAATAAGTAAGTTTCAGGTATAGTTGGTTGCACTTTATAAACTGTAAATACTTCATTAGTCCAATTTGGTAGATACCTTTTACTAAATACACCTTTGTACTTGCTTATACGAACTTTATCGTTGACCTTAAACTTTTTTGGTTGCAACTTTTCCAATTTAGGTGTTGTATTATTTCTGATGCGTTGTAATACAACCTTAGCATTAGCGCTGTTTACTTGGATAGGTTTCATTCCAATGGTACGATGATATTTGTTGTTATACTCTTTTATAAGTTGTGGTAATATGTCATACCACACGTATGATCCTCGTTTTGAAAATTGTTTGTACATCGCTCCTTTCAATGTTCTATTGAATCTTTCAATTATTGAAGCTTTAACTTCAGAATTTGTAGAATAATGATTTATTTGATATTTTTTCATCAAAGCTCCAAAGTCTTTATTAAAATATTCTTTTCCATCATCGGTCTGTAGATGTTTGATTTTGAATTTGTTTCTTTGTATCGTTGTTTCCATAGCTTTTGTAACACTTTTACCAGTCTTATCCTTTAATGGTAAAGCGTCAGCTATTTTAGTAAAACAGTCTATAATTGTTAAAATATATTTAAAACCTTTGTTTAATTTACTGTGCGGTATCATTTCAATGAGATCAGCTTGATAAAGATCATTCATTCCCTTAATAATTGTACTTCTTCTTGGAAATCTTCTTCTTGCTGGTTTATGTAGTTCATTTACAATCTTGTCCTTCACACTTTCCATCTTCAGGTGTTGCTTGCACACCGCTTGTAAAAATACTGATCCGTACAACAGTTCATTCTCTTTTATATAGTTTGAATATAGGTCAAGGCCATTTCATATTAGTGTAAAAAAGAGGGAACATGGCATTGGGCTTGCCATGTCCCCTTTTCTTTACGGAAAGGAAAAAAGGAAGAAGGTAGAGGACGAAGAATAGGTTTACTGGTCGATAGGGTTTAGAGAGTAATGTCCAAATGGCAGAGTTCTTATGTTGTCTTCAAGGATGTATCTCTTGTCATCCTTATAGCTCAATGCCGATTTGGTTTGCTTCACACTGAAAAGACGATGGTTGAAGCTTCTTATGGTGTTAAATGTTGCAGTTGTTTCAACATTTTCAAACAAACATCTTTTATAATGTTCAAACTGTACGTTCTTCTTCAGGAAAGACGTTTTTATTCCTTTGGCTTTCTTTGTGACTTGATGTTCGTTCCTTTCGTTTATGTACAGTTGAAACGAATACAGTTTGGACATCAATGCTACAATTTCCATCATTGGCACACCATTTGTTTCATCTTTAAATTTTCCCAATACTTTCTTGTTTCTGTCGTAGTCGTAATTTGGATGGTCCTTAGGATAATCAGAAAAGTCGAAATCATCTTTATATATAAAGGTGCGTAGATCTTCGTACATGTCATTTGTTTTAATCCAGTAAATGAGTGCATCTGTATCCATATATGCAATACCAATGTTATCTCTTCCATAATAGTTAACCAACTTCTTATAATGAAACTCGTACATGTGTGTTTTAGAAATATCCAAGATTGACATTCCAAGATACAAAGGACGATCCATTTTAACTGACTTCTTGTTCATGGAAATAAGAACTAGATTTTCATTAATAATTACAGATGTACCAAAGTTTGGTTGTTGCACTAATTTCTGTAATTTTACTGGATCAGTTACCAATTTGATATCCTTATGTTTCCTTTTGTTTTCCAAAGTCTTGCCAAATATTGCGTTGTTCATTAGTTTGAAAAAATCTTTTTGAAAACTTGATGTAGCAGCAGCTCTTCTTCTTGTGTTGTTGTCAATGTACGGTTTTAACCAACAAGATTGAGAGAATTGTAGTACTCGATTAATTTTTGTAATTCTCAATCCCAAGTCTATGGCCTGTTGTATCATCCAGTAGTGTCCAACATACCGAGACTTGTTAGTTAAAGTCATCAATAATTTCGGCCATCTTCCAGTTGGAGGAATTTCGGTCTTCGGAAGCAGTGGTAAATCATAATGTTCATCGTGAAGATGTTCTGGATATTCAAAATCTATGTCAAAAATATAACCTGTTTCACCATGCTTCGGTATATCCATTATGTTTCCAATTGATTCAGGGTCTATCCATTTGAAATTATCATATGGAAGGGGATTCGACATTGCCCATCCGTATAAGTTATTTGCATCAAAATAACCCAGGAATGTTGTTGGTTTTGATGCATCATAATCGGGCAAATACTTGTTGTTTGCCCTGACATGACGTGTTACACTTTGCGTCAATCCTCCTCGAACTCCTGATTCTAACATCAACACCATATCTATATCTGTAAGAAGTTGTATTTTACAATTTGTTTCTTTCAACATGGCTTGCCACGCTAGTCCAGGCGAAGTGAACGAATGAAGAGGGTCCAATCCATATGCCGCAAAACACGTATTTCTAAATTCTTCCATCACATCACATAATAAAGTCACATCTAGTTTAACATAAAAATCTGAATATTCTCCCAATGTTCTAAATCCTAATTCGTTCCATACTTTGCATGCGTGATTATAATCATCTTGAGATATATCCATGTCGTACAGTTTACTTTTAAATTCTTCTTTTGGAGGTAATGATGTTTCATTAAATCGTTCTAAACTGTCTATGTAATCATATGGGAAAACACCTTTTCGAAGTACCAGATCCAGCTTGTCGTTGTTTACAATCTTCTTCGTTTCGATTAAATCTTGTTTCCTTAGGTTTTCAGAAAGTTTGGACAAACTCGACGGCATAAATCGGTAGGAGTCCAAGAATCTTAATTTGAGGTTTCCAACTTCTTTGGAAAAACTTATGAACTTTTCTGAAGTTTCAGCTAACACATCGATTTTACCGTCGTCTCTTCCTAGTTCAGGTATTATAAAATGAGCGTCGTACCCACTGAGGTTATGCAGAACCACAGGAATAAATAGTGGTAAACAATAGCTCAAGTTGCATTTATTACAAGAAGCACCTCTGTAATATCCTGTGAGGTGGTCGTGATCTTTAACTTTATAATTCTCAATAGTAAAATCATTTTTGCACAAGAAACAGCGAGTCGCATTTTCATGTTGAATTTCTTCTTCTTCGTCCATCGGTTTCATTGGTACAATATTTGTATATAATCTTTGTGCATTTCCAGCTATTGAATATAAATTATCAAGAAATATTTTTTCCGCATTTTCACCACGGTATACTAGAGGTTTCGAAGTTAATCCATATCTGTTTAAATGTTCTTCTGATAATGTTGATTTGACCATTAAACAAAAATTGTTTGGTTTGTGCATTTGATACTTTACACTTTTTCTTGCTTCAAAATTTCCATCTTCAACTGGAACAAGTGTTGATTCAAAATCCGCATACACAACTAAAGGGATACGGTATTGATGATGAACTTTTTCAAATGAAACGAATGCTTTGCTTTGCGGAGGTAAAGTAATCTTTGCTTCATAATTATTGTTACACAATCTTTTGTGCTCTTGTAACCATTCTCTTCCGTGTAGTCCATCTCGTTTAAAATTGAAACATCTCTTGCAAATTAACTTTCTGTGTCGATCTTTAGAAAGCTGCTTATTAACAAGTGAGTCGAATTTCTTTATATACACATAGTGAGACACATCTCCTCGCGTTAGTAGTAGTAAATCCGTATGATCTGGTAGCTCTTCTTTTGCAATACGTAAAGGATACACTTTGTTTGAACTATCTAATGCAAAAACATTGATAGACGTGCCGGGATTTTTCTTCTCAAATTTTGATATATCTCCTAGTGATACAGGGTAAGTAATTCCTTGAAAATTGTACCTATGTCTTTGATTTTCATATTCCTGGTCAGGTCTATACGCATTATTTGGTACAAATTTAGCTGTCATTGCATAACGAAAACATTCATTGTCTGCGTTTCTAACATTAATACAAGATTTTGTATCTTCAATTCTTTTTGGCAAAGGAATGTAACTAGATCCCCTTAGTCCATATCCATGTTTGTGAACTCTTATATTTAATCCTTCAATACTTAAAAGACTCCATCCCGATCCTCTTCCTTCATGTTCCTGAATTTTGGTTAATATTTCTTCTATACAGTTCTCTACTATTGAATCAATGTTTGAACTTTCTATGATAGTTCGATTTTTCGTTATGAATCCTCTTGGTGATAATTCTTCTTGTACATTTATAAACATAGCTTCTAGTAGTAAACTAAATTTAAGAAAGTTCAATCTTTTCAATTCTTCTTTTAAAGTTTTACTTACGATTGGTTTTGCTTCTCTAATAAATTCTTCTAAGTTCAAATTTTCATTTTGAATCTTATGATGCATTACTACCTTACCGGGTAAAGCAAATACTTGTAGATTCGGTGAAGTAGTTGAAGATGTTGCTGTTATTTCATCTTGATCTTCTTGATCTTCTTGTTCTTCTTGTTCTTCTTGTTCTTCTTGTTCTTCTTGTTCTTCTTGTTCTTCTTGTTCTTCTTGTTCTTCTTCTGCGTTGTTGTGAAATAGTTCTTTATGACAGTCTAATAGAATTTCATCGTGAAACTATTCCGAACATTTATCGCAATGATACATGTTGAGATGTTTACTCTTCGAAGTTTCGCAGAGAAATGAAATGGGCTCTCACAATCCTCCTTTTATAACGGTCCCCCTACCACTATTTCATCTTCTTCTTCTTCACTATCCAAGAAAATCAAACGTTTTCAACAAAATATTAACCTTCTACAAAATTGATTGTCCGTTCATATTTTTTAATACCAGTTTTAATTTTCAATATTTTCCTTGTTTAACTATTATTTCTTTATATAACATTATTCACACTTTCTACTTCGAGCGTTTTGCTACTATCATCTCTTTATTCCATTTTAACAATCTGCATAAATACAAGTTCATTTGTCGCGCCGACTCACTATAAATCCAGCTTTCGTACAGTACACATCTCTACGACTAAATTACAACATGTATTTCAATATGAATTTTCCTTATACAAATACTATTTCAATAACTTTACAGCAAAACAAAATTCTAACTTCATAAACTTGATAGGAAGATATGCGAACTTTTAATTCAACCCCGGTTAATTTATGCGCAAATTTAGTTCGACCAACAATTGTTGAATTTCAGTTTTGAACTAACTTTTAATTTATGCGCAAATCTACTTCAAACCCTCACCCCACAAATTTGGTAGGGAGAATTACATTAATTTGATACTTATTTCTACCGTTACACTAGCTCCATTCTCAAAAAGATATAAATAAAATGGTCCTGGATACTGTTCTTTTTCACGTCCTGCATGTTCCTTAATGAATTCGTAAGCCAATCTTTTTGAATATTCATTATGATACACTTCTCTTACATAAACAAGATTTTTTTCTTCCAGAAATTTCGCTTGAACTAATGGTATTTTGCTTACATCATCCTTGTCCATCAGAGGTAGCTTGTAGGTGAAAGTATTTGGAGGTAGTTTTTGCGGTTTATCAAGTAGAGAACAAAATTTTCTATAGAATTTCTGCTCAGTGCCTGTAATACTATTAAAAGATAAAGTGGTAAGCATCTTGACGGCACAAGGTGCAAGTACAGACTAGAAACCTGGAGGTTCATAGCCCGCCTTTTATGAGTTTTAAAAATGGGGAGGGGGAAGGAATAAGGATTGGGAAGGGATAAGGTATAGGGTGGGGGAAGGGTAATTTGATTATTAAACCACTTGCGCTGTAAAATAGCCGCCAACATCCACACCTTGTTCGTAGCACTCCTTCATTGTTTGAGCCCACTGCCGCATGCGGTCTCTATCATTTGGTGTTATAAGAAAAGAATTACAATCATCATACAATATAAAAGAGCCGATTCGTACGTAAGATCCTGAATCCAACCATTTATGAGCTTCAGACATGAATTTTTCTATTGTATCGAATGGGAATTGTGGATCAATTGCTATAACTTTCAGTTCTTCACTAATTTTAACGCTATAATAATCATCTTCATCATCATCATCTTCACTGTCACTGTCGTTATTTAAAGTGTCTTCAGGTTGTTCAAAAACATCAGAAATTTCGGAAGAACTGAAATTTTCACTAAGGCGAGGAGGCATTTTTAAAGCAAGTAATATTGTAAAGAGCAGAGACGAAACAACAAGAGTGGCGTGTAGAAGCGGAATGAGGAGTGAACAACGCTTGCTCCGCCTTTATAACGGTATGCTAATGAGAGGGGTAACAGCTGACCGTGACCGATTATTGATCCGGGAGGTGGGAGGGAAGGAAAGAGAGGGGGTATTTATTTCAAATAATTCGCATAACTTTCAACTAAAGTAAGATAACCAAATTTTTCTTTAACTAAAATGTTCGTCTTACATAGACGTTTTCAATGATGTATCGCTTGTCGTAATCGATCAAACCATTATCGAGTTATACCCATTTGAATTTTCGGGGGGGGGAGGGGGGGGGAGGGGGGGAGGGGGGGGGTTCCGCTTGATTGGACACGGGGGGGGGGGGGTTCCGCTTGAGTGAACACGGGGGGTTCCACTTGGGCGCTCATGCGGAACCGATCTTCTCACGAGATAGTCGTTATGTGATAATGAAGGCAAATGTTCATCGCGCCGCGACCACTAATTAACTCACATTCGCGGTGTTCATATCTTTCCTACTCATTACATATACGTTTCCTACTTCATTATTTCAAGACTAATTAACTTGCAAAACAACAGTCTCTGTCTTTGAATGCTGATGAGATTTCATTAGGAACCATTCTTTGCACGCTATATGAAGCTACACCGGCAAACAATGCAAGTCGGAGAGGTCATATAACTGTACAACGGCCTCAGAAAAGTAGATCACGAGACTTAGAGTGTTAAAAATAATGGGGGAGAAACACAACGCTCTAGCTTGCACTTATACCAGTCGGGAGCATTTTTCAAGCAAAGAGTTTTCTTGACTGTAGTTGAAGCCGTAGTAGAAGTAGAAGTTGAACTTGTAATAGAAGAGCAAGCTGTAGTGGAAGTTGTAGTCAACAGGGATGACATCGTGGTAGTTCTATTCGCAGTTCGCAGCGTAACGTCTGGAATCAGAATGAAACGTTAGCCGTGGTCGATGCGTCTTTTATAACGGTATGCTAATGAGAGGGGTTAACATCTAGTAAGTGGGGGAAGGTGGGAGGAAAGGAAGGAGAGGGGGTATTTATTTCAAATAATTCGCATAACTTTTGACTAAAATAAGATAACTCAATTCTTCCTTAACTAAAATGTTCGTCTTACATAAACCTTTTTAATGGTGTATCGCTTGTCCTAATCCGTTAATCCATTATCGATTTATAGGGATTTTAATTTTCGGGGGGGGGGGGTTCCGCTTGATTAGTCACTGGGGGGGGGGGTTCCGCTTGATTAGTCACGGGAGGGGGGGGGTTCCGCTTGATTAGTCACCGGGGGGGGGGGGGTCCGCTTGATTAGTCACGGGGGGGGGGTTGGTCATTGACCCTTCCGAAAGTGGGTCAAGGTCATTCAAGACTTATAAAGAACCAAGGTGATGGGAACAGTAGTAACTGTTCCCACCACCCTGTTTGCCTAACGGTTCCCACTCCCAACCCACTAGTTACGTTCTGCGAGGGACATCGACGCAATTTTGTTTGGCCCGTCCGGGTCCATCCGTAACGGGCCGGTCCGGGTCCATCCGTAACCGTGAATTCGAAGGGAAACTGGAACAGCTAATGCAAAAACGCAACTCTAACACCCACCCAACTAATCCCACCCATCATATTCCTAAACAAAATGCAAAAACCTAGTCCGCAATTTGCGGATGTCCCACCCCTTCTAAGTGAAGTTCAACGGAACTTCTGAATTTACAGTTAATCTACCCCCTATCATCTAGCTGAAAGGCAAAACAACAACATTAATTATAAATACCAACACTTAAAACTAACAACACATCATTATTAAATATCAAATAATTCAACACAACCAAATACCATCATTATTCTTAAAATTAATACACCTTAACCCTAAACACAACTTATAACTAACATCGCAATGCGCAAATTAATTCTTAAATTAAGTGCAACTTACAACTAATATTTACACACACACACACACACACATACCACATTGCATTAAAGAACGCAACGTAGTATAAGAAGTTCAAATATATACAGGGTGTCCAAAAAAAACCTTTACAAACTTTTCCAGGTTATTGCGCACGTCAAAATAAGCAAAAAAGTTCCTATAAACATATGTCCTAAAATTCTTCGTTAACCCGCTAGCCGCCATTTTGTTTTTTACACTAAATAATTTTTATTTCCGTAACGGATCATTGTATTAAGTTAATATTTGGCATGAACCTTCATTATAACAATACCCATTTTCAGTAAAAAAATTATTTTTTTCCAATGTGTATTTTCAAAATGGCGGCCATTTTAAAATTTTAAACTCAAATATCTCAAAAACGGTCAGTTTTATAAAAATGTTTCAAGAGACAAAAAAGTTGACGAATTAAATTATCTAAATATTGATACCAAGTTTGTAAGGATCCGACAACAAATAACGGAGTAATTGAGATTTTTCTCTTAAAGTAACCTAAATTCGCATTAATCATAGAGCAAAATCAGTGTTTTTCTGCAGGAAACCCACAATAACTCCGTTATTTGTTGTTGGATCCTTACAAACTTGGTATCAATATTTAGATAATTTAATTCGTCAACTTTTTTGTCTCTTGTAACATTTTTATAAAATTTACCGTTTTTGAGATATTTGAGTTAAAAATTTTAAAATGGCCGCCATTTTGAAAATACACATTGGAAAAAAATAATTTTTTTACTGAAAATGGGTATTGTTATAGTGAAGGTTCATGCCAAATATTAACTTAATACAATGATCCGTTACGGAAATAAAAATTATTTAGTGTAAAAAACAAAATGGCGGCTAGCGGGTTAACGAAGCATTTTAGGACATATGTTTACAGGAACTTTTTTGCTTATTTTGACGTGCGCAATAACCTGGAAAAGTTTGTAAAGGTTTTTTCTGGACACCCTGTATAGGCCTACTATATATTTGAACCTCTTACCGAGTCGCCAACGACTTTTCGCTATGAAAACTCGTTGACGACTGACGCGAAAATCGGGCTCGTATCGCTCCTCGGGTTTTCGAGTGGTGGGGGTAATTAATGCAGTGGTGGGGGAATTGTTTCACTCCAGTACGGTCTTCAATCAACTCCAGTTCGCAGCAGTGTAAAAATGAAACGAAGGAGTGGGGGTGGCGCATGCGCAGCGACGTAAAATCCAAGGTTTGAGGTTAGAACTTTCCGTGCACAGTAGAGCTAAATTGAGTAATACAGGACTCGGCGCATGCGCAATAGCGAGGAGTGATTCCGATCCGGAGAACTCGTTGCATTCGCAGGAGCGCTAAAGTGAGTAATACAGACTAGGCGCATTCGCTGTAGCGCTAAAGTGAGTAATACAGGACTAGGCGCCGTAGCGTGAAGTTGGCTCACTCCAGTACAAGTTATAGCAGCATAAAAATGAAACGAAGGAGTGGGAGCGGCGCATGCGCCGTGACGTAAAACCAAGGTTTGAGGTTAGAATTTTCCATGGTGGCTGCCATGTTTAATTCTGTTTCATTCAAACAATAGTAGTTCACGGCTGGCATGGGATGTGAAGTGTGGTAATTAGATGGGGTTAGCAACCGGTCGTAACCGGCCATTGACCGGTCATCGACCCGGCGGGGTTCCGCTTGAGTGACCACCGGGGGGGGGGGGGTTCCGCATGATTAGTCACCGGGGGGGGGGGGGGGGGGTTCCGCTTGAGTGAACACGGGAGGTTCCACTTGGGCGCTCATGCGGAACTGATCTTCTCACGCGATAACCGTTATAAAAGAAGATTGTTTATCGCGCCGCGACCATTAATTAACTCGCATTTGTGTTGTTCGCATCCTTCCTACTCATTATATATACGTTTGGCCAACTTCATTATACAAGTCTAATTGCTACTAACCTGAACTTTCATTTACATTAGCACATGTCGTCCTGTTTGAATCACCTTCGCGTGCTCGACGTTATATCTTATTCATCTGTCTTGTTCTCACTTCTACACGTCTAACATACTTCTTGTGATGGATACGCAATGTTTGAAATTGAAACTTTTGCAGACACAACATATATTACTTTTACTAACATATATTAGTTTTACTTCAACCCCGGTTAATTTATGCGCAATTTTAGTTCAACTCCCAATTGTTGAATTTCAGTTTTGAACCAACTTTTAATTTATGCGCAATTTTAGTTCAACCGAGCGCCATCTCCACTCCCCCCATTGATTAATTCACCATCTGACATCTACAGTCACGCATATATTTCGACGCGTCATGTTTCATTCTTCATTCTCGTTCTATCCGCGGAACTTAACACTTCTATCTACCTTCTCTCTCTCTCTCTCTTGTTATGGCTGCGCAATGTTTCAACTGACTTTTATTTTCGTTCAACTATTAGAGTTTTTATTAACACCTTCGAATTACAATTTTGAACTTACTTTTAATTTATGCGAGGTTTTACTTCAACCCCGGTTAATTTATGCGCGAATTTAGTTCAACTCCCAATCGTTGAATTTCAGCTTTGAACCAACTTTTAATTTATGCGCAAATTTAGTTCAACACCCCGATTGTTGAATTTCAGTTTTACACTAACTTCTAGTTTCGTTCAACTATTAGAGTTTTTATTAACACCGTCGAATTTCAATTTTGAACTAACTTCTATTTTATGCGCACTCTTCGCTCAACCGACCGCCGACGCTCTCGCCATCTCCACCCCGACATCTATTGTCCCCACTTCTGGCCCACCGGAAGCTGCGTGCCGTGGCATGTGGCTTCCGGTGACGTCACTTCCGGGCCAGGAGTGGCTTTTCTACACTACTTGTGATAGTTGTTCAATTGTCTCCACATATCCACTTCTTGAGGTATTCGATTAAAAATTGAAGTATCCACGGGACCGTATAAAATTGGAACGAAAGGTTGTCTGTCCAATGTATCGATTAGATAGTCTTTGATTATTGCACTTGAAAATATTAGTTGTTTCAAATATCTGGTGACGGGACCGGTAGTACAACTTAAAGTGTAAAATTCTTCTTTAGTCAAATGTAATTTTACATCATGTCTAGTTAAATCTCTGAAGCGAACCATTTGTCCCCCACGATGTTTCACTATATCAACTTCAATATTTGATTCCAATAAACTTAATCTTGTTCTTCTTCCAAATGTGTTGTTACTCAAATAACATTCCAAAAGATGTAAATGTTTCATAAATGATTCCCAAGAAGTTTCAGTGAATGTAACCATTTTATTTCCATGATTTAAAATAACAATCGGTGAATAATCCAATGATTTTAAAATTCCAACTGAAATACTTTTCGTCATGCATGATGAAATGGGGTAGAAAATCCGAAGAAATACTTCTGTTAAAATATTAGTTGTAATGTTAACTTCAACCTTTTTTCTTTTTACTTCTTTTTCAGCTTCTCCTTCTTCTTCTTCTCTCTTCTTATGTTTGTTAAACTTGAGGAACTCGTCCATTTCTCGTTCAACTTGTTTTTCTATATCTGAACTATTCTCATCCATTAGAGGTGTATTTTCTTCTCCGTTAGTAGAACTCATCTTGGGAACGATGTTTCCCATACGACGGTCGAATATAAAATGAACTTTCCACTCATGATTTTCTCTCTTTTATGTTTTTCGTGAAATCCTTGAAATTTATACAATCACATAAATGTTTGTTTTCAACTTGTTTTTCACAAACGAAATTCTAACCTCAAAAATTGAAGCAGATAATTCTAACCTCAAAAATCTGCAGTCGTTGTACTAATTCTTTTTAAAGTACATTCTTCACAATTCCGGTCAGCGGTGTGTAAGTAACTATTTTATCATGTAGAATTAGACAGTATGCTGAAGTTCCATCCGCTACTGGTTGTTCAAATTCCATTTCAATTTTTATATCCACACTTGATGATTTTACCGATTCATTTTGTTTTGAACAATCGATTACAATTATCGGAGCCTTGGAATAATATTGGTCAGGCGATAATAGTGGTGTATTAGTCTTTCCATAATATGACGATTGAAATCTTGCATACATATCGTATAAAATGGAAAAACGTTTTTTGCTGAACATGACATTCAAATTGTCATACGGAAAGAATTGAGAGTTTAAGAAAACTTTACAATTCTTTATTTTACAGTGATCAAATTGACCGGCATTTGCAGTGATAACATCTTTTCGCTTAGTTTGAAAACCGAGTATTATGTACCTTGCCCGTTCCAAATAAGTTGATGTCTTGATGGTCCATGTTTGTCGTTCTGTCTGAGGTAGTGTAGGATATTCATGGAATTCCCAACTTCGGAATGGCATCACAATATCACGGTCAGACTTTAACTTTCTCAATAATACGATTCTATGTTCATCGGCCAATCTTACATGAGGTACTCTCCAAACAACTTTATCCAATTGTAGTTGCCATTCCAGTTTATCTTCCGTAGTTGCAGGGTCTGCAAGTATCAAGTCCTTGTTAGTTGAAGATCTGAGTAATACCAATTCTTGTTTGACATTTATTATTATTCGTTTGTAATCTTCAGCGAATCCCAAAAGCAATCGTAAGGGTACATGAAAATCAAAGTGACCGTTGGAATCCGGTGTTATAGTGTCTTTATCAGGGGCAACCCATCCGGCGGTGACTATTGAATTCTTCTCATGCGGTGTTAATGATGTTAATCCTTTCAATGTCGTTGTTATACCAACCTTTTTTGTCGAATCAACTGTCACCCCTGATATCTCATATCTTATTTCATCAAAAAGATATGCCATCGGGTTGTTTATAAAAGGAACTGTTGAAGCAGTTTTTCCATCCAATTTTAATACCCGTCCTTCAATGTACAAATAACTTTCACACGGTAATGTGTAAATATCTTGTTGTTGAATGGGAATCCTTATTTCATCGTTATTGTTTAATTTTGATGAAGTGTAAGGGTTGTGCGTGTGATATTCCTTCTCCCATAGTGTTTCGTCGAATGTCGGTCCTTGAGATATATCCAGGATATCCATCGTTGTTAAGTTTCAATCCAATCTTCTGTAGAAAACGAATGTTGTCCGATGTTAACTCTTCCAATGTCGAGGAGCTACTGAGCTCCCGACTCTTCCGTTGCGGTTTAAATGATAATCCCATGTTGACCTTTATGTTGCCGCTCTGATGTGTATCCGTATAGTTATCGTTTCTCCTCTAAAGTCAACACTAACACCGTCTTGATCCAATATGTTCAGTACGATGTCTGAAATGAAACTGGTGTTTAACGGTAGGTATATCAAGTTTTGTGGCTTCTCAACAATTTTAAAACCAGGAGCCACTGTTGGATAAAATGTATGTAAAATATGCTGATTCACTCCTTCTCTATACGATCCGTGTATAATATTACACGTTACATCGATACTATTGACTTTCAATATTGTAACAGTTGTATCACCTGAATGAGTAGTTCCAGGAGTTAATATATTCTTTTTTGTATCTGTAAATCCAAGTAAACTGCCAATGGAGTTTTTCAAGCTGACATCGATATAATATTTTGAAGTTATTTCTGCTTTTAAAGTATTATTGTTTCCTTTAACGGTGATATTTTCTTCTCCGAGTTGTTTTTGTAGTAATTGGTTTATATCATCGATTTCATAAGCTCCAGTAGGAAATGTAATTATTTTCAATTCTGAGTATTTTCCTGAAGCATCCTTAGTTTCATAATAATGTAGTAAATTGTTCTTTCCTTCCGTAACATTGGGAATTGAGTTGTAGGTAGTTAAATCAAGTAATGCCGCTTCCCATAATCTTTCCTTGGATAGACGCAATGCTGGGAACAGCGTACTTTTCAATGTGGATGAATTTCCACTCAGTGACACTGTATACGATGACATCTTAAAGCTGACTGACACTCTTCGCTAGAAACTCCAAACATAAATGCCCACATATTTCAGTATTGTTAGGTTGTTCTCTTTTGTAATTGTAAAAAATGTTTTTGGAGTTTCGAAAATAATGTTGCAGTTCTTTCGGCGGTGGTAGATTGCCAAAACTGTCAAAGTAGTAAACGGTTTGTCCGAGCTTTTTATAGCATACCCAATGAGTGCCTGGACCATAGGTGGAATCCAAATTTACTATTCCAGTTTCATTTTCCCATATTTTAGTTGGTAATGCATCTTTCATAAAAACTCCTCGAAAAAATGGTATTTTTAAACATTTTACATAATCATTTAACTGATGATTTGTTAAGGCTTTATTTGGAATTATCAATTGATTCTTCTTATTTAGTACACACGGTACGGTCTTAGGTATAAACCTGCTCCGTTTTTTACCATTGACCAAATAGAAGCTTTCTTTACTGTTGCTTTACGAGTTCTACGACGTCTCTTCTTAATGTTTCCACTTCTTTTGGGAGCTCTTCTCTTTGCAGGTCTTCCTCTGCGACGTCGTCTTCCAGCACCAAATTTAGCTTTCGTCTTCATGGCTGTAGTTACTGCCCAAGCCGATGCTTTTTCTGCAATACTTGCGTCACTTGACTTTACTCTTTGCCAAGCCTTTTCCGCTAGAATTTTATCCGCTATTGATCTATTCGTTGAATCTTTATACTTTGAATATGCTATGTCGTGTTCTTTGCAAGCTTGATCTAATTTATTAATTCCAGGATCTCCTCTTGCTAAACGTTTTGACAACTTAGTTCCAGGTCCACAATATTGATAACCTCCGGGCAGATGTAATTCGTATGGCAAAGCGTCTATCGCTCGATTCACAACAGCACCAATTGGAATCCGTCTGAGCAGGGATAATGCAGCTGATGTTATACCACGTCCTTTCTTGCCAACGTCTTGACGACGACTGAACGATGAGGTCTTCATTATGCCGTTTTATATAACGAGCGTCTTCACTCCATGAAATACTTTATGATAATGAACACTTTTTATATATTCCATACTTATATATTGGCGAGTTTTACTAATACTTATTGATAATTGCATCTTTAATCCATTGTTCTCTTTGATCATCTTGGATTTTACCGTGATTCGGTTTACTAAGCATATGATTGTGCATGTCTATAATTACATTACCCATAAGGTTCATTACATACTCCACATTAGTAGCATCTTTGTAATCTGTAGGATTCTCAAGATCTGTGATACGTTTACCATTACATGTATACACAGATGGATCGTCATTAGAGGTTGCTATAACTTGATTAATAGTAGCAACATCATTCTGAGCTATTCCTGCTGATATGTTAGATATTCTTCTATTTTTTCCATCATATACGTTATTTATTTTATCTAAAACTATAGTTTGTTTTACAACAACACAATCCTGATCATCTTTACCAGATTTAACTTGGGTTAATCGTCTACCTTTACATATAAAATTAACACCAGTAGCTGATAGTTATGGTACTTGTGTTAAAATAACAGCATCATGTTCTTCCGTGCCTAAACTTATATTTGACAATCTTTTATTTTTTCCATCCCACTTGTCATTTTTTAGTTGTAGTAAGGTAAACTTTTCACTTCCTTGCATAAACTCATCACCTTTCTTTGACACCACCTGATTTTGTTTAACAAAAGCGGATGTTCCTTTTTTCAAGCTTTCATTCATTTGTCTCACGGTAGCAGCATCCGATGGAGTTGAACCATCTTCCAGATTGGACAACACTTTTCCATGACAATTAATAACAGCACTATTATATAAAATACAATTATCTTTAATGTATTTTATATTAACACCATCACTTTCTTCTTTAGGATATCCAATATCGTTTATAGTATATTTATAGAAGGAAAATCCATCTTTTTTCTTTTCTGGTATTACAGAGTGCAAATAACGCTTATTAATTGTATCTGTATCCTCGGTTGGATCTGCCACATTAGTTATTTTATAATTTAAAGCATTGTACCTTTTTCCACTTTTAGTCTTTTCCAACAGTAAAGCGTATTCCATCGCAGTTAGAAAATAGCCTTTATTAACAACATCTCCATTGTTGACTGGTTTTGCAACATTAATAACCCTGTGAGATTTTGCATCATACAGTTGGTTATTGTCAAGTTTTAAACTTGTAGATGTTTCCTCCTTTACTGTTTTTAAATTTGTTGCATCTCCATCTTCTTCTGGATCTTTAACAAACTTTAAACGTTTATTATTTATGTTATAGTCACCTTCGGGTGTTTGCGGTAATCCACTTCTTTTTCTGTTTTCTCCAACTTGAACTCCTAACGCGGAGTATCGTCCGAACTTGTCGACGCTCATGTTAGAACTGACACATTATACTCCTGTAACTCTTATATATCCGCGGATAATTATACGATTATGCCGCGATTCCTGAATTCGTCAATCAGAGCTACCCATTCATTATTTAAACCTGTATGACCGGCTTCCATGGCTTCATGCAATAGTCTCATTCTATCAACCAATTTATTGATGTCGTTGTAGTAAATCACATTCGTATTGTATAGATTTTTCATCAATCCTTTGCCAGATGTTGAAGTATCTCCTTTACTCTTTTTACCATGTTGTTCAAGAAGTGATAAATCCATAAGTGATAAAGATTTTCTTTTCAGTGGTTGTCTCACCGCTGGTGTAGTACGTAATGTTGGCAATTTTCGTGGAGGAAACAACTTTTTTATAACGATGTTATATTTTGTTGCACGTGAACGATTAATCATTGCATCCTTTAAGTAGTTTCTTTTATGAGCGTTAGTATTTTGTAGAATCTCCTTAAAAACACTTAAATCTTTGGATGAATATCTTAGTGGTATGTTTTTAAAAATTAATTCATAGAGTCCTTTTGTTCCTTTATATTTATGATCACCAATAATGATGTAATCGTCTTGTGTTATTTCAAGCTTTGAATCGCCGATCTTTAATTCATTCCCATCAATTCTTGCTCCGTATACGTGTGATCTACTCAAATTCGGGTTTGATTTCATGTCATGTAGCATTTTCATTATATATTTTCTTCCAAGAGGTCCATGTTGTAATATATCGCTACTCAATTGAGTTAAATTTGGAATAGATTGTTCAGCTTCAGGTATTGGCTGTTCTTCTTCCTTTTCAACAATTGGTTCTTCTTCTTTTGTTTCTTCTTGCTCACTAGCACTTGTATATGAATCATCATCTTCTTCTTTTTTTAATGCTTGTACTTCTTGTTTAGAAACTGGTAGTAAAACATCTCCTTCATAACGAGGTTTACCAATAGTTTCTGATATCTGTTTTAAAGGTTCCGTAATAGGTTTAAATGTAGTCTCTAGAAATTCTTCTCTTTCACTTAAACCCATCCTCAATGCACGATTCTTCATCCTAATAGAATCACTGAGTGATTTTATTTCTTTCAATAGTTTTTCTTGATTCACCATGTTTACACTGTGAAGTTCAACGTGTAACTAGATGTAACATCGGTAGTTCAACGCATAAATACAAATTTATCCAACCCTATACGATATCTACCATTTTTAATATCTTCTTCCTTCATAATAACAAGAAAGCCATATTTCTCATTCCATGCTTTGCCACACATCTCTTTAAATTTCTCAAATGCCATATCCGCATTTACATGATCATTATATATATGTTTTAAATTTGTTTCATCTTGCTTGAAGATGATCAACATATTTGCATTGTCTCTTATGAGTTGTTTTGGAATCTTACTGTATGTTTGACCAATATAAATGCTATCGATATTATGATGTCTTCCCATAGCGAAGTAATTCCTTATAGTGTCGTGATTTTCACAAGACACATCGTCAAAAATAAAAATAGAAAATGGTTTTGCTTCATTTGGTTGCATAATTGTTTCACTGGCATTAAACTTGTAGAAATTAACTTCAGGTACACTTGCAAGTACTTTATCCAATAATTGATATTTTGGTTGTTGCAATGATCTTGAAAAAATGTATATATTGTTAAAGCGCAATCCTTTAGGATTAGTTATAAGGTTAAAAACAACATTTGTTTTTCCACAATTTGAAGGACCAGTTATTAAACATCTTATCGTATTTGGTAGTAGTTCACCATGTTTACCATGATTTAACTTATCATTGTCAACCGTCAATTCATCAATATTATTGATATTAAATCGATCTTTTTTGTTGTACAATCTCCATCTTGTGTCAAGGTTAAACACACAATGAGCTATTAAATTACTATACCAAGTCTTTTGAAGGAATCCAAGAGTCTTCACTTTTATCGAATCCTAACCACCGGACTTTAACCATATCCTTTTTCCTTTGTAATACCTTTTCAACAAGATATACATCACCGACTGTTGATTTCAACAATTCATGTCCGTAGAATCCACCTTGAAGTAATTCACCCTTGTTATCCTTTAATAAGTAAGTTTCAGGTATAGTTGGTTGCACTTTATAAACTGTAAATACTTATAAACTGTATACTTATAAATTAGTCCAATTTGGTAGATATCTTTTACTAAATACACCTTTGTATTTGCTTATACGAACTTTATCGTTGACTTTAAACTTTTTTGGTTGCAACTTTTCCAATTTAGGTGTTGTATTATTTCTGATGCGTTGTAATACAACCTTAGCATTAGCGCTGTTTACTTGGATAGGTTTCATTCCGATGGTACGATGATATTTGTTGTTATACTCTTTTATAAGTTGTGGTAATATGTCATACCACACGTATGATCCTCGTTTTGAAAATTGTTTGTACATCGCTCCTTTCAATGTTCTATTGAACCTTTCAATTATTGAAGCTTTAACTTCAGAATTTGTAGAATAATGATTTATTTGATATTTCTTCATTAAAGCTCCAAAGTCTTTATTAAAATATTCTTTTCCATCATCGGTCTGTAGATGTTTGATTTTGAATTTGTTTCTTTGTATCGTTGTTTCCATAGCTTTTGTAACACTTTTACCAGTCTTATCCTTCAATGGTAAAGCGTCAGCTATTTTAGTAAAACAGTCTATAATTGTTAAAATATATTTGAAACCTTTGTTTAATTTACTGTGCGGTATCATTTCAATGAGATCAGCTTGGTAAAGATCATTCATTCCTTTAATGATTGTACTTCTCCTTGGAAATCTTCTTCTTGCTGGTTTATGTAGTTCATTTACAATCTTGTCCTTCACACATTCCATCTTCAGGTGTTGCTTGCACATCGCTTGTAAAAATACTGATCCATACAACAGTTCATTCTCTTTTATATAGTTTGAATATAGGTCAAGGCCATTTCATATTAGTGTAAAAAAGAGGGAACATGGCATTGGGCTTGCCATGTCCCCTCTTCTTTACGGAAAGGAAAAAAGGAAGAAGGTAGAGGACGAAGAATAGGTTTACTGGTCGATAGGGTTCAGGGAGTAGTGGCCGAACGGTAAAGTATTAATTTTATCTTCTAAAATATAGCGCTTGTCATCTTTGTAGCTTAATGCCCATTTTGTTTGTTTGACACTAAAGAGTTGATGATTATAACTTCTAATAGTGTTGAATGTTGCAGTTGTTTCAACATTTTCAAACAAACATCTTTTATAATGTTCAAACTGTACGTTCTTCTTCAGGAAAGAGGTTTTTATTCCTTTGGCCTTTTTCGTGACTTGATGTTGATTCCTTTCGCTTATGTACAGTTGAAATGAATATAGTTTGGACATTAATGCTACAATTTCCATCATCGGCACACCATTTGTTTCATCTTTAAATTTTCCCAATACTTTCTTGTTTCTGTCGTAATCGTAATTTGGATGGTCCTTGGGATAGTCGGAAAAGTCGAAATCATCTTTATACATAAAAGTGCGTAGATCTTCGTACATGTCATTTGTTTTAATCCAGTAAATTAGTGCATCCGTATCCATATATGCAATACCAATGTTCTCTCTTCCATAATAGTTAACCATCTTCTTATAATGAAACTCGTACATGTGTGTTTTGGAAATATCCAAGATTGACATTCGTAGATACAAAGGACGATCCATTAGAACTGACTTCTTGTTCATGGAAATAACAACTAGATTTTCATTAATAATTACAGACGAACCAAAGTTTGGTTGTTGCACTAATTTCTGTAATTTTACTGGATCAGTTACCAATTTGATATCCTTATGTTTCCTTTTGTTTTCCAAAGTCTTGCCAAATATTGCGTTGTTCATTAGTTTGAAGAAATTTTTTTGAAAACTTGATGTAGCGGCGGCTCTTCTTCTTGTGTTGTTGTCAATGTACGGTTTTAACCAACAAGATTGAGAGAATTGTAGTACTCGATTAATTTTTGTAATTCTCAATCCCAAGTCTAAGGCCTGTTGTATCATCCAGTAGTGTCCAACATACCGAGACTTGTTAGTTAAAGTCATCAATAATTTTGGCCATCTTCCAGTTGGAGAAATTTCAGTCTTCGGAAGAAGTGGTAAATCATAATGTTCGTCGTGAAGATGTTCGGGATATTCAAAATCGACGTCGAATATGTAACCAGTTTCTCCATATTTCGGTATATCCATTATGTTTCCAATTGATTCTGGGTCTATCCATTTGAAATTATCATATGGAAGGGGATTCGACATTGCCCATCCGTACAAGTTATTTGCATCAAAATAACCCAGGAATGTTGTTGGTTTTGATGCATCATAATCGGGCAAATATTTATTGTTCGCCTTGACATGACGTGTTACACTTTGCGTCAATCCTCCTCGAACTCCTGATTCTAACATCAACACCATATCTATATCTGTAAGAAGTTGTATTTTACAATTAGTTTCTTTTAACATGGCTTGCCACGCTAGTCCAGGCGAAGTGTACGAATGAAGAGGGTCTAATCCATATGACGCAAAACACGTATTTCTAAATTCTTCCATTACATCACATAATAAAGTCACATCTAATTTGACATAGAAATCTGAATATTCCCCCAATGTTCTAAATCCTAATTCGTTCCATACTTTGCATGCATGATCATAATCATCTTGAGATATATCCATGTCGTACAGTTTACTTTTAAATTCTTCTTTTGGAGGTAGTGATGTTTCATTAAATCTTTCTAAACTGTCTATGTAATCATATGGGAAAACACCTTTTCGAAGTACCAGATCCAGTTTGTCGCTGTTTACAATCTTCTTTGTTTCAATTAAATCCTGTTTCCTTAGGTTTTCAGAAAGTTTGGACAAACTCGACGGCAAAAATCGGTAGGAGTCCAAGAATCTTAGTTTGACGTTTCCAACTTCTTTGGAAAAACTTATGAACTTCTCTGAAGTTTCAGCTAACACATCGATTTTACCGTCGTCTCTTCCTAATTCAGGTATTATAAAATGAGCGTCGTACCCACTGAGATTATGCAGAACCACAGGGATAAATAGTGGTAAACGATAGCTCAAGTTGCATTTATTACAAGCAGCACCCCTGTAATAACCTGTAAGGTGGTCGTGATCTTTAACTTTATAATTCTCAATAGTAAAATCATTTTTGCACAAGAAACAGTGAGTCGCATTTTCATGTTGAATTTCTTCTTCTTCGTCCATCGGTTTCATTGGTACAATATTTGTATATAATCTTTGTGTATTTCCAGCTATTGAATATAGGTGATCAAGAAATATTTTTTCCGCATTTTCACCACGATATACTAGAGGTTCTGAAGTTAATCCATATCTGTTTAAATGTTCTTCTGATAATGTTGATTTGATCATTAAACAAAAACTGTTTGGTTTGTGTATTTGATACTTTACACTTTTTCTTGCTTCACAATTTTCATCTTCAACTGGAACAAGTGTTGATTCAAAATCCGCATACACAACTAAAGGGATACGGTATTGATGATGAACCTTTTCAAATGTAACGAATGCTCTGTTTTCCGAAGGTAAATTAATCTTTGCTTCATAATTATTGTTACATAATCTTTTGTGTTCTTGTAACCATTCTCTTCCTTACCTTCCTTCTCGTTGAAAATTAAAACATCTCTTGCAAATCAACTTTTTGTTTCGATTTTTTGAAAGTTGCTTATTAACAAGAGAGTCGAATTTCTTTATGTACACATAGTGAGACACATCTCCTCGCGTTAGTAGTAGTAAATCCGTATGATCTGGTAGCTCTTCTTTTGCAATACGTAAAGGATACACTTTGTTTGAACTATCTAATGCAAAAACATTAATAGACGTGCCGGGATTTTTCTTTTCAAATTTTGATATATCTTTCGTAGAAACGGGAAATGTTATTCCTTGAAAATTGTACCTGTGTCTTGCGTCTTCATATTCTTGGTTGGGTCTACATGGATTTCGTGATACAAACTTTGTCGTCATAGCATAGCGAAAACATTCATTATCTTCATTTTGGACATTAATACAAGATTTTGTATTTTCAATTATTTTTGGCAAAGGAATGTAACTAGATCCCATTAGTCCATATCCATGTTTGTGAACTCTTAAATCTAATACTTCAATACTTGTAAGACTCCATCCGGATCCTCTTCCTTCGTGTTCCTGAAGTTTGGTTAATATTTCTTCTATACAATTCTCTACTATTGAATCAATGTTTGAACTTTCCATGATTGTTCGGTTTTTTGTTATGAATCCTCTTGGTGATAATTCTTCTTGTGCATTTATAAACATAGCTTCTAATAGTAAACCAAATTTAAGAAAGTTCAATCTTTTCAATTCTTCTTTTAAAGTTTTACTTACGATTGGTTTTGCTTCTCTAATAAATTCTTCTAAGTTCAAGTTTTCATTTTGAATCTTATGATGCATTACTACCTTACCGGGTAAAGCAAATACTTGTAGATTCGGTAAAGTAGTTGAAGATGTTGCTGTTATTTCTTCTTGTTCTTCTTGTTCTTCTTGTTCTTCTTGTTCTTCTTGTTCTTCTTGTTCTTCTTGTTCTTCTGTGTTATTGTGAATTAGTTCTTTATGTATATCTAGTAGAATTTCATCGTGAAACGATTCCGAACATTTATCGCAATGATACATGTTGACGATGTTTACTCTTCGAAATTTCGCCGAGAAATGAAATGGGCTCTGACGGTCCCGCTTTTATAACGGTTCCCCCACCACTATTTCATCATCATCCTCTTCTTCTTCACTATCCGAGGAAAACAAACGTCTTGGACGAAACAATAATCTTCTACTACCTGATTGTTCATTTGTGTTCTCTATTCCAGTTGGAGTTTCAGTATTTACTTCTTCATATTCAAACGATGATGAAGATTCTGATATTACTACATCCATATCCAAATTTTCATTCTCCACATCATTTACACTTCCTACTTCTGATGTTGTTAGATCTACATCCATATCATTTACACTTTCTACTTCTGATGTTTCACTGTTATTATCATCTTCTTCCATATTAAAATCGTCTAGTTGAATTTTATACAATATTTCAATAAGAGGTTTCCTTGGATAATCGGTGTTGTCCACAGGAGCCATTTCAAGTAAATGAGGAATAACTCTTTACGATTCGGCTTATATGATATTTTGATAAGTATGTCAAGGTCATTTTAGATTAAGCGAGAATTGGGAATAGATCACTAAGCAGCATGTTAATTCATTACTACAAAGTAATCTATTCCCCATTCTCTAAGAAGTGTCTATTAATAACCAAAGTTCAAGTTCATTTTTGTTCAATTTCAATCTTTTACTTCTTCTTTTATTACATAGTTTATAGGTTGACAATTCGAATTTTCAATGTGCCGTTCTATCTTTTGTTCCAACTCTTCTATTTTAGCTTCTTTTATCATTAATTCCGTAAGTAACTGATTGATGTAATCAGCTGCCATGTCCACTGTTCTTGTTCGTATTTCACCTAACCTAACCCCGGGAATCAATCTCTGTAGTCTGTAAAACTTTAACTTTATTCTTGACTCTCTTGCTTTAGCCATTTCCCGAAACTTTAGTTTTTTATTATCTTTATTTGTAGTCAAGTCCATAACACTTTCCTTCAAGTCCTTACTCGTGACAAGTTCGCTTTCAGAATAATTCGACTATAGCACACTCGTCTTTTATACACTTTCCCCCACCACTTTTAATTTCCCCCACCTTACTAATATAGGTCAAGGTCATCCAGTATTAACGCGAGAACGAGTAATAGAGCACTAAGTGGCATGTTAGTCCATTACCACAAAGTGATCTATTCCTCGCTCTCTATTCTACATCTACTTTTTTTTTGAGGTTTTGTTATTTTATTATTTGTTTTTAGTTTTTCTTAGGGGGAACGAGTGTTTGAATTTCACTTTGTAGTATGTTCATTCTTCTTCAACTCTTCGATTGTTTTTAACAATTGTAACAAATATTCGTTAGTTTTCATCAAAGTCTTTATTTTACTACATCCAACTTCAATGGAAGGCACTATTAGTTGTAATTTTGCTAGTTCTATCTTTTCTTTCTTGTACAATTCTCTCTTTCTTATGTTCTTCCTTAGTTTTGCTGAAGACGGTGTTATTGGATCATGCAAATATTCCGGATAGCGATTCGATGTTGTCAACACTCCCGATGTAGAAGGATGAGATATCCTTTGCTGTTGGTTTTGGTAGCAATTTGAAGTTGAAACTACTGGCGTTGCAGAAGTATGAGCCATCGTTGACTGTCGTTGTACAGAGTGAATTCTGCTCTAAAATTTTGCTGGTTTTATCACATTTCCCCCACCACTGACTTATACATTTTTTCCCCCACCACAATTATTTATTCTTTTTTATATTTCAAATTCTGTACCAAACTTCTAATGTTACATCCAAATCTTCTTCTTTTAAATATTTTATAAATTCTGGGCTCCTTGAAGTTATGTTGGGAGTATTCAAATACTCCATCACCTTGTGATGACTTTCCTCATTGCGAATGAAACAATACACTTGTATTAAAGTTTCATCATCTTCTTTGGATTTAATAAATCCTGCAACAGAGGTCCATTCTTCGTATTTAATTTTGAAATGGCGCACTTCAAATTCCATGGTGTTTCTGCTAAAGCCGCAACAATAATAAAAGTTTCTTCAAACAACCTGCATTTATACACGTTCCCCCACCAAGTTATAATCCCCACTCCTTGATAGTGGAAGGGGTATTATGGTTTAAATTCACGGTACTTAAGAAATTCAAACAAACACTGTGCACAAATGTCGCAAGTGTTATTACATGTTTCGAATTTCATTATTTGACCTTTTACAAGATGAACTAACCTACCTCCATCATCTTGGAATTGTTCAAAATCTAAAACAGACGCTTTTCCACAATCATTACACATTTTTGTACCATCTTCAAAAGAATAAGCAAGATAGATGGCAAATCCATAATTGTCTTTCTTAAATTCAATGAGCATTTCACGAATTGCTTTAGGTATTTCACACTCATTTGATCTCATGATGTAATGGTAAAGAAACCCATTATTGATAATTTCTTGTAAACACAGAACCAACAACCTATCCATCGTGTTAGACTTATACTGATAGTTACATCTAAAACCTTTTTCTTATATGATTTTCCCCCACCACTTTTATATAGGTCAAGGTCATTGTATATCAAGCGAGAACTGGGAATAGATCACTAAGCGGCATGTTATTAAATTACCACAAAGTGATCTATTCCCCATTCTCTAATAAGATTGTTGAATTTATGCACTTCCCTCTCCAACTTTAGGCTAGTGGTGGGGAGAATTACATTAATTTGATACTTATTTCCACAGTTACACTTGCTCCATTTTCAAAAAGGTATCTGTAAAATGGTTCTGGATACTGGTATTTTTCACGTCCTATATTTTCCTTAAGAAAGTTGAAAGCTATTCTTTTCGAATAGTCATTATGATATACTTCTCTTAAATTAACAAGAATTCCATCTTCCAGAAATTTCACTTGAATCATTGGTATTTTGCTTACATCATCTTTGTCTATCAGAGGTAGCCTGTAAGTGAACGTATTTGGTGGTAGACGTAAGGTTCTATTAAGTCGAGAACAGAATATTTTGAACAGTTTTTGATCATTGATTGCAATCTCATGAATACCTATCATTTTATAGTACGAAGGTTCAAAAGGTACAGCACGAAACGTTTGTACTAGACAGTTACTCGAAGAAGGTTCTATAGGTGCGTTAGGATTGAACATTTTTAGTCGACAGTTTCCTGACGAATAAGCTTCTACGCAAATAACCAACACATTTATGAACATTCCCCCACCAACTTTAAGCTAGTGGTGGGGAGAATATTCCCCCACCACTTCTTCAGAATTAATAGCTTCAATTTGAATTATAACAAATATATTTGACGCAAATTCCCAAAAAACTGAATATGAAACAGTTTCTTCTACATCTTGAGATTCATTTTGTGTTTCAACCATTTCCATCATTGAAGGTTCTTGATCAATTTCTGTTACTTCCATCGCTTCTTCTACAGGATTTTGTATTATGTCAATTGTTTCAACTTCATCTTCTTCTTGAACTAACGTAATATTTCGTTGTCTCACAATTTCAATTAATTGTATAAAAGAAGTATCTCTAGGAGACATTATTAACCATACATGTAGCTCCAACAAATGCTGACTTACTAATGACAAAACGCTCAATTAATAAGACTTGTTTGAATAATAAAGTGGGGGAACTACCTTAGTCCAATTCGGATTCGGATTCAGAAGACAATAAAGGTGATATGGGTGAATCCAACGATGAATCTAATATAAATGTATCAATAGCTTCCTTAACTATGTCTTCGTCACTATCGTTTATCATTTCTTCAAAGAGTTCTTGTTCAAACTGTACTATTTCTTCTTCTTCCATCGTGGAATCATTATCAGTTTCGTTATAATTTTCCTCTATATTGTCTTCTTCCATTTCATTTGTACTAATATAAACATTTTTAACTTCAAAATAATTAACAAATGGAGTATCTTTAGACCGCATATTTGTTCACCACTTCTTTTAAAACAGACTAAAAATATGGAGGTTCATAGTCCTTTTATAAGTTTTAAAAATGGGGAGGGGGAAGGAAAAAGGATTGGGAAGGGATAGGGTGGGGGTGAGGGAAGGGTAATGTGGTTATTAGACCACTTGTGCGACAAAGTAGCCACCAATGCTAACTTCGAGCTCATAACACTTCATAATATCATCCTGCCAAGTTAACATACGTTCTCTAGTATTTGGTGTTACACAGAAGAACCTACTGTCATTATACACAATAGCTGAACCAATTATAACATTGAATCCTAAATTTAGCCATTTGTGTGCTTCCGTAATAAATCTTTCTATTGTATCAAAAGGAAATTGTTCATCGATGTAGATTGGTCTCATTTGTTCATCAAGTTCAATTACATCTTCACCGTCATCTTCACTGTCAATGCTACTATCATCTTCATTGTCACTACTACTATCATAATAATCTATCACATCTTCTTCAGGTTGTTGAAAAACATCAGCAATTTCTGAAGGATTGAAGTTTTCACTATGGTGAGGAAGCATTTTAAAGCAAATAATAACGGCAGAGACGAAACAACAAGTGTGGCGCGTGAAAGTAGAATGAAGGAGTGAACAACGCTCGCTTTGCTTTTATAACGATATGCTAATGAGAGGGGTTAACAGCCGTTAAGTGGGGGAAGGTGGGAGGGAAGGAAAGAGAGGGGGTATTTATTTCAAATAATTCGCATAACTTTTGACTAAAATAAGATAGCTAAATTCTTCTTTTACTAAAATGTTCGTCTTACATAGACCTTTTCAATGATGTATTGCTTGTCCTAATCCGTCAATCGGTTATCAAGTTATAGGCATTTTAATTTTCCGGGGGGGGGGGGTTCCGCTTCATTAGTCACGGGGGGGGGTTCCGCTTCATTAGTCACGGGGGGGGGTTCCACTTGGCTGCTCATGCAGAACTGATATTCTCACGAGATAGTCGTTGTGTGATAATGAAGACAAATGTTCATCACGCCGCGACCACTAATTAACTCGCATTTGCGGTGTTCACATCTTTCCTACTCATTACATATACGTTTCCTACTTCATTATTTCAAGACTAATTAACTTGCAAAACAACAGTCTCTGTCTTTGAATGTTGATGAGATTTCATTAGGAACCATTCTTTGCACGCTATATGAAGCTACACCAGCAAACAATGCAAGTCAGACAGGTCATATAACTGTACAACGACCTTAGAAAAGTAGGTCACGAGACTTAGAGTGTTAAAAAATAATGGGGGAGAAACACAACGCTATAACGCATTGTGTTTCTCCCCCATTATTTTTTTAGCAAAATTTGGAAAAACTATGTGAATTTACTGTTTACGTCCCCACCTTGTAATACGATCCTTTTTATCCCTGAGGAGAAAGTCTTGAGAATCTAAATTGTTAAATCTCTTCTCTTTACACAAATTGTCAGGAACCTTAATTTTATATTTATTGCCGTTACATTTTGCCAATATGTGTTGGTGGTCAACAACACTTAGAAAAAAATATCTCAAACCTTTCTTAAGCCTCTCTCCTCTGACGGATATTATTTCAGGATCGTCTTCAACAGTGGGGATTTCTGTCAGTTGTGGTTCGGAAAGATGTTTTACGATATGTACACGGCAGAAACGTTCGTTCTTAACACATTTCCTACCACAAGCTGATCCTTTCTTAATTCCCCTAGCGAGCACTTCAGGGCAAGTAGTGGGACGGCTAAATGCCCTACGACGCTCTTCTTTTAATAATTGGAAACGCTCTGAAGGAGCAGACTTAGGAGATTTATTTTTAGGATAGGTGTGATCTTTAGGAATAGTAAGTGGTGGGGTAGGAGGCAGTGGTGACAGTGGAATGACAGGTGTACTAAGACGATGAAGCAAGGTTTCAAATGAAGGGGTATTAGGACGGGGAGCTGGCTTCTGCGGTGGCGGCATGTTAGTTGAAGGCGGTGTGGAGTCATTTGAAGACGAAGGCGGTGAAAATATGCTACGACGTATGGTATTGTTGGACGGGGGAAGAGGAGCTCCAGAAGTTGAAGGTTTCGATTCTAGTTGCTTCTTATACCAGTCGGGAGCATTTTTCAAGCGAAGAGTTTTCTTGACTGGAGTTGAAGCCGTAGTAGAAGTAGAAGTTGAACTTGTAATAGAAGAGCAGGCTGTAGTGGAAGTTGTAGTCGGCAGGGATGACATCGTGGTAGTTCTATTCGCAGTTCGCAGCGTAACGTCTGGAATCAGAATGAAATCTTAGCCGCGGTCGATGCGTCTTTTATAACGGTATGCTAATGAGAAGGGTTAACAGCCGTTAAGTGGGGGAAGGTGGGAGGGAAGGAAAGAGAGGGGGTATTTATTTCAAATAATTCGCATAACTTTTGACTAAAATAAGATAACTAAATTCTTCTTTGACTAAAATGTTCGTCTTACATAGACCTTTTCAATGATGTATCGCTTGTCCTAATCCGTTAATCTATTATCGAGTTATAGGCATTTTAATTTTCCGGGGGGGGGGTTCCGCTTGAGTGAACACGGGGGGGGGTTTCCGCTTGAGTGAACACGGGGGGGGGGGGGTCATTGACCCTTCCGACAGTGGGTCAAGGTCATTCAAGACTTATAAAGAACCAAGGTGATGGGAACAGTAGTAACTGTTCCCACCACCCTGTTTGCCTAACGGTTCCCACTCCCAACCCACTAGTTACGTTCTGCGAGGGACATCGACGCAATTTTGTTTGGCCCGTCCGGGTCCATCCGTAACGGGCCGGTCCGGGTCCATCCGTAACCGTGAATTCGAAGGGAAACTGGAACAGCTGCAGAAACGCAACTCTAACACCCACCCAACTAATCCCACCCATCATATTCCTAAACAAAATGCAAAAACCTAGTCCGCAATTTGCGGATGTCCCACCCCTTCTAAGTGAAGTTCAACCGAACTTCTGAATTTACATTTAATCTACCCCCTATCATCTAGCTGAAAGGCAAAACAACAACATTAATTATTAATACCAACACTTAAAACTAACAACACATCATTATTAAATATCAAATAATTCAACACAACCAAATACCATCATTATTCTTAAAATTAATACACCTTAACGCTAAACACAACTTATAACTAACATCGCAATGCGCAAATTAATTCTTAAATTAAGTGCAACTTACAACTAATATTTACACACACACACACACATACCACATTGCATTAAAGAACGCAACGTAGTATAAGAAGTTCAAATATATATAGGCCTACTATATATTTGAACCTCTTACCGAGTCGCCAACGACTTTTCGCTATGAAAACTCGTTGACGACTGACGCGAAAATCGGGCTCGTATCGCTCCTCGGGTTTTCGAGTGGTGGGGGGTAATTAATGCAGTGGTGGGGGAATTGTTTCACTCCAGTACGGTCTTCAATCCACTCCAGTTCGCAGCAGTGTAAAAATGAAGAGAAGGGGTGGGGGTGGCGCATACGCAGCGACGTAAAATCCAAGGTTTGAGGTTAGAACTTTCCGCGCACAGTAGAGCTAAATTGAGTAATACAGGACTCGGCGCATGCGCAATAGCGAGGAGTGATTCCGATCCGGAGAACTCGTTGCATTCGCAGCAGCGCTAAGGTGAGTAATACAGACTAGGCGCATTCGCAGTAGCGCTAAAGTGAGTAATACAGGACTAGGCGCCGTAGCGTGAAGTTGGCTCACTCCAGTACAAGTTATAGCGGCATAAAAATGAAACGAAGGAGTGGGAGCGGCGCATGCGCAGTGACGTAAAACCAAGGTTTGAGGTTAGAATTTTCCATGGTGGCTGCCATGTTTAATTCTGTTTCATTCAAACAATAGTAGTTCATGGCTGGCATGGGATGTGAAGTGTGGTAATTAGATGGGGTTAGCAACCGGTCGTGACCGGCCATTGACCGGTCATCGACCCGGCGAGGTTCCGCTTGAGTGACCACCGGGGGGGGGGGGGGGTTTTAATCTCCATTTTTTATGGGGGGGGTTCCGCTTCATTAGTCACGGGGGGGGGGTTCCGCTTCATTAGTCACGGGGGGGGGGGGGGGTTCCGCTTGAGTGAACACGGGAGGTTCCACTTGGGCGCTCATGCGCAACTGATCTTCTCACGCGATAACCGTTATAAAAGACGATTGTTCATCGCGCCGCGACCATTAATTAACTCGCATTTGTGTTGTTCGCATCCTTCCTACTCATTATATATACGTTTCGCCAACTTCATTATACAAGTCTAATTGCTACTAACCTGAAATTTCATTTACATTAGCACATGTCGTCCTGTTTGAATCACCTTCGCGTGCTCGACGTTATATCTCATTCATCAGTCTTGTTCTCACTTCTACACGTCTGACATACTTCTTGTGATGGATACGCAATGTTTGAAATTGAAACTTTTGCGGACACAACATATATTACGAAATAATTCCAAACCATCGATTTTAAAGACTAAAACAAATTTAACAAAAGTGAGGAAGAAATTAAGTTTTAACCCGTTATACTCTGTTAGAACTTCGCAGGTTCACGTTGATGATAATGTTATTCACAATATTTTGCGTTCGATGTTACGTTTCCACAACTTCGAACTTGTTACACCTATCGACTGTGTTCAGCAAGTTTTCATATTTTACCCCCACCCTTCTTTATATAAGTGCGCTCACGACAATTCCTGTTTCATTCTTCTATACGCTCTTCGACCGACAACTACTCCGCTCTAAATTACACACTACAAGAAGATGGATACAAACCAAGAACAAGTACAAGTTCACGAAATATCGTCTACTACCCACCCGAGAGAGAATCCTCCGAGAACTTCGCCTTCACCGAATCCACAGAACCCCGTCCAAGTTTCGGATGTATCTTCGACGGCGAGGAATGATCTTGAAGCTATTCTTCGGTCGCTCGTCGGTTTCGACTGACCTGTACGACGATCGATGTTAAACTGAACTCTTAGAAGTTCAGTCTTTTTTAAAACTTCCTCCGGATGACCTTGAAGCAATTATCCCCTCTCCTTTTTCAACTAACTTCTACTTTTGTTTCACTGTTGAATTTCAGTTTTGAACTGAAATGTGAAATTTCAGTTTTAATTTATGCGAAGTTTTAGTTGAACCCGGTTAATTTATGCGCACATTTAGTTCACTCCCAAATTGTTGAATTTCAGTTTTGAACTAACTTTTACTTTATGCGCAAATCTACTTCAAACGCTCACCCCACCTCCTCACCCCTCATTTAATATACGACCGGAAGCTGTGTGCCCCGGCACGTGGCTTCCGGGGCATGTGCCCTGAGCCAGAAGTAACCAAATCTAACTACTTGCGTCTTACACGTACGTTCATCGAAAACGTTTTCAACTAATTTGCTGATCACTTAATTTTGAAATAGGGTACTCTCGATATATTATTTACATTATTATCATCAGTTCAGTTTCACCAACGTGTGAAGTGAATTTACAATGTTGCATGTTTCTGCTTTGAAAATATAATATGCTATAGTATCTTTAAAAAGAGCTGCCAGTGAAAAGGTTTTTTATTAAATGTAAAAAAAAAATTGAAGTACGACCGTGCAATTAAAACATTAAACCTGTATCATTCTCTAATTCAGAAATTAAAACGATCAAAATTAAAGTCTAAACACAATCGTTAAAAAAATGAAAACATCATGAAAAATATTTATTTTTCGAAACTAATCTCAAGCTTTTAATTTTTTTATATTTAAAATAATACAGTTACGAATGTCAACTATGTAGAGACAAGACAAATTCATAGTGGAATTAAATATAACGTTATTCCTTTGAGAGCTGTTCCGTCTCTGACCTTATAACATGTAGAACGGCAAAAAGTTTCATTATCTTTCTCTCTAGAGATGTAGTAAATGAACTGTGAAAAAGGTCAAATAGGACAAGTCTCAGTTATAATATTCAGTATCTTGCTAGTATTAATTAATTAGACACACAATTTGGCAACACAATTTAATCCTATCCTATACTATGATACGAGCACTGTCTGGAGGGAAGTGTTCCACGACCTCGAAACCTAGCGGCATAAATAAACCCCAAATTTTACATAGACTACTTCATCTTTAATTTTTACATTATTAGTAATTGCTAAAGGTACGCGTTTTAAACTCATAAACTAACTCATTAACTTTTTGTCCTCCGTACAGATTCTGGTTCATTTTCAGGCGTAAGATACAAGTAATTTGAGCCTGTTATCCCGAAAGTCTATTAACTAATAATAAAAATTATTTTAGAAGTTTTATATAGTAGGCTATTTCATTTAAAGTAAATTGTTTAGAATTTGATTTTTAAGGTATATTCACTTATATATCCCATATTTATACGAACTAGTTTTTATATAAACAGCTAAGGAAAGCTTACATCAAGTGAGGCCGATTATTTATAAGACATGACTCATAGAGTTCCTGTGGCTAAATCATCCCGCGACATCCCCTGATTACTCGGCATTAATTGGAACTTGATAAATGCCGAATCCCTTGACAGTAGATACCATGAATCACCTTTATTACTGATAACTGAAATTAAACCGCAGTATTTTCGTTTCGGTTTGTCCAATGTAATCTCATGATTCACAAACATAATCTAATTGGCCAAGTAAAAACGTTCAACATTTTGTTGTTATCAATTGAATATCTTCAAAATCGCGATTCTTCAAATATTTACTTTTAGTGTATGGAATTTATATACTATAATTTAATCTCTGTCTTGATTTTACTCCGTGTGCAGAAATAATTAAGATTCAAAGATAGTTAAGTAAAATCTTATGAAACTTGAAAAGCTTACAGAATTAATTAAAACGTGTACATTTGTACATGTTTTAGTTTTTAGCAAAATATATATATACATATATATGTATACATATATATACTTATATATTGTTATTCTTGAATGGTTAATTTGTCGTACGCTATTGTTTATTTGATCCATGATGTGTATGTAAGTCTCAGGAATGGGGAAAACTGCTGTAATGTAATAGACAAGGGCTATTTCATTAGCGGATAAAACGATGTAAAAATTAGTACCCAAAACGTCACTAGCCTGATCAGCTGGTACATGTTATTTTTATGGACATCAGATTGATTACGTCACCGGCCTGACTCAAAAGCGGCATTTTCCAACATCAAAGGAATGAAACAGCCTTTCTTTTCTTTTTTAATATGTTCTCCGCAGTCCTGTGTAAGTCTAGTATTTATAATGGTTTTGATTTTCATATTTTAAAAACAAATTCACGAAATGATGTTTATAAAACAATAAGGAAATAATCAATTTCTAATAGTTTAAGGAATACTAAATAAGTTGGTAAAGCCCAACATGTGCTGTAACTCGATGTTAGAATGTTAGAAAGTGCACTGATTGGAGCACGTGCCACAAAGTTGGAACGGTTGATGAAACATCACTCCACGTGAGTCATTAGCGGACCGTAACGGGACTTCTCAGAACCCAACAGCTCTACAGGTAAACTTTTAGTGGACTATGTTACTTTTTGGTAACAGCTCCCTATGTGAAAACCTAGTTGAGTGTTACTTCTCGTAAAACTATGTGAACCTTTTCAATAAGTTGTGGAGGTAAAAAGCCTACTGTTACTTCTGGGAAACACCTCCCAACGTGAAACTCTATCGAAATGTGTTAGGTCTCGGAAACAGATCCCTATGTGAACGTCTAGTGAGAAATATAGAGAAGTATAGTAGAGAAAGAAGTATAGTAGAGAAACATATCTCTTGTTACCCTCTGTTGGAGTGTTACTTCTCTGTAACAGCGCTCCACGTAAACGTTTAGCGGACTGTGTTAGTTCTCAGAAATATTGTCTTACTAGAGTCGTAAACGAACTGTAGCGGGTATTCTGAGAAATGATAATCTACTTGAACATCTAGTTGAAATTCGACATTTTACTAACAGTCATTTTTATTAATGTAATAAAGTGGTTTTTTTTTTTTTTTTTTTTTTTTAATATAAGTTATTCTATACAATTATTCAATTCTTCTAATTTTTATAACATTAAAAATATTAATTCCATTTTTGTATATAGCCACCATTTTTCAATATGGCAGCTACATTTGAAATATAATCTTAAAATTTTTAGGAATTATTGTGAAATTTTCAAAAAATTTAATATTTTTGTATTTCTCCCCAAACTAAACCTTTAACGAGATAATGTTAAAATAAATGTTCCTTATGGGGTAAGTTTCTTTTTACCCCATAAGGACTGAGTGAAGAAAATTTTGACATTGATTTTACCCGTGAAACACGTTTGGATTAAACAAAAGATGTAGGAATATAAAATGTCCTTTTATTTTCAATTCATTCATTAAATATGTGGTTTTAAAAATTTTCAGTATGTTGGCAATTTTTCTAAAATGTAAAAAGTAAAGTTTTTTATTAATGGACTGGAAATCAAATAAAATGTTATGCCTATTTTATACATGAATATTTTTGTTTAATCCAACCGTTTCGGAAAACCAATGTCAAAGTTTTCTTCATGTAATCATTATGAAGCAAAAATTAAATTTCCGCGCCCATTATCTAATAAACCGCTGAGTCGGGGCCTACGATAACTCCGGGCCTGCATACTCCCACCACTCCCGCTGCCTCGGCGCAGAAAGAGGCCGACTTTAACATGCGCTCTTATGGGAGAAACTGCTTTACGCGCTCATAACGCTCACATATTTTGATTTCAAACCTTTTGAGTGGTATCACTGTTTTCCTTACCTCAAGCCCTATTGATTTATGTAAATTCCAGTGCTCTATGTTCTAAAATATTGTAATAAATAGACAATTTATCTAAAGAAATCAGTATATATAAAACTTTTAAAATAATATTAACTGCTTGCTAGTTTATATTCGCTTTTAAAAATTCATATGCCTTAGCTTCTGGGACTTTTTTATTGACTAGTAGAATTAAGTAACTTTTCCGTGAACGCAGTATATTATATAAATAAAAATAGCTATTATTGCACAGTTTTTAACTGCGCAACAACAACAAAATTATTAAACGAAACAAATGTCATATTCAGACTATGGGCATTGTTGCTACCTACATTAATAAATAATGTGCCACGTAAGAAGTTTGATTTCAGTTACAATTTATATAGATAAAGGAAATGTTTTAAAATATAATTTAATGTTTGTACATTTTTGCGGAAGGCGCCAAGAATCCGTGGGAACGGAAGTCCTCTCTATCTCCTGTTTATTTTTATCTCGTCTTCCACTTTTTGGAAAAATATACATGTGATTATTCAAAGTTCATTGACAGAGGTGGACTCATGAGACCTAAACCTGATTTAGTAAATATGTTGGTGCTAATGTTACAACTGTTTAAATATCTGACGAGCTGCTCTGATGAAGAGGATTTTTGGAAAAGTCTTCTCAAAGACAGTTTTTTACCATTTGTCAATAGAACTCATCAATTAAATTATCATTGTTCAAAATACCAAATGTAAATCTTGTCACCAAAATGGTTTATTTTTACTTATGAAAGTAATTTACATTTTTCCCAATATCTTGCTGAACAATCACACCAAGATAATGAAGGACAAGGTATTACACAAGAGATCTATGAAAAACTTTAAGTTAAGAAGCTATCTTCACAGTAAAGAGTAAGAATAATATTTTTTGTGTTATTCAAAATTTTTGTTAAAATTTTATTTTTTACTCCTCATAAAAGCCTTGAACAATTGATTTGAATTTTTAACCCCTAAGTGACACTGACGAAATCAGCACTTTATGGGTTAAACATCGAAATTTAATTGAAGCTTTAGTTTACTGAATTTAGAACATTTTTCAAATTGAGTAAATCGAATATGAATAAAAAAAATAATTTTATAAGCCAATAAAAGATAATTTTTGTCTTTTTACATTTTTTAAAATACTTAAATAAATTATTTCTTATTGTTTCTTGATGCCATAGTAAAGCTAAACTATCTAAGTATGTATGGTAATTTATTCGGTTCAATTAGCAGGTCGTATATAGTTTTAATGATGGATAGAAGTACGCGAAGCAGGGCGCGTCAATGCAATTCATATGGGACTGGCGCGCCGGGTAGGCCGCTTTGTGATGACGTCACGCCACAGAGCATGCAGGCCCGGAGTTATCGTAGGCCCCGGCTGAGTACGGTGAAAATACAAAATAATAAAATATTTTACAATTCCATGACGATTCTAAATACATCATAAAATATAATGTGTTCCATAAGAAAATTTAAAGTTGACCACCATATTGGGAAATGGCTGCTATGTACAAAAAAATAAATAATATTTTTATGTACATAGAAAATTAGGTGAGTTTAGCCATTTAAGCTATTCTCAAATACTTTTTATAGTTCCTGAGATGCCAACAGAGGGACTGTTAAGTTGTTCACCTTGTATATTGTTTATAGTTTTATTAATTAAAATTTTAATTTTATAAAAAGACGAAGTTAAATTGCAATAATTAATACCAATAATAAAACCAAGGTCGGGTTTGTGGTACATTCTTCGGAATACGAAGACATTTTATTGAGTTTTATACTGTGCTACAATCTTATATTGTTTGTAAAGTGTCCATTTTTAGAAATTATTCTCTGACCTTTGAATCCTTTGTTTTGATGTAGGCTACGAATTGCTCTATGTTTACATTGAAAGCTTCCATCTTACTTCTTATATCCCAGTTTCGATAAAAAAAGTCTACTAATAACTGTAAATTTTTATTTTCAAAAAGATATTTATATGCCAAATTTCTCTACTTTTTCCACGTAGTCAACAAATTATTTACCTTCCAGGGTACTTTAATTATGATACCTTGGTTGGACTGCCCGCTATGGCCTTATAAAACGTCAATGTAAATAAAAAGGTCGGTGTAAAAACACAAATAGTATAATGTATATCTTAAAGTCGAATTGAAGAAAACTTCTTAACAATTTGAGGTTACAATAAACAACTAAAAACAATTCACCCGTATGAAGTTATGAACCCGCATGAACATACTGATACATTGTTTTATATTTTCAATAACAAATTATCAACTATAGTGATTATACTAATCATTCAAAAAGGCAAAACTAAATATATTTTCCTTTTATAACTCTCACGATATTAACATAAAGTGGCAGTTAGTTCGGTAAATATAGAGGATATTAATAGTTCTTTTGACTCAGGTTTTTCCATTTTGAGAGTTGTAAACAGATATCTTAGTAAAAGGTGTAATTTAACTTGAGAGCTGCTGCAGGCAAAACTAGCGTCTTTCCCCGGGCCATACAAATGTCTCCGATTTACATGGAAACTTCTTTCACATAAATAAATATTTACGAATAAGAGGTACATACGTTTAATATTTATCTTTAGGTACCAAGTTTTGTTTTTAGAAAAGGTGTAAAATATATAAATTACATAAACAATAATTAGATTCTAAATGTCAAATCAATAAAGTCCTTAAAAGTAAATACTCTGAATATAATTGTATTTAAATGTATTGGTATGAGAGAAAATGGCATGTTATTGATCGGAATTTTTTTTAGTTTATTTCAATGTTGTCTACTCGTAGACCTCATTATTATATAATTTACATAAATTTAAGTAATGTAACATTTCTATTTGTAATACTGTGCACTGTCCACTGTAACGTCATTAGTGGTAAGTTACGGAGCGAGATGCGTTTCAGACAAAACACTCTTACCAACCTCTTACGTTTAGGGATCACAAAACAGATGTTTATTCACATCAATGGGGGGAGACGTGATTTTTAGTCCATCCTTTCTAACGGAATTCCAATTTAGTTGCCCACCCTTGTTAAATTACTCTAGTAGTTTGTTTTTCTGTCAGCTGTAATCTAATGTAGGTTACTTTTGCCTAAAGAATTTTTAATGACCCAATATACTTAACTGGTTAGTCAAACTTTAAGTAAATTAAAGAACTTTACGGATAAATAAACGAAAGAACTGGATCTTCAGTAATAATCAGCTTTGGTTATATATTAGTAACGTAAACGTTGGTAGAGTCAACTTTACTTTATTAGAAGTACCTGTAATTCCAGTTTTTTTCTTTCACAATTTTTCAAAAGTTGTCACAGTAAACATAGCTGTAAAACATTTTGTGTATTTATTATATTGATTTGAACTCCTGATAGTACATTTATCTACCTCGATATTCTCAAGACTTTGTTAAACTTCATTAGGTTTAACAAAACCAGTTTTTGTTTATGTATATTTGTATTTACGTATCGTTATGATATAGATTGACATATAATATTTAATTGCTATTTATAACTTATTTCTAAATCTTCAAGACATAGGCCTAATATTCTTGATGTATCATTCGTGAATTTAATGTCCGTAAACAAGTATACAAAATATAAAAAATAACAGAAAATTGCCAATTTTAACAAAATGTTGTTTGTCATTATTACTTTGGTAAGATAAAATTTCTCAGCCGTCTTACTGGAAACGATACAACAAGAACAAAACTTAACCAGCTTAAATGCCATTAATGCGTTCGTACAGACACAAATACTTGTATTAGTAATTTGCTTTACAACACTCGTATGGATTTGCTTTTACGCCAAAGTACATACAATTGCTCCTCTATTTCGCTCAATTTTATGTTGACCAGCTAACAGCCCGTCAAAATAACATGTAATTTTTATGATGATTATTAACTATGTCTTTTTGAGTTTTAACTGTCACTATGAAAACCTGGATAACATATTAAAACTAAAATGTTTACATTTATTTAACGATTTGAAACGTTATTACTGTAACAATAGTCCATTCTCTGATATGGTTTTGCTGTTATATTGGAATTTGCTCTCGACCTCCTAGTGTGGTTTCCGGACCGGCTTATCCAGTGGCGGATCTTATACAATCAATACGGATCATGATTTGGATCGTGATAAATATTGACAGTATTGTTTACCGGCCTTGACCTTACACAGTCAATATAGATCATACTGACATAATATTTGACTTTACACAGTCAATCCGTATCGTGATCCAAGATCACATACCAAATATCGCGATCCGTATTGAGCGTGTAAAATCCGCCAGTGGATGCTGTGCATGCACTCAGTAAACAAGTATTGAGCCCCGTTGAGTCGAGGAATTTTGCTGGGCCCACTCACAGACATCACAAATCCAAATACTTGTTATTTGTGTTATAAAATATATTATAAGTAATAATATACTTGCCTTAAATGCCTTAGTGCTAGGATTATTGTATAACAACTGATTTCAATTACACTCGTTCGAATTATTAAAACAAGGGAAACTTCTTTTTTTCTCACAAAATGTGAGAACAACCTTTCAGAATATATAAATATGTCAGTAATTATTTAATTCAATGTGATTTCAATGCCATTTAAATTTGGGTAGTTCTATTACAAACACCCTGAACATTGAGTAAATCAATTACATTATACTCTTGTAAATAGCCATAACACCGAGTCTATATTTTTAGTTATAATTATTTATGTATATAAACTTGCATAATATGTTACAACTAGAGTTTGATCAGTATTCTAGCACTGTTTTAATTGTTTAAAGTAAAGTTTAAAATGGATATTTTTACCAGTTATTTTACTTTAAAGACTTCACTAAGGTGTAAGGAAAAATCATAAGCAATAATTGAGTATTTGGAAAAAAACGTATTCTCTTCAATAACAGAAGTTCTTGCCAAAGGGGATTTAATCAAAATTACCACAGAAAATTTTATACACCGATTGTAACCAAAACTCCTGTAGAAAAGTTGCGCCACTATATCATGATAAACGCAATCGTTAAACTGATCGATGTCACGTTTGTGGGGCGAGTTGCTGCGATTTGTTTGATCATAACACTTGAAAAACTGAGGAGGTTGATTTTAAACTACCTCCTCAAAGTTTGATATCAATGTTAAAATGTAAATATTATTGATTTATGAAGAATAAATTAATAAAAAATAAATTATATATGAATGTAACAGAATATGATTAATGATAAATCAAATGATAATTCAGTTAAATAAGTAAATGAATAATTATAATTATCGTAGTTTTCATTGTTGTTAATTGGGGTATATGAAAAATAATATGGGAAAATGTTTGTATTAATAATTTAATAAGAAAGATCTATTTATAAATACCATATATGTTTCATATAATAGTCTCTTTAACAAAAGTAGTTTGCTGTTAAAAAACAAGCTCTAAAGTTAAATGATAAATTTCGAAACAGTAATGAAACTATCAAGTCCATGCCTTTGTGAAGGCTTTAAGTGGAAACACAATTTCCAAACTACGATGAAAATATCTCAAACACTTTGATGTGTTTTGATGATGGAATTACTTTCATTACTGCCAACTTGGAAACTGTTTCCATCAACTCGTTAGCTTGTTAATTGTAGTCTCCTAAAATATATCACACTGCATGATTAATCTTAAAAGAACGTTTTAATATAAAAATAAAAGGTATTTACAACTCCGTATATTTTTCACTAAATCAATAAAAAACGATCGTAAATAGTTCCGTCTCTCGAAAAGAACATTATTATTTGTTTAAGCTAAATAAATTCAACTACTCTTAAGATATTTTGTGTTTCAGTTTATTGTGAAGACTACATGAATCTGAATAACTCTTCGTATTCATTTTCATTGAATTGTATGACATTTTCAAAAAAGTTTTAATCACATTTTTTTATTAGATAAAAATAATTAAATTGTAACAAATTTAAAATAGTTTTTTTGTAACTTTAAGTTTTCTAATAAATAGTATCATCGATGAAAGATACAGCAAAAATTGAAATTACGACTACCAGTAAAATATTAAATAAGTGTGGTCGATCTTTAATTGCGTCTTTATTTATGTTATTTACATTTGGCACTCAATGTAACCGTATTTACATTGTTATTTAATTATGTTGTTTGTCTTTTTATTGCTTTTACACAATTTTTGTAAAAAGCAACGAGTTTTGTAGAGGTGCTTTGAACCCTATTTTAACTTTATTTTTATTATTTTTCCTTTTTAAGAAAGAAAATTTAAGGTATTGCTTTAGTTTACAGTAAAGCACCACCAACTATGCGACAGACCGCCACTCAGAATAACTTGACACCTTAATTAACTTACTAATCGCTATTTACTGCGTTTTTCGTCGCCATATATAGCCTATTACACCGAATTTGGGACGCGACCGCTATTGTGACCTTTTCTCTTCGATACAATACAACCATCATTGACAGTCAATACCACAATGTTTTATGGGAATTTTAGGCCATTCAACGTGGTTCCATATGAAGCGACCGTTTTAAGTGTTTGATAGTCACCAGGAGCCATGTTGGTCTGGTCGAGTAGACGGAGGATGTAACGTCAGCTTCGAGAAACTCGACACACACCAAACTCCATAGAAACTCATTAGTTAACATTGAGTATATTTCCTGAGTTTTCACTGAACTGCTATAAACAACAAATATTTGGAACGGTTAAGCACCTTTGCTATGTCAAACCCTTTATACTTTAAACTATCGTACCCTTGTTACCCAAATTAAATAACGGTAAAAAATATTTTAGTATTAATCTGACACGTTTATGGAAATTAAAAATAATTCTATCAAATTACTTTGTAACCTTAAAGTACAAAGGAACAAAATACCTCTAATTCAAATTTTCAACATTTTTGAAAATGTGACTCGCTTATGAAAGATTATAATTATAAAAAACATTTTGAATAAACGGCGCTGGCCCTCATTGATACATAATAATTGCGACCCCCTGCTAAATGGCTCGGGCACACCTAATGGCTCATGGCCGTAATAAATATGACTGGTTGGTCGTAGCTTAGCCCTTAAGCCAATAAGAACGGGGGTTAAATTAGTGTTTACCATAATTAGTCCAAAGCATTATTTACCACTGTTTTGGTTTTCTTGGATTTGTCATAAAAATAAATAGGAGCTCTCCTATCTATTTAAAAATAAAAATTTACATTTTAATACCTGCTAAAAACTCGTAATTGTAAATTATAGTAAAAATCCATTTTAAAATGTATACAAATGCAATAAGTATACGTGATTTTTTATATTTTTTATTTAAGGGAGGCTGCAAAGTTAATGACACATAATCTGCTCAAAATATTTTATTTGATTTGTACATTTTTTAGATATTTCAAACAAACCAAGGAATTGAAAATTACACGTTTAAATTTTGCTTACAAAAATTATAATTCCTTAATTTTTCTAAGACTGAAAATTATTTTATTATACATCTTATGTAAAATACACGTACTAATACAAATTTCAATATGTTCTACTAGTTGGACAAACTAAAGAAATACAAACCTTTTATGAAAAAATGTATGAACTTTTTTTTATTATTATGTTTATATTTCAACTGTCAATTGCTTCTAGGACTGCAGCTTGAAGGTCGGTGTTTTAGCAGCTGATGACTATAATCGCCCCAGATGTCAGGGAATGTTGGTGCATCAACACCAATTAGGTATGTTATGCATCAGCACAGCATAATTTAGGAACACCCAACAATATGAGACACTGCTAAATAGTTCCTAGTAATTGCATTATAAATGTAATTCGCCCTTAAACCCAGGAGTAGTTTTTATATATACAAATGACTGCGACATTATGAAGTCAGTTCTTCTGTTTTTACTGATACTGAGGAGATACTCCACTTTATTAAGACTTATGTACAGACCTATGTAATTCTAAAGGCTGTGGTCTCAAGCCCTGTTAATAGGGTTTATGAGGCAAAGTTGAAAGTAAAAGGTAACTTACTTTAAATATTATATATGTACGTTTAATGCCTCACAAATTAAATACAACATGTTAAGTTTTTTTATTTATTTGGTTGTTTTATGTGTAATAAAACTTGAAGGTATAAAATTACTTCAACTCGTAACAAAATTCATCCTTAAGACACTTTTTCAACCGATAGCATTGTAGACGCCTATTTTCCAGTTATTGGTATTTTAGTACTTCTTTACACCAGTCTTTGGTAACATTATCATAGCCAACTCACTCATCTCGATTAATATTAATTAAAGGACCTTGCAAACACCTATCCCACTCCGTCCCCCTCACGAACATACTAATTTACCCTGATCGTAATCCAATAGTATTCACCGGTAAAAAAATTTATAAGCACACAGAGGAAAAAATCATTCAAAAGGTTGGTAGCTCTCTCTTAAATCAATTCACGCAGTTTAATTATTAAAATAAATTATTATACTGTTTAATATGAGTAAAAACGTTCAACCATCTTTTTATGTAGTTTTGACCACGAATAATCGATTGAAAAAATATGAATATGAAATATGACGAAATAATGTTGTTACTATTTTAACTTAATATGTTTCTAATTATAATTTAATATTAATATGTAGCTTTATTACTACCTACCTAAAACATTGAAGCATAAGCAGACTTATCACAAAAAACAAACCGTAAATGTCATCGTATGGACAAATTTCTCTGACAGTTGTGACAACAGTTTTATTGACATGATCGTAAAATGTACAGAAGCATTAAATTGATAGTTTATAGTGCATCAAAATACATATAAGACTTCTAACTTGAGCTCTGTTTGGTATGGAATATTTTTCAAAAGATATATCAAGGAATTATTCATGTTTCAGTTTGTAAAATTTTAATACTCGTAAATAAATTCTATATATTTGTTTAATTTTAGACGTTGTAGTGTTTGGAAATAAAATTGTGTATTAAATTAATTACACGTATTTAAGTACCAATATTTTTTTTACTTTATTAAGATGCTTTAAATTTTATATTTTAACTTCGGTTCCATAAAGAATTTTTTTTTTATTTCATTATTATTATTATTATTTTATGTTATATAAAATATTAAAAAAACAAAAACATGATTAGATCCAAAGTAATAAAGAGCGGCAGATTATTGTTAAGTAACCACAAAAATAAGTGTCATGAACACTGCAGTAAAATATTAATTAAATATTTTGTTCTACAGTTCTAAGAGTTTCTTCGATAAATTAATTTTCGGCACTACCACGAATATTCTTCGTTGAAGTTTGACTTCTTGTATTTCCAATATCTATCATGTTTAGTCATAATTGGTAAATTAGGTCATTTTGTCCTGCGACTTTCCAATTAACTGATGTTTTAAAAAGAAATTTTAAAATTTCTTTTTTTTAACAAAGAGTGAGTTTTTTTAAATAGAATTAGATAAAATTATATCTCAGTTAAATTTAAAGTTTTGATTGATCTTTATAAATTGGCTTGTACAAGCCAACCTAAAATACAATTAAAATTTGAAAAATGCACATGCGCCAATTTTAACATGGCGACATTGAAATTAATTGGCTTTCCTAAACACTATAACGGAGAGTGTAACAGAGTGTTATATTTTTCAATAATTTTGTATATTTATATATTTACAACATTCTTAATAAGGAATTGTTATGTCCTTTTGTTTCTCATACATATGACTTACACTAAAAATGATGTAACTCCAAACCAAACCCATTATGGTAGGTATAACATAAACCCCAGATGATTGGATAGTGCAAGTTTGACTGGTGTTGAGTACCTAATAACTAACTAACTGATCCTAGCCAGATGTAAGAAGCAGCTTTTACGTCTGTTATGCATCAGCATTACAATCGTGTACAGCAATTGAGTTTTAATAAAAATTGATTTTATTATTTTCTTATTCAAAAGTGGAAATAAACTATCATAATTTATTATAATGCCAATAATGATGATTGAAGGTTTACAATAAACATTTTTCCTAACGCATTCATTCTTAGATCATAGTTTACCTGCCTTATTATTTGAAATATATTTTATATAATTTCAAATTAATGTAAAACAATGATTTGAAAAATAAAATTTTTATCAATATTTTATTTGTCTGAGTTTTTTTTAGATGTTTGTCAGTTACGAGACAAATAATTTACAATTTACATGTTTGATTTACCATTAAGTATTTAATTCTATGTATTTTTTCATCGTACTTGAATTAATTAAAAATGTGTTGAGGTTTAAATATGATTTTACTAAGTGTAAATTAACTGATATACATTTATATACATAATCGTATGAAAATACGATTTTGATACGATTATAATTTATTATTGTTGTTGACGATTTTAGTTACGATTAAATTTAATTTAAGAAAATAAAATTTCAAACAATAGAATCATTAACTATCAATGTTTCAAACGTAATCATGAAATTTATTTTCTCTGATATGTAATTACATTATTATATTGGCTACAATCATGAAATTATTATAAATATGAGATTAATCAAGCAATTAATTTACAGACATAAAAAGTAGATAACTAAAAATGTTTGGAATGATGTAGGACTGTAGCAACAACAAATCGTAAATGCCTCTGATAGCTGAATCTCGCTGACATTTCAACAACAGTTTTATTGACAATATCGTAAAACGTATTGAAGCATTAAATTGATGTTTTACAGAACGTACAACTAACTGTTTATGTATTTTTGTTGATTCCGGGTCGAATCGTGCAGTTTTTAGTAAAGGGTAAACCATCAAGATGTAAATAATAATGTTTCCATGAATATCATGTGATGTATATCGCACTGTAATAATAATCTGTATCTATATTGTATTTATATATACATACATACATGTAAATATATTTATATATAAGTATAAATGTTTCTAATATATACGCTGAGATTTTTTTTATTGGAACTCCTTCTATAGTTATTAACTGATGTTCAAGGTTTTGGTGTCGTTGAATCTGTAGTTGTTTCCGCCAAAAATTGATCAGAATCGAACTAAAAATAAATAAAAGCGCTATTCATAATTGAAATTTAAAATTTTTACGTTAAAATTACATTGGGTTGGGTTGAGAATTTTAATCATGTGTTAATGTACAGCTTCAAATAAGGGTAGTTATGTGTGATTGCTGATAATCATAATATTGGATTGTTAAGGTGTAATTAATTTTGAACTAAAAATAAAATTTAAACCAATGACATGAGAAATAGTCCAAAATTAAATTAATTTCTCAATTTAGAGCAACGAGTAATAAGAAATACATTTAAATGGTATACCACCTAAATAGTCCGGAGAGTGGTCGTTACCGGTGCATGAACGAGTTCAATCGAGCAATGATAGCATGAACTTCTTGCACAAATTATGAAAAGTATTTTTCATCATACCACCTTTAATTAAGTGTGGTTGACGGTTGATAAACTTAGCCCTAATAATCCCTCTTAACTTTTAACAACGAAAATAATACTTTTGAGGTGTAGCATGAAATTTTCGGCCCTATAACTCGCCATTAGAAGCCAATGGAATCCGAAAGCTGTGATGTGGTTGTCTAGCAACCAGAAACACAATCCATTCTGCTAGGTTAGTTATGTTTATGGTTTGTTCGTCTTGGGTGAATACAAATATCTTTTTCCCATTACTACAGAATTGATTGCATAGTGTAGTGTGATGAAAAATATCGTTCGTTAATCGGCCGGAAAGGTTTTGCCTACTCTTGATCGTTTGAATTTAACGTCTTTGTCATAAACTTAAAACCCGACCTTGATGCCGGCAAAACCCCATTTTCGGCCCTTGTAATGAAATATACTATTAAAGAAATTTCACTTTCATAATGAGAACTTTGTATATTAAGAATGTTTTTCTTTGTTATAAAAGTCAACATAACAGGCCCCCAAGATGAGATGGTTAGATCTTAATGGAAAGACACGTTAATATTTATTGTCAAAATATTTTTAAGCAATGTTAAAGAAAAAAGTTTTTGAATCACATTCTTTGAATCGGTTTTCTTTTTTTTACATTACACATATGTTTTACTACATTGCTGTAATGCTTTTGTACAATTAATATTTGTTTTTCATAAAAAAAAATAATAATAATAGGACTAGATATCGGGTATGGTATTCTTCCCAGCAAGATAAAGTTATGAAAACAAGCCGCGCAAATCCAGGGCATGACTTATGATAATAACGTCAACCTTATCCCCGACCAACGATGCGCAAAATGATGTTCTGTTCCTTGAACCACAATATGGTTGCGTTTTTGGAGAAGCATAACCAAAATAGACCTATGTTTAACAGAATTTATAATTTATTTCAATATGCCTGTTGGTTGTGAATTATCTATATAAAATTATCTTTATCATTCAAGATTTACACCTTTGGATAAAATATTATTTAATATAATTTTTTTGTATAAAATTAAAACCTAAATATTACCTGTGAAATAATATATAGAGGAATTAATATTGGCTCAACTCTATCTTTTGATTATGTACAAAACGATTTTTACTTTATTGTTAAGAGAAGTAAATTCAACAAATCTTACATACCATTCTGCCTTAAATAGTGTATAGAGAACATTTTTTTATATTACATTTCTAGTACGTGAAAACTAATTTCTTTTTAAAGAAATTTCCTGATATTACTTTTCTTTTGTATTTTTATGTATTATTCCTGCATGCTTGTAAAGATTTAATTTGAGTTCCTTAGTTTAACGTAAAGCATGTTCTTGTTTTGAACTGAAAAAAATTGCTATCGATAACTAATACATTCTGAAAGTATTTAATTCTTTGTTTAAATTTCATTGTTGGTGATGGTGAGTTTCAAACACAATCACAGTAACAATACAAAACACAAAAACAAAAACAGTATTTCATTGTTTAAAAAATGTATTAAGTGATTCATTATAAAAAAATATTTATTTTGTTCAGCTTTAATTATACAAGCTGTTGTGGAGTAACGTTTACTCATATAAAATATCGAAGAAAAACTGAAAAGTGTACTATCTCAAAATACACTATTTTTACTCACTTTGTCAAATTTTATTAAGAACTAAGTATCTACTGATTCCCAATTTTTGATCCCACAGTATTAACTAAGGGAATGAGGCTGTGTCGTTATGTTATTATAACATGATTGACAGTGTAACAGTGAGAGTGCGTGCCATTTATGACTCGAAGCACTTGTGTTTACGAGTATTGATAAAGAGACCGAGCCATTTATCGGCGAGTCGTAACAAAACCAATCTGCGCCAACGACAGCCAGGGGAGCGTTTAAGGTTATTGCTGAGAAGTGATTTCCAGATAAAATACTCCGGCTTTTCATCATTATTGCAACTGGAGTTGAAAGTGAATCTAGACGTAAAGTATTCCGTTTCTTCTTCAGAAAAAAAACTTATATTTAAAAACGAAAATTTACAAAATTCGTCCGTTTACCCTTATTTAGTGAGTTTTTCAGTTCTTCATAACCACGATAAACAAATGGGACCTAACTCAGATCCTAGAAGGTACCTTGAATGTGTCGTGTTATTCTATTTATTTATTTATCTTCATAGAGCAGATGGATATACTCAATTTACAAATCCTTTATACCTTGATTATTTTACCCTTATTGTTATTATATTCTATTTTAATGTGTATTCCCAGCTTTTAGTTTGTAGGCCTAACCAACATTCCTTCAGTCAGGGATAGATTTAATTTCATGTGGATGCACAACTTAAACTAAAGACTAGCCGGAGGCTGGTGGAGGCGAAGGGGATAAAATAATGTAGTGTTGCAAAATGTGTAGCTCTTGCTTTATGTAGAGAAATATTTTGCTCTTCAAGTGTTTGTTTGATGGTTAACTATTTCTATAATACGTTTATGCATACGGTTCATAAAATCAACGAGTCATGTAGATAAGTATTGTTTTAGGGGAGTATTTTCAGAATTCACATTTATACCGGGAAATATTTGAATTGGTGATACCTAATAAAATTTACACGAAGTATTGCATGTAAACATGTTTGGACTGAGTTATTAAAATGCAGATTAGGGGCACGGTCGCCGCCCAGTTTATTAACTTATGTATAAGGCCATTTACAACCCTGCTCATAAAACCGCTTCATGTAATTTACTTTTATGAGGTCACTTTTTATATGTCTTTACAAAGAGAAATATTACATTCTTAATGAGTAAAATTAAGTCAGCCCAGTTTTTTAGATTACGTAGAAAAACCGCATTAGTAAAAGATTTTGGATGAAACGAATTTAAGTCGATTTTTCTTTTCCTTTCTAATCAAGTTTTTCTATGTATTAAAAGTATGTTCTAAATTGAATGTTTAAGTTAATACGTAGTGTTCCAACTGTTTCAGTGTAATATGATTTTTTTAGAGTGTACGACTATGATATCTACAATGTGCAACAGATAGCCAAACAAACAGACAACCATGGTGTTTACAATTTTGTATATATTTTATTTCGTGTAAGGTATAAAGAATGCGGAAATATTAAATATGGATTTATTCATAACTTCATTCTCCACTTCATGTAAACCTTGATACAATAAAGTTGACAAAACCTGCAACCAGCGGTGCATGAAATGCTGCTCCGTGTTCAGACCGCAGTATTCTTATTTCATGATGACATTATGCCCTTTCTTTTATACTTTGTTAAACACTAAGATTAAATAAACTATTACTGAGATTATTGTATTTTCAGTAAAAATATAAAAAAAATAATACTATCGAACGAATAATTATTGTTTGGAGACGTAACTTTATAAGTGACCACCGGGGGGGGGGGGGGGTTTAATCTCCATTTTTTATGGGGGGGGGGTTCCGCTTCATTAGTCACGGGGGGGGGGGTTCCGCTTCATTAGTCACGGGGGGGGGTTCCGCTTCATTAGTCACGGGGGGGGGGGGGGGTTCCGCTTGAGTGAACACGGGAGGTTCCACTTGGGCGCTCATGCGCAACTGATCTTCTCACGCGATAACCGTTATAAAAGACGATTGTTCATCGCGCCGCGACCATTAATTAACTCGCATTTGTGTTGTTCGCATCCTTCCTACTCATTATATATACGTTTCGCCAACTTCATTATACAAGTCTAATTGCTACTAACCTGAAATTTCATTTACATTAGCACATGTCGTCCTGTTTGAATCACCTTCGCGTGCTCGACGTTATATCTCATTCATCAGTCTTGTTCTCACTTCTACACGTCTGACATACTTCTTGTGATGGATGCGCAATGTTTGAAATTGAAACTTTTGCGGACACAACATATATTACGAAATAATTCCAAACCATCGATTTTAAAGACTAAAACAAATTTAACAAAAGTGAGGAAGAAATTAAGTTTTAACCCGTTATACTCTGTTAGAACTTCGCAGGTTCACGTTGATGATAATGTTATTCACAATATTTTGCGTTCGATGTTACGTTTCCACAACTTCGAACTTGTTACACCTATCGACTGTGTTCAGCAAGTTTTCATATTTTACCCCCACCCTTCTTTATATAAGTGCGCTCACGACAATTCCTGTTTCATTCTTCTATACGCTCTTCGACCGACAACTACTCCGCTCTAAATTACACACTACAAGAAGATGGATACAAACCAAGAACAAGTACAAGTTCACGAAATATCGTCTACTACCCACCCGAGAGAGAATCCTCCGAGAACTTCGCCTTCACCGAATCCACAGAACCCCGTCCAAGTTTCGGATGTATCTTCGACGGCGAGGAATGATCTTGAAGCTATTCTTCGGTCGCTCGTCGGTTTCGACTGACCTGTACGACGATCGATGTTAAACTGAACTCTTAGAAGTTCAGTCTTTTTTAAAACTTCCTCCGGATGACCTTGAAGCAATTATCCCCTCTCCTTTTTCAACTAACTTCTACTTTTGTTTCACTGTTGAATTTCAGTTTTGAACTGAAATGTGAAATTTCAGTTTTAATTTATGCGAAGTTTTAGTTGAACCCGGTTAATTTATGCGCACATTTAGTTCACTCCCAAATTGTTGAATTTCAGTTTTGAACTAACTTTTACTTTATGCGCAAATCTACTTCAAACGCTCACCCCACCTCCTCACCCCTCATTTAATATACGACCGGAAGCTGTGTGCCCCGGCACGTGGCTTCCGGGGCATGTGCCCTGAGCCAGAAGTAACCAAATCTAACTACTTGCGTCTTACACGTACGTTCATCGAAAACGTTTTCAACTAATTTGCTGATCACTTAATTTTGAAATAGGGTACTCTCGATATATTATTTACATTATTATCATCAGTTCAGTTTCACCAACGTGTGAAGTGAATTTACAATGTTGCATGTTTCTGCTTTGAAAATATAATATGCTATAGTATCTTTAAAAAGAGCTGCCAGTGAAAAGGTTTTTTATTAAATGTAAAAAAAAAATTGAAGTACGACCGTGCAATTAAAACATTAAACCTGTATCATTCTCTAATTCAGAAATTAAAACGATCAAAATTAAAGTCTAAACACAATCGTTAAAAAAATGAAAACATCATGAAAAATATTTATTTTTCGAAACTAATCTCAAGCTTTTAATTTTTTTATATTTAAAATAATACAGTTACGAATGTCAACTATGTAGAGACAAGACAAATTCATAGTGGAATTAAATATAACGTTATTCCTTTGAGAGCTGTTCCGTCTCTGACCTTATAACATGTAGAACGGCAAAAAGTTTCATTATCTTTCTCTCTAGAGATGTAGTAAATGAACTGTGAAAAAGGTCAAATAGGACAAGTCTCAGTTATAATATTCAGTATCTTGCTAGTATTAATTAATTAGACACACAATTTGGCAACACAATTTAATCCTATCCTATACTATGATACGAGCACTGTCTGGAGGGAAGTGTTCCACGACCTCGAAACCTAGCGGCATAAATAAACCCCAAATTTTACATAGACTACTTCATCTTTAATTTTTACATTATTAGTAATTGCTAAAGGTACGCGTTTTAAACTCATAAACTAACTCATTAACTTTTTGTCCTCCGTACAGATTCTGGTTCATTTTCAGGCGTAAGATACAAGTAATTTGAGCCTGTTATCCCGAAAGTCTATTAACTAATAATAAAAATTATTTTAGAAGTTTTATATAGTAGGCTATTTCATTTAAAGTAAATTGTTTAGAATTTGATTTTTAAGGTATATTCACTTATATATCCCATATTTATACGAACTAGTTTTTATATAAACAGCTAAGGAAAGCTTACATCAAGTGAGGCCGATTATTTATAAGACATGACTCATAGAGTTCCTGTGGCTAAATCATCCCGCGACATCCCCTGATTACTCGGCATTAATTGGAACTTGATAAATGCCGAATCCCTTGACAGTAGATACCATGAATCACCTTTATTACTGATAACTGAAATTAAACCGCAGTATTTTCGTTTCGGTTTGTCCAATGTAATCTCATGATTCACAAACATAATCTAATTGGCCAAGTAAAAACGTTCAACATTTTGTTGTTATCAATTGAATATCTTCAAAATCGCGATTCTTCAAATATTTACTTTTAGTGTATGGAATTTATATACTATAATTTAATCTCTGTCTTGATTTTACTCCGTGTGCAGAAATAATTAAGATTCAAAGATAGTTAAGTAAAATCTTATGAAACTTGAAAAGCTTACAGAATTAATTAAAACGTGTACATTTGTACATGTTTTAGTTTTTAGCAAAATATATATATACATATATATGTATACATATATATACTTATATATTGTTATTCTTGAATGGTTAATTTGTCGTACGCTATTGTTTATTTGATCCATGATGTGTATGTAAGTCTCAGGAATGGGGAAAACTGCTGTAATGTAATAGACAAGGGCTATTTCATTAGCGGATAAAACGATGTAAAAATTAGTACCCAAAACGTCACTAGCCTGATCAGCTGGTACATGTTATTTTTATGGACATCAGATTGATTACGTCACCGGCCTGACTCAAAAGCGGCATTTTCCAACATCAAAGGAATGAAACAGCCTTTCTTTTCTTTTTTAATATGTTCTCCGCAGTCCTGTGTAAGTCTAGTATTTATAATGGTTTTGATTTTCATATTTTAAAAACAAATTCACGAAATGATGTTTATAAAACAATAAGGAAATAATCAATTTCTAATAGTTTAAGGAATACTAAATAAGTTGGTAAAACCCAACATGTGCTGTAACTCGATGTTAGAATGTTAGAAAGTGCACTGATTGGAGCACGTGCCACAAAGTTGGAACGGTTGATGAAACATCACTCCACGTGAGTCATTAGCGGACCGTAACGGGACTTCTCAGAACCCAACAGCTCTACAGGTAAACTTTTAGTGGACTATGTTACTTTTTGGTAACAGCTCCCTATGTGAAAACCTAGTTGAGTGTTACTTCTCGTAAAACTATGTGAACCTTTTCAATAAGTTGTGGAGGTAAAAAGCCTACTGTTACTTCTGGGAAACACCTCCCAACGTGAAACTCTATCGAAATGTGTTAGGTCTCGGAAACAGATCCCTATGTGAACGTCTAGTGAGAAATATAGAGAAGTATAGTAGAGAAAGAAGTATAGTAGAGAAACATATCTCTTGTTACCCTCTGTTGGAGTGTTACTTCTCTGTAACAGCGCTCCACGTAAACGTTTAGCGGACTGTGTTAGTTCTCAGAAATATTGTCTTACTAGAGTCGTAAACGAACTGTAGCGGGTATTCTGAGAAATGATAATCTACTTGAACATCTAGTTGAAATTCGACATTTTACTAACAGTCATTTTTATTAATGTAATAAAGTGGTTTTTTTTTTTTTTTTTTTTTTTTTTTAATATAAGTTATTCTATACAATTATTCAATTCTTCTAATTTTTATAACATTAAAAATATTAATTCCATTTTTGTATATAGCCACCATTTTTCAATATGGCAGCTACATTTGAAATATAATCTTAAAATTTTTAGGAATTATTGTGAAATTTTCAAAAAATTTAATATTTTTGTATTTCTCCCCAAACTAAACCTTTAACGAGATAATGTTAAAATAAATGTTCCTTATGGGGTAAGTTTCTTTTTACCCCATAAGGACTGAGTGAAGAAAATTTTGACATTGATTTTACCCGTGAAACACGTTTGGATTAAACAAAAGATGTAGGAATATAAAATGTCCTTTTATTTTCAATTCATTCATTAAATATGTGGTTTTAAAAATTTTCAGTATGTTGGCAATTTTTCTAAAATGTAAAAAGTAAAGTTTTTTATTAATGGACTGGAAATCAAATAAAATGTTATGCCTATTTTATACATGAATATTTTTGTTTAATCCAACCGTTTCGGAAAACCAATGTCAAAGTTTTCTTCATGTAATCATTATGAAGCAAAAATTAAATTTCCGCGCCCATTATCTAATAAACCGCTGAGTACGGTGAAAATACAAAATAATAAAATATTTTACAATTCCATGACGATTCTAAATACATCATAAAATATAATGTGTTCCATAAGAAAATTTAAAGTTGACCACCATATTGGGAAATGGCTGCTATGTACAAAAAAATAAATAATATTTTTATGTACATAGAAAATTAGGTGAGTTTAGCCATTTAAGCTATTCTCAAATACTTTTTATAGTTCCTGAGATGCCAACAGAGGGACTGTTAAGTTGTTCACCTTGTATATTGTTTATAGTTTTATTAATTAAAATTTTAATTTTATAAAAAGACGAAGTTAAATTGCAATAATTAATACCAATAATAAAACCAAGGTCGGGTTTGTGGTACATTCTTCGGAATACGAAGACATTTTATTGAGTTTTATACTGTGCTACAATCTTATATTGTTTGTAAAGTGTCCATTTTTAGAAATTATTCTCTGACCTTTGAATCCTTTGTTTTGATGTAGGCTACGAATTGCTCTATGTTTACATTGAAAGCTTCCATCTTACTTCTTATATCCCAGTTTCGATAAAAAAAGTCTACTAATAACTGTAAATTTTTATTTTCAAAAAGATATTTATATGCCAAATTTCTCTACTTTTTCCACGTAGTCAACAAATTATTTACCTTCCAGGGTACTTTAATTATGATACCTTGGTTGGACTGCCCGCTATGGCCTTATAAAACGTCAATGTAAATAAAAAGGTCGGTGTAAAAACACAAATAGTATAATGTATATCTTAAAGTCGAATTGAAGAAAACTTCTTAACAATTTGAGGTTACAATAAACAACTAAAAACAATTCACCCGTATGAAGTTATGAACCCGCATGAACATACTGATACATTGTTTTATATTTTCAATAACAAATTATCAACTATAGTGATTATACTAATCATTCAAAAAGGCAAAACTAAATATATTTTCCTTTTATAACTCTCACGATATTAACATAAAGTGGCAGTTAGTTCGGTAAATATAGAGGATATTAATAGTTCTTTTGACTCAGGTTTTTCCATTTTGAGAGTTGTAAACAGATATCTTGGTAAAAGGTGTAATTTAACTTGAGAGCTGCTGCAGGCAAAACTAGCGTCTTTCCCCGGGCCATACAAATGTCTCCGATTTACATGGAAACTTCTTTCACATAAATAAATATTTACGAATAAGAGGTACATACGTTTAATATTTATCTTTAGGTACCAAGTTTTGTTTTTAGAAAAGGTGTAAAATATATAAATTACATAAACAATAATTAGATTCTAAATGTCAAATCAATAAAGTCCTTAAAAGTAAATACTCTGAATATAATTGTATTTAAATGTATTGGTATGAGAGAAAATGGCATGTTATTGATCGGAATTTTTTTTAGTTTATTTCAATTTTGTCTACTCGTAGACCTCATTATTATATAATTTACATAAATTTAAGTAATGTAACATTTCTATTTGTAATACTGTGCACTGTCCACTGTAACGTCATTAGTGGTAAGTTACGGAGCGAGATGCGTTTCAGACAAAACACTCTTACCAACCTCTTACGTTTAGGGATCACAAAACAGATGTTTATTCACATCAATGGGGGGAGACGTGATTTGTAGTCCATCCTTTCTAACGGAATTCCAATTTAGTTGCCCAAGCTTGTTAAATTACTCTAGTAGTTTGTTTTTCTGTCAGCTGTAATCTAATGTAGGTTACTTTTGCCTAAAGAATTTTTAATGACCCAATATACTTAACTGTTTAGTCAAACTTTAAGTAAATTAAAGAACTTTACGGATAAATAAACGAAAGAACTGGATCTTCAGTAATAATCAGCTTTGGTTATATCTTAGTAACGTAAACGTTGGTAGAGTCAACTTTACGTTATTAGAAGTACCTGTAATTCCAGTTTTTTTCTTTCACAATTTTTCAAAAGCTGTCACAGTAAACATAGCTGTAAAACATTTTGTGTATTTATTATATTGATTTGAACTCCTGATAGTACATTTATCTACCTCGATATTCTCAAGACTTTGTTAAACTTCATTAGGTTTAACAAAACCAGTTTTTGTTTATGTATATTTGTATTTAAATATTGTTATAATATAGATTGACATATAATATTCAATTGCTATTTATAACTTATTTCTAAATCTTCAAGACATAGGCCTAATATTCTTGATGTATCATTCGTGAATTTAATGTCCGTAAACAAGTCTACAAAATATAAAAAATAACAGAAAATTGCCAATTTTAACAAAATGTTGTTAGTCATTATTACTTTTGTAAGATAAAACTTCTCAGCCGTCTTACTGGAAACGATACAACAAGAACAAAACTTAACCAGCTTAAATGCCATTAATGCGTTCGTACAGACACAAATACTTGTATTAGTAATTTGCTTTACAACACTCGTATGGATTTGCTTTTACGCCAAAGTACATACAATTGCTCCTCCATTTCGCTCAATTTTATGATGACCAGCTAACAGCCCGTAAAAATAACATGTAATTTTTATGATGATTATTAACTATGTCTTTTTGAGTTTTAACTGTCACTATGAAAACCTGGATGACATATTAAAACTAAAATGTTTACATTTATTTAACGATTCGAAACGTTATTACTAAAAGAATAAGAATAATTTATTTCTCCATAAAATAACACACATTACATTAAGTACACATAAAAACACCAAAAGTACAAATATTACAATATTATTTGAATAATAGATGCCAGGCCTGACCTTTGGTATAAGGAGAAACATGACTTCCCTCCAAGGCATAGCCTGTTTGGAGCCTTTATTATAATTTGAGTATTAATTGTTTTTGATGGCAGATTTATGAAAAACAGTTCTTACAATCATGATAAAAACATCACACATATTACCTAAAGTTATAAACATGCAAAACAAATATAAAATTAAATTTACAAACAATCTTCCAAAATATTGAATACAAATAGAAAAATCATTAATCACAACTTTCAGTACAAAAACAAACAAAATTAAAAAGTATTTTACTTGAAATCCCTCCTACAATAAAAAGCATTCCAACACACAAAACATAAAAAGATACATTGTTTGACAAAAGAAACAAAGAAAAAAATACATAAGTCTGCAATAACAAAACGCGCAACAGAAATTGTATGTATTAAACGGAAATTTGGAAAAGCAACTCCTCTATGTTCTGAATATTAAAAAGCCATTGCCTCAATTTTTCCAGAAAAATGTTTGTCCTATTTATATTTTTTAGTGAGGCCGGTAACATATTAAAAATTCTTGGTGCTAAAAAATTATATGATTTAGTAAAAAAAGTATTACATGGTTTTGGCACAAAAACTTTTTTATTCTTACGCAGTCTACTTATATAATCATTATTTTCCTTGTTATTCCTACTTCTAACAAAATATACTTTTAAGACTTTATAAACATAAATGTATCTCAGTGGAAGAATTCTTAAATGACAAAAAAGTGGAAATGAGCTATCAAACCTATTGCTTTTAGTTATTAATCTCATGAAATGTTTTTGAACAGTGTATATCGTTTTAAGGTTTGATACATATGTACCCCCCCAACACACTATTCCATATTCCAACCTACTGTGTACTAATGAGAGATACAAAGATCTCAAGAGTTTTTCTCCACACATATTTCGAATAAAATAAAACAACCTGATTGTGTTGTTGATTTTTCGTTTTAGATTTAAAATGTGTTCTTTCCAGTTAATATTTTGATCAAGAACAACTCCTAAGTATTTAATGTAAGGAACACTCTTGACTTCAAAACAATGATCAAAACAATCCGTACCAATTTTGTCAAACATGGTATGCACTTTAGAATAATTTTATTTTCCAAGGTTTGAATTCCGCGAAGATTAAAATTAATAAATTTAGTTTTTTCTGCGCTTAAAACCATATTATTCTTACAGAACCACCACTGAATGGAGAGCAGATCATTGTTCATTTGGATTGAGACTTCCTCCCATGAATCCCCTGTGTAGGATAAAGCAGTGTCGTCGGCAAAAGAGGTTATTTTTCCATTTAGGGATGCGTTACATAGGTCATTTATGTACACTAAAAATAACGTTGCTCCTAAAATCGATCCTTGTGGAACACCGTACTTAATTTTACCCATTTCACTTAAAACACCATTCACTTTAACACACTGCAATCTATCATCCAAATAACTTCTAAACCAATTGTTTGCAACACCCCTTACCCCATAGTTGTATAGTTTTTCTAACAAAATATTGTGGTCTACTGTATCAAAAGCTTTTGTTATATCGAGGAACAAACCACTTACTTTTTTACCATCATTAATGCTATCAGACACCCTACCCATAAACTCAATCAATGCAAATTCTGTATTAAGCCCCATTCTGAATCCAAATTGTTTTTCACTAAGAATTTTATTTACTTCCAAAAAATCAACTAGCCTTTGTTTCATGATCCTTTCAAATACTTTGGCAAAACTAGATAGTAAAGAAATTGGTCTATAATTGTTACAAGCGTCCCTCGAACCATTTACTGTAACAATAGTCCATTCTTTGATATGGTTTTGCTGTTATATTGGAATTTGCTCTCGATCTCCTAGTGTGGTTTCCTAGTGGTGGATCTTATACAATCAATACGGATCATGATGTGGATCGTGTTAAATATTGACAGTTTTGTTTACTGGGCTTGACCTTACACAGTCAATATAGATCATACATCAATATTTGACTTTACACAGTCAATCCGTATCGTGATCCAAGATCACATACCAAATATCGCGATCCATATTGAGCGTGTAAAATCCGCCAGTGGGTGCTGTGCATGCACTCAGTAGACAAGTATTGAGCCCCGTTGAGTCGAGGAATTTTGATGGGCCTACTCACAGACATCACAAATCCAAATACTTGTTATTTGTGTTATAAAATATAGTATAAGTAATAATATACTTGCCTTAAATGCCTTAGTGCGAGGATTATTGTATAACAACTGATTTCAATTACAATCGTTCGAATGATTAAAACAAGGGAAACTTCTTTTTTTATATATTTGCGAGACAGAGTACTCACATGAAATTGAAATTTTTATGTACAAAATGTGAGAACAACCTTTCAGAATATATAAATATGTCAGTAATTATTTTTTATTTAATGTGATTTCAATGCCATTATATTTGGGTAGTTCTATTACAACCACCCTGAACATTGAGTAAATCAATTATATTATACTCTTGTAAATAGCCATAACACCGAGTCTGTATTTTTAGTTATAATTATTTATGTATATAAACTTGCATAATATGTTACCACTAGAGTTTGATCAGTATTCTAGCACTGTTTTAATTGTTTAAAGTGAAGTTCAAAATGGATATTTGACCAGATATTTTACTTTAAATTTCGACTTCAGTAAGGTGTAAGGAAAAAAATCATAAGCAATAATTGAGTATTAAAAAAAGTCTTCTCTTCAATAACAGAAGTTCTTGCCAAAGGGGATTTAATCAAAATTACCACAAAAAATGTTATACATCGATTGTAACCAAAATTCCTGTAGAAAAGTTGCGCCACTAGATAAACGCAATCGTTAAACTGATCGATGTCACGTTTGTGGGGCGAGTTGCTGCGATTTGTTTAATCATAACATTTATAACACTTGAAAAACTGAGGAGGTTGATTTTAAACTACCTCCTCAAAGTTTGATATCAATGTTAAAATGTAAATATTATTGATTTATGAAGAATAAATTAATAAAAAATAAATTATATATGAATGTAACAGAATATGATTAATGATAAATCAAATGATAATTCAGTTAAATAAGTAAATGAATAATTATAATTATCGTAGTTTTCATTTTTGTTAATTGGGGTATATGAAAAATAATATGGGAAAATGTTTTTATTAATAATTTAATAAGAAAGATCTATTTATAAATACCATATATGTTTCATATAATAGTCTCTTTAACAAAAGTAGTTTGCTGTTAAAAAACAACAAAAGCTCTAAAGTTAAATGATAAATTTTGAAACAGTAATAAAACTATCAAGTCCATGCCTTTGTGAAGGCTTTAAGTGGAAACACAATTTCCAAACTACGATGAAAATATCTCAAACACTTTGATGTGTTTTGATGATGGAATTACTTTCATTACTGCCAACTTGGAAACTGTTTCCATCAACTCGTTAGCTTGTTAATTGTAGTCTCCTAAAATATATCACACTGCATGATTAATCTTAAAAGAACGTTTTAATATAAAAATAAAAGGTATTTACAACTCCGTATATTTTTCACTAAATCAATTAAAAACGATCGTAAATAGTTCCGTCTCTCGAAAAGAACATTATTATTTGTTTAAGCTAAATAAATTCAACTACTCTTAAGATATTTTGTGTTTCAGTTTATTGTGAAGACTACATGAATATAAATAACTCTTCGTATTCATTTTCATTAAATTGTATGACATTTTCAAAAAAGGTTTTAATCACATTTTTTATTATATAAAAATAATTAAATTGTAACAAATTTAAAATAGTTTTTTTTGTAACTTTAAGTTTTCTAATAAATAGTATCATCGATGAAAGATACAGCAAAAATTGAAATTACGACTATTAGTAAAATATTAAATAAGTGTGGTCGATCTTTAATTGCGTCTTTATTTATGTTATTTACATTTGGCACTCAATGTAACCGTATTTACATTGTTATTTAATTATGTTGTTTGTCTTTTTATTGCTTTTACACAATTTTTGTAAAAAGCAACGAGTTTTGTAGAGGTGCTTTGAACCCTATTTTAACTTTATTTTTATTATTTTTCCTTTTTAAGAAAGAAAATTTAAGGTATTGCTTTAGTTTACAGTAAAGCACCACCAACTATGCGATAGACCGCCACTCAGAATAACTTGGCACCTTAATTAACTCACTAATCGCTATTTGCTGCGTTTTTCGTCGCCATATATAGCCTATTACACCGAATTTGGGACGCGACCGCTATTGTGACCTTTTCTCTTCGATACAATACAACCATCATTGACAGTCAATACCACAATGTTTTATGGGAATTTTAGGCCATTCAACGTGGTCCCATATGAAGCGACCGTTTTAAGTGATTGATAGTCACCAGGAGCCATGTTGGTCTGGTCGAGTAACCGGCGGATGTAATGTCAGCTTCGAGAAACTCGACATACACCAAACTCCATAGAAACTCACCAGTTAACATTGAGTATATTTCCTGAGTTTTCACTGAACTGCTATAAACAACAAATATTTGGAACGGTTAAGCACCTTTGCTATGTCAAACCCTTTATACTTTAAACTATCGTACCCTTGTTACCCAAATTAAATAACGGTAAAAAATATTTTAGTATTAATTTGACACGTTTATGGAAATTAAAAATAATTCTATCAAATTACTTTGTAACCTTAAAGTACAAAGGAACAAAATACCTCTAATTCAAATTTTCAACATTTTTGAAAATGTGACTCGCTTATGAAAGATTATAATTATAAAAAACATTTTGAATAAACGGCGCTGGCCTTTATTGATTGATAATAACTGCGACCCCCTGCTAAATGGCTCGGACACACCTAATGGCTAATGGCCGTAATAAATATGACTGGTTGGTCGTAGCTTAGCCCGTAAGCCAATAAGAACGGGGGTTAAATAATTGTTTACCATAATTAGTCCAAAGCATTATTTACCACTGTTTTGGTTTTCTTTGATTTGTCATAAAAATAAATAGGAGCTCTCCTATCTATTTAAAAATAAAAATTTACATTTTAATACCTGCTAAAAACTCGTAATTGTAAATTATAGTAAAAATCCATTTTAAAATGTATACAAATGCAATAAATATACGTGATTTTTTATATTTTTTATTTAAGGGAGGCTGCAAAATTAATGACACATAATCTGCTCAAAATATTTTATTTGATTTGTATTTTTTTAGATATTTCAAACAAACCAAGGAATTGAAAATTACACGTTTAAATCTTGCTTACAAAAATTATGGTTCTTTAATTTTTCTAAGACTGAAAATTAAAATATTTTATTATATCTTATGTAAAATACACGTACTAATACAAATTTCAATAATAGGATATGTTCTACTAGTTGGACAAACTAAAGAAATACAAACCTTTTATGAAAAAATGTATGAACTTTTTTTTATTATTATGTTTATATTTCAACTGTCAATTGCTTCTAGGACTGCAGGCAGCTTGAAGGTCGGAGTTTTAGCAGCTGATGACTATAATCGCCCCAGATGTCAGGGAATGTTGGTGCATCAGCACCAATTAGGTATGTTATGCATCAGCACTGCATAATTTAGGAACACCCAACAATATGAGACACTGCTAAATAGTTCCTAGTAATTGCATTATAATTGTGATTCGCCCTTAAACCCAGGAGTAGTGTTTATATATACAAATGACTGCGACATTATGAAGTCAGTTCTTCTGTTTTTACTGATATTGAGGAGATACTCCACTTTATTAAGACTTATGTACAGACCTATGTAATTCTAAAGGCTGTGGTCTCAAGCCCTGTTAATAGGGTTTATGAGGCAAAGTTGAAAGTAAAAGGTAACTTACTTAAAATATTATATATGTACGTTTAATGCCTCACAAATTAAATACAACATGTTAAGTTTTTTTATTTATTTGGTTGTTTTATGTGTAATAAAACTTGAAGGTATAAAATTATTTCAACTCGTAACAAAATTCATCCTTAAGACACTTTTTCAACCGGTAGCATTGTAGACGCCTATTTTCCAGTTATTGGTATTTTAGTACTTCTTTACACCAGTCTTTGGTAACATTATCATAGCCAACTCACTTATCTCGATTAATATTAATTAAAGGACCTTGCAAACACCTATCCCACCCCGTCCCCCTCACGAACATACTAATTTACCCTGATCGTAATCCAATAGTATTCACCGGTAAAAAAATTTATAAGCACACAGAGAAAAAAATCATTTAAAAGGTTGATAGCTCTCTCTTAAATCAATTCACGCAGTATAATTACTAAAATAAATTATTATACTGTTTAATATGAGTAAAAACGTTCAACCATCTTTCTATGTAGTTTTGACCACAAATAATCGATTGAAAAAATATGAATATGAAATATGACGAAATAATGTTGTTACTATTTTAACTTAATATGTTTCTAATTATAATTTAATATTAATATGTAGCTTTATTACTACCTACCTAAAACATTGAAGCATAAGCAGACTTATCACAAAAACAAACCGTGAATGTCATCGTATGACAAATTTCTCTGACAGTTGTGACAACAGTTTTATTGACATGATCGTAAAATGTACAGAAGCATTAAATTGATAGTTTATAGTGCATCAAAATACATATAAGACTTCTAACTTGAGCTCTGTTTGATATGGAATATATTTCAAAAGATATATCAAGGAATTATTCATGTTTCAGTTTGTAAAATTTTAATACTCGTAAATAAATTTTATATATTTGTTTAATTTTAGACGTTGTAGTGTTTGGAAATAAAATTGTGTATTAAATTAATTACACGTATTTAAGTACCAATATTTTTTTTACTTTATTAAGATGCTTTAAATTGTATATTTTAACTTCGGTTCCATAAAGAATTTTTTATTTTATTTTATTATTATTATTATTATTATTATTATTATTATTATTATTATTATTATTATTATTTTATGTTATATAAAATATTAAAAAAACAAAAACATGATTAGATCCAAAGTAATAAAGAGCGGCAGATTATTGTTAAGTAACCACAAAAATAAGTGTCATGAACACTGCAGTAAAATATTAATTAAATATTTTGTTCTACAGTTCTAAGAGTTTCTTCGATAAATTAATTTTCGGCACTACCACGAATATTCTTTGTTGAAGTTTGACTTCTTGTATTTCCAATATCTATCATGTTTAGTCATAATTGGTAAATTAGGTCATTTTGTCCTGCGACTTTCCAATTAACTGATGTTTTAAAAAGAAATTTTAAAATTTCTTTTTTTTAACAAAGAGTGAGTTTTTTTTTTAAATAGAATTAGATAAAATTATATCTCAGTTAAATTTAAAGTTTTGATTGATCTTTATGAATTGGCTTTTAAAAGCCAACCTAAAATACAATTAAAATTTGAAAAATGCACATGCGCCAATTTTAACATGGCGACATTGAAATTAATTTTCTCTCCTAAACACTATAACGAAGAGTGTAACAGAGTGTTATATTTTTCAATAATTTTGTATATTTATATATTTACAACATTCTTAATAAGGAATTGTTATGTCCTTTTGTTTCTCATACATATGACTTACACTAAAAATGATGTAACTCCAAACCAAACCCATTATGGTAGGTATAACGTAAACCCCAGATGGTTGGATAGTGCAAGTTTGACTGGTAGCCAGATGTAAGAAGCAGCTATCAACCATTATTACGTCTGTTATGCATCAGCATTACAATCGTGTACAGCAATTGAGTTTTAATAAAAATTGATTTTATTATTTTCTTATTCAAAAGTGAAAATAAACTATCATAATTTATTATAATGCCAATAATGCTGATTGAAGGTTTACAATAAACATTTTTCCTAACGCATTTATTCTTAGATCATAGTTTACCTGCCTTATTATTTGAAATATATTTTATATAATTTCAAATTAATGTAAAACAATGATTTGAAAAATAAAATTTTTATCAATATTTTATAGTCTGGGTTTTTTTTAGATGTTTGTCAGTTACGAGACAAATAATTTACAATTTACATGTTTGATTTACCATTAACTATTTAATTCTATGTATTTTTTTCATCGTACTTGAATTAATTAAAAATGTGTTGAGGTTTAAATATGATTTTACTAAGTGTAAATTAACTGATATACATTTATATACATAATCGTATGAAAATACGATTTTAATACGATTATAATTTATTATTGTTGTTGACGATTTTAGTTACGATTAAGTTTAATTTAAGAAAATAAAATTTCAAACAATAGAATCATTAACTATCAATGTTTCAAACGTATTCATGAAATTTATTTTCTCTGATATGTAATTACATTATTATATTGGCTACAATCATGAAAGTATTATAAGTATGAGATTAATCAAGCAATTAATTTACAGACATAAAAAGTAGATAACTAAAAATGTTTGGAATGATGTAGGACTGTAGCAACAACAAATCGTAAATGCCTCTGATAGCTGAATCTCGCTGACATTTCAACAACAGTTTTATTGACAATATCGTAAAACGTATTGAAGCATTAAATTGATGTTTTACAGTACGTATAACTAACTGTTTATGTATTTTTGTCGATTCCGGGTCGAATCGTGCAGTTTTTAGTAAAGGGTAAACCATCAAGATGTAAATAATAATGTTTCCATGAATATCATGTGATGTATAGGGGAAGGTCGGGTAGTATCGGACGCTTAAGCTTTTGTTCGATTTTCTAATTAGTGATAAAAGAAATGATAATTTACTATGTAAAATATCAAAGTTTGAAATGTTATTTACACACACATTTAATATAATAACTATTATATAAATGCATGTACCACTTTTCCACACTTTTTCTAACCCTTACTTTTGACCCCATTTGATTTTTGGAGGGTAGTATCGGACAAGGTTAACTACAACTGCTTGTAGCTAAAATAAAACCACTTGCAGTCTGAAAACACACTTTTATCGTTACAAATTGTTTAAACACTGTAAAAAACTTAACTATAAGTATAAAAAAATTGGTTTTCACCACCAGTTTTTTTAGCTGATAAACTTAAGCCTAAATAAAGGAAATCGAGTTTCAAAGTCACAAAATTAAGATCACTTTGGCTCAAAACATTGTTGGTGTTTCCATTTAAAGTCTTTTCTTCTTTGCTTCGTGCCCAACACAAATACCATACACTTATAATAGAGATGGTTGGCCTCAAGCTGAGCACAGTTTTTGGGAGGCCAACCCTTGCAATGTGAACATTGTATCCAGTTTTCTTGAACTGTCTCATCACAAATAATGCAATGTGTTTCAGACCTACTTCTTTCTTTAAACTGTAATTGCCTTTTTGTAATTTTTTTACATTTATGTCTTTTGCCTTTTTCAAAACTTTCTTATTTTCCTCCTTTGAAGGCCTTGGTCCATTTATGTTTTTAAGTCTATCTTTGCGCTTTTTATTTTGTTAATTTTCTCTCTAATGATGTTCGAAAACCTAAAAATAAATAATGGGAGTTAATTATTGATTACTTTAAGTTTTTTTTACAAATATTTCAACAATTTACAACCTATCCATTCTGTCCGATACTACCCGACGCGAGCTTGTCCGATACTACCCGACTGACATGGTCCGCCATTTTGACTACCACTTCCATAATAACCAAACTAAAATAACCATTCACCTACAAAACAAAGTAAAGCCTCTTTACTATCAAATAGTGGTGTTGAATCATAATAGTATTGACTCAGTTTAGAACGCTGATGTCTCAAACATACGTAAGTGCACAGAAATTGTCACAAAAACAAAAAGAAATGTAACAACACAGACGATTATTGAGGCACGAAACGCATAATGGCGCTCACATAGTCTTTCTCCTTGTTGCTTCTGCTGATGTCCTAGTCAGTGCTGTCTCTAGCGGCAAAAGCTGGAAACAGCGTTTGTCCGATACTACCCGCCGTCCGATATTACCCGACTTTCCCCTATCGCACTGTAATAATAATCTGTATCTATATTGTATTTATATATACATACATACATATAAATATATTTATATATAAGTATAAATGTTTCTAATATATACGCTGAGATTTTTTTATTGGAACTCCTTCTATAGTTATTAACTGATGTTCAAGGTTTTGGTGTCGTTGAATCTGTAGTTGTTTCCGCCAAAAATTGATCAGAATCGAACTAAAAATAAATAAAAGCGCTATTCATAATTGAAATTTAAAATTTTTACGTTAAAATTACATTGGGTTGGGTTGAGAATTTTAATCATGTGTTAATGTACAGCTTCAAATAAGGGTAGTTATGTGTGATTGCTGATAATCATAATATTGGATTGTTAAGGTGTAATTAATTTTGAACTAAAAATAAAATTTAAACCAATGACATGAGAAATAGTCCAAAATTAAATTAATTTCTCAATTTAGAGCAACGAGTAATAAGAAATACATTTAAATGGTATACCACCTAAATAGTACGGAGAGTGGTCGTTACCGGTGCATGAACGAGTTCAATCGAGCAATGATAGCATGTGTGAACTTCTTGCACACATTATGAAAAGTATTTTTCATCATACCACCTTTAATTAAGTGTGGTTGACGGTTGATAAACTTAGCCCTAATAATCCCTCTTAACTTTTAACAACGAAAATAATACTTTTGAGGTGTAGCATGAAATTTTCGGCCCTATAACTCGCCATTAGAAGCCAATGGAAACCGAAAGCTGTGATGTGGTTGTCTAGCAACCAGAAACACAATCTATTCTGCTAGGTTAGTTATGTTTATGGTTTGTTCGTCTTGGGTGAATACAAATATCTTTTTCCCATTACTACAGAATTGATTGCATAGTGTAGTGTGATGAAAAATATCGTTCGTTAATCGGCCGGAAAGGTTTTGCCTACTCTTGATCGTTTGAATTTAACGTCTTTGTCATAAACTTAAAACCCGACCTTGATGCCGGCAAAACCCCATTTTCGGCCCTTGTAATGAAATATACTAAAAGAAATTTCACTTTCATAATGAGAACTTTGTATATTAAGAATGTTTTTCTTTGTTATAAAAGTCAACATAACAGGCCCCCCAAGATGAGATGGTTAGATCTTAATGGAAAGACACGTTAATATTTATTGTCAAAATATTTTTAAGCAATGTTAAAGAAAAAAGTTTTTGAATCACATTCTTTGAATCGGTTTTCTTTTTTTACATTACACATATGTTTTACTACATTGCTGTAATGCTTTGTACAATTAATATTTGTTTTTCATAAAAAAATAATAATAATAGGACTAGATATCGGGTATGGTATTCTTCCCAACAAGATAAAGTTATGAAAACAAGCCGCGCAAATCCAGGGCATGACTTATGATAATAACGTCAACCTTATCCCCGACCAACGATGCGCAAAATGATGTTCTGCTCCTTGAACCACAATATGGTTGCGTTTTTGGAGAAGCATAACCAAAATAGACCTATGTTTAACAGAATTTATAATTTATTTCAATATGCCTGTTGGTTGTGAATCTACTATATATTTGTCAAATACCACTCACTCACGTATCAACGCACAGCCTAAACTACTAGACCTAGAACCTTGAAATTTTGTATGGACGTTCCTTTTAGGGTGTAGGCATCCACTAAGAAACGGTTTTTGAAAATTCCTTCAGGGCTCCGCCCCACACGTCTTCAAAGTTACCATGTTATTCTTATGGAAGCAACATTTTTGTATTGGAACATATGATTACATTAAGGAATATTAATTTTGTAAACAGCTGTTCTGATTCAAATTATTGAGGGGAGATTGGTAATAAGAAACTAGAGGATAGTTGCGGCGAGTGAGCTTAGCGACCAAGCTAAACCTGACGGGGAGTGATTACTGACTGACTCATCATGAAATCTCAGGAACTACCGAACGTATTTACTTGAAACATTAAACACAGGTTCGTCTTGCCTCTTAGGTGCTCACTAAGAAATGATTTAACAAAATTCCTTCAGGGCTCCGCCCCACAGGCCTTCGAAATTTTAATATAACGCTATTCGCATGGCCAATTTTAAATACGAATTAGGAAACCTGCACGGTTGAAATTTGGAGTGATCTCTTTTTTCTTAGGTGCTCAAAAAAGAGCTTTAAACATCCCTTTTAGGGCTCCGCCCCACAGGACTTCAGAATTAATTTAGGGCCTCCGGGGTCGATATTTGACATGGAAGTTTCTCTTTGCTCATGGGTGCTCACTAAAAAACGGTTTTCAAATACAGTTTTCGAAGTTCTTTAGGACTCCGCCCTACAGGACTTTAAATTACTTTAGGGCTTCCGGGGTCGTTATTTGACATGGACGTTTCTCTTTGCTCATGGGTGCTAAGAAAACGGTTTTGCAAACACAGTTTTCGAAGTTCTTTAGGGCTCCGCCCCACAGGACTTCAAAATTACTTTTGGGCCTCCGGGGTCGATATTTAACATGGACGTTTCTCTTTGCTCAGGGGTGCTCGCTCACTAAGAAACAGTTTTTCAAAAACAGTTTTCCAAGTTCTTTAGGGCTCCGCCTCACAGGACTTCAAAATTACTGTTGGGCCTCCGGGGTTTAAATTTGAATCGGACGTTCCTCTTTGCTCATAGTTACTTACTAAGAAATAATTTTGAAAAATTTCGTTTAGGGCTCCACCTCATAGAACCTCAAGATTACCATGGATTCTAGGGGGTATAAATTTAACGTGGATGTTCCGTTTTGCTAACAGGTGCTCACTACGAAATGGTTTTGAAAATATAGTTTTTGTAGTTCTTTAGGGCTCCACCTCACCTGACTTCAAAATTAATCAAGGGCCAACGTGTTTTAAATTTGACATGGACGTTCCTTTTTGTTCATAGGTGATCAATAAGAAACAATTTTGCAAATTTTTTAGGGCTCCTCCCCACAAATTCTCAAATCTACTGTAGATCCTACGGGTTGAAATTTAACGTAAAGGTTCCGGTTTGCTAATAGGTGTTCACTAAGAAACAGTTTTGCAAAAGTACTGTTTAATGTTCTTTAGGGCTCCGACCTACATGTCTTCAATATGACTGTAGAGCCTACGGGGTTGAAATTTGACATGGTCGTTCCTATTTGCTCATAGGTTAGGGCCTTTTCTATTAAAGAAACCTTTTCTCTCTAAGAACAGGTTTTGCGAAATTCCTTCAGAGCTCCACTCACACTACTTCATTGTTCCAATGTCATTCTCAAGGAAGTAGATTTCGTTGCTCTTCAAAACGATTGTATTACCTATAAAATCAATTCAATCACGGGCGAAGCCGTGACGGGCAACAGCTAGTTATCTATATAAAAATATATTTATCATTCAAGATTTACACCTTTGGATAAAATATTATTTAATATAATTTTTTTGTATAAAATTAAAACCTAAATATTACCTGTGAAATAATATATTGAGAAATTTAATATTGGCTCAACTCTATCTTTTGATTATGTACAAAACGATTTTTACTTTATTGTTAAGAGAAGTAAATTCAACAAATCTTACATACCATTCTGCCTTAAATAGTGTATAGAGAAAATTTTTTTATATTACATTTCTAGTACGTGAAAACTACTTTTTAAAGAAATTTCCTGATATTACTTTTCTTTTGTATTTTTATGTATTATTCCTGCATGCTTGTAAAGATTTAATTTGAGTTCCTTAGTTTAACGTAAAGCATGTTCTTGTTTTGAACTGAAAAAAATTGCTATCGATAACTAATACATTGTGAAAGGTTTTAATTCTTTGTTTAAATTTCATTGTTGGTGATGGTGAGTTTCAAACACAAACACAGTAACAATACAAAACACAAAAACAAAAACAGTATTTCATTGTTTAAAAAATGTATTAAGTGATTCATTATAAAAAAATATTTATTTTGTTCAGCTTTAATTAAACAAGCTGTTGTGGAATAACGTTTACTCATATAAAATATCGAAGAAAAACTGAAAAGTGTACTATCTCAAAATACACTATTTTTACTCCCTTTGTCAAATTTTATTAAGAACTAAGTATCTACTGATTCCCAATTTTTGATCCCACAGTATTAACTAAGGGAATGAGGCCGTGTCGTTATGTTATTATAACACGATAGACAGTGTAACAGTGAAAGTGCGTGCCATTGATTACTCGAAGCACTTGTGTTTACGAGTATTGATAAAGAGACCGAACCATTTATCGGCGAGTCGTAACAAAACCAATCCGCGCCAACGACAGCCAGGGGAGCGTTTAAGGTTATTGCTGAGAAGTGATTTCCAGATAAAATACTCCGGCTTTTCATCATTATTGCAACTGGAGTTGAAAGTGAATCTAGACGTAAAGTATTCCGTTTCTTCTTCAGAAAAAAAACTTATATTTAAAATTTTCGCAATTTTTAAGAATTCGTCCGTTTACCCTTATTTAGTGAGGTTTTCAGTTCTTCATAACCACGATAAACAAATGGGACCTAACTCAGATCCTAGAAGGTACCTTGAATGTGTCGTGTTATTCTATTTATTTATTTATCTTCTTAGAGCAGATGGATATACTCAATTTACAAATCCCTTATACCTTGATTATTTTACCCTTATTGTTATTATATTCTATTTTAATGTGTATTCCCAGCTTTTAGTTTGTAGGCCTAACCAACAATCCTTCAGTCTGGGATGGATTTAATTTCAAGTGGATGCTCAAAATTAACTAACTAAAGACTAGCCGGCGGCTGGTGGATGCGAAGGGGATAAAATAATGTAGTGTTACAAAATGTGTATCTCTTGCTTTATGTAGAGAAATATTTTGCTCTTCAAGTGTTTGTTTTATGGTTAACTATTTCTCCAATACGTTTATGCAAACGGTTCATGAAAATTAATGAGTCATTGAGATAAGGATTGTTTTAGGGGAGTATTTTCAGAATTCACATTTATACCGGGAAAGATTTGAATTGGTGATACCTAATAAAAGTTACAAGAAGTATTGCATGTAAACATGTTTGGACTGAGTTATTAAAATGCAGATTAGGGGCACGGTCACCGCCCAGTTTATTAACTTATGTATAAGGCCATTTACAACCCTGCTCATAAAACCGCTTCATGTAATTTACTTTTATGAGGTCACTTTTTCTATGTCTTTACAAAGAGAAGTATTACATTCTTAATGAGTAAAATTAAATCAGCCCAGTTTGTAAGGTTACACAAAAAACTCGCATTTGTAAAATATTTGGTATGAAACGTATTTAAGACGATTTTTCTTTTTCTTTTTAACCAAGTTTTCTATGTAGATACGTAACTATCCGTAGAAGTACGTTCTACTATCCTATAGAAACATAGTAAACGTATGTTCTAAATTGAATGTTTAAGTTTATACAAGTAGTGTTCCAAGTGTTTGAGTATAATATGATTTTTTTAGAGTGTACGACTATGATATATACAATGTGAAACAGATAGCAAAACAAACAGACAACCATGGTGTTAACATGTTTGTATATATTTTATCTCGTGTAAAGTATAAAGAATGCGGACATATTAAATATGGATTTATTCATAACTTCATACTCTACTTCATGTAAACCTTGATACAATAAAGTTGACAAAACCTGCAACCAGCGATGCAAGAAATGCTGCTCCGTGTTCAGACAGCAGTATTCTTATTTCATGATGACATTATGCCCTTTCTTTTATACTTTGTTAAACACTAAGATTAAATAAACTCTCACTGAGATTATTGTACTTTCAGTAAAAACAATTAAATATAATACTATCGAACGAATAATTATTGTTTTGAGACATAACTTTGTAAAAAAAATATCTTGATATATTGTTAAGGTGTTCAAATTTTGTTATCTGCACTGATATGTAACTAAACTTTCTATATTTATGTGTGGTACTCTATTTACCCATTATAATTGACAAGTCGTACTCGGTCACGCTGAGTGTTGGGAACTGCCTCCTCCATGAGGACTGCTTTGTCTTATACGAAGCTCTCTGGTAGTGATATGTACTTAGGTTTAGTTTGATTTATGGAGTCATAAACAGGATGTGATGGCACAGCATGTAATAACGGCATCAATAACAGACTGTTAGTCTCAGGTGGTGGATAGGCCATACGACACTGTAAGACATCATACATGAGCAGACTTTATCTTTTACATGAAGCGTGTATCATACTTGTACACGCGAAAAAAATTAGGAATATAATGCCGTTGTAAATTAAAATCAATACGATTTAACATATATTTTAAATAGTTATTGTCAATTCAACACTAATTCAACATGGTAAATGACCAAACAACAAAAATACATTACGCATAAAAAGTAAATAATTTATATATTTTTAATACTATTCATTTCAAAACTAAAAAAATAAATACATGAATGTTTTGTGGCTAAAAGTTGTTAACGATCATGCAACTACATGAAACGTGACATTTTTTAGTGAAACTTTTCGCGGTATACTTACATTGTCCAATTAGACACATTTTATTTCAATGTATCATATTACTGCAGTGCATGTTCTTTACACGCTCACTGCGGCTGAGTCAGTACTGACCCACGGACGTTATGTGCATTATTCTTTTGCTAGGCACCAGCCAAGCGTAGTTTAAAGGAAGACCTACACCGTGTAAGCGTGCATGTACCGTCGCCGCTTTACCCAGCCAGGTTTATTGTTCATTAATAATTTGTCAGAGTTATGTGGACATCTCAGCAAGGCAATCAATCGTAAAAAGGAATTAAATTTTAAATTTTTCACAGAAAATTTACTGCCATATTTTTACATTTATTAATTACTAGCTGTGTACCCGTTCTTCGCACGGGGTGTGTGTACAGTTTATTAAACGAATGATATTAGTGATTTCACAAATTCAATATATAACCTTCAGTTGGTTCATTCTAACGTATCTAGATATCAAGTTTTATGCTTAATAGCTACTAAGTTTATTTTAAGTTTATTTAAGTTTACTAAGTTTAGCTACAGGTACATTTGTCAAAGTCTTGTTAAATCCATTTCTCATTTAGTCTAGAAGTTATTTCTATTAATGATTTTGTTGCAGTTTGATTAAACATTTAGTTTCGAATGGTGATTTACTTTATAGTTCTATGAGTATAAACTCATAGACTATTTAAGAAAACTCAGACTTGTAAAAAATATTATAGATTCTTATGAAATTTAATATTGAATCCTTGATTGGGTGTGACGATAGCTATATGCCAAATCCAATGTATTCCACCCCTGAATCTTGTTCTACCCATGAAAGATATGTACAGACATGTACAATATTAAATCTATATTAAAAATTAGTTAAAATTTTAATTCCCAAACCAAGTAAAACAACGCAACATCTGTCAGTAACATATAGGCACCGCACCGCAGGTTTACTTAGGTTTATTAGGTTTACTTAATTCAATTTTTTTTTGGACTTAACCTTTTTCCCTAAAACCTCATGTGTTGCCAATGTATACAAAACCGAATAAATAGTGACATCCCATGTTAAAAAGTTATGTCGAAAAACGGAGAAAAATTAAGCATTGATGGTGGGTTTACTTTTCTTTATTGCCACGGGAAGCGCTCTTTTTACCTTCTAAATGTCAAAATAAGTATATTTGTTTGTTTACACAAAATAAAAAACAATAAAAAACTTCTCCAAATATGTTCTTAAACCATCTGATTCCATTCAACCAATCAGCATGATCCTTGAATGAAAATTACAGTGGTGTACTATGAGAGTTTTTTGAGCGACTTTCTCTCTTCTTCATAAGAACCCTACTCATTAAGTTCTTACACATTAATATTGCCCCGTCTATACCCGAACTACTTGAAAGATTGAGCAATTCATAAACCTCATTGGTTTTAACAACATATTGTGTTTGATGAAATACACCTCTTTTTGTCAGAACGTGCAATGAAAGCTAAATTGGGAACTAAAATTAGTTTGTAATGATAATAAGAAACATTTTAAAATTTAAGGATCAAAACTCGTTTTGTAATAATTTTCATAAATTATTTTAATATTCATATTTAGAACCAAGAATTAGTTGACTTTATTCACTGTATTTAGGCCAATGAAAAGTTAAAGGGTTAGATATGAAAGAGTCTGTATTTAAAATTATTTTAAGTGTTGCCATCTGTGGTGAAAATGACAAACTGTCTAATCCAGCTGATTAAAGAGCATAGATAAAAAGGTAGAATTAAATATTCCCATAAGATTAACATTGTATATTTCTTTTACTATAAGGCAGAGCCTTTTTGACGAACGATGCTTTAGAGCAGCTAAAATCGTTTTAATTGCAATATTTAACAATAATAAAAATTTTCATATCATTTACTAAAGCCCTTGTCGTGTGAAAAGAGATTAAAGATTGGTATTTTAGCACAGCTTGCCTACTTTGACATACTATAGGGCAAAGCCCTAAGGTCGCTAAGTCAAATAAAGTTGTAATGAACCTTCACACCACTCTAGTCTATGACATGAAAAAAATTCAGACCCTTAGGTAAAGTCGTTATCCAGTGAAAAGAGGACAAAATAGGACCCATGAGCGTTACAGACAGAATGACAGAGAGACAGACAGACAGAGGGAAAGAAATTTAGATGACACCGATTTTGGATTCTGCGATGCATAAAAAGTAAAAATAACCAAAAATTTCATAATTCTAAGCAACGTACAGACAAAACTCTAATTTTATTAATATAGATTTACTTTACTCACTAGGAGACCTGTGATATACTCAACAACATTTAAGCTATGGAGTCTGAAAGGCAGTTTGATTTTGATTCAATATGCATAAACCCAAATGTGATATCAGTGACGAAATTTTAAACAAATGAAAAAATAATTTCTTTAGTCTATACATTTCTTTAATGTAATAAAACCAACCGAATATGTAATACTAACAATCTTCTTACTATAATTCTTCCTTCAAACAATGTGTTTTTGCTATAAAACTAAGGTAAAATTTCACATCTTTAAGTTATCAAACTATTTTCCGCGTCATATGGAGAATTAACTTACAAATGATCGCGACTGAAGGCCGGTTCAGGAATGTATACATACTCCCGCTATGTCGATCCGTCCCGGAGCTTTATTGATTGTTAAGTGAAATGCAGCAAGCCTACAGTGGTGCCACTAATATGGGGTCTTAAAATTAAACGCAGAATAATTTTGAGTTTAGGATGAATTACGTGAAAGCTGAAAGTATGGTGATGTTCATTGCGTCATCTGCATGTGAATACCTTTAATTTAAGACATAAACCATGAAAATTGGTCAAAGAGAACCGCCGGAAACGATTTTAGAACGGAGAGGACTCGGAAAAGATTTTATTAATTCTTTTAACATAATATAAGATTACTCGTTTCAATCGGTGTTTTACTCTCCTCTTATAAAGACTGCAAATAACCTATGATCTTCTTATAAAGACTGCAAATAACCTATGATCTTTTATTTAATAGATTGTTCTCAGCTTGCTCTAAGTCTGGTCTTCAATAAGATATCGAAATGTTTAATATAAAACCTATATTAACTCTAGTCAAACAAAAACACGTAAACATCATAATTGGTGTGTCATAAACCATAACCAATATTATTTGTCCAGTCAAAATAGGTTTGTGCCAGAAGTAACTCCCGAGATGGTTATTGGCAAAGCTAAAGTAAACTAATATACCAATACAATTAGTGTTGTATTTTTAGCAAATAAACCGGTATTTGTTGATCGGAGTGTTGGATTTTATGGTGACTGTAACTATATGAGCTCTTGTTTCTGGCTGAGGATGTTGTGATAGTCAGAACCTTGTTGGCATTTGCAGTCGCTCTACTCCCTTTTAAAGACCGACCTCACAATCTTTTCAATAAAATGTACTTACAACAATTACAGTCGATAATGTTTGTCATATATGCAGTTTAGTTTTATTTAACCACATCTCAAGAAGTTTTTTCTGTTATTTTAAATGATTTAAATTTCAAGTAAATAATTCTAATATAATTCACCAATTTATTTAGATAACAACTTAAAACCTGTTGCTGATATATTATACTGCCTTAGTTCCTATTTCGCACATAATACCCGTGAATTTCCATTAGCTTGTGAGTGACAGAGTAATCAATCAATAACATTGGTCATGTCAGATGGTGACAGGTAGCTCTGTCACTCATATCGTATGATATATGATCATTGTTTTGCCGACAGATTGTTTGCTGTTGCAAATGTACACAACATGCTTTTAGTAAAACCGACACTACAAATGGGCTTACAGCCTGTTTAGATTTATTTTGAAGCATATTTCTAAAACATCACAAACTAGTTTCCAAACATTGAGTAAATTTTGAAAAATCCGATGAAAAGGTAATTTATGATGCTGTTTTTAGTTCAAATAAAAAAAGTTTTACGTAACTTTATACTAAAGTTAGAATCTGCATATGAAAGTAGGCGGTCCGTGTAGGATGATTTACAAGAAGTTGTATAAATGTATTTATACAAAATTTACATAATTTTACATTTATTTTAGATACAATGGTTACCCGTAGAAACCGTTAAATGATTACTCAATGACAAACCTTACAATGGCATTATTTTTATGAAACTTTGCACTATACATAAAAATCTGCAAATGATAACTTTCTCTGGAAATATAACTATCTGCGAATGTGGTTTAATTACATCAAAGGCAGTCCGTTACAAAACACAACATGACAGAGGGAGCTTTTAGCTCTCTATTGTGTATGGTATACATTCAAAGTGGTAATGGATCCAGGTTATATTACACAAATAATATACCCATGTATAAACGAATGGAATACATTTACTTAACACCTGCGAAGTGATTAAAAACTTTAGAGTTTAAACTGAAGATTGAATAAATGATACCAAATTTTAGGCAACATATCTGATTAAAAACTAAAAATTAATTTAAAAAACAATTGAAAAATTTAATTGTATGTTACTCGTTGATTGAGAACTTAGAATTTAATATAAAACACAAAAAAGGTTTTCATTCATTCTTGTAGCATATGTTATTACCAAATACTGCTTAGTATAATAATAGTAAAACTATTTAAGCAATAATATGTTATGAATATTTTATGTTTAGCATTGAAGTAATAATAAAACATAAAATCGAACGAAATGAAACAGTCCATTGGCTGCTCACAATGGTTGGAATAAAACCGATTTCATAAGCCTCGATATGATTCTAAATCCTGCAATACCTTCATATTCAGTTCTAAATTTTGTTTCATTCACTTGATTTTAGCTAATGTATTTTTAGTAAAGCTTATTCACCACACAAGTAAATATAATCTTTGACAACTTAAATTTTTTAAAGAATAGGCTAAACATGAACTCTCAATAAAGAAACCCAAGTTTAGTTTTTTGTTTAAATCAATTTATTACTAAGGGAAATTTAGCTTGAGGCTGAACTAAGTAGCCAATAATAACTAGGATTGACACCCACATTTGGGATATGGAGAGACTTTTTTTATCAACATATGACCCTTAAAATGTTTTAATTACATTTGATTATACAAAAATAAATAGTGTTCATTGTAACCCTGGATTGGAATATATTATAATGAAATAAAATTACCTTATCCAATCACTGGTTATCAAAAGACAACATGTTTCGTTCCTTAGAACATCTTCATGTCTATAGTATGCAACTACCAATGTAATCCAATGTATTATATTATTACATTGTGGTTTGTCAAATGATTCAATAAAAGGTTGTCGCAGTCACTAAAACTAAAAGTTGTCATAGTGATAAAATTAGTAAAACAGAATAAAACTGATTAAAATTGTACTTGGGCTAGCCAGCACTTCATTCTTATCACAAACTAGATAAAACTGATTCATTGAAATATATAAAAATATATAAAAATACAGTATTATGGAAAAATTAACAATGCTGTCACCAAAATCTTCAAACGAAATCACACAACAGTTACTCATTCGGTCAACAACACCTTACAAAAGTTTTTCCATACCAAACGAGCCACCACTAACAACTATGAAAAATCAGGCATCTACAAAATTAAATGTGACGACTGTCCAAAATATTACATCGGTCAAACTGGAAGATCCTTCAACCAAAGATTTAAAGAACACATACCTAAGAGACTTCACCATCAACAATCCTCGTATGCAGAACACTTAGTATCAGAACGCCATAGCTAAACATCAATCGAGAAAAACATGGAAATAATTGACATTTTACCAAAAAGCTTTAAACTTGATGTAAAAGAAGAATTCACCATCTACAAAGCAAAAAAGACTGATCCCAACAACATCCTCAACGATCAAACTTCTTTCAAATCAAATATTATATTTGATACATACATAGACAAACAAAAATGCAAAGAAATCTAAAGTGAAAGTAAGAAGAACATCAACATAGACAGCATTGGAGAAAATAATAATAATAATAATAATAATAAGACAACACCTTCAATGAATCAGTTTTATCTAGTTTATGATAAGAGTGAGGTGCTGGCCAGCCCAAGTACAATTTTAATCAGTTTTATTCTGTTTTACTAATTTTATCACTATGACAACTTTTAGTTTTAGTGACTGGGACAACCTTTTATTGAATCATTTGACAAACCACAATGTAATAATACATTGGATTATGTGGTAGTTGCATACTATAGACCTGAATATGTTCTAAGGAACGAAACATGTTGTCTTTTGATAACCAGTCAGTCAATTGATGTTATTGGATAAGGTAATTTTATTTCATTACAAAAATAAGTGTATAAAAATAAAAAAAAAACTAAAGGATATTATACACTTGAGGCGAGTGAGCGTAGCAAACGAGCTCACATGAAGGGCATAAAATTTCTCAGGTTGGCATTGCAATTTGAGTATCATTGCAAAGCACGGGTATGTCAGCTAGTAAAATATACTAGAGATTGCCCACTGGACGAAATTCGACCAAAAATGCAGTTGATCTTGAGCCAATTAGTTTTAAAATGTTTTATAACTGACACATCTGTTCTTCTTGATTTGCTTGCATTTTGTTATTACAACAGCTGTCTCATGAGTCAATCAATTATCCTTCTTCCACAAGATTAACATTGAAACTTTGAAAGCCTATAGGGCGTAGCCCGGGGGGCGGATGCGAATTATAATGTGATTCTGCTCATCTACAGCTCTATACCTTTCTAACGCTGTGCGCGGATTTCCCCTACGAGTCACACAAGCTGAGAAAAAAGGAGGAAACGAAACATGCTTGCCTATTAATATATAGATAAATTTAAAGCACAAACTGCCTTCATTGTTCAAACACCAATGTATAGGCCTGCCAATCTATACAGAACCCGAAAAAGTAGGGACATCCCAATGAGGTTGAAATAGATATAGATGAGATAGATATAGATATAGATATAGAGGTTGACTACGATAGAGATGAATTTTGTCTGCTGATGATTGGTGTAACTTTACCAACGATTACCGACGTTTCTTTGGTAAACAAGCTTTGGTTTACACTTGTCCACCAGCTATTAGACATTTTACTCGCACAATACGAAGATTCTATGGTAACCAATCTCAACGGCCTGATTACAGACAACAAAATCAAAGTAATTTTAAAGACAAACAACAATTAATCATATGTTTTAAAAGTATAATCTGTGACTCGCATGCGGCTCGATGGGGGCTCCGCCCCCATGCCCCCTTAGGGGTTGCCCCGAATTCGTTAATTGTTGTAAGAGTCTCATATAATGAACAGACTTCATATAAACATGTGAGTTAGTATCCTTAGCCATGACAAAGACAGAACCGTTTTGACGCTTGTTGCAACCAATTAGAATACTTAAAATAGGTAACCGAGGAAAGGAGAGAAAAGTGTGTGTGGTTACAAAGTAAATGGCGGAAACCATGGGTAAAATGGAGCGAATGATCAGAGGACAACAAAATAAACATGCGTTTATCACTCTATATCTTTTTCAATTTCGTTGGGAGATCCTATTTATCCCCCTCAAAACCAGAGGAAAATTAAGCGCTGGTACTACAGACCTATAGGATTAATTCTTCTCATTGTCACGGAAGCCCTCTTTCTACCTCTTAAATCTCAAAATGAGCATATTTGTTACCCAAAATTCAATGCAACAAACATCTGCAAAATTATTTAGGCCATCTGTTTCCATTCAACCAATCAGCATAATTCATAAATAAAAATTACGTCTTGGTCCTATCTGTGTTTCAAGGGTGGCGTTCTTACTCCCCCATAAGGATGTCCCTGCTTATTTGGTTCAGTATGCATTGATGATACATAATTTTTTCAATACATGTATAATCATGTGATTTGCACCTATGCTTTTCTTAAGGGTAAACATTTTATACTTGATCTCACTATGTAGTCCAAGCATTTTAGTGTTTTTTTATAAATTTAACAACCGCTATTTTATACCCATGGATTTATCGCTCAATACCGTGTTTCCAATTGTCCTTTTGGAGACTATGCCCAACCACCAACACAACTAAGAACTTTTCTCGTTTTCAATACTCAAATTGGCTACATGGTTAAAACACGGGCATTACATTTCAGAGAAAGTTATATAGTCATTTGATCTCTCCAATGCTTTTCTTATGGAGGAAAATGATTTTTATCACCGATTTTATGAAATAATCTGAGTGTTTTGAACGTTTTGATGAATTAAACTGCCATCATTTTGTACCCAAGAATGGTTATTTGCCCTCCGGAACGGTTTCCCGCTTGTACTTTGCGACATAATTTCCAACCACATACCCCACTACAAAACTTTCTCGTTTAATATAATAGGATAAAATATGACATTTTGGCGTACCTTCCGCCTGGAAACAGCACCTAAAAATATGTAATGACAATTAAAAGACACTCAGAATAAATATTAGAATCTATTTTTTTAAATATGGCAAGAACATGTATTATAGTTTATGCTTTTGATCCGGCATCACCGTATATTGCAGCCACACAGGCGTCACAGCGAACGACTCGAATCCATCACCAGAGTAATGAGTCCATCAATCTGTATTGGCGCTGCGTTCATCCCCGTCAGAGCCGTGGAGTGCGTGACTCATGAGCCGGCTCATAAACAGGCGGTTCTTGAGCTGAAGCGATACCACACGTACAGCTTACAAACACGTTCAAAGCTTTAAAATAAATTTATTACAATGTAGATGTGAATTAAATGTGTTTAAATTTAAATTTTGATCCTGATTGTTGTAAAATTAAGTTCACAAAAGCTAATTTAACATTACACATAAGAAAAGAGATTATGATCTTAAATAAACAAGAACTTGATTTCAACCAGTTAAACACCGATATTTGTCAAGAAAACTAAAGTGAACGTATTTAAAAATTTTTAAGGTACAGTAAATCCTGTGCACTTAAAGTATAACTTGTTTTATAAAACAGAGGAAAATTAAATATTTTTAGATAACTTGTCACTAAATTTGCAATAACTGCAGTAGGCCTACATAAAATCCCACATTTGTTTTTTAAACTGCATTTCTGTTATACTGAATACCTTTAAAAAAAACCCAGCACATACTAGAAAAAATATTTTTCTTGCAAATAATTATTGTTAAACAGGTTAAATTATGTTTTATGGTTAAATGTTTTGACAAATTTTTGTACGTCTTATTATTAAGATGTACTAGTAATTGACATACAGTAAATTGTAAAATACAGTAATTGAAAAGAACTGAAAATAAAAACACTGTATGGAAAAGTTTTATTTTGGGGTAGTTCACACTTCCCAGTCGTCTAGGTAAGATCAAAACCCAACTTGTTGATCTAAGATATACGGGGTATTCAAACCCCCCCCCTGATTTAAATTATTTTTTAAATGGAATACAAGCAAATTAAATACATGGTTTTGTATAGTGAGAGGAAAGACACTTAAGTATTTATATTAAATAGAATTACATATTAAACTAAATCAATTCATATACCTGTAAAAGTATCCAATCCAGTTCTACCCCCACGCACACATTGGATCCAGAATGTCAGGCCCAATACCATGGCCAATGGGCAGCCCAACACAATATCCGGTTTTTTTATACTGACAAGGGTGTGTGACGAACTGGGTTATCAAAAACACATTTTTAAGACAATGTAAAGCAGTTTTATTGAACTCTATACTAATGTGCTCAAAAAAGATCAATCAAACCTAAATTATATTACAACTCTGCTTCTCAGAATAAATACCTATTGCAAAATAATATTGCATCTCATTTGTGCTTCGTGTTTTGAATAATAATTCAAGTCAGATGGTTTTGAATTAAAGGTATATTCGTATGTATGTATGCACAGAGATCTCGAAAACGGCTCTATCGATTTTCTCCAAACTATGCAATAACTTAGTAATTGGATAAAAAATATACTATTAGGTCTCTATACGAGGAAAAAAATCACATTTCATTAAAATCTTTAATTAAGATTCCAAAAATTTTAACATTGGTCTTATGTAATTGTAAAACAAAAACAAAGAAGCAATGAAAACAGCTGAATCAACTGTCAATTGATTTAATTTAATGGTTTGACTTTCTTTACTTGGTTTACAAACTTAGCTGTAGTAGTACTTTATTAATATCTAAGTGTTCTTGACGAATTTAGTAAATGGTGAAAAACTCTAAGGGAATTTATGTGATGCTCTTATAAAAATTGGAGTACACGGCTCATATTCACTCGGCGTCGCATCCCCAGGCAAGTTTGAGAGGGTTACCTCGCATTATAGTGGGATTACAGCGATAACCGTTACCCTCAAAGCTGCCAAACTTGTATTGGACACCAAACTTGGAGATTTTTTTTAGAAAAGCTGCTGTATTTTAAATTTAAAACTGACTTTTATTAAATATAACTTGTATTAAACCAGTTCGTAATACCAAAGACTTGGTTCAACGAAGAAAGTAAACAAAAGATAAAATAATGAGTAGCATAATGTAGTCTCGTTATTTAAAAAAAGTTCAACTCTAAAGTGTCAGCATTAGTAGTGCAAAAGTGGGGCTGCTGGGACGTGACGTCATCACTCAGGAATGTGATGACGTCATTGATGACGCAATCGGTGACGTCATCGGTGATGCAATAGATGACGTCATGGATGACGCAATTTATGACGTCGTCGATGACGCAATCGATGACGTCATCATGACTCAGCACATTCCTGAGTGATGACGTCACGTCCCAGCAGCCCCACTTTTGCACTACTAGCATTAGTCAAAAGTTTGCATACATTGACGATTTCAAAGTAGGTACTTGTAAGAGTATTTTTTATATAATTTGTAAAATTTATAAATTTTATATACTTGAGATTCATCACACGATATATCAATCTCTTAATATATGTGTAATAATTCCATCTTAAATCACTAATAAAAAAAGAAGAAAATACATCAGGTTAATCAACACGACAACCACATCAATGTTGGCTCAGTTTATTAAGCTATGTAACAACGCCATTTACGGTCTCATTAAGCCGACGCAGAACATGACATGTATTATTTTTCTCTTACAATGTACCGTATAACGTTGGTTGCGTAAATATAAGCAACACATTACTGAGCACTGAATATTATTATTTTTTACATGTCCAAGCCCAACATTTAAATTTCAAATCGAAGTAGACGTAGTGTATAATAATCGACTGAATGTTTTCTATATTTAGATGTGATGCGGTGCTGTGGGTAGTACAATTTAAAATTTAATTCTAATTTGTTTTCAAATGCTATGATTAATTCTGTTTACATTGAAATAACTCTTTAATTTATATAAAAAATAATGGTCTAACTTTATTGATTCGGAATTACTGCTAAACCCCAAATCTGTTTATGAAAAAAAAAAAACTTTAGGCGGAAGGACTCCTCAAGATTATTGAGAGGAGAAAGAAAGTCGGCTTCAACAATGAAATGAATTTCCGTATGATAGAATCTATGTTAGGCAGTAATACAACACTCCACTAATGGTACAGTTTTTTTTTCATACTAAACGTATGCCCTTTAACACACTCATGTACATTTGAAATTATTGTGCTTCGAAGGACCTGTACGGACCTGTAGTAACGAAAAAAGGTTGTTGGAAAGTAACAAGACATTGATTACAGGAGGTAAGTAAATTTGTTCCAAAGAACTTTAACTCCCAATAGAAGCGATTCTATCTTACAGTGGTTAACTTAATTGATAGATATTTTTTATTACAGGATCTAGTGTGATCATTAAATTATTAATAACCAGATAGGTGGAAATATTATTCACTGTAAAAAGTCCAGTATCTATTCAGCAAACATCTTTTGACGGTTATGAATAGTTTGGGTAAAAAGTCGTCCCTATTGTGATTAAACTAGATTTTCCTTCACCATGATGCCAAAACAATTGCCATACAAATATACAACGTTATATAATTCTTGTTAAAAGAACAATTTGCTTAATGGTAGTTAATAATTTATAATATATTAAAGCTATTCTCGCATGGAATCGTAGTTTATGACTTAAATACTGTACTTAAAAACCTTAAGTAAATTTAAATTTTGATATATTTATGAAGATACAGTAAACTATCTTATTGAACCATTGTAATAAAACAACGTGCGTCTGTATTTTAATATTTCTTTTAAAATAAAATATAATTATTCGGTCATGTCTTTTATTAAACATTGCATCACTGTTAAATCAAAGTACATTTGCATAAAAATATATACCTACTCAATGGAGATAGAGGAAGAGCTCCATGTAGGTTTATTTTTATTTAGGACGTAAAACATTTCTTTGGAAACACAGTAAACCTCAGACTTTGTTAGTTGCTGCAAGCTGCACTATATGGCGGTTTGTTTGTTTATAATACTGTCAGTAAAAACTACACATTTTCTAGTACAAAAGTACTGTATTAACCAAACACATTTATTGGACATATTCCTTGAAATATATTTTATAGCTTGAGTATAATACAATTATTTTCATTTTATTGCTTTTCCCATAAAACTTGTGCAAAGCTCTATTATAATTATTGTAATAGAGAACCCGGAAAAAACTTTCTTTGCCTATAACTTCAAAATTCCCTTTGGCAATTGAAAAATACTTCAAAATAAAAACAATTAAAAAGTTACAATTATGGCCAATTTTCTTCTAGATGTCCGCATCCACTCTTAATAAAGAAACGTTTTTCAATATTGCTGACAAATAAAAATATTGGTCCCAGTTGTTGGCGGTGCCGTGGTGGCCGAGTATGGTGCCAATGTATACAGAACCGAATAAGTAGGGACATCCTTATGGGGAAGCGAGAACGCCGCCCCTGAAACACAGATAGCACCACCAAGATGGTAAGTATTATGCTGATTGGTTGAATGGAAACAGATGACTAGAATAATTTTACAGAGGTTTTTATTGTTTTGATTTTTTGTAAACAAATATGCTCATTTTGACATTTGAGATGTAGAAAGAGCGCTTCCCGTGACAGTAAGGAGAAGTAATCCTAGCATCAGCGCTTTATTTTCCTCTGGTTTTCGGGGGCAAAACTAAAATTTTTAACATGGGATGTCCCTACTTATTCGGTTGTGTATACATTGATGGTGCCGGCCAAGGCTCTCAAGTTAATATCACTATTTACCACCTAGCAGATGCAATGCAGGGTTCATCTAATCACCGGAGCTATTGACATGTAAATTATATCTGTTGTGTGTGTGTGTGTGTGTGTGTGTGTGTGTGTGTGTGTGTGTGTGTGTGTGTGTGTGTGTGTGTGTGTGTGTGTGTTAGAGGGTCCTGCTGTCACATTTACTCGCAATGGACACATCGTTTAGGGGTTTCTGTGATGTATTTGATCTTGTGTTAAAACCAATCATGGTTAATATCGCACATGTTACCAACGTGTTATCATAGCATGTATTCTGTTATGCTTAGGAGGTAAAACAGTATTAAGGAATGGTGTGTTAAGTTGCTTAAATCTTTATCTGCATTATTGATATTAACGGAAATGAGTGCATTTCACACTAATAAAAGACTCTGAAAAAGTGTTACAGTATTGACGATGAAATTAACAAATATTTTTTGCACCATTAACATAAACAAACCATTAATATGACGGTTTTAAGCTGTTCATTTCATAAAAATAAATATTATTCATTGTAATTTGACATTAACAATTAAAAAAAAAACTTTATCAAGAGTAAATGCGAATTTCTATGAATAAATTGGGCAAAAAAAAGATTGAAGACATTTTTACTCCTAGATATATTTGTTATTATTATTTTAAAGAATGGACTTAGAGATAAAGGAGATGAAATTATGTTCCATGTGTTATGTTTTTGCTATGTATTCTAATCACCATTATGTTTTTGTTGTTGTTGATGTTTAAAACTAGATATTAAATAAAAAAATTGTTGCTATAATTTAAATGTTCCAAAATATATGTTTGAGTTTTTAAGCCTCATTTTAGTACATTATTTTTACTGTCATTGGTTTACAAAAATACTTTTAATTTATAGTTTATTTTAATAAACTCTAAGGAATAATCTGAGGTACAGAGCTAGATCCAACCTAGAACTTGTAAAACCCCCAAACAAAAAAATACACAGGTCTCTAAAAGTAATTTTCTGATTGAAGTATTTTTGAGGGCGAACAAGTTGGATTTTGTATTAGTAGTGCAAAAGTAAGGCTTTTGGGCCAGTTCAAGGTCACCCGAGCGATGACGTCATCGATGACGTCATCGAGGTCAATGACGTCATCGATGACGTCATCGAGGTCAATGACCTCATCGATGACGTCATCGATTGCATCATCGATGACGTCATCACCAATGACGTCACTTCCATTACGTCACACCCATGACGTCACAGAAATGACGTGCTGATGACGTCATCACCCCTTACGTCACCAAGATGACGTCATCGATGTCACAAAGGTCAAGGTCACGCTGAAACCTAAAATTTTTTGGCACTTTTGCTGTTTCTCGCACTACGCTCCGAGTTTTAGTCAGGTTACCGTGACCTTGACGACTTGGAGCGAAATTAGATGAGAAACAGCAAAAGTGCTGAGGAAACCTGAAGTTTGCAACGTGACTCTGCCTAAACCGTCATGTGACACCGCTCGGGTGACCTTGAACTAGCCCAGCTGCCTTACTTTAACCATTACTGCAACCGCGATGCGCACCCTACGACAGACACCGAGCGACTGACTGTCCGGCCTTGTGCACTCTAGGTATATTGGCTCAAGAGACTAAGACTCTAAACTGTCAGGAATGGGATTAACTAACTGAATTTTGCAAGGAAAAGTCATTTCATCCAATATTTTAAACAAATCCTCATCAGTAAAACTGACACTAGTCTGTTTTGTATAAAACTTAGGGTGTCCGCGCAACAGTTTGCGCCACTTAGCTTAAGTCGAAACTCTCTTAACTTTGAGTGGTGGACAGTGAGCAACTAATAAAGCCTTAACACGGCTAAGTTTCTTACCTAAAGTGTCCCGCGACATGGCTTCTCCTCACAAAAGTCCGCACAATACTGAGAGACTGCTTGTAGCGCATGAGTCAAGGGAAAAGAGGTGGGGGAAACAGCAGGAGTGGGGGAAGGTCACAGTGGTGGGGGAAGGTGATGTGGTACGCTGGAGTATCGCATCACTTCATCATGAGCTGTCCTACAGTGAACACACTGTTCTCTTGGCCCGAGTTGGCACTAGAAGAAACATTTCTGTACAGCTTAGGCTGTGATAGCCGAGGAAGCAAAGTCAAAGTGGAAATTGTGTTAAACTCCAAGACGAAGAGTCTCCTAAATAAACTAATTGTATCCCTGCAATCCCCTATAACTTTAGAGAAATACCACTTTATTAAGCGACACCTTATACTTTGGCAAAACGAAGTGGAAATGGAAAAGATTACAGTAAAATTAATTTAACTTATAACTCGGACTGGACACTCATGGTGATACTACGTGGCGTGCAAACGCCACCCTAAACATTACAAGTTAGGTTATTAAGCACCTCTGGTACGATAACCGATGTGCTAGAGTTAAAGTGTGATGACCTTGAGTCAAAACACTGAAATACTACAAGTCGATATCGTCCCAGAGTTAAAGTGTAGTGACCTACATTCAGAACTTGTAAAATTACTTACATATAGAGAGCTAGAGAACAGCGAGACGCACCGCATGGAAGCCGGAGACATACTGGCGAAGCGGTGTTGTGCAGCCTAGGGACCCAGTTGTGGTGGGGGTATAGCCGACACTTAGAGTACAAGTGTTGTGGGTGACCTTGACCCACTTAATTTACCTGACCCCCCCCCCCCCCGACAAAAAGTGCGAGCCCCCCCCCCGACAAAAAGTGCGAGCCCCCCCCCCCCCACCGAACTTTTTTTTCGGAAAAATTTTTGACCTTGACCAAAAAGTTTTTTGCTCCGGACGAGAAGTGAACCCCCCCCCCCGAACTTTTTTTCGGAAAAATTTTTGACCTTGACCAAAAAGTTTTTTGCTCCGGACGAGAAGTGACCCCCCCCCCCCGAACTTTTTTTTCGGAAAAATTTTTGACCTTGACCAAAAAGTTTTTTTGCTCCGGACGAGAAGTGACCCCCCCCCACCCCCACCCCCACCCCCACCCCCACCCCCACCCCCTCCCCCACCCCTGATATCCTGGGCGTGGCAGCCCCGGTGGGGATATAAGGGGGCCCGGCCAGAGCAGGCTCGCAGTCCGCTCCCGCACGTTGAACGTGAACGATCGGGACGGACCGCCATAGGCATCACTAAACATTGAATGGCGCCTTCAGTGTTTAGCGAAGTCTACTCTAACTTTAAGACTTGTATTAGTTGTAAGATATTGCGCTTGCGTTTGGGTATTGCGAATTGTTTTACTTGTACCCTATGCCTCCTGTGTGTCTTTTACCCTTTGTGTCTTGTTTGTTATATGTGTTTAATGTGTATGTGCTTGTTCCAGCATCGACTACGTTGAGCTCAATTTTGTATTGTAAGTGTGTTATATGTTTCTAAAGTGTATACGCTTGTTTTAGCAATCCCCTCCTTGAGCTTTTGCAATGCTCAAAGTAAATTGTAAAGACAGGGAACGGGAGTAGGCCCCCGTGTAAAAGCATTTTATACCAACGTTAGCATGGGTCCTCTCAGGCATGCAATATTGCGGCTGGGTTTGGGACCCGGTCCGTTTGTACGCTGACATGCAGACCACAGCTGTGGCCAATTTGCGGTGGCCTCTGCACTCGGACCGAGGGCGTAAGCCACTAGGGCTGTCCTCAACCTCTTGTTTCCCTTCTGGAAACTCAAAATTATGTAAATGAATCTTTGTTAGCTATTTGTGTTTTTTAGTCCCCAAGGCCCCCGAACATTCGTGGTTAGCCATGGATGTACGGGGGCCGAAATTTTTTAATGTTCGTGTGGCCTTGACCCACAAAGATTTATAAAAATTTACTGCATTGATAAAGTGAAATATTAAAGATAGGGTACGGGAGTAGACCCCCGTGTAAAGCAATTTTAAACCAATGTTAGCATGGGTCCTCTCAGGCATGCAATATTGCGGCTGGGTTGGGAACCGGTCCGTTTGTACGCTGGCATGCAGACCACAGCTGTGGCCAATTTGCGGCGGCCTCTGCACTCGGACCGAGGACGTAAGCCACTAGGGCTGTCCTCAACCTCTCTCAAAATTAAGTAAATGTTTTGTTACCTATTGAAAAGACAATGCAGTAAATGTTTACAAGTCTTGCGTGGCGAAGGGAACACGACATTGGATGTTGCCTTGTTGTCATAGTTGGGTCTCTTCGGAGGCTACAGCGATGACAACCCAAGTGCCCCAGGTGGGGCTTAATTTTTTTAAAGTTTTTTCGTGACCTTGACCTAAATACAGTAATGACCCCCCCCCCTCCCCCACCCCCTCCCCCACCCCCTCCCCCCCCCACCCCACCCCCCCCCTCCCCCCACCCCCTCCCCCACCCCCCCCCCACCCCCGGAACTTTTTTTTGAGAAAAAATTTTGACCTTGACCAAAAAGTTTTTTGCTCCGGACGAGAAGTGCCCAAACAAAAAATTTGTACAAAGTAGTGGATTTAGACCAAAGATCATTGGTTTATCAAACCTGTTGAAGAATAAATTGAAAATGGGTGTTTAAAAGCCAAATCTGCTACATGATTGATAAACTGGATGTATATGACGTCACCTTCCCCCACCCTTCAACCTCGGGTATAAAGGGACCCGGTTGAGCGCGCTGCTCATTATTGCGTGGACATTCACCGAGTGCACACTCAAAGCCAAACTGTAAAAAAAATGGCTCTTTGCGATATTTGTGGTGAGTTTTTCCAAGATGAAGATATCTTTGTTTTACACCGAGAATTGCATCATGAAGAGAACAGAAAAGAAGAGATTGTTGTAAGTGAAGAAGACTTGGATGCGTTTGATCGGTTATTGGAAAACTGCCAGAAGCAGATGGACGACTGTGATAGCTATCTACAGTTACACCGAGAATTGCATCGTGAAGAGGACAGAAAAGAAGAGATTGTAGTAAGTGAAGAAGACTTGGATGCGATTGATCGGTTTTTGGAAAAACCCCATAAGCAGAAGGACTGGGCTAGCTATTTACAGTTAATGCAAAGAAGAAGACCAAGTGTTATTCAATTTGCCGGAGCTGGACCATCTACAGCTGGAGGATTTATTCAAGAAGAGAAAATGGAAGAAGAAGATACGGAAGAAGTGGAAGATGTAAGACAACTGCGTACCCAAGAAGAGGATATGGAAGATATAAGACAACTGCGCACTACAGCCTTGCCAGGACCAGTTGTAATTCATTTCAAAATTAATAACGTGCAATTAGAATTGGAAAATTTTATAACTCAAGCTAAAAAACTAGTTGTAAAAACATTGACGGAAGAATTGGCAAGATTGAACTTTATTAAATTTGGATTGGTGTTGGAGGCTATGTTTACTAATACCGATGGTGAAAATTCACCGAGAGCATTCATTGCTAAAAACCGAACCCTTACAACCACATCTGATATCAACGAAATTTTAGAAGAATGTTTGGTTGAACTGCTAGTGAAACTTCAAGAACATGAAGGAAGAGGATCCGGCTGGACGCTATCATCAATTGAAGGTATGGATGTGAGGGTTCACAAGCATGGATATGGTATGAGAGGAAGCAGCTTTATCCCTCTACCAAAGGTGATCCGAGATACAAGATCATGTATCAATGTGAAAAATGAGGATAATGATAATGAATGTTTCCGGTATGCAATGTTAGCAAAATATGTGGAAGACCATTCCTGTAGACCTAGCATAGCATACGAAGCTGTTCAACACCGCTATAACTTCCAAGGTATGTCGTATCCTGTTAGTCTTAATGATGTTGCTAAATTTGAAAGAAAAAACCCAGGAGTTTCAGTTAATGTGTTTGGTTTAGACGAATCAAATAACGTATAACCGTTACGAGTTACAAAGACTGAACGTCAAAATCATACGGATTTACTGCTATTGACCAAAGGTGAAATATCACATTATGTTTACATCAAGAACTTTGAAACTTTGGTTGGACGACAAGTGACTAAAAATAAAATTAGAGTAACAGTGTGTAAGAGATGCTTTTGTTTCACAAATAAAGACTTGAGACGTGGAGGATCAGAGTGGTTGTCAGAACACCAACGTCTTTGTAATGACAACTATGAAGTGAAGATTAGTCTGCCACCACCATCTAGAGCATTTGTCCAGTTCAATAAAACAGTTCACCAATACCGGATTCCACTAGTTATCTACGCTGACTTTGAATCCACGTTAGTGCCACAGGAACTTCCGGATGGTGAAGTAACTAGAAGAACCAAATATCAATTGCATCAACCTAACAGTTTTTGCTTATTGGTGAAATCTACTTTACCTGAAGAACAATTGCAAGACTATGGCTTAACATCCACTCCAATACTCTACCGTGGTGAAGAAGCCGCTAAGTATTTTGTAGACCAGTTGTACGACATTGCTGAAAAGGCGCAACGCTTATACGGTAATGTTGTACCTATGAAACCTTTGAACCAAAATCAACAAGAAGAATGTAATTCGGCAACAAGATGTTATTTATGCAAGAAGAGCTTCAGTGAAGAAAATCAAAAAGTAAGAGATCATGATCAAGTTTAACATACTAATCCAAACAATTATCATAGAAGTTGGTTGGGTACAAATAGAAGAATAATTAACATATTTCCAGGTATCGATGATTACGATTGTGTTGTAGTAAAACAATCTTTAATATTAGACAAACCAGGAGGTAGTACTTTCAATGCGAAAAATAAGAAAATAGGTAATTTGGCACAAGGAACAGATCCAAAGGATGCTGCAACTGTAGGACAAACATTACAATATGATAGTGCAAATCAAGAGTTTATTTATAATACCAAAAGATTTAAATTAATGGATGTAAATGATTATCAAAATATATTAATTGCAGATCCAAATTCATTTAGCGGATTTAGAAAATTGTCTGGTGATGAATTTATTCATAAAAATCATGTATTTAGAAATGAAGCAGACAGATCATTAATTAGTGCAGATTTAAAATATTTTAAATGTCCCGGGAATGATGCAAATGTAACTGATGAAGACTAAGAATTTGTATAAAAACTGATATGGGTTAGAAATCGGGACTAATATTATAAAAATGGGTTACACTCTAGAATGTTATTCAGTTGCACCATGAGTGTTGACAAGTTCGGACGGTATTCATCGGATGGATTATATTACTTTAATACTTTAAAAAGAGGTGTTGGATTACCACAAACACCTGATGGAGATTATGATATTAGTAATAAACGGTTAAAAAACATTAATGATCCCACAGATGAAAATGATGCAATAAATTTAAAAGTATTAAAAAAAGAGATAGTACCAACACTGAAATTAGATAAAAACACATATAACGCGGGTAATCATAGAATTTCCAACGTTGGTAAGCCAAATCAAAACGCTGATGCAATAAACAGAGGTTATTTATCATCGGAATTAAAGAATACGTTAAAATTTAATGGAAAAACGTATAATGCTGAAAATCGGCGTATATCCAACGTAGCAGACCCTGTAGATGAAAAAGACAGCATAAATAGACGCTATTTACATTCTATAATACCTGAAAAGACAAAAGATGGTTTTTCTTTTTATAAATTTGTTATTAACGATATAGGTTATCCAAAAAATGAAAATGATGCTGTAAATTTAAAATACATCAAAGATCATTGTATTACACGTGATGTAGGAGTTATTGACTGTCTTGGTAATTGTTTAGCGAATGTAAAAGATGGTTTTGCACCATCAGATGGTGCAACGGTGGGTCAAATGAAGGAAACTTTAAAACAAGAAACCTCCGGTTTTGTGAAACAAAACCAAGTAGTAACACGTCAAGGAGATGTATTTGTACAAGGAAATAAAAAGTTTACTTTACTTGAAGAAAACAATTATGTTTGGGATGGTAAAGGAAAGTTATTGACAAATTTAGGTATTGGTGAAAAGCCTGGTAATGCTGTTACTTATGAACAGATAATACAATTAGAGCCAACTGGAAAAAAATGGTGGAATTGTGATAACAAACGATTAACAAATGTTGCAGACCCTGATTATGCCGATAACGCTGTAACTGTTAAATTTCTTGTTAAAGTAATAGGTAATTTATTATTTGATATGCATAATTATATTGTAGCAGGACAACATAAACCTATTGACGAAAAAATGAGAAATACATGGATTAAACAAGAAATTCTTTATAAATATTTTTTTAATCATAACACACAAAAGTTTAGATCATCAGATTGGGGTACTTTTGATATTTAATTAAATAACACCATATATTACATCATTTATGTGCAACCTGTCATAGAGGTAACACATGGATTACGCTTTTCGAATATAAAAGACAATCATGGCGTTTCATTACACCAGTCCATATCGAGACACTATACGGAAAGGAGGCGGTATCACGTCCACAGCGGTTTCTCTGTTAAGTAAAGCTTTAAATCGTATTCCAGTAGGATCTATCGTAAACAGAGCAATAGACGCTTTACCATACGAATTTCATATACCGGGAGGTTATCAGTATTGCGGACCAGGAACTAAATTGAAAAAACGACTGGAAAGAGGTGATCCAGGCATAAATAAGTTAGATCAGGCTTGTAAAGAACACGATATCGCATATTCCACGTTTACCGATTCAAAAAATAGGTCAATCGCTGATAAAAAGCTAGCGAATATAGCTTGGCAACGAGTAAAGTCTAGTGACGCTAGTATTGCGGAAAAAGCAGCAGCTTTAGCGGTAACAGCAGGTATGAAGGCTAAAACAGCGGTAGGAGGTGGAAAAAGGAGGGGTAAGAATAAAAAAGGATCAAGCAAGAGAAAACATGGTGGTAATATTAGACTAAAAAGACGTTCTCTGAGGAAAAATAATAAAAAACCGACAATATGGTCAATGGTAAAAAACGGGGCTGGTCTATACCTAAGACCGTATCGTGCATATTAAATAAAAGAAATCAATTGGTTATACCACATAAAGCGTTGACTAATGTTGAATTATTTAAATATATTTCCTGTTTTAAAATACCATTTTTCCGCGGAGTATTTATGAAAGACAGTTTACCAAAGAAAATATGGAAAAATGAGACTGGAATCGTAAATTTGGATAATACTGAAGGGCCCGGCACCCATTGGGTGTGTTATAAGAAACTAAATAGTAATGTATATTATTTTGATAGTTTTGGAAATTTGCCACCACCTAAAGAACTTGAACATTACTTTAAATCTGCTAAAAACATATATTACAACTATAAAAGAGAACAACCTGATAATACTTCAATATGCGGCCATTTATGTTTGGAATTCCTAGCTAAAAGTATCAGTCACTATTGAGATGTCTTCCTATACGGTATCATTAACAGGAAAATCGTCCACTTTACGAAGTATCCTTTTTCCAGCGTTACGCTTGCAAAAAGGAAGATTTTGGGAGGCAGCACTGTTGGATTTTACAACTTACAACTCTATTCCCAATGTTACGGAAGGTAAAAATAACTTATTGCATTATTATAAAGGAAAAGATGCCAGTGGGAAGTTTACAGACTTAGAAGTTTGCACTCTACCCACAGGTTCTTATGAAATTGATCATATTAATGAATTTTTGCAAAATAAAATGGGAAAAGACAATATAACGCTAAAAGGTAATAACAATACAATGAAAGCTGAGCTTACTTCAAAATATTATATAGATTTCAGTAAGTCAGACTCAATTGGTGATTTATTAGGATTTCCCAAAGATGGAGCAATTTTAGAACCAAATAAAACACATTCCGGTAAACAAACTGTAACAATATTAAAAGTCAATAGTATAGACATAACTTGTAATATTATACAAGGAGCTTACAGAGATGGAGCAAATACTCATATAATACATACTTTTTACCCCAGTGTACCCCTGGATTTAAAATTGTTGAAAAGCCGCAAAACCTGGTATATCTACCTTTGAACACCACTTTCATTTCAGACATCGTGTTGAACGTATTGGATCAAGACGGTAACTTGATAGATTTCCGAGAAGAGCCTATTACGGTTAGATTACATTTAAAATCAACACTTTAATATAAAATCATGGGTTTAACATTTAAAAGCGAACAACCTACGGGAATCCGCATTAGTAGCTCTTCAGCTGTGGAGGAGTTAACACGCGAGAACATTCGTTTCTTAGAGAGAATTGGATTAAAAGTAACCGATAATGGATATACTGAATATAGCTCAGGGTCCAACATTCGACGAAACCCTATGGGAAAAAGAATATCACACCCACAACCCTTACACTTCATCAAAATTAAACAATAACGATGAAATTCGTATTCCCATACAAAATCAAGACATTTACACACTACCATGTGAAAGTTACTTGTATATTGAAGGAAAAGTTACTAAAAAGGACGGTACTACTACTGGTACAACAGTTCCATTTATAAATAATCCCATGGCTTTCCTGTTTGATGAAATTAGATATGAAATATCAGGTGTAACAGTTGATTCTACTAAAAAAGTAGGTATTGCAACAACTTTAAAGGGATTAACATCTATATCACCTAATGAAACCAATTTAATACAACCTGCAGGATGGGTTTTACCTGCAAAAGACACAATCACTCCAGATACAAATGGAAATTTTGATTTTCATATTCCGTTACGTTTGTTGCTTGGTTTTGCTGAAGATTGTAGGAAAATAATATTAAACGTTAAACAAGAATTAGTTTTGTTGAGATCTTCAAACGATAAAGATATTATTAAAGCTCCAGACGGTACAACAGATGCAACTTTAGAATGGAAATTAACATTAGACAAAATTGTATGGAGAGTTCCACATGTTAAATTAGCTGACGAGCATAGAATGCTACTATTAAGAAAGTTAAAGGCTGATCGTGATATTGTAATTCCTTTTAGAAGTTGGGAATTTCATGAACATCCCAGCTTGCCAACTACGGATCGACACACTTGGACAGTTAAAACATCTAATTATGTGGAACGAGCCAGGTATATTATATTTGGTTTACAAACAGGCAGAAGAGACACCATCACCAAACATGCAGGCCAATTTGATCATTGCAACTTGAAAAATATTAAAGTTTATTTAAATTCACAATTTTTTCCATACGATAATTTAAATGTGTCATTCGCTAATAAAAAGTACAGCATATTGTACGATATGTATGCAAGATTCCAAAGTTCATATTACGGTAAAACAAATGCACCTTTACTATCACCAGAAAAGTACTTAGATGGTTACCCGATAGTTGTAATCGATTGTTCTAAACAGAATGAATCGGTAAAATCATCAAGTGTGGATATAAAAATAGAAATGGAATTCAACGCAGCTATACCAGCTAATACAACTGCATACTGTTTAATTCTACATGATAAAATCGTAACATACACACCTTTAACTGGAATTGTTAAAAATGTATTGTAAAAAACCGGTTTTGTTACATTCCAATGCATTCCGCGAGTATAAAAGCAGAGCGTTCAGGTCGCTCCTCATCAGTTTGTTGCCTGTTCTTGTATGGGTAGCATCTTATTCAATATGGCTTCTCCTAGTGGTACACAAGAAAATGTAGTCGATATTGAGAAGGAGATATCCGACTTTTTAGATCTTCAAGGTCAACCGGAGGGAGATGAACACAACGCTTGCGGACAACTCCACGCCAGAAATGATGTTGAGGAAAAAGGTAAAAGAAGAAAGAATGCACAGAAGAAGAAAAGGGATATTGAAGATAATATTTCTCCTAACATATTGAGTGAGGTATTCTTGCGAATATTTTATCCAATCTCATCCAGTTTGGACAAAAGTGTTTTAATCGGTGTTATGAAATCGACGGATTATTCACCTACTGTAATTTTAACTCATGGACCCAAAATGATTTTGTTCACCGATAGTGTTTGGGAATCTTTTATGAAGCACTTGCATCTGCTAGAATGCTATTTAACTAGTAACATGTATGGAAGAAAGACAAGAGTAGGACTTTTGGATTCAAATGTGGAAATTGATATTATAAAGAATCGTGGTGACCATCAGTTGCGGTTTAGAGACACAACAATACATGATAGAAAGATTCAACTTAATCGAGAAGAGTTTTTTATTCTAACCTGTGCAACTGAACCAATAACAAGATACTTGAGACAACTAGTGTTTTCAAGTTCTATTATTAAAGATTATTTGGAAGACACTTTGGACAAACAACCGGACGCACCTATACTGTACGGACCTGTGGATACTTCTATATTTAATAGAGTTCCTCATGAAGTACAAATGTGGAGACAATTGGAAAAATACGCTCAACTACATAAGAAATCAGTAAAACAGGAAGAAGAGGAAGAAGGAGGAGAAGAATCAAGTGTTAGTGATGAAAATGAAAACAAGGAGAATGTAAAGATGGAAACTTAGATGACAATGGTTGGTTTTTAAAACAATATCAAACGCTTTGTGGGGTTAGGCCTACCGGGGACGGTGCCCACGTTAAATATACACCAACGCGCCAACAACTGTACGGCCTGGTATAAAAGTCGTACCTACCGTGGTGTGGAAATCAGTTGATCTTTGGACTTCGACATGAGCAGACGAGTGGCCTTCGCAATGGACAAGGAAGAAGAACAAGTAAAGTCCAAACCTGGTATAATTGAGTTCCAAGCGTTTCGGGGTAATGACGATAGATTTATCATAAAAGAACTTGTGTTTTTCGACATCAATACAGGTGTTCCATATACATTTTTGTTCAAACCACCATGTTCTTATTCATCATTAACTAGCAAAGCCGCTACTACCAACAGGTGGATTTCAAATTATTTCCATCATATCGATTGGTATGATGGTTTTGCAAGTTACACAGACTTGTATCACATCATGCATCAGTTTTCAAACAGGTTTACCAATATTTATACAAAAGGACTGGAAAAGAAGAGATGGATCGAAGAATTTACTCATGTTCCGGTTAATGATGTGGACTTGGATAAAAACTACAAGTATACGATGGAAAATGTTTGTATTTGTACTAAAAGTCCAGAACATGAAAAAGATAGACATTGCGCTTTAAAAAACGCCTATAAACTCGCATCTTACCTTCAAAGTGGGGAAGTGGGGAGTGGTGGGGGTGACGGGGGTTATATAAGTGAGGAGCAGACCGGGACCTGGCATGAGTATTACTCGAGATTCCGAGACGACAACATCTCCCAGCAAGAAGACGAAGAAGAAGACACTCTTTAACTCAACCATGGCATCTCACCAGTTCCTGCAAACTTTGGTTGAGCAGTTCAATGCTCACTCCAAATCTACCATACTACCTGTCAAGAAGTGTTCCGAACTTAAAGATGAGAAGCACTACATTATCCACGCCATGAAGAAGATGGAGACTACAGTTGGAGAGGCCATCTGCTGCAGTCTTAGCGAGGCACCATTCACTCCGGGGGATGAGCCCAAGTTCCAAGTCTACCTGCCAAAACGATTCGTCCATCTCCTCCAGAACGAGGATCTGCGCTCCATCCAACCTGGCTGTCTCTACCTGGTTTCCCACGGTTGCACGGGTAGCAATTCCACCGAGTTGACCATCCACATCGTCGACAAGCAGCAGTGTTAGATTTAAGTTTTACTGTTGTACATATGTTATTGTAATGTTTTATAAATAAACCATAAAAGACAAAAAAAATACAAAAGACAAAAAATGCAACATATCAATATGTGAGGTTTGTCACATATTGATATGTTGCATTTTTTTTAAACTTCGCGGGTGACCTTGACCTTTGACCTTTGCATTTCACAGTTACCCCTACCACCAAGCTAAAGGTCAAACATGCTTCGATGCAAACACCCCCACCACTTTTTCATAGTACCCCCAAGCGCTGTGCCTCAGCTTCATTTCAACTCCGACGGTCAACAGTACAACATCAAGATGTCTCTCAATGTAAGTTGTGCTAGTTACGAGGAGGTAACCATTAAGACTCAGCAGGAGCTGAACGACTTGTACAAGGAGTTGCAGCTGATGGTGGCGCGAGGCTACCGTATAAATGTGCAAGTCTACGCTTGCAATATACGCAATCTCCGACACCCAAAAGAAGAGTCTGAACATTACTCTTCTCCAGCGACTTCATCACCGGCGTCCATGAAGACTGAAGCGAGCCAGACTTTGGATTATTTCAGCTGACTAGCAGTTGGTTTCTTCTTCTTACCATTGTAGAATATGTTTATTTTTTTATTATATTAAAGATGTAAAAGAGAAAAAACACCTATCTTGTTACTGACATATGTGCTCAGTAACAAGATAGGATTTTTTAAAACACAATTTGGATGACCTTGAAACTTCCCCCACTTTTTTATAGTACCCCCAAGCGCTGTGCCTCAGCTTCATTTCAACTCCAACGGTCAACCGTACAACATCAAGGTGTCTCTCAATGTAAGTTGTGCTAGTTACGAGGAGGTAACCATTAAGACTCAGCAGGAGCTGAACGATTTGTACAAGGAGTCCAAAAATAAGGTTGTCAACAAAACCGATGATCAACAATTGTGGGACTCCTCTATTACAGAAAAGGAATTACATGCAGCCGTCGAAGCTGTCGAGGAAAAGGAAAAGAACCTTAGGCAGCTCTGGTTGGCTCAGATGGATATTTGCGGATCTGTGCCGCGTGATGATTTTGAACTTCAATGTCAGATGGCGATTACCCAGCAACTAGAAGAAGCCAAAAAGGAGCTAAAGAGTGGAGGTACTATTCGGGCGGAGGTGAAAACTGAGAAACATGAAGAATATACCGAATATGATGATTAAACGTACTGTTGATCCCAATCCTTTTAGTTTAAGTGGTTATGTTATAAGTAAATAGACAAAGTTTCCTTTTTTAAAACTCCATTTGGGTGACCTTGAAATTTCCCCCACCACTCTGTTATACCAGCATTGCTCGCTGCAACAAGCATCATTCCTCCTCCAACAACCATGGCGGACACACCTGCTTGCGATGACATGTCTTCCACCGAAGATGTACCCACTACAAGTTGGAAATTGACAATCGACGACGTGCATTATTTAGAAACCATCTGCGATTGGATGAAGTCTATTCTCCTCGACAACCCGGGAATAAAGTTCAAGGTCACTTTAGATTATGATTGGTCTGAAGTTATAATGCAGCAAGACGATCAAGAATCAGATCACAGTGGAGGTCAACAATCACCGGAGTATTTGTCACATTTACCGTTGTCAACCATATATCCTACAAATGAGGTGGAAAGGGAAGAAGAGGAGCATGAAGTTTAGAGTTTCTTATTTTTTAAAACCCAATTTGGATGACCTTGAGATTTCCCCCACCACTTTCCATATACCTAGAGTGCGCAGAGCCAGACAGTCAGTCGCTTGGTGTCCGTCGAAGGGTGCACATCGCTGTTGCTACTCCAATTCCTGACAATTTGGGGTAGTTCAAGGTCGCCACACTTCTACTCTGGAACGACATCAACTTGTAGTATTTCTGTGTTTTGAATCTAGGTCAGTACACTTTAACTCTGGGACGATATCGACTTGTACTATTTCTGTGTTTTGACTCAAGGTCATCACACTTTAATTCTGGGATGATTTCGACTTATAGCATTTCAGTGTTTTAACTCAAGATCGTCACACTTTCACTCTGGGGCGGGATCGACTTGTAGTATTTCTGTGTTTTGACTCAAGGTCACCACACTTTAACTCTGGGATGATTTCCACTTATAGTATTTCAGTGTTTTGACTCAATGTCACCACACTTTAACTCTGGGGCGGTATCAACTTGTAGTATTTCTATGTTTTTACTCAAGGTCATCACACTTTAGCATGTAACTTTAAGGTAGCACCGAAACGGTGCTACCCGGCTTGACATTTTCAAGTTTCCCAAGGTCATCACAATTTCCCCCACCACTTCCCATATACCTAGAGTGCGCGGGGCCGGACAGTCAGTCGCTCGGTGTCTGTCGTAGGGTGCGCATCGCGGTTGCAGTAATGGTTAAAGTAAGGCAGCTGGGCTAGTTCAAGGTCACCCGAGCGGTGTCACATGACGGTTTAGGCAGAGTCACGTTGCAAACTTCAGGTTTCCTCAGCACTTTTGCTGTTTCTCATCTAATTTCGCTCCAAGTCGTCAAGGTCACGGTAACCTGACTAAAACTCGGAGCGTAGTGCGAGAAACAGCAAAAGTGCCAAAAAATTTTAGGTTTCAGCGTGACCTTGACCTTTGTGACATCGATGACGTCATCTTGGTGACGTAAGGGGTGATGACGTCATCAGCACGTCATTTCTGTGACGTCATGGGTGTGACGTAATGGAAGTGACGTCATTGGTGATGACGTCATCGATGATGCAATCGATGACGTCATCGATGAGGTCATTGACCTCGATGACGTCATCGATGACGTCATCGCTCGGGTGACCTTGAACTGGCCCAAAAGCCTTACTTTTGCACTACTTGTATTATTAATTTAGTATTTTTTCTTTGATAAATACTAGTAAAATGAGCCTTTTTTAATCAATGGAAAATTCTATGAATGGACCCATCCAATTTGATGAATGGTTTATGCCAATACTATGCATTGTCTGTTTATGCCGCATAGTTTATGCGGGTCACTAAAAGCTATTTTATTTTATTTTATTTATTTCTCTCAACGGCAATGCCAATACATAAATTTATAATATAATACAATAATTCCATATAATACAATCTATATACAATACAACATGATACAATCCAATACAATAATGTTTAACATGGGTTTAGCAATGATGATGTGCAAAGTGAGAATACAATAGACTTAACCTAGACAATGTGGATTGGGTGGCTTGAGCATTTTAAGATTCTATTTCACAAATAAAAGATCATGAGAATATAATATATAATACAATGCAATAATCAATGAACTTAAAAGCTAACTAAAACTAATACAATTGAAAGCTGGTGATATGCATCGTGAGTGTGTAAGTGGTGTATGGTTTTGTGGTACATCGAGTGGGACTAAAGGAAGACGTGAATCAAGGGAGGCGAGGTGGGATTGAGTGCGCTAGGAACTTGGACTTAAGATGACTGATCTTGTCGTGGAAAAAATCCACCTCAACTGCAACTTTATTTCCAAGTCTGTGAAGTCTAGCAACTGGCCCCTGTTTAAGATAATTAGTCCTATAGCTGGTGTGGACGAAGAGATCAGTAGATCTGGTAGACCCGGGAACCCTGAAGTTAAGTCTGGACAGGAGGTCAGGGCAGTCGATTAAGCCGTTGATTAGTTTGTACAAAAAAACCATATCAGCAAGGTCTCGGCGAATGAACCGAACCGGTCTATTCATAAACCTAAAGGGCTTTAGAGTGAACAAGTTTCAATTTTTATTGTTAGCTTAGTGGTTGTACGTTGATAAAAAGTAAATTAGTAACAACTATACATCACTCAACCTTTCAACTTAATGAAAGATCCACCTGAGAGGGATTCAGTGAAGTCACGTGGTTTGATCTATGTTGCATAGGCAACTTCTCCCTTTTGAGCAAAAATTTATAAACTCGTGAATTTTTAAAATTGATTACATTAACTGTTTTGATATTGAAATCCATTTGGATGGTCTTTACTATTTAAAAAGTCCATCTATGTGGCTTTACAGTGTGAATCTGTTACAGAAGATGATAAATATACACTACTAGTAAATAATTAAAGACATAATTAAAATTCCGCCCTTTGTTTAAAAGGACTTTACTACATTAAACGTAAATATATTGTTATGGTATCTAATCATGAACTTTATTTACATAGTGTGATTTCTTTAGAGATGACGTAAATAATAAAGATTTATAACAATTTCATCCCAGAAATCTGCATATGATGAAAACCGTCCGTATGTACCTTTTAATTAGCAACCGCAGCAAGAGCATCTACACAACGAGGACTGGAATAAACTGAAAATTACTACATTTGCATACAGAGAACCTTTTATGCTGAAAAATTTGTTTATGGATTGATTAATTTTTTAAATAACGACTTTCTAACATATAGACATATATAATAATAATACTAAAAAAATTTTAGTAAAAAACTATTTGAACGAAAACTTCATAAATCGTTTCTATTAATAGTTTGCTAATCTTCTAAAATATTCATAAATAGTTTCGCGTTATCTACGACTCTTCAAATATAAAGTATGAGCTGAGATTAATAGTAACAAGTTTGTAAAAAAAATCGTTCAAAACTTTATTTACAGGAGCATCCTAATTGTTTATTGTGAGTCGCAAATTCCTGCTGCTCCCTTTACGATGAATAGACAAAAGTCGTAAAGATGGACTCGGAGTGCCAAGGTTCGAACTCATGGATGTTGGTTGCTATAAGAAAGCATTATAATCCCTCCCCCCCCCCCCCCACCCCAGTGTTAACCTCATATTGTAGAGATAAGCAATCTCCGGTGTTTCCGTAACACTTAAAACCATCTCAAAAAGCATTCATATTAACACACATGAATAATCAATAAATTAAGACTTAATTTTCATATTTTTTCAATCCATGTATTAAACTACATTGTATATGGACTCATTGTATACTAACTGACTCATTGTATACCTACATTGTACAGGGTGTTTCCAAACAACCTGGAAATATTTTGTGTGTATATTCCTTAGGTCAAGACAATCACAAAACATCATACAAACATGGGTCTAAAATTCTTTGTTAAGCCGCTAGCCGCCATTTTGTATTTTACACATAATAATTTTTATTTACGTAACGGATAGCTGTATCAACTTCATATTTGGCACGAACCTTTGTCCTAACCATGTTCATTTCCAGGAAAAAAATAATTTTTTTCCGCTAAGTATTTTCAAAATGGCGGCCATTTTAAATTTTCAAACTCTAATATCTCAGAAACGGCAATTTTTATAAAAGATTTTACAAGAGACAAAAAAGTTGAAAAATTTAATTATCTAACCAATGGTACCAAGTTTGTAAGGATTTGACAACAAATAACGGAGTTATTGAGATTTTTCTTCATAAAAACATTGATTTTTGCTGTTAAAATGGCCTTATTTGCATTAAATTCAATGCAAAATCAATGTTTTTATGAAGAAAAATCGCAATAACTCCGTTATTTGTTGTCAAATCCTTACAAACTTGGTACCATTGGTTAGATAATTAAATTTGTCAACTTTTTTGTCTCTTGTAAATTTTTTTATAAAAATTGCCGTTTCTGAGATATTAGAGTTTGAAAATTTAAAATGGCCGCCATTTTGAAAATACTTAGCGGAAAAAAATTATTTTTTTCCTGGAAATGAACATGGTTAGGACAAAGGTTCGTGCCAAATATGAAGTTGATACAGCTATCCATTACTTAAATAAAAGTGTTTATGTGTAAAATACAAAATGACGGCCAGCGGCTTAACAAAGAATTTTAGACCCATGTTTGTATGATGTTTTGTGATTGTCTTGACCTAAGGAATATACACACAAAATATTTCCAGGTTGTTTGGAAACACCCTGTATATTAACTATTGTATATGGACTCAATAAAGTCCATTTATTACTCCAGCCCTGTTATCAATACCGCTTCACATTTTGATTGAAGTTTTATTAATGAATTCACTATCAATAAAAAAGAATGATTTATTGATAACTTTATTGAATATGGTGTTGTTTAAGTTGTTTTTAGCTTCATTCAAGATTTTACGATAAGAATAGCCAGCTAGTTCTAACTAGAATAGTATATTACATGCTGTAACTATAAAGTAATAAAGGGTTTGAAGTAATATATAATGGTGGAGGATTATTTTGAAATAAAATATATGCATGATTCTGGTGATAGTCCGTAAGAAAAATACGAATATTTTATAATTTTAATAGTTTTATCAGAAACTAATGATTATCTTACTCAACGATTCTTATGTAAGTCACAGAGGGCAACGAAGCATAGAAGCAACAGAAGTGGTGTCACGATTGTAGCAAGAATTAAGCCGGGGCCGATGTATGTGGACGGTGGAGTCGGGGGAGCAGTCCCAGAACACAACGACGACTCTGATTGTGGTGAGATATGAACAACATCGAGTGGTGGATGTTAGAAAATAACCAGCTTTAATCATCAACTGAACTGAATAAGCAAATTTATTATCAGTAAAAATAATAGGAACTACAATATAAAAGACTTGAACACGTATGATATTTGACCACGAAACATTATAGGCGAAAAAATTTAATGAAATGAAATAAATTAATGAAATATTGCCCATTTCGTAAATTGTTACTTACCATTAATTAAATAAATTACATATAACACAAAAAACACAGGTAATCAATCAATTACTCAAATCAGTCATGTCAACTGGTGACGGACCGGTCTGCAGCTTTGTCAGTCGTCCACCTCTGTGAGAGGTTCACCATTGTTTTGCTGCCACATTGATTATATTTCAATCATAAATTGAATAAAAGCTAAAGGCTATTGGTTATTTTTTACATTGTATGGGACTAGTTTACCTAAAGACTTTTATACTCTTTGGTCAACTTGGCTCTCGGTGATCACTGAAGTAGTGGATGAGCGTTAGGAAGGTCGTGCATGGTGACGTTGTGACGTGACTTACAGTCTGTTCGCCACCTGAGGCTCTAACTGTTATTGATGACGTCACAACACACATTGCGATAGCTTACAGTGACTAGTAGTGATCACTGAAGTAGTGGTTGAGCGTTAGGAAGGTCGTGCATGGTGACGTTGTGACGTGACTTACAGTCTGTTCGCCACCCGAGGCTCTAACTGTTATTGATGACGTCACAACACACATTGCGATAGCTTACAGTGACTAGTAGTGATAAATACGCGTGTAACAGTTCTGCTGTATCACTATGTCAAAGCAATGTGCATTCATGTTTCAAACAAAAAATGGTGGAGTAAAAGCTTTCAGCACTCCATTGTGAAATGCACAGTCACAATATTGATAGAACAGGTTGTATCCAATAGTGCGTATGTGTTTAACGTGAAGGTAATTTTTTTATATAAATAGTCGAATACTTAAACATTTAAATTACTAACTATGTTGTATATCTAAATCAAACAAAAACATTATATGCAGGTGTTTTACACGGATTGGAAAGTATCCTTAGTCTAATTATTGGAGTAGCTTCACAACTTGATATTTAAAAATCATTTGAACCTTAAGTTAGTATTTAAATAAGAATTTGTGATTTTCATTTTCCTTTCCACCATTAAATTAACCATTAAATAAGAAATTATTGACTATACAAAACACTCTTTTTGAGATAACAATGTGGAGTTTATGTATTTTCATGGAAAGTGAAGATGTTACATTCAGGCCTACGTACACTAAATATGGCTGATATTAAATTTAATTCAATTAATGAATGAATTAAAGGAATGATTGAATGAAAGGAGAGAATGGATGAAAGGAGTTTATTTTCCATAAAAATTACAAATATGAATACAATAGAATACATATTAAAAAAAAATAACCCCTTGAAAGTATATCTCCAGATAGGCTGCTTTAAAGTAATTTTGAAGTCCAGGGGGGGCAAAAATTTTAACCCCTGAGGCCCTAAAGCAATTTTGAAGTCCAGAGGGGCGGAGACCTAAAGTGCTTAAAAAACTATAATTGCAAAACCGTTTCTTAGTGAGTACCTATGAGTAAAGAGAATCGTCCATCAAATTTCAACCCCGGAGGCCCTAAAGCAATTTTGAAGTCCAGAGGGGCGGAGCCCTAAATTGCTTAACAAACTATATTTGCAAAAAAGTTTTTTTAGTGAGTACCCATGAGTAAAGAGAATCGTCCATCAATTTCAACCCCGGAGGCCCTAAAGTAGAGGTAAAGGTGGTATTATGAGCCCCTATTTTGTTTTTTTGTAATAATTTTGTTACAAACATATTTACACCCATTCTTTTTATAGTGTAATATAGAGTAAGGAGTTTCAAAATCAGTTTTGTTATTATTTGTTCGATAAAATTAAAGTTTCTGGACAAAAAATATAAATTTTTGAGTCAATACACTTTTTACAAAATTTCATTTGTGCTGGTAATATGAGCCCTTTATTTTAATAAGACAAACTTAAATGTAGGATGTTAAAAAATAGATAGTAAATGTATTTAAAGTGAAAAAACTAGTTTTATATGAATATAAGCGCAAATGCTTTTAATAGCGGTCATTTACAAAAATCACATGCGTATAGTCTCTGTCACACCCTGCGCACTCATTATGCGCCCACATTTCACACACTTTGCACTGCATCCAAAGCTCTCCTCTTTTATCTTCGGAGAACAGTGTTTCGCAGAAAGGGCAGACAGCGTCATCTTTTCCAGGGGTATCATTTAGGGGGCTTTTCAGGGGAATTTAGGGGGTTCATATACCAAGCACACATAGGGGCTCATAATACAACCCTCGCCATATTTGTAAAGAAATAGTCAAATGGCAACCTTGCATACTCTAAACTTAAACTTAATTTATGGTTTTGTAATCCTTAAACCTTGTTTGACAACGGGCATTTATTATAGAATATCTTTGTGAACTAGAATACAGGTTAATATGGAAATATGTACATCCCTTACAAAGTTGTTATCAACACTAGAAACGAAAAACACTTGTTGCCACTGACAGCCACATTGGAACAGAGCCAGACCACTCTAGCGGTGCTTCCTCTAACTATAACTATAGTTTTCGGTGGATCCCGCTAGATTGCAGACTATACTTAAGCTAATATGACGGGGGCTCATAATAAATACAGGGCCCATATTACCACCTTTACTAATTTTGAAGTCTAGTGGGGCGAAGCCCTAAAGAGCTTGAAAAACTATATTTTCAAAATCGTTTCTTAGTGAGTACCTATGAGCAAAAATAATCGTCCATGTCAAATTTCAACTCCAGAGGTCCTAAAGTAATTTTGATGCCCAGTGGGGCGGAGACCTAAAGTGCTTAAAAAACTTTATATGCAAAACAGTTTCATAGTGAGCACTTATGAGCAATGAGAGTCGTCCATCAAATTTCAACCCTGGTGGCCCTAAAGTAATTTTGTTTTTTCTAAAACCTGACACTGCACCATTGTATGCCCTCTGGGTCAAAGCCCTCAAACCATCCTTGAATACTGCTTAATAATGTCTGAAAGTTTCATTACGATCTGTTGAGTGGTTTCCGAGTCTATAGGCAACATACATATATATTTATATATATATATATATATATATATATATATATATATATATATATATACTTCTTCTTTTATAGATATAGATATCTATTTCCTGAAAACTTAAACAAAATTATATTTTAAAAAAAGGGTAAACATAAAAATAACAGAAAATAATACTTATAACAAATATTGTCTAATACAAGTTTTAGTTTCTATTTGACCAAATAGCAACAGAAAAAGTTCTGATGAAAAATACGTATTTATCTTTGAATTTAGTTTCGATCAATAATACCCATTATATGTTAAACAATTAATTACATTAACATTAGTGGCAGTTTAAAACTAAACACACCAGGTAATAGATTTAGTGGAGCAGATAATTTGAGCAAGAACTGAAGTAGTTGCAGAGCAATTACGCCTTTGATCATTCCACCGTACTTTTATCCTACTTCCTGCAGCTTTAAATTTATCTTAAGTTACACAGTTTAAAGTTTAATGATATCGCTGATAATACAATACTGGAAACAATTGTGGATTGAATTCATTGATTGAAATTTGAATGAAATGTAATTGTAAAAGTCTTCAAGATAGACAAATGATGTGCAGTCAAAGTAACTCTTAATTTTGAATTTCCTTTATAAATATATATTTTTGTCGGTAAGATCGATTCTAACCCAAGGTACTATACAGACAATACGTTCCGACGTACAATATTATACTAATACTAATAATATATAAAACATACTAATCAAATATACTAATAAATACAGTGTAGAATTTTTCAAATATATCCTTTCCAAATTTGATATTTTTACTATCCTTCAAGCTTAAAATAAGAATTTTTTATCAAGAATTAGATGAAACTTTTTAAATTACTCTGATAAATTAGGCGCAAAACAATACAAATTACTGAAAGTAGTCTAATTTTTACAAAGCTTACAAATTGCTATTCACCCAACAGTATGCAGCAATAACTATTCTGTTAGAAAATTTAAGATGTTATACAACAATGCCTAACAATATCGCTGATACAGAGAGCAAACTGTTTATTGAAAAGTGGTAACCAAAACCAATCTACAAAACGCTCACGCCGCAATGCCTGTATCAGAAAAAACCTTTAAGGTTATTTCCGAGAAGTGATTTTCAGATTGAATTGTGCTACTGTTCATCTCTTTCTCAGATGAAAGTGAGGAAAAGTAAGTCAATCTTCTCTTTATAAAATAAAGTAACGAAGTGTTTATACATTTTAAATACAATTTATTATTAGTATATAATGTTATTGTATAATTTATCTAGTTTTGGAGAATTTAATGAAATATAATCACAAACATTAAATTTATAAAATTTATATTTTCAATGTTAAATATACGAGAGGCAATGTATTTTATCCAACAGATGTAAACCAATTAAATGAACTAACTAAATGTTTGCAGCATTCTGGGTGATTTGCCGTAATCGCCGTATCTAAATCCTATCAATCCGACGAAATTCTTTATTTCAGTCAAATCAAGTATTACTGAAGACCATAATACATAAATATAATGAATGAACAGAAAGATGTAGAATTGAGTTGGCTAAAATAAGACATTATAACTTATAACACTTTCAGTTATGAATTAAATCCAATAATGAATTTTAGTTTTAAATAAAATCCAAAGTCAGTCTATAATTGGCATAAAAAACTTTAAATCAGTATCCGTCCTTTGGTGTCAAAATCCACCCACCGACAGGTAATAGACGGAATGCCTACCTTGAGCTGTAATAATTGTAAAAAATAAAATGATTCGAAATGCCTCATTTTAGATTACCTTAAAAATGTGTAGAGCCCTTGCTCTGTTACCCCCTCCTTTCTCGTCGTGTATGAGTCAAAGTAATTTAATATATTTACATACAAATTTATATGGTTCAACAATTTGGTTTTGAGGGTGAAATGCATTACGTTATGGTAACAATATTTAGAGAGTATTTAGCGCTAGAGTGTAATTAACGCGTTTATTAACATTATTGTTTACGTGGCTTTATTTAGATTACATACTTAGTTGCTGTCACAATATTTAAGAAGTATTAGGAAAATAGAAAGCGGTAAAAAATATAAAAAATGAATTGATGTAATGTGATGCTCATATAAAGATAGGTAGATACACGGCTCATATGCATGCGTAAGGCGCCGTATCCCCAGGCAAGTTTGAGAGGGTTGCCTCGCATTATAGTGGGATTACAGCGATAACCGTAACCCTCAAAGCCGCCAAACTTGTATTGGACACCAAACTTGACGAGGCTTCAGCCGATTAACATGTACTAAGAAGGTGATTATGAAAATCATTAGAAACTTTCTGAAACACAATTAGTAGCTTATGCAATGGTTATATTATGAAGGGCTTTAAGCGCAACATGTTTGATATTTATGTGTGGTATTTTACATCACTCAATCTTGTTTTAAGACTGAATACAATCGCTGCATACACCACTTTGTCAACTTAGTACGGCGTCGTTTTAAGTAACGTTTTGATTATTTATAAAATAGGCGGTCACCCATCTCATCTATACGTAGCTACACCCGAGGTCGCTTGGCCCAGTCGAGCTCCCTCACATTGGATCACACTCTTGAGGTTAGCTAACTGAAATATGGACCATCAGCCATGTAATTTTTTTTATTTTTTTATTTGGTTTAATAGTGAACATCTTTATGTTGTTACTTGCAATATCATTATCGTTGATTATTTTGACGATGGTTATAAATTTATTTAATGCGCTATGTTTACTTAATGAAGAGTCGCGTGTCAACCCATAATAAAATATAGCTTTATTGTTTCAAGTTTTGTTTTGAATACTGAATAAGAATTTATACCATGTAGTTATTTACCTAAAATTATAAGTATTTATTAAAATATTCAAGAGGAAAAAATGAAATTAAAATTTTGATTTATTATGCAAAAAAAGTTTAAGTAAATTTAAACTTCAAATGGTTTGCTAGTAAGAGTTGATAGTAAAAAAAGTAAAAAAATCAAACAGTATAAAAACAGTATATGACATTGATCTGAGGTGCTCTGGTGTAAGTTGATGAATCATTTTTAAATCCATCCACTCATACGTTAATATCTCATTAATCATTTTTAAACTGCTATGAATTCCGGACTAAAGTAGAATTTGTCTTTCCATAATCTTCACGACTCAATTATTGTCCAGTAATGATAATTTATTGAACCAGGATTTCCATGTATTTGTTTCAACATCTTTCATCAATTAACAAACACCAGAGAGGTTATATCGGTAGCAATATAAAGATTCTTCTTCACCCATTTGAATCAGTGAAACATGCCCAATATATATGCTTTTTGACCGTATTAAAAAATGTATTGCATAAACACGTTTTATTGTGATAAATGTTGGATTCATTGACCTGTTATAATACATATCAGTAGAAATAAGTTGTTTTCGTTTAAAAAAAGTCTTAAACGAATTGAAAATTTTGTTCTATTGCAGTAAAAATGTTTTTTTCAATTGTACTGCGGATTATATTTTTACATTCTCAAGATTCCACACAAATTTAAGGTTTGATAGCCATAATGTGATTATTCAAGAAAATTATTGAAATGTTTAGAAAAATTCGATTGAAAAGCTGCTTCTGAAGCAGTGGAATAAAATCAAATCAATTTATTTATTTCAAAATAAAATCAATTTGTTAAAAAAAAAATCCTTAAGATATTTACAAACGAACTTAAAAATAGTCCCACATGGGCCTTTATATGGGTCTGTGCGTAGGACAAATACTACTAGTCTGCTTTCCAGCCATAAACCAAAGATGATTATAATGGTCTCATTAAAAATAAAAAATAAATCCAAAACTGAGCTAAAATAAAAATTATTATGGTACTGAATTTGGTTTTCATTTTAAATTTTACTCGACAACATTAACCCAAACAGGTTTATTATACATTTGGTCATACCAGGTGTATTGTTCATATTAGTGCAGAAAATTGTTTTTTATAAGTATGACTCAACATAATATTTCAGATGCTATTCAAAACACAATTCAATTTTTACTTTAATGTAGCCGATTTGGTGGTCAAAGGTTAATGTTGAAAAGTACAATTGTGTTTACAGTATTACGATCAATTCCCGGGAATCGCCTTAAACGCTCTCTTGACAGTCGTTATTGCGGATTGGTTTTGTTACTACTTCATTCCCCGATTTATTCCGTTCAGTTTAGTTATATCTACTCTTTTAAAAGTGAGAATTCATAAATCAGGTTAGTAACAACATCTATTCTTCGTAAAAATAATTTAAATTGATAGCAAAAGGAACGACTAACATCAATTCGGGTTAATAGAATACTTTACCTCAAAAGATTGTGATTTTCTCATGTATAGGTTGTAATCATGGACATCTTTAAACAGTTTTGATTTCATGAAGCCAACAAATTAAATTCATATAGTCTCAGAAACATGAATGTAATCAAATTTACATAAGGTACTCGAAGCAACATAACCTTAACTCAGAATAACAATAACCTTATAGGGATATAGCCGGTTTGCTGACCAAGACCTAAATAATTTCACAACGCTACTTTTTATGTTTAGTATACCAATTTGTAAAAGTAATAAGTTTCCCGTTGTAAATTTCGGTTAAATACAAGGAAAATGACACAATAAACGTTTGAAGTAGGAAAAGATTATAACTTATATACTAGAAGGAAATTTATTAAATAAAAGTCTCCTATAAAATTGATTTGATATTTGCTACCTCTATTTATATAGTTTGTTTATAAAATTATTGTGATTTTTTTATTAATCAGAAATGAAAATTTCTGCTATTATTTATATCAAAAACACAACCAACATCACCCACTTTAAGCAAAGAATTGATTACACAATCAAACAGAAAAAACTTACATTTCTAACATTTTATTTTAGGGTTAAATAAAAATATTGAACATAATTTCGATAAAATAAAAAAATGTGGTAATTGTCAATCACTTATTTTTTGAAATTATTCGTTTCTTAAGGCTAACGAAAAACCAAAAATTAAACTATAAGAATATTTGTAAAACTATGATTGGTAAATTAAATTAATTCGTTATACATGTTATACTTGTAGTTTTTAATGATACAGTTCATTAAAAAATCAACTTAATATTTTTTAGATTTGTTACCGATATTTAAGATTAGTATTCAAGTATTGTATTGGTATAAGTTATGACGACACTGACAATTGAACTCTGTCCCACAACAAATGAATGTTTGCAGGGTTCGTTTATGCCTACATCACCGGCAATGTCTTCATTTTCCGCATGCCCGGCCCCCACCCTCCGCTTCCACAAATCAGATGAACGCTGGGGCGGAACGAAAAACGGAATCACAAAAAGGGGAGCTTTCATGCAAGACTATTGAGTTACGATTTAGCCATGCCTGTATTGACATTTGAAAAGTATTAAATAATTAAAAAATTCGAGTTTACCTTTAAGAATACTTCTTCAAAATTTGGTTTTTGGTTACTTAACCGAACAAGTATGAAACACTGTTGAAGAGAAGTCATAACTAGTGAGTTTTAAGTATTGTTATTTTTTATGCAACACCAACAAATAATGAACTCGTGTAATAAACCCTTGGTTACATAGGCTTCATCCTGGGGCTTTAAATAGTGACTTAAAATTCAACTACAGTAATTGAACGAATATCAACTTATGCAGAAAAAAATATTTAGGCTTATTATATAGAAAATGGACGGTCAATTATCCAAATACACTAAGTATCAATAAACTCCCATTTAAATAAGTGTAATATTAGATATAGAAGCGATTAGGTCAAGAGAATTTGGGAGAGTCGGTGACGTAGTGGTTTGAGTGCCAGACTTCTTGACCATGGCAGAGATGTCGTGGGTTCGGATCCTCGTTCTGCCAGTAAATTTTATCAGAAAAATTCAATGTACTGTAGAAGCTCACTCATTTACTTTGTCTAATATGATCCACTGACAGATCAATAGTTCTATGTGGACGGTGCAAAGCAAGGCAAAAATTATGCCAACCTCTTAAAGGCGAGATTTCTAGATTAAATATTGAAACATAACATTAGTCACAACGTGAATCCAGAGGTATAGGCTATGTTTTGTTGTTTGTCAAAAATAACTAAGCTACTGTATAAGTTTTCTGTAGGATGGGTTTCTGTAGATTATCCCACATACTATGAGTTCTCAGCTCCGTAATTCTGTCACTCGGAATCAAACAAAAACAGCTGACTTGAGCCCTTTCAATGAGGTACTATATCCCACAATTGATTGATTTTACTTCCGTAGTAATAGTAGTTTTCATCACTAGGAGCAAAAGTGGGTCTTTTTGGTGCGCAATCGTGTTTTAAAAACGAGGCGCAGCCAAGTTTTTAAAAACGATTAAGCATCAAAAAGACACTTTTGCTCCGAGTGATGAACAACGTTTTTTATCATAATGCGAAAGTTAGACTTTTGATCGTTAAAAATATTAAGTATAAAGTTGTATTTTCGAGGTTATATTTACAAAGTAAGTAATATGCAGGGTTTACATTTCTGTTTTTTTACAAACAATGCTTTTCATAACGTTTGAATTTCAAAATTCTGCTCCTCAACATTAATAAATCAATAGTAATATACTTGGCAAACAGCTGACTTTTCAGTACTAGGACCTAAAAAATTCTCCAGATGATTTTTCAGTCCTAGGACAGGAAAGAATCGGTTTTGGTACTATTAAGAGAACAAAAAACAGGCTGATTTCGTGCAGAATGATAAAAATAAATTTTTGTATTCACTAAAGGTCATATTACAAAAAAGTAAGGTATTTAATGGAAATCTTGCACCATTTGACATTAAGAAGAAATAACTATCGATAGAATACAGTATAGTTATGCCTTGTTGCCATAAAAGAGGTGATTATATCATGTATTATTATATAAATGATAACACTCAGTGATATACAGTAGTCTAAGAATAGCACGTTGATTGCAGTAAAGGCATAAATTTTACTGTACTTGTTATCAAAGTCTGCAGTTAGAATTTAACATTGTTTTCAAATATTTATTCTAATTAGCAAATTGGGGATTGGTTTAGCGTAAGGTGTAAGCAAGAACGTTTATTATAGCAAGTTTTTAATTAATAATTGGTAAAATAAATTTGTTCCATACATTAACCTGTCATAAAAAATGTTTATTAAAAATAACGCAATATTGTTAATTTAAACGACAATAATATAAACAACAGCAGTAATTTCAATCACTGTGGAAAAAATAATAATTCACCATTCTTTGCGTTTATGACTGGCTCCCATGTACATTACAGGGAATCCCTTGCTTTGAAAATTGAACCTCGTAAAAATATTTGCATATTATCAGAGGGGAGGGGTGGGGATCGCCATGTGCCCAGTGGAGGTACGCCTCCCAGCGGACCGATGCAACCGGGGATGTATTTAATGACTGGAGTCATGGAAATGTAAATACGGGCTGTGTTGGAGGGTGACTATTGTCAGTTATACGCGCAGTGAACACATGCTGCATGCTGGTGGGTAAGGTTGATTGGCTGCAACATTCAATGAAGCAGAGATACAATGCGGTTTCATATCCGTAGTATATTACAATATCTCACATCTGCCTATTTAATATCACATTTAGTTTTCATTAAATTTCTTACAGAAATCTTGGAGGCCTAAAAAGCCTCAGAGTCTTTTTAATAATCAATAATCTTGACGTACTATTGAAAACTACCTAAATTTAAGTATACTTTTGGGCTATTGTGTGATAAAAAACAAATGTTTGGATTAAAAACCAACTCATATACAATAAATATAAAAGCGACATTACATTCAGTAATACTTATTAAACTAGCAGCTTATTGTAGCAGAACTCCCATGTCATAATATTAAATTAGTGGTGACCATAGGGGATTAAAGTACTTCACCATGAAATATAACAGAATAGTAATTTATATTGATAATATTTTTGAAATTGTCGTCAGACCTATTACATATATAGAGATATGTACAATCCTGTATATTAACACACCCGTAATTTTGTCTGTTGTTAAGACCTACATTGATGAATTAAAAGATTTTTTTTATAAAAGATAGTCCTTGAGTTATGGTGACCAATTAATAGAATAATAATAAAGAAAAGTGAAATTAACAACAAAGAAAAATAATCGTTAGGATACTCCGCACCTTTTCACGGTTAACACACTTTTAACAGTATTCACAACTACCATCTATTTTAAAAATAATTTGACTACCTGGATTGTCTAAAAGTTAAATGAACATTGAAGCTCCTGTCAGATTTTTTTATTTTTAGCTTTACCAAATTTTAACACATTGTCTTACAAATTAATTTTACTCACTGTCAATATACAGCTCTCCTAAATAAAACATTTATGGGGGTTTTATATATAATATATGTCATTTTATGTCATGAAATTAAAGTTCATAACATTTTACAATACACTCCTACAACTGCTAAGCCTTATTACAGTATCCTAGTGTGTATATTGCCTAAGATATTACAATAAATATTAAACATGTATTCATGTCACTGTAAAGTACTGTTTTGAATTATTCACATTTTTATGGCACTTATAAAAATGAACTCATTATTATAGATGACTCACACATTTGTATTTTATTATAATACATCTATAAATGCAAGTAAAATAGCCCGTGCTTGGTATCCTTCTCTATGCCATGAATCTAAAAATATTGTTATAATAAAAAGCCCAAACCGGGGATTGGGGGTTTTCAAATTTGGGAATCGCCAACTCACGTCATTGTACTATGTACTGCGATCTGAACTGCGGTACCTATTAAATTATAAATATAAAATGTATGATAACATAAAATAATGAAATAAAATTACCTTTTCCAATCAGTGGTTGTCAAAAGACGACATGTTTCGTTCCTTAGAACTTCATCAGGTCCGTAGTATGCAACTACCACATAGTCCAATGTATTATTACATTGTAATACATTGTTATTGTTGTTTGTCAAATGGTTCAATAAAAAGTTGTCCCAGTCACTTAAACTACAAGTTGGCATAGGGATAAACTTAATACAAATGAATAAAACTGATTAAAATTGTACTTTGGATGGCCAGCACCTCACTCTACCACTAACTAGATAAGGCTTATTATCTAGTTATTATCTGGGCTTATTATCTTGTTGGTGACCAGATAGTGAGGTGCTGACCAGCCCAAGTACAGTTTTAATGAGCTTTATTCAGTTTGATTAATTTTATCACTATGACAACTTGTAGTTTTAGTGACTGGGACAACTTTTTATTGAATCATTTGACAAACCACAATATATCACATTAGACCACATTAGAATATGTGGTAGTTGCATACTATAGACCTAATGAAGTTCTAAGAACGAAACATGTCGTATTTTGACAACCACTGATTGGACAAGGTAATTTTATTTCATTACTAATATATTCCAATCCAGGTTCACAATTAATACTACAACATAAAAGTACATTTTTTTAATTTTAAATGAGCAAATTACTTAAAATTTAGACTAAGCCTGGTTTTAGAATACATATTTTATTATTTTAACTACAATATGATCAAACATTAATGTAAGTAAAATAATTTTTAAAGCTTATATTGTAACAAAATTTTGTATGGCACCTTCTATGTACCTTCTCTTTGAATTAGTTCAAATTTTTAAAAAAATTTAAAAGTTTTTTTAAAGTAAAATATTTTTTATTTCAATGGTTATTTTAAATAAATAACTTTGTTAAACTTAGGATTAACTGTGTTTTATTGTTGAAGATATTACGGAGGATCCGGATATTGTTGGAAATATATTTCCAAAATTAGGCCCTATATGCTGAAAAATAAGGATTTTGCAATATAAGTGTAGAATTCTGGGAAATTTGAAAATTACCTTTGTTTGCCACGATTTTTAAATGCAAAGCTTTAACACGTTTTGTGTCTCTTTTGTTACTTTAACTTCATTTCACTCTGAATATATAGGAGAAAAGGGGGATGGATGTTCCTGATTAAGTATTTCATTTGAGTACAACAATTAAAACAATGTCAAAAGTAGTCTGTATGGTAATGCAGCAATTTTCAGTTCATTCCAGTGGTGTGCTGTGGATTCTCTCAGCGGCAGTTGCCAATTATAAGGCCCATTTACATCCGGGTGGTTTTCATCAGCTGCTGCCGATTTACTGAGGTAAAAAGATAGCTTGTAAATATATTATTTATTGGGCCCGTAAATACCGGGTAGTTTTTAAGGTGTCTATTTATTTGAAATGAGTTTTATCGTTTATAACAATATTTATCAATCAAGCTATTATGCAATTTGATCAACTAAAAGATAAATAAGTTTAAAAGATTGACAAAATTTTTGTGTGAACAATATTGTGTTTAACCTATACTGTTTATTTTACTATTTTGTATATACAACAGTGAACATTTTTCATTGCTTTCATTTGCTATTTGCCAATGATCATGACGTTGTAGTTTTCTGCTCTGTTTGCTAAAACTACTATAAATTAGCTAGTACTTTAAATGGATCACCTTGAGCAGTTCACAAATAAAATAAAAAAAGTTATATAAAATTGCCTTTAATATTTTTTTTTTTTACGGAGTTATAAAATATTCACTCCAAGTTTTAATACGTTTCTTATTATCGAGAGTGCATGAAATAAGTATATTCTTTTATTATACAGGGTGGAAAAAAGTCTAGAAACGATATATTACCTTAAAAAGTTTTAAAGTAATGAAACTAAAACTTTGCAAATTGATTTTGAGTGACAGTCTACATCCTCAAGTGCATATGTCCTTGTACCTTCAAAGGGGGTGGGTACACAAGAAGGCAGAAGAAAATCTTAAATGTAAGCATAGGTCAATATATATGTACATCTAATTAAAGGTCTCTAAGAATTAAAAAAAACAATGCCACAAATCCGACCTCAAAAGGATGAGAGAGTCGAAAATGGCCGGCGATCCAACTTTGCATTAAAATAATATTGCTGAAAAACAAAAAATACAATAACTCCCGATACACTCGACCTTTTGAGGTCGGGTTTGTGGCAAATTGTTCAGAATTCAAAGCCCATTAAAATTTTATTATATCAATTCTATGTTTGATCGCCTGCCATTTTTTACTTGATCATCCTTTTGAGGTCGGGGTTGCGGCATTGTTATCTATTCTTAGAGACCTTTATTTTATGTACATATTGACCTATGCTAACATTTAAGATTTTCTTCTGACTCCTTGTGTACCGTCTTCTTTTTGACGTCCAAGGACAATAAGTACTTTAGGGAGTAGACTTTGTCACTCAAAATCAATTTGCAAAGTTTTAGTTTTATTACTCTAATACTTTTAAAGATATTATATAGTTTTCAGACTTTTTTCCCATCCTGTATAGGATTATTTAGTTTTCTAAAATTAAATGAACTTTTTAAGAGTTCATTGTTATAAAACGTTAAACTGTAGTAGTATAATGGCATTGCACTTGATAACAATAATTATACCCGTAAATCTGGTGCAACATTTTATTACACTGCTATCTTTAAATTACTGCAAACCTTTTAAATTGCGCTGTGGCGATTTTAATAAAAATAAAATGGTTTTTGAACAACTTAGAGAGTGTATCTTTTAAAATACTTATTACTTATTCGGTTTTGTTATTATAAAATTTTAATAAAAACAAATAAATACTGGGAAAGTTTTTGCTCAAACGTAAATGGGATGTGCCGGGGGCAGATGTATGAGAGGGACGGAGTCAGTGACAGTTTGGATCACAACAATGACTCTGATTGTGGCGAGAGAGATGAAAAGGAATGAAGGAGAGAAGAAAACAATTCTACGTGCAATATTTTAATAATATTTCATGCGACCTCAACCACCGTGAAACATTAGCAAAACATGATTATTTTGTGATAATATTGCAAAAAATATGTAAAATATATACAAATTATAATTATGATAAAAACTGTTCCAAATCATTTTAGTTCATATATTTGACGTCTTAAGAGAATGCCAATCATGAATTTGAAGTTCGATTAATCGGACATACAGTTTAAACAGTTCGTAGTCTGTCTACCGCATTCTTGTACAGTAATTTGCAGCCTTTAAACAATCGATTATTTCTCGTAAAACAATACTTAAAATTAATGTCCGGATGTCTGTAATATTTATTTGACATTGCTGTGAGTAAGGCTACAGGACACAGTTTTTTTTAATATTCTACTGGTATTGGATAAATTCATAGTTAATTTTAACTGGTAAATTCTAAATACTAAATCAAATGTAATTTCTTACTTGATAATTTCAGCCGTACGCCAGGACTGCAATATCTTTGACGATACAATTGAAATACGCATAGGACGGACAAGAATTTGGTAGTGTAAGAGAATAAATATTTTAGTTCATTAAATTAATATTGTTGGAAACTAAGTGGTCTTGTATTATGAATTAATTTTCTTTGAAAATATATATTATATTGCTCAAAACATAGGTAATGTTTAGTCTGATACCTGCTTTAATTCAGTAAACAAATTAGGTTTTTTTTTACGTTGAATAAATTTAGGAAAAACGGTGTTTTGTGGTCAAAAAAGCGATGTGATTAATCACTAAAAAATACATTCCTTACTAATTGGCATTCCTACAATTGTATAGATGCTTCATATTCATTATGCCCACTTTAGCCTAGACTGCCTAGACCTTAAAAACCAAAAAACTTTAACAATAAACAAAATTTATATGAATGGAAAAAACATGTTAATTTTTTTTATAAATTGTGAACTACATTTAAGGAATACATTATGCTAGGTTGTAAAAATTAAAACAGGAAATAAATAAATAAAAACATTTTTTTCCAATGATTTAGTTTTATTTCAGATTGGCTAAACCTAAAACTTAAAAATATTTCATTTGTATATCACAATTGAATTTTATATCAGAAAAAATAACAATTATGGAATTGAAATGCCGTAAATCTATACCGTATATGTATGAAAAGTGGCAGAAATATTTATATTATATTAAAGGATTTCAATAATACGATATTCAACACAGGCCTGCATTGAGATAGGAAACTCACTTTTCAGGATCAGAAGTGATAGGATAATCGAAATGCATCAAGATTTTATTCACTCCCGAGATTCCTTTACTATCGCTCCTGGGTTAAAAAAAAAATAAAATTGTATTTATATTCAAAGTCACTGTAACGTAACAACGAGCTCTTAATCTTCTTTGTTAAACATTTCGATATTTGATTGAAGACCAGACTTAGAGGGAGCTGAGAACAATGTATAAAACATAATAGGTTATTTGCAGTCTTTATAAAAGGAGAGTAAAACACCGATTTAAACGAGTAATATTATATTATATCAAACGAATTTATAAAATAGTTTCCGAGTCCATCCGGCGGTTCTCTTAGACCGATTTCCATGGTTTATGTCTTAAATTAAAGGTACCTATTCAGTTGTGCACAACATGCAGATGACGCAACGAACATTGCCATACTTTCACCTTTCACGTAACTCAAGCTATACTCAAAAGAAATTCCTTAACATGTATTCCTTATGGGAATTTCATTTTTGTAGACATGTTTTTAAGATTGTTTTTCATATAGTTCCAAATACGGAACATATCATGTTTTGGTCTAAGAACACTCAGTGAAAAACGCTCTTTCATTTGAGGTATAACCGTTTAAAGTGGACGAGTCTGAGGCGAGTTACGCCCACACAAACAACGTATTTTTTTAAATTTTGAAAAAAATAGATGCTTGAATTTTCTATTTTAACATATATTTAATGAACATGTGTTTAATGGTTCTTTAAATTTTACAATCTTTTGTGTGTCTTTATAATTAATTTTTTATTTAATATTTGTTTACTTTACAGTTTTTTTTATTTTTTATTTTATTTTTATTAACATTTCAGCTATTTTTGTGATCCATGATAAATAACAATTGTGTAGATGTTTCAATTAATTAGGTCTATTGTTGTTTTGTAACTTAATTTTTATTTATCAATCATTTAATTTAGTTTTACATTAAGATCGGTAGGTTTAGCTATGATGGTTCATGGTAAAAAAATTGTGATATGTGGAAAAGTGAAAAACGGAAGGCAGAAAGTGCAAAGCAGTCTCCGAGCGGTATCTAATCTAATAAATGATTCTAAATCAACAACAAGTAACAAAAAAAGAAAAAAATATCTATGAATATTATTTTTTAAGACGATTCTTTTTATGTAAACAATTTCAAATTATTACAATCAAAGGGAATGGTAAACTGTGTTTTATAAGCTACTGACTTCCACCCTCTACAAGTGAAGATGAAGAGTATCTCAAGTACAAGTGAAGGTAGACATTATGAAGTTTAATCAATTGTATTGTTAATTATGTAAATGAATAAATTTAAGTTGAACTTGCCATTATAGTTTCCTGAAGAAAAAGGACATATCCGCAAGTGTTAACAGTTACTGGTATACGTTAGTTGAAAATATAGAAGAAAATCATCCATCAACTGATTATGGGGTTTAAATTAAAGTGGTTGTTCCTAAAAGTTGGCGTGAGACTGATTCCTCCACATAAGCGAAAGAAGGGTCGAAGTTATGGGGAAAAGTAAAGATAAAACTATTACAGTTTAAATGGCTTAATTCTGAAGGCAAAGTATCAAAATCTAAAACAGTCATTTATATCATATTCGTAATTTTTTCGCATATATAAGAATGATACACTTTTCATGTGAAAGATAAAGTCAGCTCATGTATGATGACTTACAGTGTCGTATGACCTATCCACCACCTGAGACTAACAGTCTGTTATTGATGCCGTCAAAAATTACATGCTGTGCCATCACATCCTGTTTATGACTTCATAAATCAAACTAAACCTAAGTACATATCACTACCAGAGCTTCGTATAAGACAAAGCAGTCCTCATGGAGGAGGCAGTTCCCAACACTCAGCGTGACCAAGTACGACTTGTTAATTATGATGGGTAAATAGAGTACCACACACAAATATAGAAAGTTTAGTAACATACATGAATTAGTGCAGGTAAAAAAATACCTTAACAATACATCAAGATATTTTGTACGAATTTACGTCACCAAATCATAATATTTCGTTCGATAGTATTAATATTAATAATTTTTACTTAAAATACAATTAGCTCAGTGAGAGTTTATTTAATCTTCGTGTCGAACAAAGTATAAAAGAAAGAGCATAATGTCATCATGAAGTAGGAATACCTCGGCCGGAACATGTAGCAGCATTTCATGCACCGCTGGTTGCAGGTTTTGTCAACTTTATTGTATCAAGGTTTACATGAAGTAGGGAATGAAGTTATGAATAAATCCATATTTAATATGTCCGCATTATTTATACTTTACACGAGATAAAATGTATTCAAAAATGTAAACATCATGTTTGTTTGTTTTGCTATATGTTTTACATTGTAGATGTCATAGTCGTACATTTTAGAAAAAAAGCATAACTATACTGAAACACCTGGAACACTTATTGTATAAACTTAAACATTTAATTTAGAACGTACGTTTTATACATAGAAAAACTTGGTTAGAAGGAAAAAGAATACTCGTCTTAAATACGTTTCATACAAAAAATTTACAAATGCGAGTTTTCTATGTCACCTTACAAACTGGGCTGACTTAATTTTAATCATTAAGAATGTAATACTTCTCTTTGTAAAGACATAGAAAAAGTGACCTCATAAAAGTAAATTACATGAAGCGGTTTTATGAGCAGGGTTGTAAATGGCCTTATACATAAGTTAATAAACTGGGCGGCGACCGTGCCCCTAATCTGCATTTTAATAACTCAGTCCAAACATGTTTACATGCAATACTTCGTGTAACTTTTATTAGGTATCACCAATTCAAATCTTTCCCAGTATAAATATGAATTCTGAAAATACTCCCCTAAAGCAATCCTTATTTCCACGACTCATTGATTTTCACGAACCGTATGTATAATATACTATTAGTAAAATAGTTAACCATAAAACTAACATTTGAAGAATAAAATGTTTTTAGATTTTAAAGTTGGTCCTTTACATTGTGTAACCATACTTTAAGGGTGCGCTCTACCTCGGCGTCAAGTTCGTCGAACTATACTGTTAACTCCCGCTATGCGCGGAATGTTATATTTTGGATAATATGTGACGGTTGATTTAAAATGATGTTACTTTCATGTTTTTTTTTTTTTTTTTTTTTTTGCTTCATTGCGAAATCGATCGGTGGTCTAATAGCGATGTTTTTGAAATTGCAGAGCTTTCGAATCTCCCTTCTTTCTTCGTTATCTTTAAACTGTTTACCAATCTTATTGCAGATTTTTGTTCTTAAGATTATATTATACCCACGTAGAATTTTACTTTCTCTAGAGAAAATGTTTTTAAAGCGTTAAAACTTAATACACAAACGCTTATTTCAACATTATTAACAAGCACCACGCCTCGTAATTTAAATTAATATCGAAATTTTAATATTATAGCGGTGTAAAAAACTATATTAAGAATAAAACCAAGATATTTTAAATTGGTTTACAACTGGGGCGACCAACACAGAGTTTCTAAACCCTTGCATCCGCGCGCGGCAGATGGGGACAGCGTCTGTTGAGTCTCCACCAGCTGCCAGCCAGTCTTCAGATTAAGTTGTGCATCTACATGAAATTAATGCGATCTCTGATTGAAGCAATATCGGTTACAAACTTAAGTCTGAAAGTACATAATAAAATAGAAAATAATAAAAATAAGGGTAAAAATAACCAATACTTTTGAGGTTTTCCAGGATTTTTCAATCAAGTATCCCTATATAATACACTGATATTCGAAGATAAATGGATAAATTGCCTAGCACGACACCTTAGAGGTACCTTCTAGGATCTGAATTAGGTTCAATGAAGAACTGAAATTTCTAAATAAATCGTCACTAAATAAGGGTAAACGAACAATTCTAAAAAACTGCATCGTTTGAATATTTTAAATATAAGTTTTTTTCTGAAGAAGAAATGGAATAATTCACGTCTCGATTCACTTTCAATTCCAGTTGCAATAATGATGAAAAGCCGGAGTATTTTATCTGGAAATCACTTCTCAGCAATAACCTTAAACGCTCCCCTGGCTGTCGTTGGCGCAGATTGGTTTTGTTACGACTCGCCGATAAATGGCTCGGTCTCTTTATCAATACTCGTAAACACAAGTGCTTCGAGTAATCAATGGCACGCACTCTCACTGTTACACTGTCTATCGTGTTATAATAACATAACGACACAGCCTCATTCCCTTAGTTAATAATGTGGGATCAAATATTGGGAATTAGTTAATACTTAGTTCTCAATAATATGTGCTAAAGGGGAATAAAGAGTATATTTTGGGAGAGTAAACTATTCAGTGATTCTTTTTTTTATAAGTAAACGTTATTTTACCAATGATTGTTTAATTGAAGAAACAAAATAAACCTGGTTTATTATTTTATTATTTTTTTACAAGTATCACTGTTTAATTTCAAAATCTATCTGTAATCGATCAAAGATTTTCATTTTCTTTTCAGTGGAAAACAAGAATATGCTTATTTTTATTATTATTATTATTATTTTTTAGAAACTTAAACTACTTCTTCACCTTGATGTACACGAATACAAGCGTTCTGGAATGGATTTCAAAAAAAGATATTAGTTTTTACCTACTAAAATTGTAATATAAAAAAAATCCATACACAATTTAAGGTTTAATGGTATGTAAGACTTGTTGCATTTACTTCTCGTTACAATATAGTAAAAATTAATTATTTGTAAATAATCAAAAGATAGAGTTGAGCCAATATTAATTTATGTATATATTTTTCTCGAAGTTAATATTTTGTTTTTACTTCTGTACACAAATCAAGTTAACTACTGTACTATCTTATCCAAATATATATTTTTTAATGATTTATATATATTTATGTCGATAATTTACAATCAACAGGCATATTGAAATAAATTATAAATTCTGTTAAACGTAGGTCTATTTTGGTTTGCTTCTCCAAAAACGCAACCATATTGTGGTTCAAGGAACAGAACATCATTTTGCGCATCGTTGGTCGGGGATAAGGTTGACGTTATTATCGTAAGTCATGTCCTGGATTTGCGCGGCTTGTTTTCATAACTTTATCTTGCTGGGAAGAATACCATACCCGATATCTAGTACTATTTTTTATGAAAATCAAATATTAATTGTACAAAGCGTTACAGTAATGTAGTAAAACATATGTGTAATGTAAAAAAACAAACCAATTAATTATAAGAATGTGATTCAAACATTCTTTTCTTTAACATATCGATTGCTGCAACATATTTTTACGATAAATTTTAACGTGTTTTTTCATTAAGATCCAACCATCTCATTTTGGTGGGCATGTTATGTTGACTTTTATGACAAAGAAAAACATTCTTGATATACAAATTTCTCATTATGAAAGTGAAATTTCTAAAATAGTATATTTCATTACAAAGGCCGAAAATGGGGTTTTGGTGGCCTCAAGATCGGGTTTCAAATTCATGGCAATGACGTTAAATTCGTTAAATTCATTCTAACTTCATCAACTCTCAGCCACTCTTTATTAAAGGTGGTATGATGAAAAATACTTTTCACAATTCGTGCAAGAAGTTCACACGTGCTATAAGTGCTCGATCGAACTCGTTCATGCACCAGTAACGACCTCTCCCCGGACTAGTTATGAGGTATACCATTTAAAAAGTATTTCTAATAACTAATATACTTCTTGCTATAGTTTAAGCAATCAATTTAATTTTGGACTATTTCACATGTCGATGCTAGAAATTTTATTTGAGTTCTAAGTTAATTACACCCCAACAATCAAATATTATGATTATCAGCAATCACACATAACTACCCTTATTTGCAGCTGTGATATACATCGCAATATTATATTTATGGACAAATTATTATTTACATATTGATGGTTTACCCTTTATTAAAAAACTGCACGATTCGTCCCGGAATCAACAAAAATACATGAACAGTTAGTTATACGTACTGTAAAACATCAATTTAATGCTTCAATACGTTTTACGATATTGTCAATAAAACTGTTGTTGGAATGTCAGCGAGATTCAGCTATCAGAGGCATTTACGATTTGTTGTTGCTACAGTCCTACATAATTCCAAACATTTTTAGTTATCTACTTTTTATGTCTGTAAATTAATTGCTGAATTGATCTCATACTTACAATAATATCATGATTGTAGCCAATATAATAATGTAATTACATATCAGAGAAAATAAATTTAATTAATATTTTTGAAACATTGTTAGTTAATGATTCTATTGTTTGAAATTTATTTTCTGAAATTAAACTTAATCATAACTAAAATCGTCAACAACAATAATAAATTATAATCGTATGATAAACTGAATGAAATTTACATAAGTTAAATTACACTTAGTAAAATAAAATCATATTTAAACCTCACCACATGTTAAACTTATTCAAGTACGATGACAAAATACATAGAATTAAATAGGTTAATGGCGCATTTCTTGTAAATATCAATTGTCCTAAATTGCCAATTATTTGTCTTGTAACTGACAAACATCTCAAACAAAACTTAAACTATGAAATATTGATAAAAATGTAATTTTTCACATCATTGTTCTATAATTAGTTGAAATGATATAAAATATATTTCAAATAATAAAGCAGATAAACTAGAATCTAAAAATGAATAATGTGTTAGGGAAAATGTGTATTTCAAACTTTATCAATCAGCATTATTGGCATTATAATTGAGATTAGTTGAGTTTATTTCAATTTTTGAATGACAAAAGAATCTGAAACTAAATTTGTATTAAAACTCAATTGCTGCACCGATTGTAATGCTGATGCATAACAGACGTAATTATGGTTGATAGCTGCTACTGGCATCTGGCTAAGATCAATTAGTCATTAGGTACTCAACACCAGTCAAACTTGCACTATACAAGTATCTGGAGTTTACGTTACCTACCATCATGGGTTTCGTTTGGAGTTACGTCGTGTTTAGTGAGTCTTATGTATGTGAAACAAAACGACAAAAATATTCCTTATTAAGAATGTTGTAAGTATATAAATATACCAAATTATTGAGAAAAAAATCACATTGTTATACTCTCACTTATAGTGTTTAGAAATGCCAATCATTCTCAAAATCGTCTTGTTAAAATTGCCGAATGTGCAATTTTTCAAATTTTAACTGTATTTTAGGTTGGATTTTAAAAGCTAATACGTAAATATCAATCAGAAATTTAAATTTAACTGAGAAATAATTTTATCTAATCCTATTCAGAAAAACTTACTCTTTCTTCCAAAAAAGACATTATAAAATTCTGTTACCTACAAAATATCAATTAATTTTAAAATCGCAGGACAAAATGACATACAGTGCAATGTATGACTAAACATGATAGGTATTTGGAACATAAGAAGTCAAACTTCAACGAAGAATATTCGTGGAAGTGCCGAAAATTAATTTATCGAAGAAACTCTTAGAACTGTGGAACAAAATATTTAATTAATATTTTACTGCAGTGTTCATGACACTTTTTGTTGTGGGTACTTAAGAATAGTCTGCGGCTCTTTATTACTTTGGATTCAATCATGTTTTTAATATTTCATATAACATAAAATAATAATAATAATAATAAAATAAAAATACTTTATGGAACCGAAGTTAAAATGTAAAATTTAAAGCATCCTAATAAAGTAAAACAAATAGTGGTACTTAAATACGTGTAGTGAATTTAATACATAATTTTCTTTCCAAATACTACAACGTCTAAAATTAAACAAATACACAGAATGTAGGTCTATTAACGAGTATTAAGATTTTATAAACCGAAATATGAATAATTCCTTAATTATTCTTTAAAAAAAATCCATATCAAACAAAGCTCAATAAGTTAGAAGGCAATGGCCTAGGGATGTATTTTGATGAACTATAAACTATCAATTTAATGCTTCTATACATTTTACGATCATGTCAATAAAACTGTTGTCACAACTGTCGAGAGATTTATCCATACGATGACATTTACGATTTGTTTTTGTTACAAGTCTGTTTGTGCTTTAATAGGTAGGTAGTAATAAAGCTACATATTAATATTCTATTATAATGATAAACATATGTTAAAATAGTATAACATTTTTTCGCCAAAGGTCTGGCTTCAATCGAAAAACTACATAAAAGAGATGGAAATGATTTGCTCGTACAAACAGTGCTTCTATTAGAGCATATTATACGATTTGTAAGAAAAAATTGGAATACGGATTCCTTCAAATTGAACGGTTTTTTATTGTAGTGATTACACTGAGAGAGAGAGCTACAAACTTGTTGAATGATTTTACTATCTCTGTGTGCTTATGAATTTTTTTACCGGTGAATGTAATTGGATTACAATTAGGGTAAATTAGTATGCTCGTGAGGGGGGAAAGATGGGATAGGTGTTTGGAAGGTCCTTCAATTCATATTAATCGAGATAAGTGAGTTGGCTATGACAATTGCTGTGGACTGGTGTAAAGAAGCACTAAAATACCAATAACTGGAAAGTAGGCTTCTACAGTGCTATCGGTTAAAAGTGTGTTAAAGAAGAATTTTGTTACGAGTTGAAATCTTTTTATATTTTAAAGTTTTATTACACATAAAACAACCAAATAAATAAAAAAATTTAACATATTGTATTTATTTTGTGAGGCATTAAACGCACATATCTAATATTTGAAGTAAGTTACCTTTTACCTTCAATTTTGCCTCATAAACCCTCTAACAGGGCTTGAGACCACAGCCTTTAGAATTACATAGGTCTGTACATAAGTCTTAATAAAGTGAAAATCTCCTCAGTATCAGTAAAAACAGAAGAATTGACTTCAAAATGTCGTAATCATTGTATATATATAAATCATTCCTGGTTTTAATGGCGAATACATTTATAACGCAATTAGGTGTAGGTATTTATTTAGGTGAAACTATTTAGCAGTGTCTCATATTGGTGGGTGTTCCTGAATTATGCAGTGCTGATGCATAACATACCTAATTGGTGTTGATGCACCAACATTCCCTGACATCTGGGGTGATTATAGTCATCAGCTGCTAAAATACCGACCTTCAAGCTGCAGTCCTAGAAGCAGTTGACGGTTGAAATGTAAATATAATAATAGAACATTTTTTTCATACATTTCTTCAAAGAAGGTTTGTATACATTCTTAAGTTTGTCCGTCCAGTAGAACATATCCTATTAATGAATTTTTTGTTTTAATACATGTATTTTACTAAATATGTATAATGAAATATTTTCATTTTTAATACTTAAAAATTTTAAGGGATTATAATTTAGGTAAGCAAAGGCTAAACGTGTAATTTTCAATTCCTTAGTTTGTTTGAAATATCTAAAAATGTACAAATTAAATAAATTATTTTGAGCAGATTATAAGTGTCATTAAATTTGCAGCCTCCCTTAAATTGGAAAACACCACAAGTATACTTATTGCATTTGTGTACATTTTAAAATGAATTTTTACTATCATTTACAATTACGAGTTTCTAGCAGATATTAAAATGTAAATTTTCATTTGTAGGTAGGAGAGCTTGTTATTTATATGACAAATACATGAAAATCAATACAGTAGTAAATAATGCTTTGGACTAATTATGGTAAACAATAATTTAACCCCCGTTCTTATTGGCTTAAGGGCTAAGCTACGACCAACCAGTCATATTTATTACGGCCATTAGCCATTAGGTGTGTCCGAGCCATTTAGCAGGGGGTCGCAGTTATTATGAATCAATAAAGGCCAGCGCCCTTTATTCAAATTGTTGTTTTTTCAATTATTTTTCCTAGGCAAGTCACATTTTCAATCTGTTCGGTATCATATTGGACATTCGAGTAAATTATAAATACTTAAATTAGAAACATTTTGTTCCTTTGTACTTTAAGGCCACAAAACAATTTAGTATAATGTATTTTTATTATTCATAAACGTGTCTGATAAACGTATCAGATTAATAAACTAATTATTATCTATCACTTTGTGTATCAAGGGAATGATAATTTTAATTATTTTGACATAGCTTAAGTACTTAGCCATTTTTGTACAACAGTACAGTTAAAACCCAGGAAATATACTCAATGTTAACTGGTGTTTTTATGGAGTTTGGTGTGTGTCGAGTTTCTCGAAGCTGACATTACATCCTCCGTCTACTCGACCAGACCAACATGGCTCCTGGTGACTATCAAACACTCAAAACGGTCGCTTCATATGGGACCTCGTTGAATGGCATGAAATGCCCATTGAACATTGTGGTATTGGCAACCAATGATGGTTGTATTGTATCAAAGAGAAAAGGTCGCAATAGCGGTCGTGTTCCAAATTCGGTGTAATGTATGACGAAAACACCTCAAAAAGCGGTTAGCGAGTTAATTAAGCTGTCAAGTTATTCCAAGAGACGATTTATCGCATAGATGGTGGTGCTTAACTGTAAACTAAAGCAATAACGAAAAGTTTCTTCCGTAAAAGACAAAATATTAAAAAAAAAAAAAAAGTCGTAATAGGGTTCAAAGCACCTCTACAAAATTCGAAAATTGTGTAAAAACAATAGAAACAGATACAAAATATTTAAATAACAATATAAGTACCGATACATTTGAGTGTCAAATGTAAATAGCACAAATAAATAGTAATAATAATATAATATTGCAATTGGTATACAAATGTATACATAGTAATTGAAAAAAGTTACAATTAATAATTTAGAAAACTTATAATGTCCAAAATTTTTGTACTAAACATTCTTGAACTCAATACAGTGATTTTTTATACAAAATATCTTTAATGTTCTTATTAAGTGTTTTCCCTCTCTGGTAATCTCTGGTAATTACGCCACTAAAGATCGTCCAGATTTTTATTTTTTTTTTATTTATTTTTTTGTGTCTATTTACGTCAATATCATTTTTAATGATTTGACGGGGAACGATCCAAACCCCAGTCTTGTTACTATCTAACATCGACTAGAAGTTGAAAAGCATCATTAATTAATAGCCCAATGACAAATGACAATTGGGTCCTTAATCGAACCTTTTAAAAAGCTACGAACTTTTCTCAGGATCGAACCGGCAACCTTTGGATTCAAAGGCGAGCACTATAACCACTCAGCTACCCAGCCAGTTAACTGATTTAATATATTTTATATTTTACTGGTAGTCGTATTTCCAATATTGCTTTATCTTCCTATGTTCAAAACCATTTATTAGAAAACAAAAAGTTACATAAAAAAGTATAAGCAATTTTAAATTTTCCCAATAAAACTTGATTACCATTTGTTGGAAAATGTCATGCAATTCAATGAAATTGAATAAGAAGAGTCATTCCGTTTCATGAAGTCTTCACAATACAGTATATTAAACACAAAATATCCTAACAGTAGTTAAATTTGTTTAGCTTAAAACAAATTTAAAAAAATATATCCGATTGACGTAAATATTTACGATCGTTTTTAATTGATTTAGTGAAAAATATACATAAGATTAACGGAGTTGTAAATATTTTTTATTTTTATTTCAAACAATTAATGTTTTTCCAAGATTAATCATGCAGTGTGGTATATTTTAGAAGACTACAATTAACAAGCTAACGAGTTGATGGAAACAGTTTCCAAGTTGGCAGTAATGAAAGTAATTCCATCATCAAAACACATGAGATATTTTCATCGTAGTTTGGAAATTGTATTTACTCTTAATGTCTTCACAAAAGCATGGACTTGATAGTTTCATCACTGTTTCAAAATTCATCATTTAACTTTAGAGCTTTTGTTGTTTTTTAACGGCTAACTACTTTTGTTAAAAAGACTATTATATGAAAGATATGTTATTGATTAAATATATCTCTATTATTAAATCATTAATAAAAACATTTTCCCATAATATTTTTCATATACCCTAATTAAAAACAATTAAAATAATGATAGTTTTAACTACTCATTTACTTATTCAACGGAATTTTCATTTGATTTATCATTAATCATATCTTGTTCCATTCATATATAATTTATTTTTTATTAATTTATTCTTCATAAATCAATAATATTTACATTTTAATATTGATATCAAACTTTGAGAAGGTAGTTTAAAACTAACCTCCTCAGTTTTTCTAGTATTATTAATGTTATGATCAAACAAATCGCAGCAACTCGCCCCACAAACGTGACATCGATCAGTTTAACGATTGCGTTTATCATGATATAGTGGCGCAACTTTTCTACAGGAATTTTGGTTACAATCGCTGTATAAAAATTTTTGTGGTAATTTTGATTACATCGTCTTTGGCAAGAGCTTCTGTTATTGAAGAGAATACGTCAACATTCTCTTCAAAAATACTCAATTGTTGCTTGTGAATAATTAAATTAAATTATGTTAGTGAATAATGAGATAACTCAGGGAAAACCGAATCGAAAATACTGCTGTTTAATTTCAGTTATCAGTAATAAAGATGATTCATGGTATCTGCTGTCAATGGATTGAGCATTTATCAAGTTCCAATTAATGCCGAGTAATCAGGGGATGTCGCGGGATGATTTAGCCCCACACAGGTCCTCCATGAGTTATGTCTTATAAATAATCGGCCACACGTGATTTTCTTAGCTGTTCATAACGAACTAGTAAGTATAAATACTGGATATGCAAGTGAATAAACTTAAAAAAACAAAATGGTAAATAACTTACTTCAAAGTAAAGAATTTATATAACTTATAAAATAACTTTAATCATTAATACTTTCTAGATAACGCAGACTCAACTTATCTTAAACCTTAAATAAAATAAATCTGTACTTAGGGCAAAATGTACGAGTTTACTTGTTACTTGTGCGTAAAAAGCATAGTACCTACTTATGATGTAAAAATAAAAGATACAGTAGGATAAGTAAATTTTTGGGGCTTATTTATGTGAATGTTGCCGGATTGTGTTTCTAATTCATACTAGCAAGATCCTAAATACTATCTCTGAGACTTAAGTCCTACTTGACCTTTCACAGTTCTTTAAACATCTCTAGAGAGGGATAATGTCATTTTTTGCTGTTCTACGTGTTATATAAGGTCAGAGACGGAATAGCTCTCAAAGGTATACAGCTATTTTTAATTCCACTATGAAATGTCTTTGTTTGCTACAGAGTTGACATTCGTTACTGTATTATTTTAAATTTTAAAAACTTTTAAGAACTCGAGATTGGTTTTAAGCATCAATATATTTCTTAATATGTTCATTTTTGTAATGGTTCTGTTTTGACTTTAATTTTGATAGTTATAATTTCTGAATTAGAGGATAATACAGTTTTATTGTTTTATTAAGATGGTCGTATTTTTTAGCGAATTTCCCATAGGGAATAAGCTATTACCGTAGGTCTCATGGTAAGACCTAAGCCCGGGACCATGTTACTTTTTCGTTTTTAGGTGCCCAGAGACCGAAAATAATAGTCATTAAAATTTATATATATATATATATATATATATATATATATGTATATATATATATATGTATATATATATATATGTATATATATATATATATATATATATATATATATATATATATATATATATGTATGTGTCCCTAGACACGATAACTCTCGTAAAAATGGTCCGATCGACACCAAATTTGGTAGAGATGTGTAATCCTACGTTTATTCGGATGAGTTCGTAAACCAGACATATCGACCTATCGGGAGGGGTAGTTTTGGGGGGTTTTGTACCCCAAAAATGGGTTTTTTGCATTTTTCATATGTAATTTTTAAAAATTTCAACTTTTTATTTTGACCATTGGATTTAGCTCAAAAAAACACACAATTTAGCATTTTGAAGCTTTGCTCTATCTCCATTGGTTACCGAGATATTACAAAGTCTAAAGACAGTACATTGTATTTTGAGGCTCCAATGTTAATCTTATGGAGAATAAGGATGTGTTAATATTTCACTTATTAACCAATGTTTTTGGATGAAACTTGGTATTCAGCTTCATTTGGTTGAGATTCATCCATTTATGGTAAAAAATCTTGGTTTTTGTGTTTATCATGGCAGCAAACCTGCATACTCGTTTCCCATGTTAATCATATGGAGAATAGGCAAACTCCTTTAGCAATGGACAGATATTGATGAAATTTAGTGTATGGCTTCATATGGTCAAAATATATTTTTTTTATGCTAAAAACCTACTTTTAGTGTTCCCCATGGCAGCATACCTGCATACTCTTTCCCTGAATTCATCATAAGGAGATAAACGTTTAGGCCTATTTCCCTATTTATGAGCTTGTGATGATTTTTCGTTTACAGGTTTATCTGGTCACAATTAATGCTACTAATTTGGAAATTCGCTGAGTACGCAGGTCTGCTGCGACGGGGGTATTATATTTTTATTTCACATTCAATAAAAACCCTTTCCACTAGCAGCTCCTTTTAAATATATTCCATAAGCTTTATTTTCAAAGCAGGAACATGCAAAATTGGAAATTCACTTCACACGTTGGTTAAACTATTGGTACTCATGCAAATAACACGTTGAGAGTACCCAACTTCAAAATTAAGTGATCATAAAATTAGTTGAAAACCGTTATCTACGAACGTACGTGTAAGACGTAGTATAAAATTTGTCAACTCACAATTTACTGAACACAGTTTGCAAGGAGTAAAAACGTAATCTTTGGTTGCTTTAAAAAGTTCCTGAAGAAAAATTCTCCTCCCATGAGTCTTTAGAGACCCCGCTCTTCCCTTGAATACTAAAAAACGTTGTTGAAGCATTTCTAAAGTCAACACATATTTTCTTGTAAATTACTATCACAGTGTTTATTTTTGTGCATTAATTAAAATTAAAAACAACCGCCTACCACAGATGACAGTTGTTGCTGATCCAGGCGTGTTTTATCCAATTCGGCGGCTTTGAATTTTACATTCGACTTAATAATCTAAGAAGGTAAATATTTTATTAATGGTTTCTCTATTTCGTTGGGTCGTACCATTTAACAATTTTTAAACTTTTAAAAAAATGTCAAAAATGTATCTAAAATGTTTGAATAAAAAACAAAAACTTTTCGTATATAAAATCTGAACAAAAACCTATTATTTTTTAATCATTGAAAATTTAACAAAAAAAGTTATAAATGTTACATTGAGTTTTTTATAAAATTAAAAAATTACAATTAATTATATCTTTGCCAAACCAAAGGTAGACCTACCTATTTCACTTTGCGTTAAACATTAGACCTACCACTCTAAAACACTCTTCCTTTTTCATAGAAGCACCTTGTTATCCCAAGGGAGACATGCGTTTCCTCCCTCAAACACAATGTCGTTTTCTCACCAAAGCTGTCCTTTGTAATATGTACAAAATAATTTGATCTAAGAGTATATTAAAGCGATAAGTCATTTAAATTATTTGGCAAAATCACAGTGTGAAATTGATTAAATAAATGAGTTCATATAAACAAATATGTTCATAATTGGTATTGTTGAGCTAACATCAAGGTGTATTTCATCTGGATGTACTTAATTCTTTTCATGCCTCGGGAAAGGTATGAGAAGGAAGTCATAAAAATATCAAATGTAGTAATCTGTATATGATTTCTAATATGATTTGTAGAAAAAATTAAGATTTCTAACCTAGCGGTAAATGGCACGCGATTAAACTCTCTATTAAAGAAATGTTACTGAAATGTTATAGAGCAGTAACTTGAGGGAATCCATCTAGCGGCAACTGCAAGCCCAGCATGTTTCTCCCACTGTGGGGGAAGGGGTGTAATCGGTGACGTCACGGCCGCGATATCCGCCGATAGCGGCGATAGTTGATGGCCATGGTATACCCGCCCCCGTCATTAACTTGTCCCGTGAATGGTAACTAGGCTCACTGACAACTTAACTAACACTTTATCGCTACAACTCACGCGTGTTGGTCGAGGGGACTTGGTAATGCATGACTTGGTAGTGGTTTGTGTTACTAGATTGATTACACTATAATAACTGACACTGTTTTCAGAATTGATCAGAGTGTGAGCTAAGGGAAGCACTTTCTGAGCATGGATATTTACGAATAAAATAATTATGCAAAACCTTTTTCGTAAAAATATACAACCTTATATCATTATATCCTTATTTTGCAAGTTAAAATGTTTTATTTTTTATTTTTACTATCATGTATTATTTAGGCCTACATTAAAATTAGACAATTTCAATAATTAGGAAATTTTATTAACACAATTGCTTTCCACTGTTTTATTTTTAGTGTAGAACCTATAAATTACTATTGATTTATACTTAACTGAACTTAGCTATTTCACTTGGTTTATATTATTTGTTCCCAGGGTTTGTTTGTTCACTCTATAAATAAATTACTGAGGATATAGTTTTGAGACCAACACCAGATTGACTAAATTATTAGTCCAAACTATTGGTATGGTATTCAATTGTTAGTGAAAAATTATCATAATTTTCCACTAAATATGGTGGTCATTTGCAGCACATAATGTTTACCGTACTGATTATTGAACTTAGAAAACATAAAACTACTTTTAATCTGCTTTTATGAACAACAAGTATAATTTATGTGTATTTTTCTGTAATATAAACTTAAATCATAATGTATTATTTAGTGTATAATTGGATTAATTAGTGTATATTTCATTAGTGTATATTAATTAGTGTATTATTAATAAATGTATTAATTAGTGTATAATATATTATTTAGTGTATAATGTATTATTTACTAGGAATACGAAAACTCAATTCAAAACTTATCAGAAAAGTCATTTTCAACAATATTTCAAATCTAATAATCTATTAACACCTCGAACGAATACACCCTTATTTTATGTAAGGGTTATAATAAATTGACATCTAACATTATGAATATTTCTTTAAACCGCATAAACCTATTGTTTTGGTAAATAATATAACAACTTTCGTTCGTTGACAATTTTTACGTTATACTTCGAACTCTTGTACTTCAAATATATTTTTAACAGGTATGAAAACGAAATTATTTCACCTACAATCAACGCGTCTTGCTTTAATCCGCCAACTTTGACCTAACAATAGTAGTTAGATTTGGTCACTCCTGGCTCAGGTCAGCTGTATTATTTAGTGTATAATTGGATTAATTAGTGTATATTAATATATTAATTATAATATATTAATTATATATTAATTAGTGTATTATTAATAAATGTATTAATTAGTGTATAATATATTATTTAGTGTATAATGTATTATTTACTAGGAATACGAAAACTCAATTCAAAACTTATCAGAAAAGTCATTTTCAACAATATTTCAAATCTAATAATCTATTAACACCTCGAACGAATACACCCTTATTTTATGTAAGGGTTATAATAAATTGACATCTAACATTATGAATATTTCTTTAAACCGCATAAACCTATTGTTTTGGTAAATAATATAACAACTTTCGTTCGTTGACAATTTTTACGTTATACTTCGAACTCTTGTACTTCAAATATATTTTTAACAGGTATGAAAACGAAATTATTTCACCTACAATCAACGCGTCTTGCTTTAATCCGCCAACTTTGACCTAACAATAGTAGTTAGATTTGGTCACTCATGGCTCAGGTCAGCTGCCCCGGAAGCCACGTACCGGGGCACACAGCTTCCGGTCGTATATTAAATGAGGGGGTGGAGGTGGGGTGAGCGTTTGAAGTAGATTTGCGCATAAATTAAAAGTTAGTTCAAAACTGAAATTCAACAATTGGGGGTTGAACTAAATGTGCGCATAAATTAACCGGGTTCAACTAAAACTTCGCATAAATTAAAAGTTAGTTCAAAACTGAAATTCAACAGTCGAACTAAAGTAGAAGTTAGTTGAAAAAGGAGAGGGGATAATTGCTTCAAGGTCATCCGGAGGAAGTTTTAAAAAAGACTGAACTGCTAAGAGTTCAGTTTAACGTCGATCGTCGTACAGGTCAGTCGAAACCGACGAGCGACCGAAGAATAGCCTCAAGATCATTCCTCGCCGTCGAAGATACATCCGAAACTTGGACGGGGTCCTGTGGATTCGGTGAAGGCGAAGTTCTCGGAGGATTCTCCCTCGGGTGAGTAGTAGACGATATTTCGTGAACTTGTACTTGTTCTTGGTTTGTATCCATCTTCGTGTAGTGTAATTCAGAGCGGAGTAGTTGTTAGTTGAAGAGCGTACAGGAGAATGAAACAGGAATTGTCGTGAGCGCACTTATATAAAGAAGGGTGAGGGTAAAATATGAAAACCTGCTGAACACAGTCGATAGGTGTAACAAGTTCGAAGTTGTGGAATCGTAACATCGAACCAAAATGTTGTGAATAACATTATCATCAACGTGAACCTGCGATGTTCTAGCAGAGTATAACGGGTTAAAACTTAATTTCTTCCTCACTTTTGTTAAATTAGTTTTAGTCTTTGAAACAGAAGGTTTGGAATTATTTCGTAATATATGTTGTGTCCGCAAAAGTTTCCATTTCAAACATTGCGTATCCATCACAAGAAGTATGTCAGATGAATGAGATATAACGTCGAGCACGCGAAGGTGATTCAAACAGGACGACATGTGCTAATGTAAATGAAATTTCAGGTTAGTAGCAATTAGACTTGTATAATGAAGTTGGCGAAACGTATATGTAATGAGTAGGAAACCCCCACCACTTTTTGTAGTACATAAAACTGACTATTCAACACTATACACTCTTATTCTTTCACTGGACTCAGTAGCGTCAACATGAAAGAACAAAAGTACAAGTACGAACCTCGTTACTGTTGTGAACAACAGTGTACAGATTTAGGACCAATGATGGTGGACGGGTTAGCTTGCACTAAATGTGAATTTTTCGGATCTTGTTACTGCAAGTGCAAAACAAAACAACTACCGTCACCGGAATTGCGAACTTTCAAATTTTACAAATCAAGATATTTTCATACATGCTGTCCTCAAAGATGTTTCAAATTTCATCCTCTCGATCTAGCTCATTGTCAACGCACCAAGTCTCATCAAGTTGATTTTTGTACACATATGATAAAAAGATGTAAATACAGGTCAGATTGGTATTCCGATCCTGTAGAACCATCAAATGTGTAATTTCAGTTTTACACTCTTTTTTAAAACTTCAATTGGATGACCTTGAGATTTCCCCCTCCATTGGTTTTTTTAGATTTCCCCCCACCATAAGTCTTTTAGATTTCCCCCCCCCCCACCATTAGTTTAAGTTTTGTATCTTATTGAATCCACCTTTGAATTATTTCACTTCCAACACTCTAACTGACAACATGGGATCGCCTTTCGTCAAGTTTCAACATATAATAACTGACAGGGAAGAATGAATGAATGAATGAATTAATGCGTTTATTCCCATAAATATACATGTACAAATTAAACATACTGTGGTACAACTAAAAATAAATAAATAATAATAATAACTATCTGCATAAATTAACAAAGAAATAAAAAGGTACATGATAAGAAATTGTAATTAATAATTACATTATTTTATTTGGAATGGAATGAGCTGACATGGGCACTCAGGCCTGTGCGTCAGTTCAGAGTTGCGTCCAGAAATATATTATTTCCAGGAAAATGAAAATCTTTTAAGAGGAAAGTATTGTTATGCAAGTACATTGAGTTAAAAAAAAATGAAAATGAAAAACGAAAGAAAAGAATTCAATTCATAGAACTAATGTGTGATTATGCTGCGTCGACGGCAGGTCGGTAGAGGGGCCAGAGGGGTGATCGGAGGGGAAGCCGGAGTGCAAGGGTCAAGTCAGTCACGCCTGTAATCTGTACTGGCGTGAGAAAGAACTGTACTTTATCTAAGAATTGGAAGAAATATTTCAAAATTTGCTCTCTATCATGGATAGATATCCTATGAGATGGATCAGACTTGATATTCAATATTTACGTCCTCGTGAATTTTCTTCATCATCCAGTGAGGACGAAACAACACCTACTACTTCAGCTAAGATATTTGAATTGAAAGACGAAGAAGAGGAACTTAGCTATTTACTTGGTCACAAGCTCATGCTCACCGACAAATAAGCCTCCTTCCTAAGCGCCGATCTTCATTCAATCACCTACTCTAGCACGATAAACAACTCTCCGTTGGCACGAATGAATTCTAGTTTCGAAGTAAATTCCAAAGAAGATTTGCAAGAAATATTTAATACTTTACACGAAATTGTTAGTAAATTCAACACTGTTAAAATGAATCTGGAAATAACTTACTCCTGTCCTATTTGTAATAAGGTTTAAAGTTCTGATGAAGATAGTTTGCTGAATCTTACTCCACTTACACCTCTACAATCAGACACGACAACAACAAGTACGGAAACAAATGGTGAGCAACCTTCTTCCCCCACCACTTCTTTGTGATTCAACTTCCCCCACTACTTCTTTGTAATTCAACTTCCCCCCACCACTTCTTCGTTTAACTAACGTTCCTCGCTTTCACTTCTCATTCCGTCTCCAACATTTGAACTATCAACATCACTTGTTTCAAAATTTCAAACACCAAAAAACAACACTAATGAAGGATAAATGGTAAGGATAAACAACACTATGATGGATGAAGTTTCCTTCGTCACAAGGATGAAAGAGGAAAAAATGAAAGAGGAAAAATTGAAATTGGAAATTAAACGATTGGAATTGGAACGGGAAAACCAACTCGAGATATTACGTTTCTTCAAACTTGTCAAATACGTCATCTGGGGACTCTGCCTTTACCTTATCCTCGTCGTCGGCGTTTGCTTTTACAACTCCATAGTTCATCAGAAATTCAACCTGTATTGCACATTGATTGTATTTGTTTTTACACATTGATTGTATTTGTTTTTACGAATAAAGTTCAAAACTTAAATCTACCTATCCCGCTATCACCGGGTAGTTCAACTCTCAGAACTATTCCCTGTGGAAGCGGGATAGGCTTTTTTAAAACTTACTCGGGATGATTTTGACATACTTTCCGTAACCCAATTATCAAGTTGAATTTCAGTTTTGAACTAACTTTTAATTTATGCATACCTCCCCCTCATTTAATATACGACCGGAAGCTGTGTGCCCCGGCACGTGGCTCCCGGGGCAGCTGACCTGAGCCAGGAGTGACCAAATCTAACTACTAACAATGAAATGCATCAAATCCTCTCTACGTACCTCTGAATCTTCCAGCCCCTCGTTTCCAATCTTGCCGTGTGACTTAGATGGGAAGCCTTTATACTTCCTAAACGGGATCTCCTCGTTCAATCGACACCCTAAACTTTGTGGTTGGTGAAACCTCCCGTAATCTTCTATCAGTGAAGTTACCAATAGCAGTTCACAAACCTATTGCTTTTGGGTGTCTCATAGAAAATGAAAAGGATGATAATATTCTGGAATGTGAAAAAGCCATGTTACAAAATAGAGGTGGAAATTTAAATTAGACTTCTTGGGAGTAAGTAATTCCCCACGGTATTATTATTTTATAAACAATTACAAGTTAAGGAAATATTAAACTTGGAATATAATTTTTACACACAAAACTCGCTGTTAAAGCCACTATAAGTTTTCTATAATGTCAGGTTAATGGGCCACACGTAGTTAAAAGATAATGTAAGTATTTGGTTGTACAAAAATTGGGTTGTATATGTTCACAGGTTAAACTCAATACTTAGCAGAGTATAATGTCGCAAATTGAGTAAAACTTAGAATCAATTACGAGACGGAAGGGACCGGCAATCAGACATTCAAATAAAATCACAAGAACAAATATAAAAAAAAAATACTTTTTTAAAATCCTCCAACCATTTGAATTTGGGATCGTGGCTTATTGATCTTAAAACTCCTGTTTAAAATTATGCATAAATATAGTTTTAAATCATACTGCCTTGGGGGATGTGCCTTGGAAAAGACATTAAATACAATTTTATTGGCTTATGCTTAAATGCTTCATAATTCTAAATCGAGCAATATTCCAAAAACATAACCTTAGAAGTTATATTATATCTGAAGTTATTACATTTTAAAGTTTTATTTATATGATTTTTGTGGTATTTTAATGGCTTGATATTCCCCTCTCGTGCATACATTCTACTTCCTGTTAGTGACATTGTAAGTTCATAAGTGTAATGTTTAATTAGATGTAATAAACAATGCTTACATCAGAGATTTTCTAGCTGTAACAGACAGTGAATAAAAAACAGATTGTTAAGTGTAAACAAGATTTACGAAAGTTTTTCTGTTTTATATATTCATACACTACTATTGTTTTATATGGCGAATACTCTTTGAAACCCTCTCAATTAATTATTATTGCAGTCGCCGTAAATTAAAAGTTCTGTTGAAAAAATATAAGAGTTTGTATGCAATAAAAGTCTTAATATCTGAAAATAATAGTCTTGCATGAAAATCTTTCAATGAATAATACATGGGAAAACGACTATTATTAGTTATATAGTGTGTATTTGTTAATTTAGAAATTGGTTTTATTGAGCCTCGATATTGAATAATGTCTAATAAGAATGTTGATTGACCTGCAATAGGTATCCTCATTTTGGTCTTTAATTGATGATAGTAAATTCGTTGTTTTAATTACTCTTTCAGTGAACCTGTTGAAAAAAAGGGAAAGCGTAATGTACGAGGTAGTTTAACAGTGAGATAAATTTTGTTTTGCTTTAATTTGACTCACGTGAAAAGTGTGTTTGTAAATTGCAAAAGATAAAACACCAACAGGTCTGGCATTAGTTTAATTTACTGTTGGTTTAGGATTTCCTTGTGAGCTATAGCCTAAAAATGTAAAATGAAAATCTATAGAGAATTTTATAGTAGTAATTAAGAAGGAAAAACAAGAGGTTGCTTTTTTGGTCTTGGTTAATTACCATGTTGAACATGTTGAATGTAGTACGGTAAAAAGTTAAAACGAATAAAACAAACAAAAATAAACAGTATCACATAACTGACACATACTTTCTCCCAATAATATAAAAAAAGGTGTTAAAAGCTTCAAATATTAATGTCTTGATGGCTCAGTCGAATAGCTAACAGCTGAGCAGCACAAGTTTTACCCTACGCGCGTCTGTGACTTTTAACAACGTACTGCGTTTACCGCTGTACGAAAAATTAAATTGTCTCCGCAACCACTTAACGTAGGGCAATAATTTAAAATACTGTATTATTAAGTTTTTTTAGCTTATTTAATTATGATAAATAAAATTTATTTCAAGGTAACAGCTATTTTAAAAATAAAAAAAAAATCGATTTTTTAACACTTTTTATTGTATAACTTTTGAACGCGCATTTTCTCGGAGATGCGGGTGGTGTCATTTTATTCACCATTTTAAGCTTAATAACCCACGAAATTTTAATCAAAATCGTTATAGCCGTTTTTGAGAAATTTTGATTTTTCACGATTTTTGAGAGTTTTGGGGGGTAACATACCCTTAAGAATCAAAAATTCAAAAAAATTAAAATAAACGCCTGGAATTATCGTGAGTTTTGATATACATCACAAATTTCACCAAAATCGGACCATTGGGGCATTCTCTAGCTCTTTTTACATCCAGACACACACACACACACACACACACACACACACACACACACACACACACACACACACACACACACACACACACACACACACACACACACACACACACACACACACACACACACACACACACACACACACACAGACATCACTCTGAAAACCACTTTTTTGGACTCAGGGGGCACCAAAATTGCTAAATCCACTAACAACTCAAATTTGAAAATTTTGACGAAAACAGTACTTTCTCCATATACCATGGTATAGTGGGAGAAAGTAAAAATTATCCTGAGATAAAAATTATGCCTCAATATACAAGTGATGTAACACAACATAAATGCTTATAATTTGAATTAAGTTTGGCAATTTTTTGTTTTGTTTCAATTTAATTTGACTCACGTGAAAAGTGTGTGTGTAAATTGCTAAAGATAAAACGCCAACAGGCCTGGCATTAGTTTAATTTACTTTTGGCTTAGGGTTATATTGTGAGTTAGAGCCTAAAAATGTAAAATAAAAATTTATAGAAAATTTTACAGTAGTTATTGGGTAGGAAAACCAAGAGGTTGCTGGTTTGGTCTTGGATAACTAACATGTTGAACATAGTCCGGTAAAAAGATAAAACACCCAAAACAAAAACAAAATCCTGAGATAAGGCGTGCCTCATATCATACAAGTGACGTAACACAGCATAAATGCTTATGATTTAAATATAGTTTAGTAATAAATTTTCTATTTTCAAAATCCTTCACTATTCTATTATTTAAATTATTTTAAAACTTTAAATATAACAGTATTTAATGCAATGTCTTAAAAATTATCTATTTATATTTATGAAAGGAAAATATTGATACGAAATGTACAAAATATTTATATTGTTTAACTTAACATCATAGTACCAGGTTGTCTAAGCCTTGATAGTTGGTTTTAATCAACTTTTGTTATAGCATTAGTGTAAACACGCTGTTATGTTTACACCAACAACCAACCTCAAATATCACCTCTCGACAGATAACAGCTGTTAATATGTTAAAAATGACTTTTTAACTTAAATAAACAATTTTTTGGTTTTGAGATATTATTTATGGGCTAAAACAATCTTAAATTCAAAATGCAAGGTAAAGCAAAATCTACCCGCTAGATTTCAAGATAGTAGACAAAACATCGCCACAGACACTCCCCTATTATTGTATAGTAATAGGATTATAATACAAGTATCTCGACGTAAAATAAAGTTTTAATATAGTTTTACAGGGTTTTTTTTCGTACATAATTCTTATTTAAATTATGTATAGTAAATTATTAGAGGCGGAAATTAGTTGAGGTCCATCTGTGATACTGTTCGTGTAACGGAAAAGAGTGATGGATGGTCAGGCTGATTGGTGTTGATGACTTGACAACTGTCAATCGAGCTTGGAGCGCTCTACAGTAGCACCAATGCTACTCCCACTACGACGGTCCGAGACAGATATCACTAGATGTCCATCAGTTTCATGAACATGTAACAGCAGAGAGTGACGAATGGTGAAACTGATTGGTGTTGATAACTAGACAAGTGTCAATAGAGCGGATCACTCTATACAACTACTTCAACCACATGAACTACAGTAATCCGTAACGGATGTTACTTTAGCTTCAAATGATAAGAACATTTGCGTTTTGATAATGGTGGAAGGTAATTATATCTTAATAATTATAATGATACTAAAAGACATAAATAATAAAGTACTGTATAGAAATACAGACAACAACGTTATTGATGAACATCTTTTTAGTTATAATATCTTTAAGTGTATTATTTAAACCTAGTAATAGCGATGTTTTTATATCGGTAATGTCATACCTTTTATTGGTATTCTTATCCCTCATTTATGGATAATAATAATAATTACCTCATTTTTCATTGTAAGAGACATCGTACCCAATCGTAAGTATAATAAAGTCGAATTGCAAGAAAATTTAGAAGAATCATTCCAATCTCTTATTTTTTTTATTTCTCGTTCTTTTACGTTGTAAAATATCTTTAAGTAAAATTTTTTTAATCGGTAAATTTTTAACACTCTATTGAGCAAGTTGATACACGTAAACAGACGTTAGGACAGTAATTATCTTATTAATAATTATTTTCTGGTTATTATATACAAAACTGAATTCCATACTCCTACTTTCTCTTCCATTCCATTTTACAGTTCTTTGAAAATGAGTTTACCATTAAAACAGCTGTGCAAAACATTTCGAGGGAATGAGTTATCACTTACAGTTCAGTCTACTTATCAGTTATAAAGACATACTTTGTACCAATTGAGGCCTTTACCGGGTGTGTTGTGATGTACTTTTTCATTTTTGCAAATACGTTTTGTTTGTTATAGTCTTGTACAAATATATTTAGTGCAGGTAAAGAGTGGCCTTTACTTTCATTGATTATTCCCCTTGCATTTGTAATAAAAAAGAGTCTTGCTTTAAAACGTTTATGGTTTTATAAGCTATATTTGCAATTAAAATGCCACTCATTCCCCTTGAGAGACACTGAGAGCAGACTTGAACAGCGTGTTTTGCGCAAAGGGAGGAGCAAGCTCATAAATCCACGACGGAGAGTGAAATGCCGGTAGAAGCTAATTCATTAAGATTCTACGGATAACAATAAACGTCTGTTACCTCTGGGAGGAGCAAACATGGAAGATAACGGTAAACGTTTTATTGCTAACTGCAAATTTTTATCTCTACAATGAGCTAACAGTGATGACGATTTTTTTTCTTTTAATTTAGGTTCATTAAAACAAATACATGTATAGTGGTTTGTTTATCATTGTGGTTTGTTATTTCAATACCAAGATGTATTGACAAATACATCTTAGTCTAGCAGTCAAGATGTGATACATTTAATTACTATTTTTAACCTATATATTTATAGTATATTTATATATTCGAACGTCACAAATGAATCTAGTTCCTTGACCAAATAAAATATTAAAATAATAGACTAGGAATTAATTTATTGCATGAAAACTAAATTTAATCATTTAGCCAGTACCACTCAACCCCATAATATAATTAGGCCCAGTGTAGTTTAAACGCTAATACAAGTAAGGTTTGTTCTCACGTGTAATAAAAAAATTTCTAAAGTTATTTTCACCGATTATTAAGATAATTTTAATTTTAAAATATAAAATAAATGTCTCAAATAAAAAATAAAAAATGGTCAGTAAAAATTGTTTATTTAAAAAAAATTAAAATCAAAAGGATTACACAAAAATTGTGACAATATCCATTCCATAGATTTTGCGGTAGCACCCTTTATTTTGCTGACCCAGAAACACAGATTTGGCCACTGCGAGTATTAATCAACACGCCGATTGATTGAACGGAAGCGACTGGTCGGAATGATTTTTCAGATTCTTTTTGTAAGTATTCATAAAACGACAATGTTCGATTTTTCATTTTTAGCAAAAAAGCACTTTACCTATCCGACGTTAGGATAAGTAGCACGATCATTAGTGCTATTATTTCGCAATAATAAAGCTTAAAAAGTTATGCAATGTCACTATTGAATTACCAGTGACACAATGGTTTCATGAAAACCACAGTAACCTGATAACGTTTCATTTGTTTAATTCATAAACATCAGTTAACATGTGATTAATTGCCCTTGATACAGCTGGGGGAGGCGCGATTGTTTGGTCAGTCAATTACCTCCCTGCGACCAACAATTGATAAGCTAATTAATAATGTAATCTCAAGATTGAATGATTGAATTTATAATCTATTTTCAAGTTCCTGTAGTAGTGTTTTGAGCGTAAATGGCAAAGTATGTTTTATTTATGATAAATAGTTTAGATATCGCTATAGATTATTTTATTCCCGTTTTAAAATCAAACTAAAAAACACACGTTTTAATGTAAACCAAGAAATCTTTTCTTAAACCATAACTCATCGCTCATTAGTATCCTTCTCTTATACAAACATTTTTTATTGTTTTTTTGCATACATAAGCTAGATTTGAAAGTTTTCTATTATTGCGATGTAGTAAAAACTCTGCTATTAATTTTTATAAATTTGGACATTATAGTAACTCTCCTAGTGGATTTTGTAGTAAATTGATAACAAAACAATTTTATTATTGAATTGCCACTTTGGGTGATTGGTATAACATATGATCCTCTACATTCATTGCCTTCCACCTGGCTCTCTTTTTAAAATCAAACCAATACACATGTTTGATTAATATTAATATATTAATAATATGTTTGATTAAATACCAGTACACGCTTTGTTGGGCAGGGGTGTATTTACATATGGGCTAAATGGGCTATAGCCCAGGGCGGCAGAATTCAGAGGGCGGCAAATTTTGAAAAAACGGCAATTTTTGAGCTTACAAATTAAAAAACTCATATTTTTTAGGCGGAAAATTTGAGTAAGAATTATACAGAAAATTTGAGAACCGAAAGTGACTATTTTGTAAGCGAGATCATAATATCTTGGTGCAAGGCGTCATTCAATAGCTTTAAAGAGGAGATGGGAGCACTCAGCACTACGTTGATTAGTCACAGTAGCAATCCACAGTAGCAACGCAAAGAAACCTCCCCCCCCCACCCACCCGAGGTTACGTTATCACATAACCTAGGTTATGTGACAGTGATAATCGATACGGTATTAGCAATCATCAAATGAGAGTGGCGCCGATAAGTAGAAGATGATTAATTGTATTTTTTAGTGCCTTTCTCCATTTTCATGCAATTGGCTTCTTTATAATGTGATAGTGAATGGTCCGGTCCTAGCACTGGTTTTTTTGCCTTTCGTTATAAGATTCTAATATTAATTATTTACTCAGTCAACATTATTTGTACATTGGAACCTTTAAAAATTAATCGGCAAATTGGCATTGGGTACCAAAATGAGTAATGTAATTGGTTTTAATGACGGATCATGTTATCAAACAGATTCTTTGGTGTTTAAAATTTGATAAAAAAATACACACTAAAATCATTTTTCATTTAGATTTTTTGTTAAATTTAACTTTTATTTCATATTGAGTGAAGTCCTCATAATTTGAACAAATTGGGACCGGTCCTTGACCGACCTCACATGAAAAACTCATAACTAGCCATAATTTATTGCGTAATTGCAGTTTATCTAATACTTCATTTCCAGTACTGTACGCCTATAGGGTTTTGTATCTAGAATAAAATTAAAATCACTATGTCAATTTCGTATTGCTACACTCAGATGAGTCCAACCGACCTACAAAAATCTTCTGGGAACGAAGGTCACAGTATTCCGCCATATTCCAACGGCCGTCAACTACGCTCGCAATTTAGGCTATTTTTCGACTGTCCACAACAGCACTAGTTATTGTGTCTTGGATTGGTCAAAGAACCAGTCAAACGCTCTAATAGCCATGCTTTGAGTCACACTTTGGTAATTCTTGCATTGCAACGCCAAAGCTTTGAATTCTAGTTTTAAATTTTAAGTTCCTTATAATCACTTTCCGGCTTTTTGTATCAATACTAGTGGAAATAGAATTTAAATTGGGACAATAATTGTGGATATAAATTAGGTTATTATGGCGGGGGCGGCACTTTTTGAATAGCCCAGGGGCGGCAAATTTCTAAATCCGCCTCTGTTGTTGGGGTACTCAAAGCGGACGTTTTTGAATACCCATGTTATTCTTATTCTTATGGAGTAAGTTTAAAGTTATTTCTCATTTCCTGTTAACATTGTGGACACGCCGATAATTTTCCCTTGTGCATGGGACGAAGATCTTTAATTTGAGACCCCTACCATCTTCTTGCAATTTGTATAACGCTCACAAATTTGCTCAAAAGATTTCGCTCACTAAATTATATATATATATATATATATATATATATATATATATATATATATATATATATATATATATATAGATAATTTATAGGAAAGTAATATTCTCGATAAAGAGTAAAAAAATCTATAAAGAGTTTGTTCTCTATTCATTTATTATCTATAAAGATAAATTAACTATAATTAAGGTTTATTGGTCAGTTAAAAATAATTGCTTTATACTATTACTGGTAGACGTATATTTCACCAGTAGCATTATGTATATTTTTAATGTGAAAGCCTTTTCCTCCGTAAACAACTATTGGTTTAGGATTCTTTGCCGCAGGAAGCGCCAGTTAATGATGATCCTCAGCCACTCTCTCGCTATCCGTCATGCCCCGGGGGCGAACCGCTGCCTCTCGCCACGATGTACCTGGACGTGCACTTAATCAATTCATGATTAAATTTATAGTATGTGAATCATCAAGAGAGTTTAAAACTTGTATGATAGAAATGAATACACTGTACCATGTTTTATTCCTGGCAGTAGCACCGGCCAGCTGGGTACCTGAAATGCAAAAATGAGAAGTAAATTTTCATTAGACATAGAGTTGACCTATGCAGACATTCCAATCTAAAAAAACTTGTTTATTTTCAAGACGAGTTCACTTTTTTCTCTTACTCTGGGGATGTAGTTTAAATCTAGAAGGGTTGGATGGAAGTGAGTCTCCTCTGAATGTGAGTAAAGAACATTTAATTGTGTACCATAATATTTATATCTGTAATTTAACTAGTCATTGCGACTCTGTAAAACACCAAAAAATAAAATAATTTATTATTAAAATTACACATACGATATCACAAATTCTGTATGAAAAACCTATTGTACTCCTTATATATCTTTTGATACTGCCCAGGTTAGACGAATGACAAACAATGCTATATACTAGTCCCAATGATATTACTGTAGTCCCAAAAATATTCAACGTTGACCGTTCAGAAAAATTAGGTGCCTTCAGTTGAAATTGAAAATACGAATGCTCACATGTTGCCATGAAGTAGTAAAGATTTATTCGCCTACATAAAATATATATTGATTATGTAGGTTTATATAACTTCTGAGTTTTATTATTATACGATGTATACATGTAAATAAACTTTAACGTTCTATTGAAAATATTTGTTCTATAAATAATCTCGAAACATTGAATTTAAATGGCTCGCAAAAACTATTTGATATTGGAGTATAAGCCTTAACTTTTATAGTAGGATACAAATAATTAAGACCACGATAAGGACACAAAGTAAAAAAATCATTAAAATCTTTTTTCTAATGCAAGTTTTTATGGAAAATAATATCGTTCAAAATTAATTATTTAAAATCTATTGATTTTCTCCTACTATATCAAAACTTCATCAAAACAGTTTTATTTCAAATAGTAATATTTTAAATAGTAATATAAATTTCCAAGGATTTTCATTAAATAAAAATCATTTGTCTTGATTTTGTTGTGTTCGAGCATTACTGGCTTCATTGAAATGCTTTTAAAATAAAGTAAAATTCGTAGCAATCACAGAACTTTTCATAAGTTATACCCCATTCAAAATAAATGTGCGGTCGAAAGACAGAATTTCATTTCCCACCACAAGGAAAATTCCCTCAATACTTTCCTGAATTCCCCGATTTTCCTCACAATCAGATGTTATTTTAATTTGGCCCCTAAAATTTAGAGTAGAAAAAAGCGCCGATGATCGTGTTACTTCCCCTACTTGCCGTTGGAAGCGCTTCTTGTTACATCTCAAATGTCAAAATTAGAATGTTTGTTTACGAAAAAATCAAAACATTGGCATAATTTGACATGATATATTAAACAGCTGTGGTAATTCTCAGTGATTCTGATTGGTTGGATTCTTAGCAGCGGGAGGAACGGGAAAAATGGGGGAATTGAAATCTGCGTTTCGACCGAAAATTTATTTTGAACGGGGTATAAAAGAGTCCCATAGCCATATGAATAAAATTTTGTTTTAGTTTCAATGTCATGTACATTCCGTAATTTTTTAGACAATCAAGTTTAAGACTTTTCAATGTTGTAAATTAATTTTCACTTGTCTCATTAGACATTGCATTAAGGGTACATTTGACATGTACTTGTACTCAGACGGATGACACTTGTAATTGATTCTGACGTCATGTCAACACCACATCCGTTGATGACGATTATTAGTAGGCTACTGGGTGTTGATTAGGGGCTGGATGCCTTCCTCTTGGACTTATTATTGGAATTTATTTTAAATTTTTCTTTGAATATGCTTTATGTTAATCCACAATCTGCATAATCTTTATTCATGAGGCATCGTAAATGACAGTCAACACAGCAAAGTAAATACACAATTAGATTTTAAATAATATTTCATCTGGAGTCACATATAATTTGTTTATAGGTACATCCAATGTCCTTTGTAACAAAGTAAGACAAAATCCATTTATTTTTCTGATGAAAATTACATGACATATTGTGTTTTATTAAAATCCACTTCCACCTTATTTGTTAATGTTTTACCGAACCGATTTATTCACCACAGAAGCGTGTTACTCAGAAATGTATGTTGATGGTGTTAGGTAAATATATCCATGACAAAGCTCATAAGAGGAAGTTAGTAAAACTTACCATCGAAAAACAACAACAACAACAACAAAAAAGAAAAATGTAATTGTTGTCAAAATGTTCAGATGACCCAATTATGTAATTATGTTAATTACTATAAAATTCGAAAGTTATTAGACGAGACGCTAATCAACCAAACAATTAACAGTACGAGTAGGCCTAATAGTTATGTTAAATTATAAGTTGTATTACTTTAAGTTAATTTTCCCTCTTACACCATGAAGTACGCCTACGGTCCAAGTGTGATACAGTCCTCACCGTGTCCAGTCCATTCAGTCTGCCCGCCTGCAAATGTAGAATTGGTAATACGAAACTATATTTAGACAATACTACAGACTTGCTAGGATTGAGCGTAGTGAACGAACTAAACCTGATGGTGAGTTAGAGTAGCAACCGAGCTCACCCACGAAAAATTCTTTAGGTTGGCATTGCAAAGCATACCGGGTGTCAGCTAGTTGTAGTATAAACATGAACTGTTAGTATAAAATAAAAGTTCTGTTTCTTCGATGTATAAAATATTAATTGACATTCTTGTTATACAGAATAACACACTCGTCCATATGTGAGGCCGCCCTTTATCGATAGCAGAAAGCTAAGGTCAGCCGCACACAAAGGAGTTTATTCAATAAACTCGCCTACGGCTCGATGGGGGCTCCGCCCCCATGCCCCCATTTTGGGTTGCCCCGAATTAATTAATTGTTGTAAGTCTTAAGAACTGAACAGGCTAATTGAGGCCTCCACCCCCAACCCTATCCTTATCTTCGCTGACTTAGTTTAATAGTTCAGGAAGTCTAAAACATTTAAGATATTCTCTTGATATTTAAAGCTTAAATTGATACTTTTCTTTTATATTTTATATTTAATGCTCATGGTATGTGTGTGTAGCTAAATTTCAGGCATCTAATTGTCATAACAGTAAATAAAAAATATTAAAATAACTCAATTTTTGTGAAAGAATTTTGAAAATACACCCCTTTTTTTGGTGAAGAGAGTAAAATGCTACAGAATCTTAAGGGCCGAGCTTATAGAGAATATAAAAATAATATAATGCTGACAAAAAGTATATCGGTATGGCAGTACCTTTACCGGGTTTAACAAAATCACCAAAAACTATACATAAAACAGGTTAATAATTTAATATTTTCACAGTTTTTTTACTAACCTTGGATTGAAATCGGCCTTTGGCTGCTTCTATAGTAAGAACTAGATATATTCAGAGTGTATACAATATTTGAGGCATGTATGTGTTATAAAAGTAAACGATAAATAGAGGAAGTTTGGTGAAAGAATCTCGATATTGTGAAAGTACGCCAATCTTTACAGGTGAAGGGGGTGAGATACGGCAAAATTGCATAGGACCGAACTTGTAGAGCGTCTAAAATAGAATACAGACGCAAAACAAATATCAATATTGCAGTATATTTGGCAGAATAAAGTAATTTACAAACACTTACAACGAAAAAATTTTAAGAATGTTGTGTTTTTTAAATTTTTTTTGACTTAATTATAATTGAGATTGATCAATGGCTACCACTGTGGTAAGATCTAGTTGAGACCATAATATGTACTAAAGTTCAAGCATCCGTGTGCCATGTTAGTAAATAAAAAATATTAAAATAACGAGATTTTTGTGAAAAAATTTGGAAGTTTTGAAAGTATGCTGTTTTTTTAAGGGTGAAGGGAGTGAGATACGGAAAAATTTCACGAGACTATACTTGTAGAGCGTCTAATTCCTGACCATGAATTTTTCCTCAGATTCGAGATAGGACCTCTCGTTCAAAAGTTACAGTGTATTTAGAAAAGCCTTACATAGTGTAGATTTTACCATGAAAAAATAATTTTTTAAGGAGGTTAAAATTTGAAAATTCAATGTTTTGGGATTTTCTATTTGTATTGACCATAAAAACTACGTGTGTACCAAGTTTTAAGTTTCTAGCTCATCCGGACTAAAATTACGATTTCTCTATTGGACCAGAACCCACTATTTGCCACAACTTATGTTCACGAAATTGGGAAAAAGTGAAAAATGTATTTTTTGAGTCAACGGGAAGAGATACGGCAAAATATGTAGGAATCAAGACTCCAAAGTTTTAAAAAGATTCTCTAAAATCCGAGGTGGAACTTACTCAAAGTATGTAAATTAGTAACACCAGCCCCGACAATAGCTGAATTCATATTTTTAATAGTCTCTTAAAAGAAGGTAAGGTCCCCAATTTCAAGTTTTCGGTAACTATTCTGGTCCTGTAATAAATCTGTTTTGAGAGCTAATGTGTAAAGATTCGGCAAAATGTTCTTAAAACTGTAAGCCATTAATAAAATATTTCAGTCATATTCAGCAACATTTTTCGATAGGACCAATCGTTTTGTCAGTATAGTGGAAAAACTGAAAACGCGATTGCACAAAAATTAGTCTGGAGATTTACGCAATTGGTGCGATGTACGACAAAAAGTCACAAGACCAAAATCGTAGTTCATCCAATTCAGTACCGTAGTAGTCTCAAATCTATGAAAGGCCTAACCGTTTAGCCGCTAGAGCTGAAATATACTAAAATTACGATTTTTCTAGTTGGCCAAAAGCCACTACTTATTTATCACAAAACTGGGAAAAAGTGAAAAATGTATTTTGAGAGTAAACGGAAAGTGATACGGCAAAGTATGTCAAAATCAAAATTGTAGATATTAAAAAGACCTATAAAAGTGTTCATTTAAAGATTTTTGTAGGACAAACCATTTAGTCGCTAGGCCCCTAAATCTAAATATAAATTTCACAAAAATCAGTTAGAAGGGTTAACGGTGTGATGTACGACAAAAAGTCAAAGGACCAAAATTGTAGATCATCCAATTCCCTATCGTAATATGCTCTCAGATTTCAGATAAGACTAACCGTTAGGCCACCAGAGCTGAAATACTAAAATTACGATTTCTCTAGTGGACCAGAACCGGTATTTTCCCACTACTTACGTTCACAAAATCCGGAAAAAGTGAAAAATGTATTTTTTAAGTAAACGAGAAGAGATACATTTGGCAGCTAAAGCTGAAATACTAAAATTACGATTTCTCTAGTGTCCCAGAACCGGTTTTTCCCCCTACTTATATTCAAAAAATCCGGAAAAAGTGAAAAATAAATTTTGTGAGTAAACGAGTAGAGATACGGCAAAATATATAAGGAGAAAAATTGTAGATATTAAAAAGATCTATCGAAATAAACCTTAAAAAAGTTTTTACGACCATCGGTTTAGTCACTAGAGCCCGAAAACAAAAAACGGCATTTCTTTAAAAACGCTCTGGAGGCTTAACGGTGCGAGATACGATAAAAAGTCAAAGGACCGAAATTGTAGAAAATTGAATTCCCTATCGTTGTATTGTTCTCAAATTTTAGATAGGACCAAGCGTTTGGCCGCTAGAGCCAAAAAAGTAAAATTAGAATTTCAGAAATCCGCCATTTTGAATTTTTTTTGTAGATTAAAACTAAAAATTTGCAAGTTTAAGATTTTACACTTAGCATTGACCGTTCAGGCTAGACGTATGCCAAGTTTCAAGTCTCTAGCTTTAATGAGAAGAGACACATTTAGCAGCTAAAGCTGAAGTACTAAAATTACGATTTCTCTAGTGTCCCAGAACCGGTGTTTTCCCACTACTTATGCTCACAAAATCCGGAAAAAGTGAAAAATGAATTTTGTGAGTAAACGAGTAGAGATACGGCAAAATATATAAGGGTAAGATTTGTAGATATTAAAAAGATCTATCGTAATAAACCTTGAAAACATTTTTACGACCATCGGTTTAGTCACTAGAGCCCGAAAACCGAAAACGGCATTTCATTAAAAACGCTCTGGAGGCTTAACGGTGCGAGATACGATAAAAAGTCAAAGGACCGAAATTGTAGAAAATTAAATTCCCTATCGTATTATTGTTCTCAGATTTTAGATAGGACGAAGCGTTTGGCCGCTAGAGCCAAAAAACTAAAATTACAATTTCGGAAATCCGCCATTTTGAATTTTTTTTAGTAGGTTAAAACTAAAAATTTGCAAGTTTAAGATTTTACACTTAGCATTGACCGTTCAGGCTAGACGTATGCCAAATTTTTAAGTCTCTAGCTTAAATAGTTATGTCAGAACTTCGTATCCCATATAAGTGAGTGAGTGAGTGAGTGAGTCAGTTACACATGGGGCTGTATATATTATAGACTCGCCTACGGCTCGATGGGGGCTCCGCCCCCATGCCCCCATTTTGGGTTGCCCCGAATTAATTAATTGTTGTAAGTCTTAAGAACTGAACAGGCTAATTGAGGCCTCCACCCCCAACCCTATCCTTATCTTCGCTGACTTAGTTTAATAGTTCAGGAAGTCTAAAACATTTAAGATATTCTCTTGATATTTAAAGCTTAAATTGATACTTTTCTTTTATATTTTATATTTAATGCTCATGGTATGTGTGTGTAGCTAAATTTCAGGCATCTAATTGTCATAACAGTAAATAAAAAATATTAAAATAACTCAATTTTTGTGAAAGAATTTTGAAAATACACCCCTTTTTTTGGTGAAGAGAGTAAAATGCTACAAAATCTTAAGGGCCGAGCTTATAGAGAATATAAAAATAATATAATGCTGACAAAAAGTATATCGGTATGGCAGTACCTTTACCGGGTTTAACAAAATCACCAAAAACTATACATAAAACAGGTTAATAATTTAATATTTTCACAGTTTTTTTTACTAACCTTGGATTGAAATCGGCCTTTGGCTGCTTCTATAGTAAGAACTAGATATATTCAGAGTGTATACAATATTTGAGGCATGTATGTGTTATAAAAGTAAACGATAAATAGAGGAAGTTTGGTGAAAGAATCTCGATATTGTGAAAGTACGCCAATCTTTACAGGTGAAGGGGGTGAGATACGGCAAAATTGCATAGGACCGAACTTGTAGAGCGTCTAAAATAGAATACAGACGCAAAACAAATATCAATATTGCAGTATATTTGGCAGAATAAAGTAATTTACAAACACTTACAACGAAAAAATTTTAAGAATGTTGTGTTTTTTAAATTTTTTTTGACTTAATTATAATTGAGATTGATCAATGGCTACCACTGTGGTAAGATCTAGTTGAGACCATAATATGTACTAAAGTTCAAGCATCCGTGTGCCATGTTAGTAAATAAAAAATATTAAAATAACGAGATTTTTGTGAAAAAATTTGGAAATTTTGAAAGTATGCTGTTTTTTTAAGGGTGAAGGGAGTGAGATACGGAAAAATTTCACGAGACTATACTTGTAGAGCGTCTAATTCCTGACCATGAATTTTTCCTCAGATTCGAGATAGGACCTCTCGTTCAAAAGTTACAGTGTATTTAGAAAAGCCTTACATAGTGTAGATTTTACCATGAAAAAATAATTTTTTAAGGAGGTTAAAATTTGAAAATTCAATGTTTTGGGATTTTCTATTTGTATTGACCATAAAAACTACGTGTGTACCAAGTTTTAAGTTTCTAGCTCATCCGGACTAAAATTACGATTTCTCTATTGGACCAGAACCCACTATTTGCCACAACTTATGTTCACGAAATTGGGAAAAAGTGAAAAATGTATTTTTTGAGTCAACGGGAAGAGATACGGCAAAATATGTAGGAATCAAGACTCCAAAGTTTTAAAAAGATTCTCTAAAATCCGAGGTGGAACTTACTCAAAGTATGTAAATTAGTAACACCAGCCCCGACAATAGCTGAATTCATATTTTTAATAGTCTCTTAAAAGAAGGTAAGGTCCCCAATTTCAAGTTTTCGGTAACTATTCTGGTCCTGTAATAAATCTGTTTTGAGAGCTAATGTGTAAAGATTCGGCAAAATGTTCTTAAAACTGTAAGCCATTAATAAAATATTTCAGTCATATTCAGCAACATTTTTCGATAGGACCAATCGTTTTGTCAGTATAGTGGAAAAACTGAAAACGCGATTGCACAAAAATTAGTCTGGAGATTTACGCAATTGGTGCGATGTACGACAAAAAGTCACAAGACCAAAATCGTAGTTCATCCAATTCAGTACCGTAGTAGTCTCAAATCTATGAAAGGCCTAACCGTTTAGCCGCTAGAGCTGAAATATACTAAAATAACGATTTTTCTAGTTGGCCAAAAGCCACTACTTATTTATCACAAAACTGGGAAAAAGTGAAAAATGTATTTTGAGAGTAAACGGAAAGTGATACGGCAAAGTATGTCAAAATCAAAATTGAAGATATTAAAAAGACCTATAAAAGTGTTCATTTAAAGATTTTTGTAGGACAAACCATTTAGTCGCTAGGCCCCTAAATCTAAATATAAATTTCACAAAAATCAGTTAGGAGGGTTAACGGTGTGATGTACGACAAAAAGTCAAAGGACCAAAATTGTAGATCATCCAATTCCCTATCGTAATATGCTCTCAGATTTCAGATAAGACTAACCGTTAGGCCACCAGAGCTGAAATACTAAAATTACGATTTCTCTAGTGGACCAGAACCGGTATTTTCCCACTACTTACGTTCACAAAATCCGGAAAAAGTGAAAAATGTATTTTTTAAGTAAACGAGAAGAGATACATTTGGCAGCTAAAGCTGAAATACTAAAATTACGATTTCTCTAGTGTCCCAGAACCGGTGTTTTCCCACTACTTATGCTCACAAAATCCGGAAAAAGTGAAAAATGTATTTTTTAAGTAAACGAGAAGAGATACATTTGGCAGCTAAAGCTGAAATACTAAAATTACGATTTCTCTAGTGTCCCAGAACCGGTTTTTCCCCCTACTTATATTCAAAAAATCCGGAAAAAGTGAAAAATAAATTTTGTGAGTAAACGAGTAGAGATACGGCAAAATATATAAGGGTAAGATTTGTAGATATTAAAAAGATCTATCGTAATAAACCTTGAAAACATTTTTACGACCATCGGTTTAGTCACTAGAGCCCGAAAACCAAAAACGGCATTTCTTTAAAAACGCTCTGGAGGCTTAACGGTGCGAGATACGATAAAAAGTCAAAGGACCGAAATTGTAGAAAATTGAATTCCCTATCGTTGTATTGTTCTCAAATTTTAGATAGGACCAAGCGTTTGGCCGCTAGAGCCAAAAAAGTAAAATTACAATTTCAGAAATCCGCCATTTTGAATTTTTTTTGTAGATTAAAACTAAAAATTTGCAAGTTTAAGATTTTACACTTAGCATTGACCGTTCAGGCTAGACGTATGCCAAGTTTCAAGTCTCTAGCTTTAATGAGAAGAGACACATTTAGCAGCTAAAGCTGAAGTACTAAAATTACGATTTCTCTAGTGTCCCAGAACCGGTGTTTTCCCACTACTTATGCTCACAAAATCCGGAAAAAGTGAAAAATGAATTTTGTGAGTAAACGAGTAGAGATACGGCAAAATATATAAGGGTAAGATTTGTAGATATTAAAAAGATCTATCGTAATAAACCTTGAAAACATTTTTACGACCATCGGTTTAGTCACTAGAGCCCGAAAACCGAAAACGGCATTTCATTAAAAACGCTCTGGAGGCTTAACGGTGCGAGATACGATAAAAAGTCAAAGGACCGAAATTGTAGAAAATTAAATTCCCTATCGTAGTATTGTTCTCAGATTTTAGATAGGACGAAGCGTTTGGCCGCTAGAGCCAAAAAACTAAAATTACAATTTCGGAAATCCGCCATTTTGAATTTTTTTTAGTAGGTTAAAACTAAAAATTTGCAAGTTTAAGATTTTACACTTAGCATTGACCGTTCAGGCTAGACGTATGCCAAATTTCAAGTCTCTAGCTTAAATAGTTATGTCAGAACTTCGTATCCCATATGAGTGAGTGAGTGAGTGAGTCAGTTACACATGGGGCTGTATATATTATAGACTCGCCTACGGCTCGATGGGGCTTCGCCCCATGCCCCTTAGGGGTTTCCCTAAATTGGTAAATTAATAAGAAGTCAAGTTGTTAAACAGGTTAGTTCCAACCGAAGAACGGGTCAGCCGAGACAGTAACAAAACTATCTAATACTCTAAATTCACAATCGATAGTAAAAAAAGCTTTAATAATCTCCTATTAGTAGGTTTTAATACTCCTCCTTAGTAAATAGTTTTAAAAAAAATTGAGCTGTGAGATAAATATTATTTATGTAAATATTCTAGGTGTTATGCTTGATGGAGGGTCCAACCCAATAATTGGTTGCCCCAATTCCTTAAATTACTGTCAAAACCTCATACAATGAACAGGCTAGTTGAGGGCTCAACTCCAACGGCAGTAACAGAAGCTGCCAATATACACTACTCACAATAAATAATAATAAGCTTTGAAATTTGCTCACGGCTCATGGTATAATCCCACTCCCCCCTTAATTCGTAAAAAATATAATGGAGTTGTGAAATATTAATGAATTATGTAAATAGTCATGCTCAAAAGTTGTGTAAAAATTTGGAGATACGATTATGATTGCACATGATTGAGGTAATAATAGCTGTATTCTGAAAAGATAAAAGTGGAATAAAATTATAAGTTTATATAGAGGATCGTTGTATGTAATAGAAGAAAAACGGGACAAAATCAAGATATATGAAATTATAAAAAAAAAAATGGTATAGGCTAAGATGCTTCAGTTCCGCCACGGGGTGGCCAAGAAACGCAAGAATCATATATGTACCATATAGAGAAACGATAACAATTTTATCAATCAAAATCAGAAATTATTAGTTTAACAATTTTAAATGTTATATATATATATATATATATATTAGTTCAGAAAATTAATAAAAATAGAGCCCTAGTAGTATGTAATAGATCACAGGGTATTAGGTACTATAATCATGAAGTCTTTAAGTCTTTATATAGTCTTAAAATGAAGAAAGTTGCAACTTAAGAACCATAAAATCGGCGTACATTATGCATTTTCAACCAATGGTAGTAAAAAAAAACCAATTGTGAAATAATAGCCAAAAAAGGATTATCGGTTAAATTAAAATATACTGAAAGAGTTACAATAATTGATAAGTATAGAATAGTTTTAAATTACAACAATAATAGGGTTAATCGAGACTTTAGGTGAGAGCACTGCATTGAGGAAGTTTGACGGACAAAGTGGCAGCGAGAAAAATTACTATTGAGTTTAATTCAATTGGTTATTATAATATTTCTCAGCCCGATGGGTCATCAGATATGTAGATGGTTTAAAAAAAACGTCGGAAGTAGGTAAACATTAGCCAAGGTAAGAATGGAAAGTTCAATCGTTCTATAACTTGATATGTTCAATCGTTTCCTAAACTAAAATCTAAGCCTGATTGGACGGCAGCAAATAGGTCAAAGACCGGATGTCAAACGTGTTGGGACACGTTCAACCTTCAAAGTAAAACTGCACCAGAACTATCAACTGAAGCGCTATATTCAATCTGGGGATTCATATAGAGAGACAGCATACAAATAGTAGAAAATTACTGTATTAGGGTTTTTTTTGTGCGAAAACCTACAAGAAATTTTCCAGCATGAGAAGACTAAAGTCTAGAAAATGTAGTAAGACCTACAATATTTTTAGCAATTAATCATTTACTTTGCGGGCGTTACTGCGGCAAAAAATATGCAGTACTAGAATAATATGTTTAAAGTATTCGCACAAGCTTCGTAGAGCTCACCATAGTAATGATAAAATTAATAATATAATATTGTAACAAAGTATTCCAGCACTACGCTCAATCGTCTCTCAAAAGACAAGAGTAATAGCAATAGCCAATATGAACAAATGAATTTAAATAAAACGAAACGAGAACCTCACATTTCAATCAACATTTTCGTATTACTTTAGAGTACGTGCATTAAATTTATTTCACCATCCTTAAAACAAATGCTATATTACAGTTACAGCTATATTACAATATACTGTAAACTGAAATTTACACTAACGTAGTTTATACAACGCTTAAGATCACTGCTCAGCAAAACTGTCACGAAAACTTCATCAGGAACAGGTGTGGTTAAAAGACATAATTTAAATACAACCGAGAATTAAGCGACCTTAATTTAAAGTTACTATAGAAATCATAGCGGACATCACCTAAATGTAAATATACGCTTTCGATTCAGTAAACTTCATTTTCAATAATAACACAACAATCAGAAGGAAAACCATACGCAAACAACTATGCACTCAATTGAGAGTAATTATCAGGAAGAGGTGTAGTTAAAAGACATCATTTAAATACAAGCGAGAACTAAGCGACTATAATAGCGCTCCAAGCGATATCTTTAAGAACCAACCTACTTCCTTACCGACACCTCGGTATTTTTATAATTTGAAAGTTGAAAATTTGTAGTTTTTGGGCATAATAAAATCAAAGCTAGTATTACCCTGGTGAAATAACCCGCTCTCAATGCATCGAATCACCGTCGTGTACATGAAGATGTTCATGTTCGTATGAAATACAATATTTGTATCAAACACGGGTGTAGTTGTAAGAGATCATTTAAACACGAGCGAGAACTAAACCTGCAAGATCTACGTTACCCAAACGGTGATATATGCTCACACGGCTGAACTACGTTACCGACAAATCTATATTTTTTACCTTTTTTATAGTTTAAAAGTAAAAAAATCGTAGTTTTATGATTTTCCCTAAATTGAAACATCTCAAAGAATGTCCATGCCAAATTTCAAGTCTCTATCTTAAACGGTCGCTTCAGGACATTACTATCATCAGTGAGTCAGTCAGTTACACATAGGGCTGTATATATTATAGACTCGCCTACGGCTCGATGGGGGCTCCGCCCCCATGCCCCCATTTTGGGTTGCCCCGAATTAATTAATTGTTGTAAGTCTTAAGAACTGAACAGGCTAATTGAGGCCTCCACCCCCAACCCTATCCTTATCTTCGCTGACTTAGTTTAATAGTTCAGGAAGTCTAAAACATTTAAGATATTCTCTTGATATTTAAAGCTTAAATTGATACTTTTCTTTTATATTTTATATTTAATGCTCATGGTATGTGTGTGTAGCTAAATTTCAGGCATCTAATTGTCATAACAGTAAATAAAAAATATTAAAATAACTCAATTTTTGTGAAAGAATTTTGAAAATACACCCCTTTTTTTGGTGAAGAGAGTAAAATGCTACAAAATCTTAAGGGCCGAGCTTATAGAAAATATAAAAATAATATAATGCTGACAAAAAGTATATCGGTATGGCAGTACCTTTACCGGGTTTAACAAAATCACCAAAAACTATACATAAAACAGGTTAATAATTTAATATTTTCACAGTTTTTTTACTAACCTTGGATTGAAATCGGCCTTTGGCTGCTTCTATAGTAAGAACTAGATATATTCAGAGTGTATACAATATTTGAGGCATGTATGTGTTATAAAAGTAAACGATAAATAGAGGAAGTTTGGTGAAAGAATCTCGATATTGTGAAAGTACGCCAATCTTTACAGGTGAAGGGGGTGAGATACGGCAAAATTGCATAGGACCGAACTTGTAGAGCGTCTAAAATAGAATACAGACGCAAAACAAATATCAATATTGCAGTATATTTGGCAGAATAAAGTAATTTACAAACACTTACAACGAAAAAATTTTAAGAATGTTGTGTTTTTTAAATTTTTTTTGACTTAATTATAATTGAGATTGATCAATGGCTACCACTGTGGTAAGATCTAGTTGAGACCATAATATGTACTAAAGTTCAAGCATCCGTGTGCCATGTTAGTAAATAAAAAATATTAAAATAACGAGATTTTTGTGAAAAAATTTGGAAATTTTGAAAGTATGCTGTTTTTTTAAGGGTGAAGGGAGTGAGATACGGAAAAATTTCACGAGACTATACTTGTAGAGCGTCTAATTCCTGACCATGAATTTTTCCTCAGATTCGAGATAGGACCTCTCGTTCAAAAGCTACAGTGTATTTAGAAAAGCCTTACATAGTGTAGATTTTACCATGAAAAAATAATTTTTTAAGGAGGTTAAAATTTGAAAATTCATTGTTTTGGGATTTTCTATTTGTATTGACCATAAAAACTACGTGTGTACCAAGTTTTAAGTTTCTAGCTCATCCGGACTAAAATTACGATTTCTCTATTGGACCAGAACCCACTATTTGCCACAACTTATGTTCACGAAATTGGGAAAAAGTGAAAAATGTATTTTTTGAGTCAACGGGAAGAGATACGGCAAAATATGTAGGAATCAAGACTCCAAAGTTTTAAAAAGATTCTCTAAAATCCGAGGTGGAACTTACTCAAAGTATGTAAATTAGTAACACCAGCCCCGACAATAGCTGAATTCATATTTTTAATAGTCTCTTAAAAGAAGGTAAGGTCCCCAATTTCAAGTTTTCGGTAACTATTCTGGTCCTGTAATAAATCTGTTTTGAGAGCTAATGTGTAAAGATTCGGCAAAATGTTCTTAAAACTGTAAGCCATTAATAAAATATTTCAGTCATATTCAGCAACATTTTTCGATAGGACCAATCGTTTTGTCAGTATAGTGGAAAAACTGAAAACGCGATTGCACAAAAATTAGTCTGGAGATTTACGCAATTGGTGCGATGTACGACAAAAAGTCACAAGACCAAAATCGTAGTTCATCCAATTCAGTACCGTAGTAGTCTCAAATCTATGAAAGGCCTAACCGTTTAGCCGCTAGAGCTGAAATATACTAAAATTACGATTTTTCTAGTTGGCCAAAAGCCACTACTTATTTATCACAAAACTGGGAAAAAGTGAAAAATGTATTTTGAGAGTAAACGGAAAGTGATACGGCAAAGTATGTCAAAATCAAAATTGAAGATATTAAAAAGACCTATAAAAGTGTTCATTTAAAGATTTTTGTAGGACAAACCATTTAGTCGCTAGGCCCCTAAATCTAAATATAAATTTCACAAAAATCAGTTAGGAGGGTTAACGGTGTGATGTACGACAAAAAGTCAAAGGACCAAAATTGTAGATCATCCAATTCCCTATCGTAATATGCTCTCAGATTTCAGATAAGACTAACCGTTAGGCCACCAGAGCTGAAATACTAAAATTACGATTTCTCTAGTGGACCAGAACCGGTATTTTCCCACTACTTACGTTCACAAAATCCGGAAAAAGTGAAAAATGTATTTTTTAAGTAAACGAGAAGAGATACATTTGGCAGCTAAAGCTGAAATACTAAAATTACGATTTCTCTAGTGTCCCAGAACCGGTGTTTTCCCACTACTTATGCTCACAAAATCCGGAAAAAGTGAAAAATGTATTTTTTAAGTAAACGAGAAGAGATACATTTGGCAGCTAAAGCTGAAATACTAAAATTACGATTTCTCTAGTGTCCCAGAACCGGTTTTTCCCCCTACTTATATTCAAAAAATCCGGAAAAAGTGAAAAATAAATTTTGTGAGTAAACGAGTAGAGATACGGCAAAATATATAAGGGTAAGATTTGTAGATATTAAAAAGATCTATCGTAATAAACCTTGAAAACATTTTTACGACCATCGGTTTAGTCACTAGAGCCCGAAAACCAAAAACGGCATTTCTTTAAAAACGCTCTGGAGGCTTAACGGTGCGAGATACGATAAAAAGTCAAAGGACCGAAATTGTAGAAAATTGAATTCCCTATCGTTGTATAGTTCTCAAATTTTAGATAGGACCAAGCGTTTGGCCGCTAGAGCCAAAAAAGTAAAATTACAATTTCAGAAATCCGCCATTTTGAATTTTTTTTGTAGATTAAAACTAAAAATTTGCAAGTTTAAGATTTTACACTTAGCATTGACCGTTCAGGCTAGACGTATGCCAAGTTTCAAGTCTCTAGCTTTAATGAGAAGAGACACATTTAGCAGCTAAAGCTGAAGTACTAAAATTACGATTTCTCTAGTGTCCCAGAACCGGTGTTTTCCCACTACTTATGCTCACAAAATCCGGAAAAAGTGAAAAATGAATTTTGTGAGTAAACGAGTAGAGATACGGCAAAATATATAAGGGTAAGATTTGTAGATATTAAAAAGATCTATCGTAATAAACCTTGAAAACATTTTTACGACCATCGGTTTAGTCACTAGAGCCCGAAAACCGAAAACGGCATTTCATTAAAAACGCTCTGGAGGCTTAACGGTGCGAGATACGATAAAAAGTCAAAGGACCGAAATTGTAGAAAATTAAATTCCCTATCGTAGTATTGTTCTCAGATTTTAGATAGGACGAAGCGTTTGGCCGCTAGAGCCAAAAAACTAAAATTACAATTTCGGAAATCCGCCATTTTGAATTTTTTTTAGTAGGTTAAAACTAAAAATTTGCAAGTTTAAGATTTTACACTTAGCATTGACCGTTCAGGCTAGACGTATGCCAAATTTCAAGTCTCTAGCTTAAATAGTTATGTCAGAACTTCGTATCCCATATGAGTGAGTGAGTGAGTGAGTCAGTTACACATGGGGCTGTATATATTATAGACTCGCCTACGGCTCGATGGGGCTTCGCCCCATGCCCCTTAGGGGTTTCCCTAAATTGGTAAATTAATAAGAAGTCAAGTTGTTAAACAGGTTAGTTCCAACCGAAGAACGGGTCAGCCGAGACAGTAACAAAACTATCTAATACTCTAAATTCACAATCGATAGTAAAAAAAGCTTTAATAATCTCCTATTAGTAGGTTTTAATACTCCTCCTTAGTAAATAGTTTTAAAAAAAATTGAGCTGTGAGATAAATATTATTTATGTAAATATTCTAGGTGTTATGCTTGATGGAGGGTCCAACCCAATAATTGGTTGCCCCAATTCCTTAAATTACTGTCAAAACCTCATACAATGAACAGGCTAGTTGAGGGCTCAACTCCAACGGCAGTAACAGAAGCTGCCAATATACACTACTCACAATAAATAATAATAAGCTTTGAAATTTGCTCACGGCTCATGGTATAATCCCACTCCCCCCTTAATTCGTAAAAAATATAATGGAGTTGTGAAATATTAATGAATTATGTAAATAGTCATGCTCAAAAGTTGTGTAAAAATTTGGAGATACGATTATGATTGCACATGATTGAGGTAATAATAGCTGTATTCTGAAAAGATAAAAGTGGAATAAAATTATAAGTTTATATAGAGGATCGTTGTATGTAATAGAAGAAAAACGGGACAAAATCAAGATATATGAAATTATAAAAAAAAAAATGGTATAGGCTAAGATGCTTCAGTTCCGCCACGGGGTGGCCAAGAAACGCAGGAATCATATATGTACCATATAGAGAAACGATAACAATTTTATCAATCAAAATCAGAAATTATTAGTTTAACAATTTTAAATGTTATATATATATATATATATTAGTTCAGAAAATTAATAAAAATAGAGCCCTAGTAGTATGTAATAGATCACAGGGTATTAGGTACTATAATCATGAAGTCTTTAAGTCTTTATATAGTCTTAAAATGAAGAAAGTTGCAACTTAAGAACCATAAAATCGGCGTACATTATGCATTTTCAACCAATGGTAGTAAAAAAAAACCAATTGTGAAATAATAGCCAAAAAAGGATTATCGGTTAAATTAAAATATACTGAAAGAGTTACAATAATTGATAAGTATAGAATAGTTTTAAATTACAACAATAATAGGGTTAATCGAGACTTTAGGTGAGAGCACTGCATTGAGGAAGTTTGACGGACAAAGTGGCAGCGAGAAAAATTACTATTGAGTTTAATTCAATTGGTTATTATAATATTTCTCAGCCCGATGGGTCATCAGATATGTAGATGGTTTAAAAAAAACGTCGGAAGTAGGTAAACATTAGCCAAGGTAAGAATGGAAAGTTCAATCGTTCTATAACTTGATATGTTCAATCGTTTCCTAAACTAAAATCTAAGCCTGATTGGACGGCAGCAAATAGGTCAAAGACCGGATGTCAAACGTGTTGGGACACGTTCAACCTTCAAAGTAAAACTGCACCAGAACTATCAACTGAAGCGCTATATTCAATCTGGGGATTCATATAGAGAGACAGCATACAAATAGTAGAAAATTACTGTATTAGGGTTTTTTTTGTGCGAAAACCTACAAGAAATTTTCCAGCATGAGAAGACTAAAGTCTAGAAAATGTAGTAAGACCTACAATATTTTTAGCAATTAATCATTTACTTTGCGGGCGTTACTGCGGCAAAAAATATGCAGTACTAGAATAATATGTTTAAAGTATTCGCACAAGCTTCGTAGAGCTCACCATAGTAATGATAAAATTAATAATATAATATTGTAACAAAGTATTCCAGCACTACGCTCAATCGTCTCTCAAAAGACAAGAGTAATAGCAATAGCCAATATGAACAAATGAATTTAAATAAAACGAAACGAGAACCTCACATTTCAATCAACATTTTCGTATTACTTTAGAGTACGTGCATTAAATTTATTTCACCATCCTTAAAACAAATGCTATATTACAGTTACAGCTATATTACAATATACTGTAAACTGAAATTTACACTAACGTAGTTTATACAACGCTTAAGATCACTGCTCAGCAAAACTGTCACGAAAACTTCATCAGGAACAGGTGTGGTTAAAAGACATAATTTAAATACAACCGAGAATTAAGCGACCTTAATTTAAAGTTACTATAGAAATCATAGCGGACATCACCTAAATGTAAATATACGCTTTCGATTCAGTAAACTTCATTTTCAATAATAACACAACAATCAGAAGGAAAACCATACGCAAACAACTATGCACTCAATTGAGAGTAATTATCAGGAAGAGGTGTAGTTAAAAGACATCATTTAAATACAAGCGAGAACTAAGCGACTATAATAGCGCTCCAAGCGATATCTTTAAGAACCAACCTACTTCCTTACCGACACCTCGGTATTTTTATAATTTGAAAGTTGAAAATTTGTAGTTTTTGGGCATAATAAAATCAAAGCTAGTATTACCCTGGTGAAATAACCCGCTCTCAATGCATCGAATCACCGTCGTGTACATGAAGATGTTCATGTTCGTATGAAATACAATATTTGTATCAAACACGGGTGTAGTTGTAAGAGATCATTTAAACACGAGCGAGAACTAAACCTGCAAGATCTACGTTACCCAAACGGTGATATATGCTCACACGGCTGAACTACGTTACCGACAAATCTATATTTTTTACCTTTTTTATAGTTTAAAAGTAAAAAAATCGTAGTTTTATGATTTTCCCTAAATTGAAACATCTCAAAGAATGTCCATGCCAAATTTCAAGTCTCTATCTTAAACGGTCGCTTCAGGACATTACTATCATCAGTGAGTCAGTCAGTTACACATAGGGCTGTATATATTATAGACTCGCCTACGGCTCGATGGGGGCTCCGCCCCCATGCCCCCATTTTGGGTTGCCCCGAATTAATTAATTGTTGTAAGTCTTAAGAACTGAACAGGCTAATTGAGGCCTCCACCCCCAACCCTATCCTTATCTTCGCTGACTTAGTTTAATAGTTCAGGAAGTCTAAAACATTTAAGATATTCTCTTGATATTTAAAGCTTAAATTGATACTTTTCTTTTATATTTTATATTTAATGCTCATGGTATGTGTGTGTAGCTAAATTTCAGGCATCTAATTGTCATAACAGTAAATAAAAAATATTAAAATAACTCAATTTTTGTGAAAGAATTTTGAAAATACACCCCTTTTTTTGGTGAAGAGAGTAAAATGCTACAAAATCTTAAGGGCCGAGCTTATAGAAAATATAAAAATAATATAATGCTGACAAAAAGTATATCGGTATGGCAGTACCTTTACCGGGTTTAACAAAATCACCAAAAACTATACATAAAACAGGTTAATAATTTAATATTTTCACAGTTTTTTTACTAACCTTGGATTGAAATCGGCCTTTGGCTGCTTCTATAGTAAGAACTAGATATATTCAGAGTGTATACAATATTTGAGGCATGTATGTGTTATAAAAGTAAACGATAAATAGAGGAAGTTTGGTGAAAGAATCTCGATATTGTGAAAGTACGCCAATCTTTACAGGTGAAGGGGGTGAGATACGGCAAAATTGCATAGGACCGAACTTGTAGAGCGTCTAAAATAGAATACAGACGCAAAACAAATATCAATATTGCAGTATATTTGGCAGAATAAAGTAATTTACAAACACTTACAACGAAAAAATTTTAAGAATGTTGTGTTTTTTAAATTTTTTTTGACTTAATTATAATTGAGATTGATCAATGGCTACCACTGTGGTAAGATCTAGTTGAGACCATAATATGTACTAAAGTTCAAGCATCCGTGTGCCATGTTAGTAAATAAAAAATATTAAAATAACGAGATTTTTGTGAAAAAATTTGGAAATTTTGAAAGTATGCTGTTTTTTTAAGGGTGAAGGGAGTGAGATACGGAAAAATTTCACGAGACTATACTTGTAGAGCGTCTAATTCCTGACCATGAATTTTTCCTCAGATTCGAGATAGGACCTCTCGTTCAAAGCTACAGTGTATTTAGAAAAGCCTTACATAGTGTAGATTTTACCATGAAAAAATAATTTTTTAAGGAGGTTAAAATTTGAAAATTCATTGTTTTGGGATTTTCTATTTGTATTGACCATAAAAACTACGTGTGTAACCAAGTTTTAAGTTTCTAGCTCATCCGGACTAAAATTACGATTTCTCTATTGGACCAGAACCCACTATTTGCCACAACTTATGTTCACGAAATTGGGAAAAAGTGAAAAATGTATTTATTGAGTCAACGGGAAGAGATACGGCAAAATATGTAGGAATCAAGACTCCAAAGTTTTAAAAAGATTCTCTAAAATCCGAGGTGGAACTTACTCAAAGTATGTAAATTAGTAACACCAGCCCCGACAATAGCTGAATTCATATTTTTAATAGTCTCTTAAAAGAAGGTAAGGTCCCCAATTTCAAGTTTTCGGTAACTATTCTGGTCCTGTAATAAATCTGTTTTGAGAGCTAATGTGTAAAGATTCGGCAAAATGTTCTTAAAACTGTAAGCCATTAATAAAATATTTCAGTCATATTCAGCAACATTTTTCGATAGGACCAATCGTTTTGTCAGTATAGTGGAAAAACTGAAAACGCGATTGCACAAAAATTAGTCTGGAGATTTACGCAATTGGTGCGATGTACGACAAAAAGTCACAAGACCAAAATCGTAGTTCATCCAATTCAGTACCGTAGTAGTCTCAAATCTATGAAAGGCCTAACCGTTTAGCCGCTAGAGCTGAAATATACTAAAATTACGATTTTTCTAGTTGGCCAAAAGCCACTACTTATTTATCACAAAACTGGGAAAAAGTGAAAAATGTATTTTGAGAGTAAACGGAAAGTGATACGGCAAAGTATGTCAAAATCAAAATTGAAGATATTAAAAAGACCTATAAAAGTGTTCATTTAAAGATTTTTGTAGGACAAACCATTTAGTCGCTAGGCCCCTAAATCTAAATATAAATTTCACAAAAATCAGTTAGGAGGGTTAACGGTGTGATGTACGACAAAAAGTCAAAGGACCAAAATTGTAGATCATCCAATTCCCTATCGTAATATGCTCTCAGATTTCAGATAAGACTAACCGTTAGGCCACCAGAGCTGAAATACTAAAATTACGATTTCTCTAGTGGACCAGAACCGGTATTTTCCCACTACTTACGTTCACAAAATCCGGAAAAAGTGAAAAATGTATTTTTTAAGTAAACGAGAAGAGATACATTTGGCAGCTAAAGCTGAAATACTAAAATTACGATTTCTCTAGTGTCCCAGAACCGGTGTTTTCCCACTACTTATGCTCACAAAATCCGGAAAAAGTGAAAAATGTATTTTTTAAGTAAACGAGAAGAGATACATTTGGCAGCTAAAGCTGAAATACTAAAATTACGATTTCTCTAGTGTCCCAGAACCGGTTTTTCCCCCTACTTATATTCAAAAAATCCGGAAAAAGTGAAAAATAAATTTTGTGAGTAAACGAGTAGAGATACGGCAAAATATATAAGGGTAAGATTTGTAGATATTAAAAAGATCTATCGTAATAAACCTTGAAAACATTTTTACGACCATCGGTTTAGTCACTAGAGCCCGAAAACCGAAAACGGCATTTCATTAAAAACGCTCTGGAGGCTTAACGGTGCGAGATACGATAAAAAGTCAAAGGACCGAAATTGTAGAAAATTAAATTCCCTATCGTAGTATTGTTCTCAGATTTTAGATAGGACGAAGCGTTTGGCCGCTAGAGCCAAAAAACTAAAATTACAATTTCGGAAATCCGCCATTTTGAATTTTTTTTAGTAGGTTAAAACTAAAAATTTGCAAGTTTAAGATTTTACACTTAGCATTGACCGTTCAGGCTAGACGTATGCCAAATTTCAAGTCTCTAGCTTAAATTGTTATGTCAGAACTTCGTATCCCATATAAGTGAGTGAGTGAGTGAGTGAGTCAGTTACACATGGGGCTGTATATATTATAGACTCGCCTACGGCTCGATGGGGGCTCCGCCCCCATGCCCCCTTAGGGGTGTCCCTAAATTCGTAAATTAATAAAAAGTCAAGTTTGAAATTGGTTAGTTTTACGGAAGAACTGAACAGCCAAGACAGTAACAAAACCGTTTAAAACACACAATTCACAATCGATAGCTAAAAAAGCTTTGAAAATCTCTATGAATCGGTTTTAATAACTCTTCGTAGTTAAAATTTGTTAAAATATTTTGAGTGTGATACAATCATTATTTATTCGGGGTGTTATGCTGAATGGAGGGTCCATTCCGTAATTTGTTGCCCCAATTCCGTAATTTCTGTAAAAACTTGATGCAGTGAACGGGCTTGTTGAGGGTTATTAACTCCAATGTTTTCGCTGAATTAGTTTGTAAATAAAAAAGTCGAGTGTTAAACAGGTTAGATTTACCAAAGAAGTGCATAAACAAGACAGTAACAAAAGGCTAATGCACACTTCTCACAATCAATAATAATTAAAGCTTTTAAATTCGTCAAAAATTGTTGCAATAAATCAGTGAAAACAATAAAATAACATTAAAATGAAATAATATAAAATCTAATAAACGAGATAGAAATCACAAAAGACTCCAAAGTTTTAAAAAGATTCCCTAAAATCCGAGGAGGAACTTACTAAAAGTATGTAAATTAGTAACACCACCCCCGATAGTAGCTGAATTCATATTTTTAATTGTCTCTTAAAAGAAAGTAAGGTCCCCAATTTCAAGTTTTCGGTAACTATTCTGGTCCTGTAATAAATCTGTTTTGAGAGCTAATGTGTAGAGATACGGCAAAATGTTCTGAAAACTGTAAGCCATTAATAAAATATTTCAGTCATATTCAGCAACATTTTTCGATAGGACCAATCGTTTTGTCAGTAGAGTGGAAAAACTGAAAACGCGATTGCACAAAAATTATCCTGGAGATTTACGCAATTGGTCCGATGTACGACAAAAATTCACAGGACCAAAATCGTAGTTCATCCAATTCAGTACCGTAGTAGTCTCAAATCTATGAAAGGCCTAACCGTTTATCCGCTAGAGTTTAAATACTAAAATTACGATTTCTCTAGTTGGCCAAAAGCCACAACTTATTTATCACAAAACTGGGAAAAAGTGAAAAATGTATTTTGAGAGTAAACAGAAAGAGATACGGCAAAGTATGTTAGAATCAAAATTGTAGATATTAAAAATACCTATAAAAGTTGTCATTTAAACATTTTTGTAGGACAAACCATTTAGTCACTAGGACCCTACACCTAAATATAAATTTCACAAAAATCAGTTTGGAGGGTTATCGGTGCGATGTACGACAAAAAGTCAAAGGACCAAAATTGTAGATCATCCAATTCCCTATCGTAATATGCTCTCATATTTAAGATAAGACTAACCGTTAGGCCACTAGAGCTGAAATACTAAAATTACGATTTCTCTAGTGGACCAGAACCGGTTTTTCCCACTACTTACGTTCACAAAATCCGGAAAAAGTGAAAAATGAATTTTGAGAGTAAACAGAAAGAGATACGGCAAAGTATGTTAGAATAAAAATTGTAGATATTAAAAATACCTATAAAAGTTGTCATTTAAACATTTTTGTAGGACAAACCATTTAGTCACTAGGACCCTACACCTAAATATAAATTTCACAAAAATCAGTTTGGAGGGTTATCGGTGCGATGTACGACAAAAAGTCAAAGGACCAAAATTGTAGATCATCCAATTCCCTATCGTAATATGCTCTCATATTTCAGATAAGACTAACCGTTAGGCCACTAGAGCTGAAATACTAAAATTACGATTTCTCTAGTGGACCAGAACCGTTTTTTTCCCACTACTTACGTTCACAAAATCCGAAAAAAGTGAAAAATGAATTTTGTGAGTAAACGAGTAGAGATACGGCAAAATATACAAGGGAAGAAATTGTAGATATTAAAAAGATCTATCGAAATGAACCTTTAAAAATTTTTTACGACCATCGGTTTAGTCACTAGAGCCCGAAAACCGAAAACGGCATTTCATTAAAAACGCTCTGGAGGCTTAACGGTGAGAGATATGATAAAAAGTCAAAGGACCGAAATTGTAGAAAATTAAATTCCCTATCGTAGTATTGTTCTCAGATTTTAGATAGGACGAAGCGTTTGGCCGCTAGAGCCAAAAAACTAAAATTACAATTTCGGAAATCCGCCATTTTGAATTTTTTTTAGTAGGTTAAAACTAAAAATTTGCAAGTTTAAGATTTTACACTTAGCATTGACCGTTCAGGCTAGACGTATGCCAAATTTCAAGTCTCTAGCTTAAATAGTTATGTCAGAACTTCGTATCCCATATAAGTGAGTGAGTGAGTGAGTGAGTCAGTTACACATGGGGCTGTATATATTATAGACTCGCCTACGGCTCGATGGGGGCTCCGCCCCCATGCCCCCATTTTGGGTTGCCCCGAATTAATTAATTGTTGTAAGTCTTAAGAACTGAACAGGCTAATTGAGGCCTCCACCCCCAACCCTATCCTTATCTTCGCTGACTTAGTTTAATAGTTCAGGAAGTCTAAAACATTTAAGATATTCTCTTGATATTTAAAGCTTAAATTGATACTTTTCTTTTATATTTTATATTTAATGCTCATGGTATGTGTGTGTAGCTAAATTTCAGGCATCTAATTGTCATAACAGTAAATAAAAAATATTAAAATAACTCAATTTTTGTGAAAGAATTTTGAAAATACACCCCTTTTTTTTGGTGAAGAGAGTAAAATGCTACAAAATCTTAAGGGCCGAGCTTATAGAAAATATAAAAATAATATAATGCTGACAAAAAGTATATCGGTATGGCAGTACCTTTACCGGGTTTAACAAAATCACCAAAAACTATACATAAAACAGGTTAATAATTTAATATTTTCACAGTTTTTTTACTAACCTTGGATTGAAATCGGCCTTTGGCTGCTTCTATAGTAAGAACTAGATATATTCAGAGTGTATACAATATTTGAGGCATGTATGTGTTATAAAAGTAAACGATAAATAGAGGAAGTTTGGTGAAAGAATCTCGATATTGTGAAAGTACGCCAATCTTTACAGGTGAAGGGGGTGAGATACGGCAAAATTGCATAGGACCGAACTTGTAGAGCGTCTAAAATAGAATACAGACGCAAAACAAATATCAATATTGCAGTATATTTGGCAGAATAAAGTAATTTACAAACACTTACAACGAAAAAATTTTAAGAATGTTGTGTTTTTTAAATTTTTTTGACTTAATTATAATTGAGATTGATCAATGGCTACCACTGTGGTAAGATCTAGTTGAGACCATAATATGTACTAAAGTTCAAGCATCCGTGTGCCATGTTAGTAAATAAAAAATATTAAAATAACGAGATTTTTGTGAAAAAATTTGGAAATTTTGAAAGTATGCTGTTTTTTTAAGGGTGAAGGGAGTGAGATACGGAAAAATTTCACGAGACTATACTTGTAGAGCGTCTAATTCCTGACCATGAATTTTTCCTCAGATTCGAGATAGGACCTCTCGTTCAAAAGTTACAGTGTATTTAGAAAAGCCTTACATAGTGTAGATTTTACCATGAAAAAAATAATTTTTTAAGGAGGTTAAAATTTGAAAATTCAATGTTTTGGGATTTTCTATTTGTATTGACCATAAAAACTACGTGTGTACCAAGTTTTAAGTTTCTAGCTCATCCGGACTAAAATTACGATTTCTCTATTGGACCAGAACCCACTATTTGCCACAACTTATGTTCACGAAATTGGGAAAAAGTGAAAAATGTATTTTTTGAGTCAACGGGAAGAGATACGGCAAAATATGTAGGAATCAAGACTCCAAAGTTTTAAAAAGATTCTCTAAAATCCGAGGTGGAACTTACTCAAAGTATGTAAATTAGTAACACCAGCCCCGACAATAGCTGAATTCATATTTTTAATAGTCTCTTAAAAGAAGGTAAGGTCCCCAATTTCAAGTTTTCGGTAACTATTCTGGTCCTGTAATAAATCTGTTTTGAGAGCTAATGTGTAAAGATTCGGCAAAATGTTCTTAAAACTGTAAGCCATTAATAAAATATTTCAGTCATATTCAGCAACATTTTTCGATAGGACCAATCGTTTTGTCAGTATAGTGGAAAAACTGAAAACGCGATTGCACAAAAATTAGTCTGGAGATTTACGCAATTGGTGCGATGTACGACAAAAAGTCACAAGACCAAAATCGTAGTTCATCCAATTCAGTACCGTAGTAGTCTCAAATCTATGAAAGGCCTAACCGTTTAGCCGCTAGAGCTGAAATATACTAAAATTACGATTTTTCTAGTTGGCCAAAAGCCACTACTTATTTATCACAAAACTGGGAAAAAGTGAAAAATGTATTTTGAGAGTAAACGGAAAGTGATACGGCAAAGTATGTCAAAATCAAAATTGAAGATATTAAAAAGACCTATAAAAGTGTTCATTTAAAGATTTTTGTAGGACAAACCATTTAGTCGCTAGGCCCCTAAATCTAAATATAAATTTCACAAAAATCAGTTAGGAGGGTTAACAGTGTGATGTACGACAAAAAGTCAAAGGACCAAAATTGTAGATCATCCAATTCCCTATCGTAATATGCTCTCAGATTTCAGATAAGACTAACCGTTAGGCCACCAGAGCTGAAATACTAAAATTACGATTTCTCTAGTGGACCAGAACCGGTATTTTCCCACTACTTACGTTCACAAAATCCGGAAAAAGTGAAAAATGTATTTTTTAAGTAAACGAGAAGAGATACATTTGGCAGCTAAAGCTGAAATACTAAAATTACGATTTCTCTAGTGTCCCAGAACCGGTTTTTCCCCCTACTTATATTCAAAAAATCCGGAAAAAGTGAAAAATAAATTTTGTGAGTAAACGAGTAGAGATACGGCAAAATATATAAGGGTAAGATTTGTAGATATTAAAAAGATCTATCGTAATAAACCTTGAAAACATTTTTACGACCATCGGTTTAGTCACTAGAGCCCGAAAACCGAAAACGGCATTTCATTAAAAACGCTCTGGAGGCTTAACGGTGCGAGATACGATAAAAAGTCAAAGGACCGAAATTGTAGAAAATTAAATTCCCTATCGTAGTATTGTTCTCAGATTTTAGATAGGACGAAGCGTTTGGCCGCTAGAGCCAAAAAACTAAAATTACAATTTCGGAAATCCGCCATTTTGAATTTTTTTTAGTAGGTTAAAACTAAAAATTTGCAAGTTTAAGATTTTACACTTAGCATTGACCGTTCAGGCTAGACGTATGCCAAATTTCAAGTCTCTAGCTTAAATAGTTATGTCAGAACTTCGTATCCCATATAAGTGAGTGAGTGAGTGAGTGAGTCAGTTACACATGGGGCTGTATATATTATAGACTCGCCTACGGCTCGATGGGGGCTCCGCCCCCATGCCCCCATTTTGGGTTGCCCCGAATTAATTAATTGTTGTAAGTCTTAAGAACTGAACAGGCTAATTGAGGCCTCCACCCCCAACCCTATCCTTATCTTCGCTGACTTAGTTTAATAGTTCAGGAAGTCTAAAACATTTAAGATATTCTCTTGATATTTAAAGCTTAAATTGATACTTTTCTTTTATATTTTATATTTAATGCTCATGGTATGTGTGTGTAGCTAAATTTCAGGCATCTAATTGTCATAACAGTAAATAAAAAATATTAAAATAACTCAATTTTTGTGAAAGAATTTTGAAAATACACCCCTTTTTTTGGTGAAGAGAGTAAAATGCTACAAAATCTTAAGGGCCGAGCTTATAGAGAATATAAAAATAATATAATGCTGACAAAAAGTATATCGGTATGGCAGTACCTTTACCGGGTTTAACAAAATCACCAAAAACTATACATAAAACAGGTTAATAATTTAATATTTTCACAGTTTTTTTACTAACCTTGGATTGAAATCGGCCTTTGGCTGCTTCTATAGTAAGAACTAGATATATTCAGAGTGTATACAATATTTGAGGCATGTATGTGTTATAAAAGTAAACGATAAATAGAGGAAGTTTGGTGAAAGAATCTCGATATTGTGAAAGTACGCCAATCTTTACAGGTGAAGGGGGTGAGATACGGCAAAATTGCATAGGACCGAACTTGTAGAGCGTCTAAAATAGAATACAGACGCAAAACAAATATCAATATTGCAGTATATTTGGCAGAATAAAGTAATTTACAAACACTTACAACGAAAAAATTTTAAGAATGTTGTGTTTTTTAAATTTTTTTTGACTTAATTATAATTGAGATTGATCAATGGCTACCACTGTGGTAAGATCTAGTTGAGACCATAATATGTACTAAAGTTCAAGCATCCGTGTGCCATGTTAGTAAATAAAAAATATTAAAATAACGAGATTTTTGTGAAAAAATTTGGAAATTTTGAAAGTATGCTGTTTTTTTAAGGGTGAAGGGAGTGAGATACGGAAAAATTTCACGAGACTATACTTGTAGAGCGTCTAATTCCTGACCATGAATTTTTCCTCAGATTCGAGATAGGACCTCTCGTTCAAAAGTTACAGTGTATTTAGAAAAGCCTTACATAGTGTAGATTTTACCATGAAAAAATAATTTTTTAAGGAGGTTAAAATTTGAAAATTCAATGTTTTGGGATTTTCTATTTGTATTGACCATAAAAACTACGTGTGTACCAAGTTTTAAGTTTCTAGCTCATCCGGACTAAAATTACGATTTCTCTATTGGACCAGAACCCACTATTTGCCACAACTTATGTTCACGAAATTGGGAAAAAGTGAAAAATGTATTTTTTGAGTCAACGGGAAGAGATACGGCAAAATATGTAGGAATCAAGACTCCAAAGTTTTAAAAAGATTCTCTAAAATCCGAGGTGGAACTTACTCAAAGTATGTAAATTAGTAACACCAGCCCCGACAATAGCTGAATTCATATTTTTAATAGTCTCTTAAAAGAAGGTAAGGTCCCCAATTTCAAGTTTTCGGTAACTATTCTGGTCCTGTAATAAATCTGTTTTGAGAGCTAATGTGTAAAGATTCGGCAAAATGTTCTTAAAACTGTAAGCCATTAATAAAATATTTCAGTCATATTCAGCAACATTTTTCGATAGGACCAATCGTTTTGTCAGTATAGTGGAAAAACTGAAAACGCGATTGCACAAAAATTAGTCTGGAGATTTACGCAATTGGTGCGATGTACGACAAAAAGTCACAAGACCAAAATCGTAGTTCATCCAATTCAGTACCGTAGTAGTCTCAAATCTATGAAAGGCCTAACCGTTTAGCCGCTAGAGCTGAAATATACTAAAATTACGATTTTTCTAGTTGGCCAAAAGCCACTACTTATTTATCACAAAACTGGGAAAAAGTGAAAAATGTATTTTGAGAGTAAACGGAAAGTGATACGGCAAAGTATGTCAAAATCAAAATTGAAGATATTAAAAAGACCTATAAAAGTGTTCATTTAAAGATTTTTGTAGGACAAACCATTTAGTCGCTAGGCCCCTAAATCTAAATATAAATTTCACAAAAATCAGTTAGGAGGGTTAACGGTGTGATGTACGACAAAAAGTCAAAGGACCAAAATTGTAGATCATCCAATTCCCTATCGTAATATGCTCTCAGATTTCAGATAAGACTAACCGTTAGGCCACCAGAGCTGAAATACTAAAATTACGATTTCTCTAGTGGACCAGAACCGGTATTTTCCCACTACTTACGTTCACAAAATCCGGAAAAAGTGAAAAATGTATTTTTTAAGTAAACGAGAAGAGATACATTTGGCAGCTAAAGCTGAAATACTAAAATTACGATTTCTCTAGTGTCCCAGAACCGGTGTTTTCCCACTACTTATGCTCACAAAATCCGGAAAAAGTGAAAAATGTATTTTTTAAGTAAACGAGAAGAGATACATTTGGCAGCTAAAGCTGAAATACTAAAATTACGATTTCTCTAGTGTCCCAGAACCGGATTTTCCCCCTACTTATATTCAAAAAATCCGGAAAAAGTGAAAAATAAATTTTGTGAGTAAACGAGTAGAGATACGGCAAAATATATAAGGGTAAGATTTGTAGATATTAAAAAGATCTATCGTAATAAACCTTGAAAACATTTTTACGACCATCGGTTTAGTCACTAGAGCCCGAAAACCGAAAACGGCATTTCATTAAAAACGCTCTGGAGGCTTAACGGTGCGAGATACGATAAAAAGTCAAAGGACCGAAATTGTAGAAAATTAAATTCCCTATCGTAGTATTGTTCTCAGATTTTAGATAGGACGAAGCGTTTGGCCGCTAGAGCCAAAAAACTAAAATTACAATTTCGGAAATCCGCCATTTTGAATTTTTTTTAGTAGGTTAAAACTAAAAATTTGCAAGTTTAAGATTTTACACTTAGCATTGACCGTTCAGGCTAGACGTATGCCAAATTTCAAGTCGCTAGCTTAAATAGTTATGTCAGAACTTCGTATCCCATATAAGTGAGTGAGTGAGTGAGTGAGTCAGTTACACATGGGGCTGTATATATTATAGACTCGCCTACGGCTCGATGGGGGCTCCGCCCCCATGCCCCCTTAGGGGTGTCCCTAAATTCGTAAATTAATAAAAAGTCAAGTTTGAAATTGGTTAGTTTTACGGAAGAACTGAACAGCCAAGACAGTAACAAAACCGTTTAAAACACACAATTCACAATCGATAGCTAAAAAAGCTTTGAAAATCTCCTATGAATCGGTTTTAATAACTCTTCGTAGTTAAAATTTGTTAAAATATTTTGAGTGTGATACAATAATTATTTATTCGGGGTGTTATGCTGAATGGAGGGTCCATTCCGTAATTTGTTGCCCCAATTCCGTAATTTCTGTAAAAACTTGATGCAGTGAACGGGCTTGTTGAGGGTTATTAACTCCAATGTTTTCGCTGAATTAGTTTGTAAATAAAAAAGTCGAGTGTTAAACAGGTTAGATTTACCAAAGAAGTGCATAAACAAGACAGTAACAAAAGGCTAATGCACACTTCTCACAATCAATAATAATTAAAGCTTTTAAATTCGTCAAAAATTGTTGCAATAAATCAGTGAAAACAATAAAATAACATTAAAATGAAATAATATAAAATCTAATAAACGAGATAGAAATCACAAAAGACTCCAAAGTTTTAAAAAGATTCCCTAAAATCCGAGGAGGAACTTACTAAAAGTATGTAAATTAGTAACACCAGCCCCGATAGTAGCTGAATTCATATTTTTAATTGTCTCTTAAAAGAAAGTAAGGTCCCCAATTTCAAGTTTTCGGTAACTATTCTGGTCCTGTAATAAATCTGTTTTGAGAGCTAATGTGTAGAGATACGGCAAAATGTTCTGAAAATTGTAAGCCATTAATAAAATATTTCAGTCATATTCAGCAACATTTTTCGATAGGACCAATCGTTTTGTCAGTAGAGTGGAAAAACTGAAAACGCGATTGCACAAAAATTATCCTGGAGATTTACGCAATTGGTCCGATGTACGACAAAAATTCACAGGACCAAAATCGTAGTTCATCCAATTCAGTACCGTAGTAGTCTCAAATCTATGAAAGGCCTAACCGTTTATCCGCTAGAGTTTAAATACTAAAATTACGATTTCTCTAGTTGGCCAAAAGCCACAACTTATTTATCACAAAACTGGGAAAAAGTGAAAAATGTATTTTGAGAGTAAACAGAAAGAGATACGGCAAAGTATGTTAGAATCAAAATTGTAGATATTAAAAATACCTATAAAAGTTGTCATTTAAACATTTTTGTAGGACAAACCATTTAGTCACTAGGACCCTACACCTAAATATAAATTTCACAAAAATCAGTTTGGAGGGTTATCGGTGCGATGTACGACAAAAAGTCAAAGGACCAAAATTGTAGATCATCCAATTCCCTATCGTAATATGCTCTCATATTTAAGATAAGACTAACCGTTAGGCCACTAGAGCTGAAATACTAAAATTACGATTTCTCTAGTGGACCAGAACCGGTTTTTCCCACTACTTACGTTCACAAAATCCGGAAAAAGTGAAAAATGAATTTTGAGAGTAAACAGAAAGAGATACGGCAAAGTATGTTAGAATAAAAATTGTAGATATTAAAAATACCTATAAAAGTTGTCATTTAAACATTTTTGTAGGACAAACCATTTAGTCACTAGGACCCTACACCTAAATATAAATTTCACAAAAATCAGTTTGGAGGGTTATCGGTGCGATGTACGACAAAAAGTCAAAGGACCAAAATTGTAGATCATCCAATTCCCTATCGTAATATGCTCTCATATTTCAGATAAGACTAACCGTTAGGCCACTAGAGCTGAAATACTAAAATTACGATTTCTCTATTGGACCAGAACCGGTTTTTTCCCACTACTTACGTTCACAAAATCCGAAAAAAGTGAAAAATGAATTTTGTGAGTAAACGAGTAGAGATACGGCAAAATATACAAGGGAAGAAATTGTAGATATTAAAAAGATCTATCGAAATGAACCTTAAAAAATTTTTTACGACCATCGGTTTAGTCACTAGAGCCCGAAAACCGAAAACGGCATTTCATTAAAAACGCTCTGGAGGCTTAACGGTGAGAGATATGATAAAAAGTCAAAGGACCGAAATTGTAGAAAATTAAATTCCCTATCGTAGTATTGTTCTCAGATTTTAGATAGGACGAAGCGTTTGGCCAATAGAGCCAAAAATGTAAAATTACAATTTCGGAAATCCGCCATTTTGAATTTTGTTTAGTAGGTTAAAACTAAAAATTTGCAAGTTTAAGATTTTACACTTAGCATTGACCGTTCAGGCTAGACGTATGCCAAATTTCAAGTCTGTAGCTTAAATGGTTACGTCACAAAATTCGTATCCCATATAAGTGAGTCAGTCAGTCAGTCAGTTACACATAGGGCTGTATAGTTTATTAGACTCGCCTACGGCTCGATGGGGGCTCCGCCCCCATGCCCCCTTTGGGGGTTACCCCGAATTCGTTAATTGTTCTAAGTCTTAAGAACTGAACAGGCTAGTTGAGGAATCCACCCCAACTCTATACTTATCTTCTCTGACTTTTTTTAATAGTTCAGGAAATCTTAAGCATTCAAGATATTCTCTTGATATTTAAAGTTTAAATTTATACTTTTGTTTTATATTTTATAAAAAATGCTCAGGGTGTGTTTGTGGAGCTAAATTTCAGTCATCCAAGTGTCATAACAGTAAATAAAAAAATATTAAAATAACTCAAATTTTGTGAAAGAATTTTGAAAATACGCCTTTTTTGGGGTGAAGAGAGTGAAATGCTACAAAATCTTAAGGGCCGAACTTAAAAAGCATCTAAAAAATATAATGCTGCCAAAACATACATCGTTATGGCAGTATCTTTACCGGGTTTAACAAAATCACCGAAAACTGTACATAAAAAAGGTTAATAATTTAGTGTTTTCACAGTCTTTTTACTAATCTTGGATTGAAATCGGCCAATGGCTGCTTCTATAGAAAGAACTAGATATATTCACAGTTTATACCAAATTTGAGGCATGTATGTGTCATAAAAGTAAACGATAAATATTGAAATAGAGCTATTTTGGTGAAAGAATTTCGATTATGTGAAAGTACGCCAATCTTTACGGGTAAAGGGGGTGAGATGCGGCAAAACTGCATTGGACTGAACTTGTAGAACGTTTACAATAGAATGTAATACTAGCAAAACAAATATATATGGCAGTGTATTTGGCAGAATAAAGTAATTTACAAACACTTTACACGAAAACATGTTAAGAATTTTGGGTTTTTCAAGGTTTTTTGACTTAATTATAATTTAAATTGGTTAATGGCTGCCACAAAGGTATGATCTAGTTGATACCATAATATGTACTAAAGTTCAAGCATCCGTGTGCCATATTAGTTAATAAACAATTTTAAAATAGCGAGATTTTTGTGAAAAAATTTGGAAATTTTGAAAGTAAGGCCTTTTTTAAGGGTGAAGGGAGTGAGATACGGCAAAATTTCACAGGATTAAACTTGTAGAGCGTCTAATTCCTGACCACGAATTATCCCTCAGATTCGAGATTGAACCTCTCGTTCAAAAGTTACAGAGTATTTAGAAAATGCCTTACATGGTGTAGATTTTACCATACAAAATTTTATGGGGTTAAAATTTGAAAACTCAATGTTTTGCGATTTCCCCTTTGTATTAACCATACAAACTACGTGTGTACCAAATTTCAAGTTTCTAGCTCATCCGGACCAAAAATTACGATTTCTCTATTGTTCCAGAACCGGCAAAATCCCACTACTTATGTTCAAAAATCTGGAAAAAGTGAAAAATGTATTTTGTGAGTAAACGAGAGGAGATACGGTGAAATATGTAAAGATAAAAATTTTAGATATTTAAAAGATCTATCAAAATTGTTATGTAAAAGTTTTTGTAGAACAAACCGTTTAGTCACTAGAGCCCAAAAACCAAAAACGGGGTTTCATTAAAAACGCTCTGGAGGCTTAACGGTGCGAGATGTGATAAAAAGTCACAGGACCAAAGTTGTAGATAATTAAATTCCCTATCGTAGTATTGTTCTCAAATTTTAGATAGGACGAAGCGTTTGGCCGCTAGAGCCAAAAAATTAAAATTACAATTTCGGAAGTCCGCCATTTTGTTTTTGTTTTAGTAGGTTAAAACTACAAATTTGCAAGTTTAAGATTTTATCCTTAGCATTGACCATTCAGGCTAGACGTATGCCAAATTTCAAGTCTCTAGCTTAAATAGTTATGTCAGAACTTCGTATCCCATATAAGTGAGTGAGTCAGTTACACATGGGGCTGTATATATTATGGACTCAGCGGTTACTTTGTACGGCGCGGCGTCATGTTATTCCGGGGTTTGCTTTGTTCTTTGTCAATAGAGTGGCCAAGCATGTGTTTAAGCAGAATAACTTAAATTTGTCGTTGGACTAAGATATCTTGAATAACTATTATTGTCATATTCATTTGCCACACTAATAAATTAGTATAAAAGTTATATAACTTACTATTCGAGGCTCTTCAGATTCAACGAGTTAAACTAAAACTAGTATACAAACGAATAGCTTGTTGCATATGTTCAGCGAAATAATGCTTATCGGTATTATAAATATGTTTTTAATCAGAGATATTTGTCATCTTATTTTTAATGTGTAAAACAGATGCGAGGGTGTTTGGGTATTTTGTTTCGTGGTCCTTGGGGTCCTTCATCTATTTGTATACCGTTTTGGTACTTCTCGGTTATAGACATCACCCTTTTAAAATGTGATTTGGTAAGTTTGGGTTAGGTCAGGTAGCATAAATATGTCAATCTTGGTTCCGGTATCTTCGTTGTAGCTTGTTTGACAACAATGTGTCCGGGTAAAACGGTCTTCCAAGGCCAATGCCGCATGTAAAATAGTCTTTCTCTGGTGTTACTAGACGTATGGTGAGAATGATTACTTAATTAATGTTGTTTTTATATTTTGGTGTAGTTTTATTTTAAAATGAGTGAATAATGATATCGGAAGATTGACTAACTGACCTAACCTAACCTAACCATACTGGTGACGCACACTCCTATCTCCTTGTTGACTTTGCCATACTATACGACCCTGTTGTAAAAACTGGATCAACTTAAATTTTGGACTTTGAGCAATGTTACGGAAGGGTAACTATTTTATGATAAATTTTCATATTTACTTGTTTTTCACAATGCCACCTTAAAATAATTGGCTGTGCATGTAAACCTAACCAACAAGTATCTACATGTGTTTTCAAGTGTTTTCTGTGTCTGCTCTGTAAATGAACTAGACAGATTTTATCGATTTAGGACAATAGGTTTATCTTATAGAAATTTGTCTTACTTTTTTTAATAATATTTTTTGATAAGAAATCTGTTGGGTAAAAGGATAGATTATGTGAGAAATTACATTAGACAGCAAAATTGCAACAAAAAAGAACTGAACAACTTATATTCAACCACACAAAATCCTTATTAGTATACTTTAGTGAGCACATGGTGGGCCTAAATTACTTTACTTCATGGAACACTTTTACATCAAAGGGAATTGCGGTGGAGTACTAAATAGTCAGAATTATACGAGGGTCAACCTTTACGGGTGGGCTAATTATTACTCTACGCCCTAAAGGCCTTTCTCATATTAATGGTGTACGTGAACTTTAAACGACCCCCTTTGTTCGGATAACCATCATTACTGGAGCGGCTCTCCAATTTGACCTTGTGACGGCTGACTGAATATTGGATTGTCTATTACAAAACCCATCAATAACTGGCTGGGTAGCTGAGTGTTGCCGGTTTGATCCTGGGAAAAGTTAGTAGCTTTTTGAAGGTTCGATTCCGGACCCAGTTGCCATTATCATTTCGCTATAATTTAATTATGCTTTCTAACAAATAGGCGTTGTTAAATAGTAACAAGACTGCGTTTTGGACCGTTCCCCGTCAAAATGTTACAAAATGCTACTGGCGTAGATACACAAAAAATAAATAAATAACACTAATTATATTTACAATTACTGATTTTATCACTATTGGTTTTTAATCCATATGCCTATATTAAATTGGTGTACGAATATTTTATTGAAATTAATTTTAAAGTATAAACCCAGTATAGGCCCAATACTGTTTTTGTGTTATTTAGGAAAACTAAAAGACTGTATAAACTTTACTCCATCTGCAAGCTTATGTCTCTACGCAGATGATTCCAATTTGAAAATATCGAGAAAACTGAGGAAGAGATAGAAATTTTATCATCTATTGAATTAGCAAGCACTGAACAATTTTTTTACTTTCATAACTTAAAATTAAATTCAGAAAAAAAAAACAAAAAGTGTTAGTTTTAAAACCAAACAAAATAAAAATTGTATAAATCCGAATCTTGAAATTAAAAACAAAGAAATTGAATTAAATAATGAAATTAAATTCTTAAGTTTAACCTTGGATAGTAGTTTGTCATGGGACATGCACATAAAAAATGTTTTAACTAAAATAAACTCTAGTCTCTATGCAATTAGAAGAATGTCGCCTCTTTGTAGTATTGAAGTACTAAAATTAATTTATTTCTCCCACATACAATCCAATATCTCCTATGGTATATGCATATATGGGGCCACGAAAATAAAAAACATGAACGAAATTTTGAAAGTACAAAAGTTAACAATCAGAGCAATCCTAAAGTTGAACTATAATGAATCCGTTAAAGCTCATTTTAAAGAACTGAATATTCTCACGGTATTTGGCCTTTACATATTTGACAGTGTTATATTTGTAAAAAGCAATAACTTGAATTTTTCAGATGCTAAAAGCCATAATTACAACACACGTTTTAAGCACGAATATGTCATTCAGAATCATAATTTAGAATTATTCAAACAAAAAACAGTGTACATGGGAAACTATTTTCTCAAGTATATCCCTAACACCATAAAAAGAGAAACCAAGCCTCACATTTTAAAAAACAAACTAAAAGAATACTTGATAGGCTTATCACCATACTCATTGGAAGAGTTATATTAAAAGTTATATTAACAAAAAGTAAAGTTAATATTAAAATATATATGTATATAGTTTTAAGAATTGTTGTGACACTATTCATGTACTTAATGTATATAAATGAATAAAGAGTATTGACTATTGACTATTGACGTTTGACTAAAACGTATGAGTCTCCCGGGCATAAGTGGTGAAAGTTAAGGATAAAACGGTAAATTAAAAATTTTATGTTATTGTGAGCAACAGTTTTTAGATAAGTGATCCCTGCATGGGAACTTGAGTCACAATATTATATTCCTGACTTACGTATTCGTCTTCATGGCATTAATAAACACACTTATCATTCATGCTTGCCTATTCATAATATTTTCAATCAGAGACTAAATTTTAATCATACTTGGTTTTTTAGTTTCAATTTAATAGGGTTTGTCTAAGTTAAACTTTAAAACATTAACATATAATTAAAAAAAAAACTACCTTTTTACAAAGTTTCTCCATTAATCGTTAAATTGTATTAAATTGTAACAAATATTACAAATGACTTTTGTTTTATTTTGAATTGAAGTATGATCGTAGATTATTAGATTTAACAGTGTTTGCTTTAAATTAACAATTCAATGATAATGGGATAGGAGAGTATAACAAAGTCATTCATGTTTTGTTACATTGAGAACACTCAGTTTTTACATTGAGTTTACATTGAGGGCTAAAAGTTTTGGTAGATTTCATCTTCCCCAAATTTATGGAGCAATCTCCAAGCCCTGAAATGAAAAACCGCCGCACCGGCCGCCGGAGCTCATTTGCATCCCCCAACTTGTAATTGAGTTTCATTCTACAGTAGAGTTTGGATGGCCGTAAAAAGCTTAATTTAAATGTTCTAATAAAATATATTAAAATATTCTACACTATGAAAATATAAGGAAACCTCATGTAAATACGAGTTTTTAAATTGAAAAAAGTGAATAGTCAAAAAAATATGACAGTTTAAATTCATAAAAAATAAAATAAAATAAACATTAAATGGCTGTCAGCGTTCAATTACGAGATAAAGACAAGTTGCTGCTTCGGCTGGCGCTAGGTCCAATACTTATCACCATAATACGGCTCAGTTCAATTATAACCTGTCATAGGATCTTCTACCAGACTATTTTCAACGTGTGTTTTATACGAATGGTAAAATATTACATGATGAATTTTCTCGTTTAACGTTTGATACTTTCTGATATACTAATTAGAAACGTAGGTTAAATAATGGCTTCAATTATTGTATATTTTGACACAAAAATAGGAACAACTCACAGCCCTAGTGCAAAACTGAATTGGTTAGTGGTATTCTACTAATTAACGTTTTTACTTTGTGACAGATCAAAAGCTTGGTTGAATAACGTATAAACCCGTAAAAATATTTATTTTCTAATATTTTAAAATAACTTTAAATTTATGCTATTTTTTATAAAATTCTACTATATGTTTTTTTACCTCATGAGTATGAGCAATGTTTTAACATAAAAACATTTAAATTTTTGTTTTCGGATGTAACCTCTTGCAACTTATTCAAACACAATCAACGATCTCCCGTGAGCGAGTCTGTATCAGACATTTGACTCCTCCTCTACAAGGCCTGTGATATATGACTTCTTCACAACTGAACCTTCATGTTATTGTAATAAATTACACTCTGATAGGATAGTTGTAATCTTGTGATAATAAACAATACCACCAAATTGGAGCAACAAAATGGATTAACAAAGTAACTCCATTCATTTATTTCATTCAATGTGAGAAAATCAAACTCAATCATGGGTGAGTGTAAAGTATAGTAGGACCAGATGTTCCTGGGACGTTGTCTATGCCTTCATCGCATCCTCCTCTGTTGCATATGGTGTAAAAATTTACAATTTCCTCAATCCTTTCAAGGCACTGGACATAAGCTTGTAAACATACAAAGGAACCATTGGAGATGTTATTCTTTTATATTAAAAATAAATTTCTGTGCTACATTCGATAAATAATTCATTCGAGAAGATATGATTGGTTTCAAACTACGAAGAAAATAATTAAAAACATTTAATTTATTTATTTCTATCTTAAATTACACTACTTAACTTTTCCAAACCTGAAAGTTTTAGTGAATATTATTGGGAAAAGTAAACATTGCATCCTTTTGTGAATGGATTTCCTGCTTAAAACTAAGGTATATTTTCGCTGTCTTCGGCTGTTTTTCATTTCGTGGGTTGGAGATTACTCCATGAATGTTGTAGGGTTGATACCTACACCACTAACAGTACATTTATAAAAGTAATACTTAAGGTTTTATGGTAAAGTTCGTTCGTAATAATATATAAGCAATATTTAAACATTATACCACAAAACCTGTTCAATAGTAATAGTTATTAAATATGTATCTTTTGTAGTATATACTACAACAGATAAAAATATTTCTTAACAATAACATCCAGTATGATTTTAATAAAAATATTTGCATAAATATTCACATTTTTAATCTGAACACCCTAATAAGAACTCTCATACTGTACTTTCTTAAGCCTTGTCACCTAATCTATAATTTAAAACTCACCCAATTTGGTAGATTTTTTTGATTATGCATCCGTCATCTAGAGTTGCCCAACACTTGCCTAATAATCGCAAACAGATCACAAGTTAAATGTTGACACCTTTGTAGCAGTTTTGAAACAGTAAAATATATAAATAAACCAAGTATTTGGGAAGAATATTTCATTTACAAATATTTTTTCAATGGATAAAAATAAAATCCTCTTAAATAAAAAAAAAAAAAATTCTGACGAAATAACTTTGAAACACTACAATAGTCCGGATTAAAAGAAAAGCTTTAGCAGCTGACAATGAAAGAGATGACGATGATTTTTCCCTAGCCTATGGCCGACTAGTAGACAGTTGATCTACGTGTTTCGTACGGTACGGACCCAAATACCCAAATGCTATGTGCTTGCAAAACTGTCGGTGTGGAAGTGTTATGACATATACAGGCAAACATATCGCACCAAATTTGCTAAGTTTTTTTTTATGTGCGACTTCTTTTTTTTAACCAAAGACGTGAAGTATTAGGTCAGTTATTTGTTGATTTATTATTTTTATTACTTTTTATTTAAGACAAGAAATTTTAAATAGTTAAGTAACAATATGCTGTAACATTGACCTAAGCCGATTTTCTTTTATGTTCTAATAGATTAACACACAAAAGACAAGTCACATTACATTGTGGAGGGAAACTCAATTACAAGTTGGAAAATGCAAATTTGTTCAGAGGCAGGGTTGTTCATCTGCCGTCGAGATATTGCTGGCGTGTTTGGGCTGGCATATCCAACGGTTAAGGGCCATTTGCACCAATAAATGATAAACCGGATTAAATTTAATCTAGATTAATTTAGTTAAAATAAGCTGGAGGTATAAGTTTAAACTATGCATGTGCAACTGACTTTTAGGTTAAACTTAGGTTTAAACTGAAGATCAGGTTTAAACTAAATTGGTGCAAACGGCCCTAATAAGATACCATGAAAATGATAATAAAACATAAAAAAATTAAAATTACATTATACAAAGAGTAAAATATTATTTGATATTTACTATATTTTTCAATGCCCGATATAAGTTTATACCGAAAAAAATGGTAATAAAGCATAATAATAAAAAAAAAAAAAAAAAAAAAAAAAAAAAAAATTATACAGAGAGTGAAATATTTTTATATATACAATATATTTGTACAACTTTCTTACACAATATTTCACTAAATGCAAATCCTTTGAGGTATACAGTATTTTGAAAGAAAAAAAATACATTAAATGGCTGTCAGAGTTTAATTACGAGACAAGGACAAGTTGCTAATTCGGCTGGCGCTAGGTCCGATATTTATCACCATAATCCGACTCAGTGCAATTATAACCCGTCATGGGATCTTCTATCAGACTATTTATAACGTGTTTTTATACGAATGGTAAAATGTTACATGATACATTTTCTTTGAGGTATACAGTATTTGACTTTCACTATATTTTTCAATGGCCTATATAAGTTTATAATTAAAAAACGTATGATACGGAAATTAAAGATATTATACAATGTTGTTTGTTGGAAAATAAGGTAATTTTTATTAGTAAAACCTTGAACCTACATAATAACATATTATGGATTTCATTGATGTCCAACGGTTTATAAACCCGGATAAAAAGAAACTGAGTTCGTATAACATTTCTGTGCTACATTTGATAAATAATTCATTCGAGAAGATATGATTGCCTTTAAACTTCGAAGAAAATATGAAAAAGATAGTCATTACATTGTGGAGGAAAACTCCACATCCGTAATGTATGTTTTATGGGAATTCAATCAAACACTTGGATTGATGCGTTGGAGCTTAATATCAAACTATTTTATTGTAGGATCAATATGTCCGATATTGTGCCTACAAGGTAAACGAAACTTATTAAGATGCCGTTTTCAAAAGGCTTATATAGCTTCAATACATGAAAAAACCATAACAAATCTCTTAGAGGTTCCGAAGTACGAAAATATATATTGATTGTATTTGTAGGCCTAATTTTTGAGATATTTGACGTTTCTAAGTCTGAATAACTTTCCCTAAAGTAAGACATATCAACCATGCCTATTAAATAGGAAGCCTTTTGAAAAAGAAGCCTTTTGAAACCACTCCTGTTGACTATGATGTATTTATTTAAAATAAAATACACTGAACTGTTTATTAAAATTAATTGTAGAAATTTTATTTTTGTGATTTTAAAAAATCTGAATTTTGTTATGCAAAAATTTTTACGATTGATTAATAACTATAGTAGTTTATAAGAATAATCTTCACATTAGATATTATAGTCCTTACTTAAAATTATTTATGGTTTTTATTGCTTATTGTTATAAATACTAGTTATATTACTTGACACACGGTGATAAAGGTTAAATGACCATACAAGTCCGAATCAACAACAATTACAGGCACGCGCTCCCCATCCATTTAGATGAGATTAAGATTCCTTAATTGCCTCAATATACGTGTGCCAATGAGATAAAACTTCATAGTTCTTAATGCTAACTAAAACTGTTCAATTGAGTTACATACTAAACGTATTAAGATCAGATTAAAAAATATATCGATTATGTTGAACACATATATTTGTTGTTAATACTTGTTAAACTATGAAATTATTAAAAGTAATTATAATAATTATTTTTATTCTAAAACATTCGTCTAGAAACTCCCAACTACTCTAAAATAAAGTGCTAGAGAAACGAATACGCTATGATAACTAGAGATGCCGTGAAGTTGAAAACGTTGGACCATCTTCTTTATTCAGTCCGGCAGTTTAATAAAAAGGTCCTTCTATGAAGTTTTGATATCTTGAGCATTCTCTATTTTTATAAGTGTAAGTTTAAAATCAAACTATGGCAAATAACTTTTAACAATTTTGACGAAAAGTCTCAATAAATCACGTATAATTCAGTCGGATTGAATCTTACTAATTATTCTTTTATTTATGTTACTAAAACTTAGAAACAAACATTAGCTTTTTGCATTTTAATATGTATATATCGTAAATAAATTTCTCAAAAGAAGTGGTTTTCTACACACTCTACTCCTCGCACCGTTTTAACACTATATTAGATGCATATACATGAGCGAATGAAACGTTGCACTCACATCAATCCTGAACTGAACCACTGCCACGCAGGACATTCACTATACAGAACATATGCACACATCGGATAGTTTGTAGGTATCAGGTAAACCAGTGAGAAAGGATGATAGGCTACTGTGTGTGATGAGAAGGAAATGGCTCGTGAAACCATCCTCAATCCATCATTTCCTTCGGTGCAGATCTGTGGGCTGCAAATACACATGTATACCAACCAATACCTTCAAATTTTTATAATGGGCAGCACTATGATATAATTATTTATTTATGACTAGTTAATATAAAAATTTTATTTAATGTTCGCTAGCCCCTTTGTAGCCTACCATGATAGGCTAATATTTAGTAGATTTACCAATAAACATCACCTTTTGGATTAAATTTGTTTAGGGACCTTTTCTCTTTCAAGCCCTTTGTTATACATAATATCCAACTGTGTCTGGCCACTGTGATCAATGGAGAATTATTTATCACTTAGTCTAGCCATTTCACATAAAATCTTACATCATTCCGTGAATGTTATGAATAACAAAGATGATAGTTTTACCAACCTTATTTTTTGGTGACCTAAAATAACTTAACATTACAAAAAAAACCCTAACCTAGCCTACCATTACCCGCGCCTTCCCCCACCTGAGTAAAAATTATTACATTTGCCTATTTAAAAAAAATGTATTACTTTATTAAACTTTTACAGATATTGTGAAAATTGACCGGTTATAGACAATAATTAACCACTTTCGTTAACAAACTTTGTTATTTTATTGTATAATAACTGGTCGTTATGTTTAGTATCCGATTAATTATTTTGACAGTAATATATTCATTGATATGTAACAGCGACAAGTCATTTGATTTCATTGAATTAGAGGAAGAGTATGTTGCAAGTAAATTATTACAAATCATTCTATATTTAATAAATTATTGATGATTGGTAATATAGTTTTGGGACTTGAATTGTCAGTGACGCGTTGACGTGGTCCATTGATGATGCCTGGCGACCTCAACCAGAGCCAAGTAACTTCGGACTGATGCTATCAGCCGGCCGTTACAGCTCTGGTCAGATAGGCGACGTTATTGGCCAGTTTAGCGGTAAGGGAATGATTTTGTTGATAGTTTATTTCATTGTTTTAATACGTTTAGAAGAGATCTGATTCTAACAGATAAGCAGTCTTTGGTAAAACTGTTTTTATTAATATTATTTTTAATTTAAGTGAACCATAAGGTTTTTTTTAAATTTCAGATTTGTTTAGTATTATCAAACAGGTAAAATTTTAGTGGTATATTTATGATTTCATTAAGTACCATTACATTAATGTACATGCATACATAAATTTATATATCTACAACCATTGAAATAAGCACGAATAATGATATTGCAAGTAATATCATAAAGAGGTACATTATTAAACCAAATACAAACCAGTTGCACAATAAAACATTTTGTCAAACAAATTTCCTTCATTTGAACGGTTCATAATACTCTGAACGTTGCGTGTATTGTGTAATACTCTGACCTTTGATTGATCAATATTCCATTGAAAAAACTGAGTCAATAACCAATTTTTATCAACTTTATTCCTGTAAACATCTAGATCAATTTCAATTCAACAATACATGTCATGATCGTCCTCAGTAGCCCATATCAATACAAGAGATCGAAGACGACGCCACGCCTGCTGATGATTGATGGTGGAATTGATATCACGACCATCAGATATCTCCCGGCATCACAGTTCAACCGCATCATAGCTTAATAATATGTCCTTTATTTATAATATTATTTATATACGATATATACTACTATTGGTAACAGAAACTCCTTCAATAAGAGTAATAGTATAGTTATAACAAAGATGTGCTCCTGAGACAACTGGTTTTCAGGCCCAAACAGGCGTACACCGCCCTGACCTGAGACTAGCCATCCAACTGACTCTGACTGTTTACTCATTTTAACCAGCTGAGAGTTTCCACACAATCCGGTTGACAAGAACGCTCGCTGTCTAGATCATGAATAAATTTTATGGGAAGCGAAGTTTGTCTTAGTGGCAGCAAAAAAGACTTACCACATGTTAAGACAGTTTAGTTTGTTGCACCCAAGGTCAACTTACAAATTAATGATACAAATCAGTGGACATCGGGAAGGTGTATTTTACCTTCATTCAACAACATACTATCTAAAAAATCAAGGTTGAGGATACAAGTTATTTGACATAAACTTAAGTTTTTTTGTTTTACTTTACAACTTAGAATAAATGTGCATTAACCAATGGAATATGCGCATTTTCCCCCAGCAGAGAACTCATATAAGGTATATTAGTTTTAAAGTGTTAGGTTAACAAGCAATCAAAAAGTTCCATTGATTTTTACCACTATATGAACATGTTAGTAACTTTCAAGAAACTCCTGATTAACTACTTATAATTTGAAAGAGATATAGTAATTACTTTTTATAATGAATAGATATTTCACGTGTAAAGTTAAGTTTTTGAAAAAAAATAATATTTAATGTAACCCGATAAATCGTTCCTGTAGTAAACTGTTTGGTCAATCTCAGTTAAACAGTTTAACAGCCAACTCAATTTAATTTAATTTATTGCTACTCAAGTTACAACATGGATTGTAAATTGTGGATAATATTAATGTGAAAACCAACCATATTTTATATTGTGAAACGGTTTATTCTTAACTCCCGTTTTCTTTTAGCTTATAACATAATCGAACTGTCATGAGAATTCTAAATACTGTACTTGCTTTTTTAACAACAATTGTATACTAAAATATATTAATAAAAATGCAATTCAATTGTTAAGTAATTTTTAGAGTTTTATTTTTACTTATATAAAACTGTAATTTGTGTGATGAACTCAGGCTTGATAAATGCAGCCGTTACACTGACATACCTCAGCTCCGTGAGGTGAGTTGCTGATATGTCGTTTGATCACAAGTCAAGTGAAATCATTTGACAAATCATCAAAATGTTACTCATAGTAAGTGATGAGCTATAATAGTAGAAATTAAAGAAAATTTCGACGGATTTATTGTTTAGAAGCAAAATAACACATTATCTCATCTATATATGTATTGAATTTCATATTGTTGTTGTACCCGTTCCTCAATATAGAGAATTTTGATATTGATAAAAACAATTAACTACTTAAAATTCATCTTCACCTTTGGGCCAGTAGCCCATTGTTGTGCAGTCAGCAATGTTAACCATACGGCTTTTATCCTAAAACATGGTATTTTATTCCCCTGTTTCGGACGCCGTTTTTCAACCGATTTTCTTTAAACTTGCTGGTAAGTGTTAAGTTGAATAGTTATATTAGGCCCTTCATACCTCGAAATTTTTAAAATCTACAAACATTAGTAAGGACAATCGAGTTACTTTGTGTCGTCACAGAGAATAATATTTGTTAAATTTTCAAAATTTCGAGGTATGAGAAGCCTAAAATAACTACCCAACTAAACACTTGCCAAGTTTATATAAAATTGGTTGAAAAACGGCGTCCGAAACAGGGGAATAAAATACCATGTTCTGCATTAAAAGCCGTATGGTTAACACTGCCGACCGCGCAACAATGGGTTACTGGCACTGGGGTGAAGATAACTCTTAAATATAAATTTTACTGTGCTCTTTCAATGCAGTTTGTGCACTAGTGTATCTTCCATTGTTTAACATGTGGTTTCTTTGGTATGAATTAACAATATATATGTAGATGTAGAACAATGATATTTGGATGCAGATGACCATATTGGTGTAATGTTCTTTACAGCTCTTGAACTTGAAAATCTATTTTCCCCGAAATAGATACTTCAATTTGAACAACATACTAAGTCTGGATTTAAAGTGGGAAGCACCAAAGCTTGGAATATATAGGCAATTACATTTCATTACAGGTAGTTAGCCTGTAATGTAATTTTATCAGGTATCAGCTGTTTCCAATGAGGAGTTGTAATAAACAATGAATAGCTTCATAAATGTTGGGAAGTAGGTTAGTGACTTACATGTAAAATGGATATTTGCTCAAACACATCTATATATATATATATAACACGTGATGCCCTTTTTTTGTTAACACTACTCCTCCCTTATTTCTGGGCCAATTTTAAAGTTTGAGGTGTCAAAAGAATGGTCTCAGTTCGTAGTTTTGCAATAAGGTCTTAGATTTTTTATATTTTAATTCTGAAGCTCACGGGAAGCCCTCAAAGTTCATTTTTTGTCCATAAGATTAACATGGGGATCAATTTGTGTTGAATTGCAATATAAAACAGCTGTTTGTAAAACAGACCAACACATGTTAAAAGCTGAATACAAGCAATTGAACTACTGGTACTGAAATATCAACACAATTTCATACTTTAAACAAGAAGTGTCTTTTGTCGTATTTGAACCTTTTCTCAAAATTTAGCAGGAATATTTTCTTGAACATTTTATTTACGTGTATTTGGGCACAAAATAGGTTTAGTAACGTAACCCTAGAAAAATTCATGCAGGGCCTACAAAAACAAGTTTGGAAATTGAAATTTTTGACGTGGGTCTTATGGGTTGTCTGATTGGTATTTAAACAATAACGAAAGTTTACAAATATTAAAATAGAGCACTAAGTTTGTGTGCATGGGTTTTCAAACTCTGTAAATTATAAGGAAAAGGGATAGTTGGTTGTAGGTGTTATAACCTGTTTGTTTAGTATTATACTATACAAAAATTTAATGCGAAATGATACACATATTAAAACTCATGTTTAAAAGAAACTACATTTAAATATTTTTTACTTCCAGTGTAGAAAACCAGCTTATCTCAAATATGGTTTGTACAAAGAGAAATTTCAATCAAAAAATAAATACCACATCAAACCAAAATGGGCCACACTAACAAATATGTAGATTCTCCTTATTTTAGTGATTTCTTTATTTATATTTTGTAATGCCATGGAAAATTACAAATTATAGGGGCTTTAGTTCTTTTTTAATAGTAATGTGGACTTATCCACTATGTCGACAGCTACCTCATAACAGCCGCAGTGGGCGTTGCATAACTCATACAGGACCGGGGAGTTGTAATGAAATGTTGATTTTTATTCTGTTGTCATTTAAGTTATATGTTTGATGAACTATGTAGATCCAACATCTGTGAATTTATTCTAGATTTTATAGGAGTGTTTAGACAGAGACCCTAAGACAAATCGGCAAAAGAACAACTACGTAATCTTAGCTAATTTTGAACTAAAAGAACAACCACCAAATCTCAACAGTGTCACATCGGCAAGTTGCAGAATTAGTAATGAAGATCGATTGATGAAACACCATTATGTTTTATCAGATTTTCACCATAGTTTTATTTTTATTCAATTTAACTCTGTCCATTATCATGGAGCAAGATTTAATACTCTATAATAAATGCAACGCATTGCGCTGCACGGGCCCCCTAGTAGATTTAGTTTGTTGTGGTTTGATGAAAAATATCGTATGTCAACTCGCCGAGAAGATGCTTACTGGACTCGTATGATACTCGACTTCGTATCGCGTGGGAACTATCACACTCGCACGGTAAACACCTATTTAGCGAACTTGTAACATAGCTTGCTATAATTTAATTAATCGTGTAAATCAATTGGCTGAATCGTGAATTTAGAGTGCTTGGGTGGTCCTTCTGTTTGGCTGGTTTTTACCTGTTACTTTAGGAACAACATCACGCCAACCTCTATCCAATAAACGCAAAATAATTAAAGTTGTAAACAGCGTTCCTTAAGCAAAAAATATCTTGGGTATTAAATAAATGTTTAGATCTATTAATGGCTGATATCTATTCATTCAATGAACTAAATTTCTTTGTTAGTTTAATTAAATTATGAAAACTAAACTACAATCTACTAAATACAGTTTATATCTTTTGTAGTTTATATATTCATACCAGACAATTTCATGTCTATTTGAGCAGTGAACTGGGACCAAAGGCAGCCCAAAGTATCCTGTTAACCGATAGTCACTCTACCTTCAAGGCACGTGGATGCGGTTTCTCTTCTTGAGCAATGAGATGCTTGGGACCGAATACTTCAACACAACTCCCATTCACCGATAGTTCCTCAACCTTCCAGTGAACTTTGATGATGTCATTAATGATTTTGCTGAAAGGAAATGTAGGAAAAGCCACTGATGTAAAGTTTTGAGTAGACCTGTTTGTAGTTTCAATTAACAAAACTTAATAACTTTGAAGAAAACTTATTTTGTTTGATTTTGAAATGTTTTATAACTAAGCCAATTTTACTTTTTTTTAATTGTCTAGTCTGTGGTAATAAAGTGTGAATGTAAGGAAAAATTTTATTGTATTTAATGAACGTTTACATTTTTTATACTTTTACAATACGCAACACCATTATTAACGGTCAAAAATAAACACAATAAAAATAGTTCTGTCATTGTTTCATTTTGTTGTTATGTTGCGAATGGGCGTTTCAAATGGTCAAATGCCTATGGCATGGGGTTTGTTTATTTGGTGGTTCATACCCTCGGGAGAGGAATGGTGAGGGGCGGAAGGGGGGGGGCGCAAATATCTCTCGGGCCCATAGCGCGTCACATACAAACCGCGGGTCTGGTCATGTTGAGCAATGAGTTGCTTGAGACCAAATACTTCAACACAGCTTCCACTCACCGATAGTTACTCTACCTTCCAGGCACGTGGATACGGTTTGTCTTCTTGAGCAATGAGTTGCTTGAGACCAAATACTTCAACACAGCTTCCACTCACCGATAGTTACTCTACCTTCCAGGCGCGTGGATACGGTTTATCTCCTTGAGCAATGAGTTGCTTGAGACCAAACACTTCAACACAGCTTCCACTCACCGATAGTTACTCTACCTTCCAGACATGTGGATACGGTTTGTCTTCTTGAGCAATGAGTTGCTTGAGACCAAATACTTCAACACAGCTTCCACTCACCGATAGTTACTCTACCTTCCAGGCACGTGGATACGGTTTATCTCCTTGAGCAATGAGTTGCTTGAGACCAAACACTTCAACACAGCTTCCACTCACCGATAGTTACTCTACCTTCCAGACATGTGGATACGGTTTATCTCCTTGAGCAATGAGTTGCTTGAGACCAAATACTTCAACACAGCTTCCACTCACCGATAGTTACTCTACCTTCCAGGCACGTGGATACGGTTTATCTCCTTGAGCAATGAGTTGCTTGAGACCAAACACTTCAACACAGCTTCCACTCACCGATAGTTACTCTACCTTCCAGACATGTGGATACGGTTTGTCTTCTTGAGCAATGAGTTGCTTGAGACCAAATACTTCAACACAGCTTCCACTCACCGATAGTTACTCTACCTTCCAGGCACGTGGATAGGGTTTGTCTTCTTGAGCAATGAGTTGCTTGAGACCAAACACTTCAACACAGCTTCCACTCACCGATAGTTACTCTACCTTCCAGGCACGTGGATACGGTTTGTCTTCTTGAGCAATGAGTTGCTTGAGACCAAACACTTCAACACAGCTTCCACTCACCAATAGTTACCCTACCTTCCAGGCACGTGGATACGGTTTTTCTTCTTGAGCAATGAGTTGCTTGAAACCAAACACTTCAACACAGCTTCCACTCACCGATAGTTACTCTACCTTCCAGGCACGTGGATACGGTTTGTCTTCTTGAGCAATGAGTTGCTTGAGACCAAACACTTCAACACAGCTTCCACTCACCAATAGTTACCCTACCTTCCAGGCACGTGGATACGGTTTTTCTTCTTGAGCAATGAGTTGCTTGAAACCAAACACTTCAACACAGCTTCCACTCACCGATAGTTACTCTACCTTCCAGGCACGTGGATACGGTTTGTCTTCTTGAGCAATGAGTTGCTTGAGACCAAATACTTCAACACAGCTTCCACTCACCGATAGTTACTCTACCTTCCAGACATGTGGATACGGTTTATCTTCTTGAGCAATGAGTTGCTTGAGACCAAACACTTCAACACAGCTTCCACTCACCGATAGTTACTCTACCTTCCAGGCACGTGGATACGGTTTGTCTTCTTGAGCAATGAGTTGCTTGAGACCAAATACTTCAACACAGCTTCCACTCACCGATAGTTACTCTACCTTCCAGGCACGTGGATACGGTTTGTCTTCTTGAGCAATGAGTTGCTTGAGACCAAACACTTCAACACAGCTTCCACTCACCGATAGTTACTCTACCATCCAGGCACGTGGATACGGTTTGTCTTCTTGAGCAATGAGGTGCTTGAGACCAAATACTTCAACACAGCTTCCACTCACCGATAGTTACTCTACCTTCCAGGCACGTGGATACGGTTTGTCTTCTTGAGCAATGAGTTGCTTGAGACCAAACACTTCAACACAGCTTCCACTCACCGATAGTTACTCTACCTTCCAGGCACGTGGATACGGTTTGTCTTCTTGAGCAATGAGTTGCTTGAGACCAAATACCTCAACACAGCTTCCACTCACCGATAGTTACTCTACTTTCCAGACATGTGGATACGGTTTGTCTTCTTGAGCAATGAGTTGCTTGAGACCAAACACTTCAACACAGCTTCCACTCACCGATAGTTACTCTACCTTCCAGGCACGTGGATACGGTTTGTCTTCTTGAGCAATGAGTTGCTTGAGACCAAATACTTCAACACAGCTTCCACTCACCGATAGTTACTCTACCTTCCAGGCACGTGGATACGGTTTGTCTTCTTGAGCAATGAGTTGCTTGAGACCAAACACTTCAACACAGCTTCCACTCACCGATAGTTACTCTACCATCCAGCCACGTGGATACGGTTTGTCTTCTTGAGCAATGAGTTGCTTGAGACCAAATACTTCAACACAGCTTCCACTCACCGATAGTTACTTTACCTTCCAGGCACGTGGATACGGTTTGTCTTCTTGAGCAATGAGTTGCTTGAGACCAAACACTTCAACACAGCTTCCACTCACCGATAGTTACTCTACCTTCCAGGCACGTGGATACGGTTTGTCTTCTTGAGCAATGAGTTGCTTGAGACCAAATACTTCAACACAGCTTCCACTCACCGATAGTTGCTCTACCTTCCAGGCACGTGGATACGGTTTGTCTTCTTGAGCAATGAGTTGCTTGAGACCAAATACCTCAACACAGCTTCCACTCACCGATAGTTACTCTACCTTCTAGGCACGTGGATGCGGTTTTTCTTTTTGAGCAATAAGTTGCTTGAGACCAAATACTTCATCACAGCTTCCATTCACCTATAGCATTGACTATGTACACTGCCGTGAGTAGACTTCTCATAGCATAGGCGTGTTTGAAACATACTGACGGTGGTGTGATCTCGTGCGGGCGTACATGGAAGTACAAGAGTCATATGATAGGCAAGTCAGTGCTACCACTCTTCTCAATCAAGGATTAAACATTTTATAATGGAGGTTTTGTTTATGTTGTGATGTAATGTTTTTGCAGCACTGTAAATTAAGCTAAATAATAACAACATCGATGGCAGCGACTCTGGTGCCGGCGTCAAGAAACTTCCAAATTTTTGCCTCAAACTAAATGCATTGGATGAGAGGTCTATTCACGGTAGTTACTTTACCTTCCAGGCACGAGGCTGCGGTTTTTCTTCTTGAGCAATGAGTTGCTTGAGACAAAATACTTCAACACAGCTTACACTCACCGATAGTTACTCTACCTTCAAAGCACATGGATGCGGTTTGTCTTCTTGAGCAATGAGTTGCTTGAGACCAAATACTCTACGTTTGATAATAGGTAACGGTGGTAGAAATACTCCTACGTGAAGAATTATACATAATCCTACGTTAAAAAGTTCTAAATACCTCAATTGATTAATTTAATTTGACAAAAAATATAAAAAAAATATACAAGAGGGTAAGATGGATTTTTTGTTCCAATATAAGTAAGCGTAACATAAACTGATTAAAATATCTCAAGTTCTTTGTCAAATTATTAAGTTAATATAAGTTAAAATTAAATATATGTATAAAAGTAATTTCTATTTTTAAATAATTAGTTGTAATTAAAGAGTAAACAATTGATTGATAGCTTGGTTTTATAAAGTTTAATATTTTAGAACAATTATGTCCTGGGCTAAAACGTTGATGAGTATGAATATCCCAACGCTTTGATGTGTTTTGGTGATGGAGTTACTTAAACTTTTGCCAACTTTAGGGCTGTTTCCCATTAACCACTTAGTCCTTTATTAGGAATGCTAGTCATTGTCGAGTAATTATAACACTTTAAACTTTCATTTTAAAATTTACTTTTTACTAAAAAGTAGTCAAATATCAAAATATAGAGTAATTTTATTACCATATCACGGGGTATTTCCAAAAAATTCCAAGGTAGCTCTAAAAGTACATTAAAAGAAAAATATTGTCTTTTTTGCTCGAAGATGCATCGTTATTTAGCATACCAAATAAATTACCATACAATTGACCAACATAAATTTTGTATATTTTGTACATTTTTTAAGTAGTAAAAACACTTTTAGTTGGACATTTATCAAACACTGATTTAATGAAGTTAGCGTAATTTTTTGGAACCTCATTGAATTTATTCATAGTAAGTATTAGTCACTTCTTTACAAATAAATTATTAAAATTTACAGAAATGGAATTTCGAATTAATTTCTTTTCAATTTGCAAAAAATTATACAAGTGTGATGTTTTTATTAGCGTTGTTAACCACTGGACATCTAGACGTCAAGAAAATAGGAGATAACTTTTCAGAGAAGGTTTAATTACTTTTCTCCATCTCACGAGTGACAGTTCGGCGTCCAAGTGTCGACACATATTACTGTCCTCCGTCACATAAGGCTCATATTTTTGGCAATTGAAGTACGCAATTTTTTAAGATAAATAATATTAAAATATTACATAGTCTTGGTTGGTATAAATAATTTTAATAATTATATAAATGATTTTTCATTTGTAAATGACATGTAAGAAAGCATAGCAAATTTTTTTGTTACATTTTCACAGTAAAATAGGTAATACATAAGTACTGAGTTGTACATAAAATTTTCAATGGTTGTATAAAAAAAAACTTAAGAAAAATTCATGCAAAAATTCAATCTTTTTCTATCATGATGACCACTGAGACTATACCTCTTATATCTTCTAAAACTTGAGATTTTACATTCTTGTCTCATTTCGTGTATTAGGTACTCAATATAAACAATATTTCCAGTGGAGTTTGTAAAGTACAATATATACATACGCACTTCAGATAAGTATTTTATAAAATGGGTGTCCTTAATCTCCCTGGATTCTCTCTGTATGCTAACTTTGGAAAATTGGAGTATGTTTAACTAAACATACGCCACATGGATGTACAGATCGGAGTTCATAATTTGTCTATAGTTTGTATAATACTTTGTATAAATAAGGTCGATGATATTTCTATAAATTCATATAAATCAGGAAAACCTCTTAAACTAAAAAACTATTGAAATAACAGAAGATCTTCTAAAATAAGGCATACAGAAACATACTTCTGTCTCCTCTACCAGAGTTCGCGGTATAAATTAAGTTGATTTTTTTATGTAAAGAATGACTGGTGCCCTTTATAGGAGCTAAGCACTAAATAAGTACTATTTGCAAAGGTCAGTTAAAGTAAATAGTCGTAATTAATTAACTAGAGGTGACCCTACGAAGCAAGATTAAAGAGCGGTTCTACTGAAATAAGCGAACTGTGGCGAACGGTAAATTAATTTTAACCACTTGTTCATCATGTTGTTGAAATGATACGGTCCGTATGAAATATTTGAATTGAAACTTTTGCTAGCCGTAATTATTTGTAATAATACAGTTAAAAATTTCAAAAATGTTTGTATAAAATTGGATAAATTAATATTTTTGGCTTTTGATTTTTGAGAAATGATAGATATGTAAGCAAAGAGAGTTTACATTCGTTTCTCTTGGGATTGATTCTTTTCACTGTGAGTGTTATAAATAACCCTAGGAAAACTGACAATATCTGGGGTATTGACAATACTTTTATTTTACCTATCTATAGTATTTTGTTAACACACATATACCATGTATTTCAAATTACCCTACAAAATATTTTAAACACGGGCCAAGTATTTGTGCATGAAGTTCAACAGTTAGTATGATATTCTCATTACAATGTTTGAATTTTTACAATGGCCAAAAGAACTTAAAGTATTATAAACAGATGTATCTAACATACAGTAGTTTACTTCATTGAACAGGAAATACGGCTATAATTTTTTAGGATATATTTCCTTAATCACGAGACCTAATGATGTTTCACTGATGAATCCTATACTTTTAAACCATACACCACAAATATAACACATTGATTAAACATGTTTTTATAATTTTGCTAATGGTACTGATATTATTTCAAGTAAATAAATAGCCGCTTACCATTCTGAGGATCAAGAGTTCTTCAGCTAGAGTCAATATAGAATTTTATAGGAAATGTCAGTTTGGTGCAATAATTGTTCATAAAATTTATTGAATGAATGATTTTTTTTATTTTTTTGGACTTTAAATTACGTGATTAACCCAAAAATATTTAAATGATCTTGTACACCAGTGATAAAAGTATCCAGGTGCTGGTGACGGGTTTTGATGTGTCAGTCAGTACCTCATTGTCAGGCTTCCAAAAACGTTCAAAGCATTCCTAGTCAGGAAACGTCTAATAAGTCTTTCGAGTATATCCACCAAAACCCAAGGCTACATCATTTAAACGAAACTTGCCATAATTTGAGAATTTACGTTAAAATCCTTAAGGCTGCGGTCTACCCCAACCAAAACAACAACAATGCCGAATGCCGCCTCGCGGCCGTAGCGCTAGGCGAGTTTGATGGCTGCAGAGGTTTACGGGGATCGTGTTTCAGAATTAACCGATTAAGATAGAGATTAGCTGTTAACTTTTTCTAAAAGTAGAAAAAAGGATCTAGTCGGCTATCTTTTTAGAATTTTTAAATAAAATTTATAATTTCAGTAATAACTGTCTAAAATCATCTGTTTTTTTAGTTTTGTAAATGCAGAGGTTTACGGGGATCGTGTTTTAAAAATAACCTCTTAAGATAGAGATTGGCTGTTAACTTTTTTTAACGAAGAAAAAAGGATCTAGTCGGCTATCTTTTTAGAATTTTAAAATAAAATTTCTAATTTCAGCTATAACTGTCTAAAATCATCTGTTTTTCATCGATTTTTAACTGAAGTTTTCTATTGGTTTTAATTAAATAATTACAAAAGTGTAACATAGGGAAATTAGTACCGTTATTCTTCTTTAATATGACTCTTTATTTATAGCTCTAGGCTTCATTTGGCAGAAGATAACCCGGGGTGGTCCCGGGCTCCGGTCTACCCCTGACGCGCACCCAAATGCAAGGGTTTTTTTAGAATCGTGTTATCTTCTGCCAAATGAAGCCTAGAGCTATAAATAAAGAGTCATATTAAAGAAGAATAACGGTACTAATTTCCCTCTGTTACACTTTTGTAGTTAGTTCATTAAAACCAATAGAAAACTTTAGTTAAAAATCAAGAAAAACAGATGATTTTAGACAGTTATAGCTGAAATTAGAAATTTTATTTTAAAATTCTAAAAAGATAGCCGACTAGATCCTTTTTTCTACTTTAAAAAAAAGTTAACAGCAAATCTCTATCTTAAGTAGCTATTTTTAAAACACGATCCCCGTAAACCTCTGCATTTACAAAACTAAAAAACAGATGATTTTAGATGGTTATTACTGAAATTAGAAATTTTATTTAAAAATTCTAAAAAGATAGCCGACTAGATCCCTTTTTCTACTTTTAGAATAAGTTAACAGCCAATCTCTATCTTAATCGGTTAATTCTGAAACACGATCCCCGTAAACCTCTGCAGCCATCAAACTCGCCTAGCGCTACCGCCGCGAGGTGGCACTCGGCATTGTTGTTGTTTTGGTCGGGGTAGACCGCAGCCTTAAAACTTTCAATATTACATATCATGTATTTGAAAACAATTGAACAAAACTTGTTTGGCTTCTTAGAATCTTGGGACGTATTGAAAAACACCTGAAGGTGAGGTTTCTGAGAAATTTCTGTTCTTATTTTGATAATTGTTGAAAAATTTGTATTTAGTCTTCATTACGATTCAGTATCTATATATATAATTCTGTAAGCGATATTTTTTGAGCAAAATTGTGAGCGTCATACAGATCGCAGAAAGATGGGAGGGGTCTCAAATTAAAGGTCTCGGTCCCATGCACGAGGGAAAACTATCGGCATGTCCATAATGTTAACAGGAAATGAGAAATCATGTAAAACGTCCTCCATAAGAATAGCATGGGGATTTAAAAAAACGTCTGCTTTGTATACATTAAAACATGTGTTATGGTTTAATTTCAAAATGAGACACAGATGATAACATTGAGTGAAGATAACATATTAATTCACGCCAAGAGAAGCAATCTATGGTAATAATTCTGTAAGCGAAATTTCTTGGGCAAAATTGTGAGCGTTTTGCAAATCGCAGGAAGATGGGGGGGGAGTATCAAATTAAAGGTTTCGGTCCCATAAAGCATATCCATAAAGTTACAAAGAAATGAGTAAAATAGTGAAACGTCCTCCTTTAGAATAGCATGGAGATTCGAAAAATGTCTTCTTTGTGTACATTGAAACATATGTTTTGGTTTTATTTTAAAACGAGAGACAGATGATAAAATTTAGTTGAGAACTATTCATAGACAAATAATAAAAATTAACGCTAGAGTGGTAAAACTGTAATAAGACATTTTGTTGCTTTAAGCTATAAAAAAGTCTACTACTTAGGAGAGTTAACCTTACATACTATTACAAATTGTCTGCTGATTTTACTGTTGTTACTAATTTAAATTGTAAAAAAAAACTGAGCGTATATACAAACCATAAAATGTTTTATGATCGTTAATAGAGATGCAATGGGCGATAAATTTTGGTATGAGAAACACCTACATTATTTCCATTGTTTTGGTTTTATTTTAAAACGAAAAATGTCAAATGATCATATTGAATGACAATGACACATTAATTGATACCTAAAGTGTATAGTTTTGTAATTCTGTTAGATGAATTTTCTAAAGAACCTTTTAGTCATTTCATAAATTGCAGGATTATAGAAGACAAGTTAAAATCAAAGACGTTTGTCCTACATACTAGAGGAAAATGCAGCAACTAAAAAACTTTACAACAAAATGGGAAATATATAAGAATGATTATTTTCTAAAAGGTTCTCCTTAAAGATTCTCCGTGTAGTAATTTTAAAAAAATCTGCTTTGTTTACACAAAACTAACGCCCCTTTCACACATCACGGTTTTGCCCGTACGATTAAAAATCGTACGGCATACATTCCAATAGAATCTTATGAGACCTTTCACACAGGCACGTTTACGGTTTTTAACCAGCTGACAATTACTTGTACGGTGTTTTGGACGGTTTTTAAATCGTGCGGTTTTTTCCCGCACGGCTAAAAACGTGATGTGTGAAAGGAGCGTAACGCTCCTTTCACACATCACGTTTTTAGCCGTGCGGGAAAAAACCGCACGATTAAAAAACCGTCCGTCACACCATGCAAGTAATTGGCAGCTGATTAAAAACCGTTGCCGTGCCAGTGTGAAAGGTCTCATAAGATTCTATTGGAATGTCCGCCGTGCGGTTTTTAATCGTACGGGCAAAACCATGATGTGTGAAAGGAGCGTAAGAGTTTTGATTAGGAGGGATGAATATTCACAACAAGTGAAGATGCACTTTGAGGTGCTGAGTTTAAATTTTGTAACCAAAAAATAAAAAAAACTGACATTAGTTAAAAAAACAATTTTTGTTTATTGCCGCTTTTCTATGTTATATTAAAAAGCAGTTACAGCTCAATTAAGGAAGTACAATTTTTTTCAAAACTTATTTTCCATAGATCGATATGAGTTTAACAACAGACAATATAGAGCATTTACAAATGGGTGACATAATAGTACAGGGTTGATAAGAGTACTTAGGGGCAAATGGTCTGTTCAAACGGTATTGTTAAAATATTATATACCTCAAATTAAAATTAAATTGTCTGGAAACCTTCGTTGTAGAAAAAATAGTAATACGCTATGGTTCATGCTATTTTAATTTTATGATTAGGGGCTTTTGCCCCTATGAGCCACTAGTTTATTTATATTTGGCTTTTTTAGACCAACAAAGCTCTTTTTATAAATACAATCAATATTATGTCAAAAATTGGAAGGTAAACAGTATATTTTGTCCGTCATAAATACCAGAAACCATTAGTTGCGGGTTGTCACCATGACTTTTTATAAGTTTATATTGAGATTCCAAACTAAGTTATTATAAATATTTTTTGTATTATTGTGTTACTAATACTGTATGTTTATTATTTTAATAATACTATTAAATTATTAGTTAAAGAGAAGAATATTTAATTATTTGTATTTAGATCTTTGGAACTTTTTCAATCTATTACATAAAACTTTCCAATAAAAGATGAGGTACAAATGGTAGTGCAAATTGAGTTTTGTTTGCTTTAAGAGAATTTATAAAAAGTATTTCATATTTACTATATTTCTTTAGTAGTGGCTCAAGAAAATCCCTGAGTTAGGGACAATAGTTGTAAACTGAGGTATGGGCAGAGGTATGGGCATGGGCAGATTTCATTGTTCTTCAAGTTAGGAGCAATCTCCAAGACCCGAAATAAAAAACCACCTTACCGAGTATCGAAACTCTTGCATATTAAACCGTTTAAAAAAACTCGGGCTAAATCATTTGAATTAAAAATTTATATCATACACATTGGTACTTTCTTTATTTAGAAGGATAGTCTAGAATATAGTTACAATCCACCTAACTTAAAATTTTTAAAATAATGAATCCTTTTTAACTTACATGACAGACATATAAGTTAAAAAGGATGGAAGTATATTAATATGCCACTAAAGAACTTACATTTGATGAAATACTTTTTTAACTTCTAAATTTAATGTGTTTCCAACTCAATTTAAAATTTCAAATAAAAACAATAAAAAATGCTACAAAAATAACAACAGTGATATTGCTTTTATTTTTTTTGGTTTTTTTTGTTTTTTCCTTCCATATACGAGAAGGTATATTATACAACAATTTTTCAATATTATAAATGTTTTAAATATTTACATATTTTACTGTTTTGAGGTTGGGAGGAAGTGAATTAAATAATTTTATGGAGGAAAATAAAGTTTGTTTCTGGAAAAGGTGGTTCTATGACGAAGGATTGCAAGAGAAGCTGAATTTCGGAGATAAAATCTTGAAGTGTGGCCTGTCTAAAAGAGGTGTTTGGTTTTTACAGAAATACCGAGGATTCAAAAATAAAAATGCAGGGGAAAGTCATGAAATTATTTCCAGAAAATACTCCTTCCATGGGTCAAGCTTCTTAAACCAAAAGCTAATAATAATGCCTTTTTCTGCAGTCTGAATAACTTCTGCGTATGAACTACTGATTCAGCACCCCAAATGTTGACTCCATATCTGATGTGAGGATACAAACAAGAGAAATAAATTGTAAAAAGATCCTTAAAGTCAGTGAACTGAGAGAGTCTTCAGAGGATAAATATATCACTGTTCTTCCTACTAGCAACCTTGTCAATAAGTTAAAAAATGTTAATATGTTTAAAGGTTTTGAGTTGATACAAAATTAATAACATGTTTACTCAGAAAACATATGAAGATACTTCGATGTACATCTTTAATAAACTTTAATAAAATTTCAAAGTTATGTTATGAAAAATTATATCTTAAATTTATATAACAATAAATATTTAAAGATAAAAACGTTATTCATATAAAATGTACTTTAGTAGCATATGCTAGCACAAAACTTGAAATATATCTCTATGATATGGTACAGCGCAAATGTAGCAAAGTGATATTCTGTATTTCCTTATACTTTTTGTGATAACCTAATCTACTAAAAATAACAAATTCAATAATCAACTGGTTTCTTCGGTTTTAACTTATTTAAAACCTAATTTATATTTTAATGAACTAGAAAAATAATATCCTAACATAATTTACGAATAATAATTATAGTAATTAGTTAAAAAACTGTAATATATACTAGATAAGATTTAGAGATTTTAACACTAATTAAACAAGTACGAAAAATGCAGTAACCTATCCTATAAATAAAAAATATCATCTTAATAAATATAATCTAAGTTATTGTGATACTTGAAAACTATATTGCCCACATAAATGTAAATACACTTTATATTCGTCGTAAGGCATGTAATGAAATATTTAAAATCATAAACAAACAGCTTAGTTTAGGAAATGAAAGCTGTACTTAAATAAATAATAGATCATTAATGTTTTAAAATATAGCTTATTTAAAATTTAAAACTTTATTAAATGATTTAATAATGAAAAACAGAGTGAAACTTTCAGATATCCATGTGCCTCAAACAACAGTACCACATGAGCCCCCGCGTCTGGGACTGACACGAGCACCGCCCATACATGGCCTTTGATGTACGACTTCCTCACGTTGAACCCTCATGTTGTTACTATATTTACATGTTTGTCAAGATACAAATATATATTGGTAAAGGATAGTATGCTACTGAATCAAACCCTAATGTACATCGTCAGTAGAAAATAAACAAATACATTTTTCCATATAGACATATTAATAGTACCTACTTTTGTCATTTTATACTACTAAAAAACTAAGTTATCAAAAATACTGCATATTTGGTTACATTAAAAACCAATTTGTTAGCTATTTATGGATTAAACACATAAAAATATATATTGTTTGGGATTTCAAATCATATGAAATCGGTGAGTAAATTAGAGCTGAACTGTTAATACTTTTTTACACGTGTTCACACCTTTATGAGGAATATGAACCTTTTCAAGGATTTCGTACTTTGGTTAGGTATTAATTAGGTTCAACATCAATTCGGAGAAGCTACATGTAACTAATCTTTTTACTCAATTGAATTTAATGTGTCAAAACAAGTGAATTTCAAAATAGAAATAAATTTGTTAATTAAGTGAAATAAGAACTGTTAAAAATAATTTATTCTTAACTGCAATTCTATTTCGTTTTCGCGGCAAAGCTATTCAGGTCATGGATTAGTTAATTCCCCGAGCACGTGATTGCTGTTAGTTTATTGCTGAGAAATAAATGAGGGCACCGGAACTGTCTCAAGTGTGTTTAATGCTTTTGGTCCCATTGCATTACAAAGTTCCGTAAACATATAATTTTTTTACTTAAGTCCTGTCGTCAGTCCATCAATAGAGTAACCATTTGATGAAGAAGCATGATTTTGTAAACGGGTATACAGTAGTTTAGCACAAACTTTACGAATTTGAATAATAAAACATCTTTTTTCGGATTGAGCCTGTCATTGACCGGTGCGACTGATCGAAATCGATAAAAATTGTAGCATATTATATGTTTATTTAAGGTCGTATACAGGGTGAGTTTTTAATGTCCCCCCCCTCCTAATTTTTCCACATTTCTTAAGATATTGACTCCCAACCACCACCAAACATCATTGATTAGTTTATACTATTTTTTGGTATGGTTCACTTTTTTGGCCGCCATCTTGAATCCGCCATATTGGACTGAAGTTAATTTTTTTAATGTAAGGGTAGGGTTGTGACCCATCATTTCAAAGTAATTTTTTACGTAGAACAAGACGCCGCAATCCGTTTTTTATTATCTATTTTCGTTCCCGAGATATTACAGGTTTTTTAAAACTAAATTTCAAAATAAGAAGAGTAAAAAATCTCTGGTTTTATGCAATTTTTTTACTTCATTTTGATGGGACTTAAATTTTTTACCGCCATCTTCGATCCTCCATCTTGGAATAAAATTAAAATTTTTAAATGTAAAGGTAGGGTTGTGACCCATAATTTTAAATTATTTTTTGCGCTTAGTACGTTGCCGCAGTCCGTTTTTCATTATCTGTTTTTGTTATAAAAATATTTGCGATTTTGTAAAAAAAATTTAATATTTGTACAAAAAACCCTAATATTTTTAGAACGAAAACACATAATGAAAAACTGATTGCGGCAACGTACTAAACGCAAAAAAATATTTAAAAATGATGGGTCACAACCCTACCTTTACATTTAAAAATTTTAATTTCATTCCAAGATGGTGGATCCAAGATGGCGGCAAAAAATTTAAGTCCCATCAAAATGAAGTACTTTCAAATTATGGGATATCTGGTGATAAAAAGTCTATATTCTTTAGAAAAAAATTGGATAAAACCAGAGATTTTTTTTAATTTTCTTATTTTGAAATTTAGTTTTAAAAAACCTGTAACATCTCGGGAACGAAAATAGATAATCAAAAACGGATTGCGGCGTCTTGTTCGACGCAAAAAATTGCTTTGAAATGATGGGTCACATCCCTACCCTTACATTAGAAAAAATTAAGTTCAGTCCAATATGACGGATTCAAGATGGCGGCCAAAAAAGACAACCATACCAAAAAATAGTAGAAAATAATCAGTGATGTTTGGTGGTGGTTGGGAGACAATATCTTAAGAAATGCGGAAAAATTAGGAGGGGGGGGGGACATTAAAAACTCACCCTGTATATACATGTATTATAAGTGTAAACTATATCAAGAAGTGTAATGAGAAATATTATTTAGCCTGCTTAATAGGACAAACACGAATAGTGCTAATCAAGAAGTTATCAAGAAAACTAGTATCATAGTGATAATACCGGGTGTCACAGACCACCCTCAAATAAAGTCTACATAAGTGAATTTTTTACAAAAGCAAAATGTAAAATTGTACTAGTTGTGCTCTATCTATTGACAATAATTTCAGTATACAGAATGTTCCAGAAGTAATCTGTCCAGACATGAAGTCAAATACAACCCCTCTTTATATATAGTCTATATTTTTTATTATACTCGTAATTTTAAGACAACTTTATATTTTAATTTATACTCCTAATCTGAACGCTATGGGAAGTTTCCGAACATCTGTAGAAGTTTCATTTTCACCCATAAGAATAACAAAGGGGAAATTTTCATATCCAATATCTCTAGAACTATGTACTTTAAAAAAATGCACCTGAAAATGTCAATGTCTTATACTCTCATTTTTAATAGTTTTCCATCTTAAATTATTACTTTTGAAGTAAATTATTTAACTTTTCCATAGTTTATAAAATGGTAAAATCTATTAAAAATGTATGAAAATATAAAAATAACTACGGGTTTAATTGTATATGATACAATTTCAAATATTACTAAAAGATTTAGGACTAAAAAATATCAAAACAAATTTTAAAAATAGAAAAATTGTATACTTTAATTATGTTTTGTGAAACTCATCACATTCACAAAGGATGCATTACCGGGTTTCACAACTGAAAGAAATTATCTCTGTTGAGTATCCCGAGTGCGTCTATGTTACTAAATGTACACTTAGTAACAGGCCGGCCAAAGTTATGGCGCAATCCCCGCCCAGAGATGAATAAACCCGGGCCTGGGAGCCATTTGCATTTTCCAACTTGTAATTAAGTCCCCATTCACCATGTAATTTAAGGGGATTTTACATTCAGTTGATCTTGAACTATTTCACAGTGGCAGATTATCTTTAGGTTTTCATTCTAACATTTCTTAAGACAGCTCTCCCCAAACACGTTTGAAATAAATGCCAATTCATATTATAATAAACATTAAAAATACATAAACTTGAATTTCAGAGAGGGTAAGCCTTAAATTATTTATTAGGAAATAAATTATTGTAGACATCCATTAGTTTGATGTCTTAGATTTACAGGTCTGTTATTAAGTAACTAGATAATATTAAGTTTTGAGAACAATTTGACTGATAAACGCACTTTGATTAAAAATAAACACACTCCAAGTAAATCATCAACTTTTATTTGTGGTGAGACATCTGTATTAAATTTCAACTGGTTTGTTGACAGATATTTTGCAAAGCCATTTAATCATTGACAAAACTGTTTCTATAGTCGTTTTTTTTAGCGAATTTCCCATAGGGAATAAGCCATTACCGTAGGTCTCATGGTAAGACCTAAGCCCGGGAATATGTTACTTTTTCGTTTTGAGGTGCCCAGAGACCAAAAATATTAGTCATTAAAATTTATATATATATATATATATATATATATATATATATATATATATATATTCCCGGTTTTACTCCCTATGTTAATCGTGGAAAATTTACGGTGTTATGTTGCACCAAGTGGATATTTTAGATATATAAGTTGGTCAAGTGTATAAGTTCAGATGAACCTCTTATGTGGATCGGCCTTATATATTTACAAAAGCCTCATGTTGATCGTGGGGTACATTTTTCTATAACACTCTAAAGTGGGTCAAGAGTAAGGCCAGATAAACCTCTCATGTGGATCCACCATATATATTTACAAAAATAAATCTCATGTTGCTCGTATATGTATTTCTGTATAACCCTCCCAAGTGTGTCAAGAGTATACGTTTGAAGAATTTATTGAAGTTGTCCTAAACTTTCAATGTGTTGGAAAACGATTGAACGAGACTAGTGAGTTACTGCAGAAATTTATGGTTTATATGATTATGTGAAATAATCATATAAAGGCTAGATTATAAATACAGTAAAAAAGTTTAACTTAATCGCGTTAATACAGAGAAAGAAAATAATCTGCAAAATGTAATATATATTATTGGAAGTTGAGTTTTGAATGTAGGATTTAATACAAGTTGTCTAGCATTCCAAGAAGTAAAAAACCCCTACAACCATGTACTTGATTGAAAGCTACTTAAGTGAAAACTCTAGAAAAATTGACTACCGATCACCCTCTTTAACCGATTTAAAAAAGAGATGTTAATAAATATTTATGTGGTGGCTGCCAAGTTGGGTACCTCTTTAGTTTTTGCAGTCTAGCGCCTCAAGGGTGCTTCTCGTCTGAAATGTGATGGAAAATCGATAGTGGGGAATTAAATTACATGCAACTTATACTTTTGTATTTGAGGTTTTGCTTTTTTATCTTTTACCGTTTTCTCATTTTAAAAGTTAAAAGGTCAATCATGACGCTCGCGACCGCCGACTGGGGACACTGCAGAACTACAGAACACTGACCAGAGACACCCGTGATCGCCAATTATGGCGCTCGCGACCACCGACTGGGGACGCTGCAGACCACTGACCAGGGACACTCGCGATCGCCGATCACGTCACTCGTGACCGCCAATCCGGGGCACTCGCAACCGCAGATTATGGTGCTCGTGACGGAAGACAGGGGACAAAAAAGAACACTGACTAGGGACACTCATGATCGCCAATTATGGCGCTCGCGACCGCCGACTGGGGACGCTGCAGACCACTGACCAGGGACACTCGCGATCGCCGATCACGTCACTCGCGACCGCCAATCCGGGGCACTCGCAACCGCAGATTATGGTGCTCGCGACCGCTGACTGGGGACGCTGCAGACCACTGATCAGAGACACTCGCGATCACTGATCACGTCACTCGTGACCGCCAATCGGGGGCACTCGCAACCGCAGATTATGGTGCTCGCGACCGCTGACTGGGGACGCTGCAGACCACTGATCAGAGACACTCGCGATCACCGATCATGACGATCGTGACCGTCGACGGGGACTTTCGCGACCACGACTTGTCAAACGCATTCCATACTGTTATTTTAAACCAATCTTTTTCATTTGAAAGCTTTCATCGGTTAAAATAAAATAATTAATGAAAAACATTTCGTAAAATAAATAACTTTACTCACTATCAAAGAATATACAAATTATTTTTACAATCCAATCACTATATACTAACTTAACTTCTACAAAAGAGTTGACAATAATGACAATTCGTTTGTTTTATTTTGTTGTAAAATTACTGTATGTCATTACGCCTTTTCTTGTTGTTATGAGGATGTGGGCCATAATAACAGGACGAATAACAGTTTATGGTATTTTCATGTAATAATTTTGATCGCAGTGTTATACTGCAGCCAAACGTTTATAGGCTACTTCAGTCCACCATGGCTGATTTAGATGAACTAGAAAAGTATATTTTTGGTTGACCTCTGTAAAATATGTTCTAAGTGCCTACTTAATGTTAATAATGTCTGCCAAACCCAAATGATGCAGAATCAGAATACTTTTCAATTCTGAGAAAAGTTTGTGGCTTTTAAAAAGTTTTCGACACTGGACCCAGTTGCCATTTGTCATTAGGCTATTAATTAATGATGCTAACAACAACAGGCCGACGTTAGAAAGTAACAACGCCGTAGGTTGGACCGTTCCCCTTTAAAACCTTAAATTCCTCAATCGTAGATATATACATAAAATATAAATGAAATAAAATGGCTACAAGAAAATCAGAAATAATTGTGAAACTACCTCTGTCCACACTGTTAAATTAAACATAATTACAACCAGTTTTGTTTTTACTACCAGTGGATTACAATCTCTTGGCACTTGGTTTAAAACTATATAGTATATACACCTTCCACAGACGAACAAAAAGCAGAATCGTTGGAAATTCAAATATTTTAAATAATCATCTCAAGGTAATATACCAAAAAGTATAGGAAACTTTTACGTTTCCTTTGATGTTTGCTGTTTCTATTTTGTATTATAAAACGTATATGTCGACAAAGGCAAACTGCCATATTGTGGTGAATAGAAGCCATAAGTTAACTTAATTATTATTATCTTCTTTTCAGCCTCAACTACCTGTGTAACTGTAATTTTGTAGTTTCATAATGAATGTTGTCAAAATTATGCAAACCTATTTAAAACAATTCTATTATTAGCTACAAAAAAAGTCATTCAAGTAAATTTATTCATTTATTCGTTTATTTACTTTTAAATATTTTACAAAATATATTGTTACAATTCATATACCATGGTACTCTTTTTGATATTGGACGAGAATATATTATATTTGTGTAAGAAGGAAGTTTCGTAAAATATCTCATGTTCTTTTTCATGGTATTTTTTATGTACCCCCCTCCCCATAGAAGTAATTCATGAAATATTAAAACAGTAAAAGAGTGAAATTACTATATCAATAATATAACCATAGAAAAACTATGATGGATGTTTTTTCCATGTTTCCGTGCCAATTTTTTACATTTCCCCCCTAAAAATCATTGTGGAGAGTATTAATGCCTTAATGAACTACAATTTTACCACAGTTGTTACGTATCAATGGGGGGGGGATAAGGTAAATGCCCCAAATACCGACAATTTATTTCCCCCTAAAATATTTTCGCAAAAATATTAATGTTGGGGTGTGGGGGGAAGTTGGGAAAATTTGGTGAGGTCTTTTATGGGAAGTTTTGTTTTATACCATCATTTTAACATTTTTGCATTGTTGACTTGTCAAGATTCACCCCCACAATTTTATGGAGGGAAACACAAGTTAGGCTTGGGCCAGTCACAGCCTTCTACATCAGATAGTCATCCATCGGTAACGCCCAATCCCACATTACTAGATCGCAAATTAAAAATAACAATGAAAATATAATAATGAAGACATTACTCATATCCAATATTCAGTCATGGAATTCTTGTTTATAATTTATTAATAAAATTAGTTAACTAAAACCGAACAATTAACTAATAAACAAAATTTATATTTTTCATGCAAACACAAAATCTTTTTGATGTATTTTTTATGAACATTAAAAATCCGACCCCCCCCCCCCCCCCAACAAATCTTATGACGCCATTGGCGTCACAGGGTGTCTGCAGATATCTTATTTTGGAATTCCAGTACATTTCCAGTACATTTTTTTTTTTAATATTCCAGTATCACTGGTGAACTATTAATCTGAATAAGGAGTAACAATAATAACAAAATCTTATACACATAAAGAAATTTAACATAGATTTTTGTATTAAGAGATCACCACTGGTAGAAATTCTACCAAAAATTCACCTGATTTGGACTTTAATTTATTTAATAAATCACAGTTCTTACATAAAATTAACATTGAAACTATGAAAGCCTGTAGGGCGTACCCCTGGAGGCTGATGTGAATTATAAAGGCATTCTGTTCATCTACTACGGGGCAAACCTTTCTAAGAGTATACGCAGATTTCTCTTACGATACACACAAGCTGAGAAAAAAGGAGGGAAAATAAACATGATTGTCTATTAATATATAGATACTTATGATTGTGATTAACAAGTAATTTCCAATGATAACACTTTTTTAAATTAATTTTTTGCTAAGCCATTTAAACTCCCCTTATAGCCTTCCATACATTTTACCACAGTAAAAGTACTGTTTTAAATTAAAATGCAAAAATTAATAAAATAGAAAAATACTAAAAGTGAAATAAATACTCACATCATTAATAAAATTTAAGTAAGAAAACTAAATTTTTAGTACAAAATCAAACATTTTTTAAGCTCAAATCTTTGCACAAATTTTAAGATTTCTTTTATTGCAAAATTAATTATTTGAAAATAACTACAAGTTTTCTCATTTTGGTTTGCAGACATACTTGAACAACAATAATGCCATGTGAAACATTTTTACATCCGAATGTACGGATCAAATGAAAAATCCACATCGGCCTACTATGTACTTTAAAAACAACAATTTCCGTATTTTAATAAAATAAAATTATTCCAGTATAGTTTCAGTATGGAAATAAAATTCCAGTATAATTCCAGTAATTCCAGTATCAGTAGACACCCAGCGTCATAATTCCCCCCTGTAGGCACCCCTGGCTGCATCGCTCGCTCTCGTGACAGCCTAAAATGCAGCGTTGTATTAAATGAGGAAGCCTTCCTAATTTATTTTCATTATCTGTGTAGGCTTACAAAGAAATAATTTCTTGTACATTTCCTTTTCCAATTGCATAGTATACCGTGTTAGTTGTGATAATTTTATAACCAAGACCACAAGAAAATTTAAATTTTTGTTAAAATTTTAAATAAAAGGATTTTATCTAATTCGCATTATATAATTATATTCAAAGCCCGTGGCTGGGGCCTCAGGATTTTGCCCCCCCCCCTCTCTGGTCGGGCCTTTCCAAAAATCGACTATAAATAAAGGATTGAGGCCTACTTAGTTAAGTAAAACATTTCCACAAAACATAACTGTCTCCGTCATATTGGACTTTTTGCTTCTTACTTGGGACTTGTGCGTACATGGGAGGTCTAAATCCAAAACCGAATCGAGAGTGAACAAGTGACAAGAGGCCGAAATAGAAGTTAAAAGTTACAAAATGTCTAACTTGTGCTGTGGAACTAACACGTTTTACGGGGAAACAAAAAATTGGTTTTGTAAATGTTGAATTTGGTTATAAAAATCATAAACAGTGTTGACTTTTATATATCATTTAGAAATAAAACAAGCTGGAGCCAACCGGAGCTCCACTAAGCTCCGCTCCAGTTAGCTCTGGTGTGCCAAGTAATACCGGAGCTGTGCTCCGGCTGAAATTAAGCCCTGGTAAGCCGCACATTTCAGCTTTTAGAAGAGCCTAACCACATGAAATTGGCCAATTTTGATAAAAAATTTGGCAAATATTTATAATGATTTAAATTTTGAGCAGAAATATTTTAAACTTGGACCACAAGGATCTATGTCTTAAAACTTTGGCTGTTACATTTCAAGATCTATCCCAATGAGTTCTAAAATATAGTAATCTAACGCTATTGACCAAGGTCAGTAGAGCAGTCGTTTGCTCATGTGGCGCGACACAAGAAGGGTCGTTACTCACCTTTGTGCCTCCCCAACCCCCGGCTTTTTTTCTAGCCCAGTAACCTATGAAAGGTGATTGTGACAGGTGCAGCAGTTACCAGGGGGTGGGCATAGAGTCAAGGCCCCCTCACAATTTTTGCAATCTCATTTTTTGAGAGTTTAAAAATTATAGCCACACACGGCACACGTGGTGTAAAATTTTGGAATTTTTCGGGTCTAGTCCTGAAAACTACTATTTTCCGGCCTAGTCCCGGAAACTATTGTTTAAGAGACCGTTTATCCAACCCCATCGGGAATCAACTTGTTTCGATCGCAGCTGACTCTTCGGAAAACAACGTTCATCAAAAGGGTATGATGAAAACTACTAGGCCTATACTCCACACTGATAATAAATGAAAGTAACAAAAAGCTATGGTTATATGAAACCCAGGAAAAAATTGTTATAGCTAAAACAAAAACAAAATTTTGGTTAATATATAAGAAAGGTTATGAATTGCAAATCAAGTCTGTACGGGTTTAACCGAGCCAGGTTTTCTCTTTTGTTATAGTTGTCATTGTAAACAAGTTATTATGTTACACTAAATGCATCTGTTTTAACATGTTTCAAAACCTCTTAAAAGTAGGGTTCTTTCAAATTTGTGTACCTTTCGTTGTTATTTTAAAACCAAAATGGTAACCCATAAGGCCAATATTAAAAATTACACTTTTCATAATCTTTTTGATGGACGATTCTCTTTGCTCATAGGTGCTTGCGAAGAAACAGGTTTGCAAATATAGTTTTTTAAGCACTTTAGGGCTCCACCCCACAGGTCTTGCGAATTAATAGCCCATGGGGTTGAAGTTTTACATGGGCGTTCCTCTTTGCTCATAGGTGCTCTTGAATTTGCAATTACGATCAATAAGGCACAAGGGCAATCTTTGACTATTGCTGGTTTAAATTTGGAAAATGCATGTTTTTCCCACGGCCAGTTATACGTAGCATGCTCACGAGTTGGTAAGCCTAAAAATTTGTACATTTATACACCAAATCAAAAGACAAAAAACATTGTTTATCCTTTGGGCTTACAATAAAATAAATATACTTACATTATATTCCATAGACTTTTTTTATTTAAAAAACTATTAAAATAGCTTTATTTCTCTAAACAACTTAATTTGGGCGCAGCAATGCGTGCCGGGTAACTGCTAGTATTTAATAATTATAGTATAAATAATGTATGATTTACAGTCGATGATCATGCCCAACCCTGGATGATCAACCCTTTATGATTTTTCACTGTACCCATTGAAGTGATCACCTTGCTATACATATGACAAATATAACAAGTAAAACATCTACTAATAAATAATAATAATAGAAGTTGGCAGGGGTTTTAAACAAATAAAAATCAAACTCATAAAACATCATTTTAATTAATTGAATAAATACTCAAACAACAAATAACCTGACACTTTTTAATGGGCAGCCACCTATCAAAGTAATGGATTTTAATGTAAATACCAATAATTAATAAGTATATAATATAAAATCATTATATTAATTGAATTGAAAATTGGGTTTTTGTTACAAGAAATAAAAGTACGCAATTAAATCCACTTAATTTGTTATAGTACAATACTCATCTAGAGCAATAAAACTTAAAATATTTATGACAAAGCATTATAACGATATAAATATTATTACAAAGTATATTTTCAGCTGAAAATTTTTCTAAAACCCTTGTACTGTAATTCTGTGCAGGTTAAAGATTCCTGTTTAACTCCCTTTTTTACAGGAATTCCAGCTGCGTGTGACAATCTGCAATGGTCACAAACTATACCATTAACATTTCATGACAACCTGAATAAAGGGCTGCTTGAAAAAAACTTACTGTTACTTAAAGATATTTTAATACAAAACATATTTATCATAGAATACCTTATTCCTACTGGTAAAAATATCAGCCTTTTGTCTTTGATCACACATGAACACAGCAGTTAGTTGTGGATAGCTAAAAATAAATAAATAAAAAGTACAATACTCATCTAGAGCAATAAAAGTTAAAATATTTATGACAAAGCATTAAAACAATGTAAATATTATTCAGCTGAGAAATTTTTCTAAAACCCTTGTAATTCTGTGCAGGTTTAAGATTCCTGTTCAATTCCCTTTTTCGTGGAATTCCAGTTGCGTGTGACAATCTGCAGTGGTCACAAACTATACCACTATTATTTCCTTAACAACCTCAATAAAGGGCTGCTTGTAAATAACTTAATGTTATTTAAAGATATTTTAATACAAAACAAATTAATCATATTTATCATAGAATACCTTATTCGTACTAGTAAAAAATACCAGCTTCTTGTCTTTGATCATACATTAACACAGCAGTTAGTTGTGGATAACTATCTTTAGACAATGGGTTGGTTACACAGGGTGTTGAGAAAAAAAAACCTTCAGGACTTCAGAGTATGATTACTTACAAATAAACTAAGAAAAAAGGTTGTATTAAGGCATATCCTAAAATGCTCCGTTACGTCGCTAGCCGCCATTTTGTTCTTTACTCTTAATAATTTGTATTTCTGTAACGGATCGTTAAATTAAGTTCATATTTGGCATGAACCTTTATTACAGCAATGCTCATTTTCAGGAAAAAAATATTTTTTTCAATGTGTATTTTAAAAATTGCGGCCATTTAAAAATTTTGATCTAAAATTAACACTAAACCGGTAAATTTTATCAAAATGTTACAAGAGACAAAAAAGTTTTGAAATTAAATTATCAAACCAATGTTACCAAGTTTGTAGGTATCTGACAACAAATAATGGAGTTATTGCAATTTTTCTGCATAAATCATTGATTTTGCATTATAATCAATGAAAATAAGGTCATTTTATTTGAAAAATCTCGAGAAATCCGTTAGTTCTAGTCAGATCCTTACAAACTTGGTCACATTGTTAAGATAATTAAATTTATGAACTTTATTGTCTTTTGTAAAATAAAAAAAACTACCGGTTTTGAGATATCTAAGTTTAAAAATTGAATTGGCCGCCATTTTGAAAATACACATTGGAAAATAATAATGTTCTTCCTGAAAATGAGCATTGCTTTGATGAAGGTTCATGCCAAATATGAACTTAATGCGACGATCCGTTACAGAAATAAAAATTATTAAGTGTAAAAAACAAAATGGCGTGTAGCGGCCTAACGAAGCATTTTAGGACATACCTTTAAAGAAAAATTTTTCTTTGTTTTTATATATTTCTATACTTGATGAATACGACTTTGATATTTTCATAAACGACAACCTTGTCAATAATAACATAACTGAATACAACCAACTAAATATGAAAGGAGAAATTTCTACAAATGAAGAGTGTGTGAGTAAAAAATCTACCAGTAACAACCTAAATAAATTAGATAAGATTTCTATAAGTCATGACTTTGTAAATAATGAGAATACTACAAATGTTAACCTAAATAATACAGAAGATATCTTTAACAGAAGTTGTAGATCAGTAGCAAGTGTACAAAAAAGAAGCAACAACAAATCTTGTAGAACATGGGACAGAAGAAACTTTTGCATTTTTTGCCGGACGCTTGTTACTAACTTCTGCAGACACTTAGTTCTATGGCATCCAGCAGAGAAAGAAGTTATGGAATTCAATAGCATCTTAGATGAGAACCTTAAAGAAAGGAAACGTAAAAAACAGGCAATAACCGACGAATTAAGAACGGGAAATTTTGTGTACAACTCTTCAAAGCCTAAAAATTCCCCCTTTCTTCCTACAAAAAGACTTTCTAAGAAGACTCAAGAAAACTGTCTTGATTTTGTTTCATGTCGATTTTGCTTAGGAATGTTCAGCCGTAAAACATTTTACAGACACAACCAAAAATGCCTTAAAAGAGGACATCATGAGGAATTAATCGATGATTCAAATTCAACAGATATTGTATTTGGTAGCACAAAACAACGTGGATGTTGGAAAAAAGATGGTATAATTATGTTACCAACATCTGAGGATGAACCTCATATCTCAGCATTTAAAAAGAACATTGCACCTATAATTAATAAGGATGAGTATGGGGTTATTGCTCTAAATGATCCACTTATATTAGCGATTGGAGCCCAATTTTTTATAAATCACAGTGACCAAAAAGATCGGTATAATTGTACAAAAAAATTAAGGGATGCAGCAAAGCTTTTAAAATTTGCAGAAGTGATGAAGAAATCATTAATTTCTGTGACTGCTTCAAACCAAGAAAATTTCATGTTGTAATGGGTGCCGTTCATAAACTTTGCGGGCTGGATGAAGAAAGTGGAAATGTGAATGTTGTAGGGATGCCTGCGAGACTCTCATACGTGATTCAGAAGGGTGCAAGTATACTTATTTGTGACACAATAACAAACAACAATATATCAAGTTCTGCTAAAGAAATAATTAAGAAGGAAGTAAATGACTTTATCACTTTATTGAAACATAAATGGAAGTATATGATTTCTACAAATGCAGAGAAGTCAACGAATAAAGAAACTTTCGTTGAAACACAGAATTTTGCAGATGATGAGGATATAAAACTTGTTGCAAGTAGGATTAAAAGCCTTGAATTACAGAGTTACAATAACTTAACATTAAATTTGTCATCGGAAAACTATGAAATGCTTTGCATTTCATAGTTTTGTTCATAGGATAGTTTTGTTCATAGTTCATAGGATTGTACCAATCCTACTGACCGAACAGATGAAGAAAAGTGTGGATCTATTAATAACATGATATGTATCTTGCATAAGAAAGTTCTCAGAATGCGCACTATTAACATTTAAATCTGATGAAACTGAGATACGTGCTTTTGATTTTAAAGCAGAGTTGATAATAGATGAACTTGCATGGTAGACAACAGATGATTCATCAAAGTGCGAGGAGTGGAGTGCCGGTGTTTCAGTAGATGCAAAACTTCATCATAGATGGGTAGCTCTTTAGAGTGAGAGGACTGGACTAAAGCCTCATCTGAAACACAAAACGTTATTTTTACAAAATTAGTACCATTGAGGATACTAAAATAAAAGTTCAGTGGCATTTTTTATGGCCGGATTTAAAATTTGAGTACATCTTGATCCAACATGCTCTCCGCCTTCCTGAACATATAGTTATATGTCACTTACTTGAAAATTACACTTTAATCCATTCTTAAGTGTACTATACATGGCGATTTAAATAAGTGTGCTAGCTGTTTTAACTTTATTTCAAAAAAAGAAATATTTTTAAAAGGTTATAAAATTTTTTGCATTTTTCATCTTTTATGAAACATTTAAAATGTATAAAATTAAATTGTCTGATCCTAAATTTTGAAAAAAGTGATGAAAAATTTAAATATAAATAACTGAGAACTAATGGACTTGATAATAACCTTATAATAATAAAAGGACCATAAATAACATCTAATGAATCTGAGGGCCCCTCTCAGAATGTCATGCAGTGCTTCACCTGCTCCTGTTTTGCGCTTTTATTTAAGTACCTACGATAAAGGTGGGAGGGGTTTTACATAAAAGATAAAGATTCGGGCTATTTGATTCGCTCTTTTTTAAATTTTTAATAAATATTAAGCTATAAAGTTTTGAAGTTGATCGATTTTGGATCACCTTTAGACCACAATGGATTCAAAATATAAAAAAATATAAAAAAACTAATAAAATAGTCTGAATCTTTATCTTTAAATTTAAACCCCTCCAGCTTTTATTGGACTTAAAATAGAGACACAAAATGGGAGCAGGTGAAGCACTGCATGATGAATTTTTTATCCACAAGCGATATTAAACGATTCGTGCACTCAGCCGGCTGGCCAGCAGCCGACGTATCGGCAACGTCGCTTGGCCGGTTTTGCTCGCAGCGCCTCCTGTGAGCTGGCCAGCTCAACTACAAAATTTTGCATAGCAGAATTTAGCATTGCGTGAGACTTCTGTACGTGGCTAGTTTTTCTATGGTTCCGCCAATTAAATTATTTTCACTGTGCAGGCAAAATAATTGCTCTATGCCTTTAAACCCCTCTTAACTTCTTAAGATGGTTTTGCAGGCTTATTTATACTGTTTTTAACAATTGGTTTACTGTTCTCACTGATATACAAAAAAGAGTACAAAAAGGTGAAGGAACCGGAGGTGAACTACGAAGAAATTAGAAATAAAAGACAATAAGAAATAATTAAATAATAATAAGAATAAGGAAGGAGATGAAAATAAAGTGCAAAAAAGAGGCAGAGAAAGACAAAAACATTTTGAATACCATATGTAATACCAATAGGAAAGCAACTGGAATGGAATGAATGGAAATATTGTAAAAATCTTTTTCATTATCTCTGGATTTTGTAATTTCCATACTATATTTTGAAACCATATCAAAGAATAAACTATTATTGTTATATTGCATAACTGTTCACATTGCTAAAGAAATGCCAAAATTTAATTTCTAATTAATGTCATTAGGGTTTTTGTAAATTTAGAGACCACTGGAACTTAGAAAACATCACACCTCTTTAGGAGAATCATCATAAAAGTTACCCGTCATTTTTGACCTGGTGTTAGCTAATTATTTATAAAAATTAATTTAAAATTTAATCATTTGCCTACGTTAAATAGTTTAATATAATTCTTTAACTTATGTAAAAAAATAAAAAAAATGGTTACATAAATTAACTCAAATTATTTTACAAGAAGATAAAAAAGGAACTCTTTCTAGTGAAAAACAAACTAAAATATGTAAAAAATAGACAGGAAAAATACCTTTAATTTCTTCAGCAGAAGTTGGGGAAGTTACTTCATCGGGGGATGATTTTTTTCGCAGCGACCTCTGTAAATAATCACAAATTATTTATAATCACTTTCCAGAAAATCCTTTTTTATTTTGACTGTCTGTCATATTTAAAAGAGAAACAAAAGAATATAAATTACGAAAGAAGCAGAATAAATTATAATGGTTAATAAATTGTCTTGTTAAAATTGTTTAGCTTAAGATTGTTATGTAATCAAACTACCATAGAGGTAAATTGAATAAGTTTTAATTTCCAATATTTCCAATTTTTACACATGAATTTGATATTTATAATGGATGGTCATGATTAATTTTAAATTAATTGGTGGTTTTATAGATGACAAAAACATTTAAGTTATTTAAAAGTCATCACGGACTTCAGCAGTAAAAGAATACAGTTTGCCAAAGTCCGTGATTAAATAGCGGACTTTGAAAAGACGCATTGACTTTTAATTTGGACTGAACAATGTTTCTTTTTCAAAATAAATACATTTAAGATTGGAAATAATACATTTTAAACATTCCAAAATTATATGCTAAAGTCTGTTTCTAGGTACCGTACCGTAAATCAATGTTATCTGGTTGGTAAAGCATTCACAAAATTGTTGTGCTCATTCATGGACCTAAGCAGATTAAGAAAAATGTAGTTTTCCAAACTTTGTGAAACCACGGATTTTGGTAATAATGTATTGGCTTTGTATTATCGCTAAACAATGTTTATTTCTTATCAAGACATATTTTTAGGTTTGAAAAACTTAAATTTTAAATGTTCCAAAATCATCTGCTAAAGTCCGTATTTAGGTAAATCAATTCTATCTGGTTGGCAAAGCATATTTATATCGCCATTAAGTTCTTCCTCTATGGATGAGATGTTGGCAACATGATGAGTAATGGAATCAGCAGACACCTTCTATCTTGAGTGGTATATTAAGGTTACAAATGACTTCTCATTATTTATCAAGTAATATTATGATGTTTTTCAGTAATTTTATGGGTTTCGTTAACATTCATTGCATCTATTAGTAGGAATCACGGAATTTAGCAGCGCAATCAGACTTTGGTCAAGTGAATCACGGAGTTATGTCTGAATGGCAAATCAATGAAACGACATTATTTAGGGTGATAGTAAAATTAATTCCACTTAATGTTACAAACAAAAAACATGGATTTGTTCAAAATTTAATAACAAAAAAAATTGGTAGTATGTAATAAGTTTTTTAAGCATTATTTATTTTTTGATGTACAGAAAAATAGATGGGCTTCCCTTTTAAGATCACGGCATTTAATTAGTTTACCTTACTGCAACATTATAAATATAGCTAAATCCTATAAATATTGAAGGTTAAGTTTCGGCAATTTTAGATGTACTGTATTAAGAACTGTCTATTGGGAAATAAATTTACAGCGTAATGTATACAAATAATACTTACGTTTGCCAGCCAATTATTATTATTTTTCTTCTTTTTTTGACTTGTGTAGTTTCTGAAACAAAAATAAATAAAAAATATTTAACTAATTTTAAATACAACCATTCAAACAAATGCTTACAGGAAATGCAATTCAATGAACTTAAGTGCAATATGGCACCACAAAAATAAAACTTTAATTAAAAGTATAGGTATGTTGATACTTTTTTCTTCTTGTTTTTTTATGCGGATACTACTATTTTATAGAACTGAGGTGGTTACGTTTGATACTTATTGCTCAATATGTAAGAAATACTTTCACAGATTCATAAAGTGTCCCCTGATTTCAACGAGTTATACACTCAACTGTCAAAACATGTTCATCCCAATTGCTGCAGAGCACTGAAGCTATGCTTGCTGAGTACATGTGGATCGATGCTGTACCACCGCACTCAATGCATTCACTGTGATCGTCACGTAGGCTAAATGGCTGCCTTTTGGGAATCAGAACTCAAAAACAATTCAACGTAGAATCATGCTACTTTAACACATTGTTATAGAATACTCTTATTTTGTTTTGCGTGTTTTTTAAATATCATAATTAAAAATCAACTGAAACAGAAGTGATATCCGAATCCAAAAGATTCAATCGGTAGATTAACCATGCTGCATTTTTGCGTTACAGTAAACTTTCTCTAATCCAGCATGTCTGGGACACATGCCGGATTACCAAATATTCCTGATTACATGATGAATTTCAGGAAAATGTAAATTCAAGAAAAATCACATTAAATGTAGACCTGTTACAAATATGCTTTACAACAGAATGACAACATTGAATAACTTTTGTGATGAAAAATACCATACATGGTTATGAAACTAAAATGGGAATGATACAATTTCACCCAATAACAGATGAAAACAACTCTTCTCCTCTGGAGGCATTCCAAAGTGCTTTGTTAACTGCTCATTATTAATTTTATACCAATTAATAACATTTTCTGAAAGACGTGCCAAATTATCAAGCGTACCGGATTGTAGGATACCAGATTATAGGAAGTTTACCGTATAATTTAGTCAGATCAGAACAACTACTAGGCTTTAAAAGTGATCTTAATTATGGCAAACATTATTCTCACCAACAATTTTGTATTCTTTCAAGTTATATGTCTATAAACAATCTTGGAGCCTTACCTTGACACTCATGTGGCCTTTTTAAGAGTAGCTGTATTTTATAAGACCTGCTATTGGTGTTCATTATGTCCACTCGAACAATTCTGAAATGGAAATTGATTAGTCCAGCGAATTACTATATTAACAGTATTTAACAGTATGAATTACTTTAACAGTATTTTTATTGGGCTATGAAATTTTGCTTTTTGCTTCTTTTACATGATGGCTACCAAATAGGCTACTGGTATAAAAAATTATAGTAAATTTCACCTTTTAGCAGAAGCTCTCTTTAAACCAACTAAAACCTGAATCACAATGGAACAATCAGGTGAAGTACAAATTGTGTAATCTACACGGTACTTATTTAATACGCTAAGGGTTTTTTGTTAAGAGAACCCTACAATTTTCAACCGACTCCCAAGTTTTTGGTGTTGTTGGATAGCGCTTAATCTGTAGTTGTTGGCAAAAGTACATGTGACGGAACTGGTGGGCCGTTTAAAAGAGAAGTAGGCCTAACAAAGGCAAGTTTGCAAAGGCTTTTTGGAAAACAAATCTTTACTATTGACAATATGTAGAAATTGTACACTGAAACTCTAAAAGCTATAAAGTTCATATTGATAAGTAAAGATGAAGTTGCCTCAAATCACGAGTTACTTAAATCGTAATTTGGTCAGCGAATTGTTGGAACAAGGAGCTACCACAGAATTGTCCCAATTTCAGAAGGACTTATTAGATGAGATGTTATATTGTGTTTAATTCTAACACATTTGAAAAATTGGGAAATTATAGGAAGGTATTTGGGGAATTTTTCTCAAGGTGGGAAATGAAATTGTGTCTTTTGATCGCACAATAGTGCCGTAAACAATACGGTCCCCGCACAAAACAATTAAATTAACGGACTGAATTTGGCTTTCTACCGAGACATATGATCGACCTTTTGTAAAATGAACATAATTTTTAAAAGATCACTATCTCAACATCGGCTTCAACATTCCACGAGCTTGCATGTCTATAAAAAGGTCAGTTAATCCGTCGAACGGTTGATCCGAGATCGGCTAGAAGAGCTTGCACTGTAATAGGACTGCAAAGAATGAACTTAGTAGCAAGATATGGGAGCATTAAAGTCTGTATCTAAAATCATGCAAAAATTTCGGAAACGTACATTTATAGATCGTCTGTTACATCCCTTTTTCTCTCGACCTACTTAACCGATTTTGAAGATTTAGGTGTCATTTTAAAGCTTATGATCTACCGCTTGGAAGAATGGTGAATAAAAAGGTCATTTCCTTTCGGCCTTCGCCCCCTGGCTGTTGATTTATTCCTAGAGGGCGCTTTAAAATGTTGACCAACAACTTTTATTACAAGATCTTTAATTTGAATTGTAATTTAACAGCTGATTATTTTCAGATGCATTTTTAAAGCCAGATAGTAAACAAAAATAGATCTCTGTCACTTCATAATCAACATTCATGTACTGTAGATGAGTTTTTCTCAAACAGAATATCATAAAATGTGCAACTTGCGCACGGGCTCCCTAGTATACCTAAATAATGTAGGCTACATATGTAGGCCTAAGTAACAATATATATGTGTACTTAGCACTTAACAATATAGGCATAGCCTACATAAAAAAACACACAAATGATCAAATGATTATCAACAAATTCATTAACTGTATTCCGTCCGAACTCTTAGTTCATTGCTTTTCCTCAGTTAGTGGCTGCAATGTTCGGCAGGTGTTTTCCTGCCATAGTATCGTTATTTCTCAACGGATCTCGTTAATTATTGGACATTCTTGTTTCTTGGTATCTTACCTTTAATTTGAATAGCCATTTACATTGGAATGAAAAATATTTTTCCGCATTTCCCGCGCTTTCAGCCAATAACATTTTTATTAATGGAGGATTTTGATATTTCTTGAACATTTGTGTTCAGCTCGATTTCCTTGTCATTTGGAATAGCCTACACCGTCTACCCAGTTTGGAAAAAAGGTTTTTGCGATTTTTCCTATTTTCCAGCATTTTCTGACCTATTCCACATAAAAAACTATCATTTTTGAAATCAGTAGGTAATTTTGGACACTTTGGAAGAAAAAATATTCAATATCTTGGATTTCTACCCTCCCGTCTTTGCTGAGCCTGTCGAAACGTAGAATATAAATATTATCATTTTCCAGTTATTAGACCTATACATATCTTGACATTTCAAGACATGGGTTATAGGTACAATAAAGTTGTATTACAATATTGTGTGCCGTAGCTGTATTTCTACCTAGGAAATGTGTTTCATGAGCTCCTCCCAATATCAGACTTTTTAGCCGTTCCAAGCATGGCCTGGTCCCGTCATGGTCGGATAGGGGAGGTTCTACTAAAATTTGATAAAAGCCTAAGCACTAACATGTAGGCCTAGGTAAAGCAGTTAAGCTATAAAATCTAACAAAGGAACAAAAAACTGAATAGAGAATAAACTAGCCTTTCTTTTACTATTAAGGAAACTAAATATTAAAAGATTTAAGCGTATTGTTACAAACCAAATTAAAGCGGACAGGGTAACACGAACGTATCCGAAAGAAATAGTTTTACATATAAATGGAAGGTGACCCACTGATGTAATAGAGGGGAGATTTCTGTCTATAGACCATGAAGCTAATAAATAAAATTCTGTTAAGAGAGATTTGAAATTCACTAATTTACCCCTCTGGGTGTTCAATGCTAAACCCCAAGAGTGTTGTAAACACATTCTTTAAGGTTTTGCAAACCTTCAAGTAAAAACTAATAAAAAAAAATATTTTATGACCTATTATATGAAGGTAGTTCAAATGGACTAGGCCTATTTAACAATGCAAAAATTATAACCCTGACTTAATGTTACCAAACTTAGGCTATAAGTGAAAAAAGTAGTATACAGAGAAAATGTTTTTTGTAACTGTGCTGGACTCTAATAATTTTAGACACTTATGATCAAAATCTCAATATATATTTTACATTGTTTTTATAATTTTATGGAGAACAAGAAAATGTAATTACTGTGGGAAATAAGCATTAGAAAAAATTTTATGACAAAAAATATGTCCTGACTGTACTTACCCTATTCCTCTAAGAACACATGTAAAATCAAGGTAGGAACAATACAGTACACAAATTTCTACTCATATTTATGGTTATAAACTCAATTAAATACATTAATTTGCTCCAATAATTAATGTAAATGGTATTAATAACACTTTTAATCACTTAAAACCTTAAATAAAGCAATTGGTAAAATACATATTTCATTGCTTACAAACGTTTCATTGCATATTACAAGTTACCAATCACCTTATACCATTTGATATTGGTGTGTTCAGAAAGGTTGAAATCTACCAGTGACAGTGATACCGTTCATGGCTGCGTTCGGTCGATAACCATAAAGTTACATCATGTTTACCTTTTGAAGTAAGATGAAAATACTCGGAGGGAGGAAAACTGCATCTTAAATAAGACGAACGACAGCCGAAAGGTTACCAAAAAATATTTAATACAGAACAAAAAGTAGGCCTAAAATCCTAATTTTGTTACGGTACCTACTTATTTCCTCACTGAGTTACTGCCCATCGCCTTTTAACCTTTAACCTCATTACATGGCTCCCCCCGCCGAATAAGTAGGATTAGAACCGGTCTCATGCCCTGGAAGTGGGTCCACGAGACAACAATGGAGAAGTAAGAAGTAAGTAAGTAGGTATCCGCAATATTGCAATTACTTTATGAAGTGTATCTTGAAAGCTATTTTGGTGAGTAGCAAAGCAAAGTAGGCCAAAGGAAACAACCACAGGAGAATTAGTTTTCTAACCAACCGAGTGCTCAGAAAAAACTAAAACTAGAAAATATCTGTATGCTTAAAAATGGGGAACCCAGCGTAACACAAAATCATTGAACACTTAAAATTTAACACTTGATACGTTTAAGTGATTAATCAGGTGCCAGGGGCTACAATTTTAACTTGACCGAACTTAAGTTATACCTTTTTAAGTTTTCTTTAACAATGACAGGATCAGTTTCCTTTTCAATAAATTGCATATACCACTTCACGGTGGAAATTATCAGGTTTCCGGAATAACATTATTAATATTTAAATAAACATATTATGTTTAATGTCAGTATAGAAAATCAGTAACTATGCCTATGCCCCTCTCCACCCCTATACCCTATGCTAATCTCTCCAAGAATGTTGTCCTAGGACTGGTGAATTTGACCTTCTGTACGTGAACATTTTTTTAAGGGAAAATATCATAATCTCTCAGATCGTAGTCAACGTTACAGAAATTTTACAGAAAAATATAGGCTAATGTAATGCCTACTTCATGTTTGGATTTTTTAAACAATTTATAGTTTATAGCAAGTCAATTTAAGTGAACAGTTTCTAACGGATCAGTAGGCCTAGCTACTCTTTCCTTGGATGTGAGCTCAGCCGAGTGACAGAAGGGTTTTGATAACTATTAAATTAAATATTAGTGTTCAGCTCTACTTCCCTGACAGTTTGAATACCCACTTACTCATCATTTTCAGGATTAGGGAGTAATTTCCGGTCGTTTTGTTAAAACAATTTTAAGAGGTGGCAGGTAAAATGCATAATTTACCAGATGAGTTTGTTAAAAAAAGAAAGATAGCCTATGTGTTTTATAGGTCTAAATAAGTACAGAGACTATAGGCCCAAGAAAAACTTTTGTTTAACCTAGAGGATGGAAAATTACTAAGTTTATTACTATATTCTAGGAAAAATGTGTATGTTATTTTTGAAACAATAAAACAACAAACCATGGGCCATTAAGTTAATGTTTCTAACTTCCTGTTCAATCCACCGCTTCTTGTATCACTGTCAAAATGATGAAGTTAACAGTAATAGGCCTATGTCTACATTAATAATGTAAATAAGCCTACATGTATGTGTTTTGGTATAGGTATACAAAAGGCGGTCACTATGCCTCACCCAATCCAAGACTTTTGCTCTAGGACTGGTCAAAGTGACCGTTCATGCATTTTCTCAGGGGAAGTATCATGATTTTGCCGTCAACGTTCCAGGAATGTTACAGTAAAATGTAGGCTATAATAATGCCCACTTCATGTTTGGTTTTGTGAACAATTTATTGTTCACAGTAAATCACTTTCAGTTACAGTTCCTATTAAATCAGTAGGCCTACTAGGCCTAAGTTACGATGTGAGCTCAACCAAGTGACAGGAGATAGTCTAACTATTGTTGAGTTTGTTAAAAAAAATTTTTGTTTTATGTCTAAAAAGGTCTGAAACTGTAGGCCCAAGGAAAACTTTTGTTTAGCCTGTAGGACAAAAAATAACGAAGTTCAATATGGCATTCTGAAGGAAAGAAATGTGTAAGTTAAGCTTATTTTGTAAATCTTTATGAAAAATCATAAGCAATAATTATTTTGAATTGTTTTCTATAGTGTAGGGTTACCAGAGGTCCAGGTTTCCCCGGGACTAACCGGGGTTTGAGTGCCTGTCCGGATTTCCTAAGTTTTTAGCAAAACGATAAATTTTGCCTAAAATTTTACTAGAAACAACATAGTGACAGGAATCAAGAGTTAAATTTGTTATTATCAAGTTTCTGCTTAGTGACCAAGTGAATACCGGTACCCTAAAAATTTTTAGAGAATAATAGTGATTACCTGTTACCTGTTACCTCCTATGTCTGTCCCGTAGACCACGAAGGCATGGGACCCGTCCTTAATTTAATTTCCTTGTAGTGGCTAAAACTTGGCCGTCAACTCCTGACGCTGTCCAATCAGGTTATGGTAAGGTTGGGGAGTGGGTATAGTAGTAATGTGCGGGAGAAAAATCAGGATTATTGAAAAGGTGGTAGATCATAGTAGCACTTATCGATGAGGTACTGCCTGAGTTTCTTCTTAAAACTGTTCAAATTTTCAATACTCTTAATTGTTGACGGTAATTGAGAAAAATATTTAATACCAAGATAACTGGGTTTTGTTTCAAAAAGTTTTAAGTTATGCTGAACAGATGGATTGACATTACGGTTTCTAGTGAAGTAAGAATGACTATGAGCCTCTATCAAATTATTTTCTTTTACATAATTGATAACTTCAAAAAGATAAAGTGAAGGGAGTGTCATGATCTGGAGCTCTTTAAATTTCTCTTTGCAAGAGTCCATAGGCCGTAGCCTACAGATAGCTCTGATCGCTTTCTTTTGAATGACAAATATCCTGTTCAAATTGATTTTACTCGAAGAACCCCAAAGCACCACCGAATATCGCAAGTAGCTTTCTATGAGACTAAAATAAATTAACTTGCAAAGGGAGATATTATTGAAAACTGCCAGACTCCTAATGACAAAAACATTTGAAGTCAAAGTTGAAGCTAATTTGTCGATGTGATCCGACCACCGGAGACTATCGTCCAATCTCACTCCCAGGTAATCCACAAAAGGAGAACTTTCAAGTATTTCATCTTCAAGCATAACTAGTGGTGGATGCAAGCCAGCCCTTTCGAGTCTTCTTTTCTTCTGGCAAGTAGAAACAAACATGAAATTGGTTTTCTTTGGGTTGATGTTTAAGTTTATCCTTGAAAAATACTGAGAGAGAGCTCCAAGCCGACCAAACGTTTCTATTTCTAATTGTGAGACATTGCTGTTTTTAGTGAAAAGCGAAGTGTCGTCTGCAAAAATAGTTAAAGATTCTTGAGGGAAAAAATTAGAAATGTCGTTAATGTAAATAATGAAAAGCACAGGGCCTAAAATTGAACCTTGCGGAACTCCAAAAGTATTATTTGCAATATGAGAGAAAAACTGTTTTTTAAGTCCAGAATTGAAAGTAAAGTTTACTGTAGTTTGCTGTCGCCTGTCATTCAAATAGGACGTCAGCCAACCAAGGGCTCTCTCCTTTATTCCAAGTAATTTGAGTTTCTTCAAGAGAATTTCATGATCAACGCAGTCGAATGCCCTAGAGAGGTCGATAAAGCAGCCGACTGCAGTACCGCCCCTCTCCAAGGCATCGACGCACTTACTCACGAAATCAATAAGGGCTAGCTTGGTGGATCTCCTTTTTCTATACCCAAATTGCTTAGAGAAGAGAAGATTATGATCATTTAAATATTGCATTAATCTGTTGCAAACTGCTTTTTCTAAAATCTTACTCACTGTTGGTAGGAGTGAGATAGGACGATAGTTCCGGGGCAGAAGTTTACTGTCTTTTTTGTGCAATGGTTTGACAATGGCCAGCTTCCCACTGTCCGGAAAAATCCCCTGCTCCAGGGAAGTATTGACCAGATGCAACAGCGGACCTTCAATTTCTTGAGAACAAGCTTTGATTATTTTGCTGGAAATACCATCATGTCCTGAGGAATTTTTATTTTTCATAGAAGTGATAATTTGCTTAAGTTCATTCAAAGTTACAGGTTCAAAAATATTTAGTTCAACTACAGAAGAAGAAGGATCGAGATCCATTTCAAAAACACTATCAGCACCATTGCTACTATTACAGTTCAGGAAAAAATCATTAAAAATATTACAGACTTCAATTGGATCCTGCTTCAAAGTGCCATCTATTTCTAGACAAATATTTGATTCAGTAACAGAGTTTTTTGTTGTTCTATGACTATTTATTATTTTCCAAGAAGTTTTACAGGGATTGTCTGACTCTTTTATTTCTCTTAAAATATGCGCTGACTTAGCCTCAAGGATTTTACTCCTATATTCTTTTTTTAATTTGTTATAGGCTGACTTACGCTCATTACACCTGGTCAAAGTCCACTCCAAATAAGAATTATGAACTCTATCCTTCATTTGTTTGATTTCGTTTGTTACCCAATTCAGCTTCTTGTAATTCTTTTTTCTTACTTTCTTGATTGGGCAGGAGATCTCCAGACAGTGAGAAACCGTACCAACAAAATTGTTGTACATCTGATGGACTGACGTTGCAGAAAAAACATCAGACCAGTTTTCCCATTTCAATCTAGTTTTTAATTCTAAAATATTCTGTGATGAAAAATCTCTAAATTCAAAAATTTGATCATGAACAGGAGTTATATTATTTACTGGCATCTCAAGTACTATTGAACAGTGATCAGAGATAAAAGGTTCGAGAGTATAACAGTTTACTGAGTGAATATTGGTCAAAAAATTATCAATGCAACTATCTGAGTTGTTGGAGATACGGGTGGGAGCATTTATCTCAAACTTAAGGCCATAGCAAGTCAAAAGATCTTCAAAAGTATTGAATTCTAAAGGGTGTTTAACTTTGTCAATATTGAAATCGCCTGTGATAATGATCGATCTTTGTCCGTTAACAGAAGCACATAAATAGCTTTCAAAAAGGTCAAAAAATGCACTTATATTGTCCATATCTGGAGGTCGATAAACAACAGAGCAAATGGTGACGGAATTATTTAATCTAAGTTTTAACTCTACTATCTCTAGAATGGACTCCTGAGAGAAAATATCTAAGGGTTGTGTTTCTAATAGTTCAAGAGCAGCATCTTTTCTTAAAAAGATGGCAGCGCCACCCCAAAGTGAATTTTTCCTACAGAAAAAAGAATGTAACGAGTAATTTTCAAGGTGAAAATTGGTAAAAGCTTCCAGAGTTAGGCCATGTTCTGTAACACAAAAGATGACGGGTTGTGATTCATCTAAAAACACCTCAATGAGATTTTTCTTACTACCCAACCCTCTCTCCACATTCAGATGTATTATTTTGAAAAGACCTTCGTTAGAGTTACTTAAAGAATAAGTGACTTCATTATTGCTCAAATCATCTTGAGATGCCATCGCAACGATACCTTCATGCAAAAGATTCAGTTGTTTGTCACCCCCCTCCCCAACCTTAACTGAACTTACACTAAAAAATGAGAATTTTCCAACATGTCATTAATCAAGCAACAGACAACTTTCTTGCCTCTCTTGTTGAGGTGGAGACCCCTCATAGTATAGTGTGAACGACAGAGGGCAAAGTTAACAGGCAAAAATCGCCAACCATGCTTAACACTAATTTCCTTAAGTTTATCGTTCTGCATGATGATTTTAGAGTTTAAATGAGGACTGTCAAACCTAAGTGGCGATTCAACTAAAACAAGATTCTTAAATTTACTGGCATTTTTGTTGAGTAGTTCAATACACTTATTGATACCTTCATCGCTAAGGTCATTTACACCACCCATAACGATGTTGACATTGTCACTGCTTGTGCTACTAGGCGAGTTAACAAAATTGTTAACATAGTAGTGCATTGGGGCCGACGGATAGAAATCAACTGCAACATTTGCTCTACACTTTGCTTGCAGGAACTTTTGAAGGTCCCTGCCATGGCTGTCTGCAATCAATTTAACTTTATCGCAGTTACCCTGAAGGGGCTTAGGTGTACTTTGAGTGGATGCTAAAGGTTCATTTAACGTTGATGACAGAGGCTCATTTACATTAATGAGAGATTCATTCTGTTGAGGATTAGCACAAGAAAGTGAAACATCTGGATTAGCAGAAACACTAACATTACAATTACTTTGACTTGCAAGACTAGTCCTAGGCCTAGCTTGAGAAACATTTAGCTTACTCTAGAAGTTCTTTTGAGTTCACCAATCACTTTTCTGAGATCATGTACTTTAGCAGACAAGGATTTATTTTCTTCTAACATGAGTTGATTTAAGTTTCTAACGTTATTCAGTTCTGTTTCTAAAGCCTCTAAACCTAGTTCAAGACTAGGCCTGTTTGAATTTTGAGCCCTACATGATTTGCCAAAATCAATACATTTAACACAGACCCAGTTTACGTTTTTAATGTACTTAAAGGCAGTTTTCTTAATCCTAGAGCATTTGAAATCAGCATCAGTCCAGACTAAACAAATGTCACATTGTATTGAACTACTTTTAGAATCGTCAATGACGAAGTCACAATGTCCACAGTGTGCCAGTTCTTTCATTTTCAAAGTTAAGATGGTACTTACTTGCTACTACGATGTTGGAAATTGGAGGTTGGGGCATCGAATTAGGTTAAACTTTGGAAAGGTTGTGGGTGTCGAATTTTGGAATTTTAGAGAGGACGCCTACTAACATGAACGAAAATATCGGTGAGGAAGGAGGATTGCAAAAGGACATGAAACAGGATTCCTGATTGGTACAAAATTGAAGACGGAGGCTTCTCATTGGCTGAAAGCTGCAGAGACGCTACGTTGAGAATTAAGATGGCGAGAAACTGTCCACATGGATTATCCAAACTTTACTTGAAGATTACACTAAGAAAAAACGGTGTGAGGTGGTAATATTTTACAATTAAACTGATCACTGTACTATTAAAAATGTGTGAGAACTAATTTGAACGTGAAATATTGACTTTAAAACTATTTATAAACTGTGAAATACGGAGCACCGATATAGCCGTCCACGCCAGTCGGCTCCAGGGCCGCCAACCCCTAAGATTGAAAGAAGACATACACTTAGGATAGTAAAAATATTGGCGAAGCTTCGTTATCTTCCTCCGCCGTTATTATTTATGTTAAAAGTTTGATTTTGCAATAAGATAATATTGCTATTTTATAAGATGATACAATTACATGATACGATTATGGATTTATTTTAAGATCATTAACAATACCTTTGGACAATAAAACAAATAGACCAACTGTATATTGCAAACAAGTGGCCTAAGTACCGTAACCGAAAATAACAAAAACAAGTAAAATTGTAACTAATGTAGCCTAGGCCTAAACATCAGAGAACAAAACAAAATAAACTAGGCCTAGGCCTACCTAAGTTTATTTTGTAGGTTTGTGAGAAGGTGCAGACTTCATTTGACCTAAAATGGCATCACACAAATGCTGCCAAATACGAATAAGAAAGGTATTTATTTTTTCTCTAATGTATTGAGGGAATATGCGGTTTAAATATTTCCAAAAACCATTGATCTTGTTGTTGTAAACATCGCTCTCTAACTTACAAAAGTGACGGAGGTTAAAGCTAGATTGTTAGATTAGATTATTATTAGACTATAATACATTTCTTACCTCAATATCATTGTTGATTCTATTGTTTTCATCGCACAATCATCTAATTGAAATTTTAACATCGATAATAACAATGGGGGAGGATAACGAAGTTTCACCAATACATTTACACAGATGATATTGCTTTAATCTTAAGAAGTAGGTTATCCAGCGAACTAACCTATAGGTAACATAGGCCTAGCTAATGTGTATTTTGAATTCCCTATTTGAAGTATTATTTTATGATAATAAAGCTCTTCCTCTTCATTTGATTCATGATTACTGAAACTGGTTCTTTTTCATCATCTTACCTAACAAAACTTAGCCTGCGTTATTGTTTTAAATGTGTCGGAATATAATTGTCTCTTATTCTGTGTCTTGAATTCAGTAGAGTGGGGAGGGGGTGGGGTAACCATAATTCTGTTGGTGAGTCACATTAAAAGTTACTACAAAAATGTGTGGGGTTGGCCTTAAAAATATATGGTAGGACTAACCTTAGTTAAGTGCCAGTAAATAGGCCTGATGTGACATGAGATCACTAGGAAACTACACAAATGTATTAATGATGAATTTTAACTTTAATTCAAATATATTAGATGTATTATGCCTACAGACTGTAAAAGCGTTTAGGTGTATCGTTACTTTGTTCATAATAGAAAACAGTTTGCTTCAGTTAAAACTAAAAACCAATAACTATCCAGTAGGCAATTCAGATAGCGTGTGGGTCAAAAATGTAATATTACCACTAACTTATCTTGCTATGATAATAAGCAAATTGACCACATTACCTTTGGTGGATGTATAATCAATTTTTTCTGAAGTTTTCTGATCCAGCGATCCAACGTTAAAACTTTTCCAGGTTCGGCAGCTGTTCTTGCTACATTCAAAACAGGCTTGTGTTCATGTTGTGTTGTGATATTACACTTTTTTTCTACTGTCAACCACACTTGTTTTAAAACAGTAGTACAGGAACTAAGTCGGCATTAGAAAAAATAAAGCCAATAACAATTAACATAAAACATACTATCCACAAATCATTGAAATACCACTTCCTATCTGCACCAAGTGTAAGGTATTGTGAGCAACATAAGTTATATACAATAAAATCGTATATGGGGACATTTAAATTTTGAACTGTATAAGTGTATAAACAAATGACTCTATTGGATCATGAACAACTTAAGGCCCAGCTGAACCACATGAGTCAGCTGATTAACTTGAAGTGGTCAATTTTCTACAAAAGAATAAGATGAGGCCCAAGGTTAGATCTATATATATATATATATATATATATATATATATATATATATATATATACATGTATATATATATATGTGTGTGTGTGTGTGTGTGTGTGTGTGTGTGTGTGTGTGTGTGTGTGTGTGTGTGTGTGTGTGTGTGTGTCCCTAGACACGATTTCTGGTAAAAATGGTCCGATCGACACCAAATTTGGTAGAGATGTGTAATCCTACGTTTATTCGGATGGGTTCGAAAACCAGACATATCGACCTACCGGAAGGGGTAGTTTTGGGGGGTTTTGTATCCCAAAAATGGGTTTTTTGCATTTTTCATATGTAAATTTTAAACATTTTAAATTTTTATTTTGACCTTTGGATTTAGCTAAAAAAAAACACACAATTTAGTATTTTGAAGCTTTGCTCTATCTTCATTGGTTACCGAGATATTACAAAGTCTAAAGATAGTACATTGTCTTTTGGGGCTCCAATGTTAATCTTATGGAGAATAAGGGTGTGTTATTGATGAAACTTACTATATGGCTTCATATGGTCAAAATAATTTTTTCTATGCTTCAAACCTACTTTTAGTGTCTCCCATGGCAGTATACCTGCATACTCTTTCCCTATATTTATCTTAAGGAGAATAGACATTTATTTCCCTATTTATGAGCACGTGATGAAATTTCGTTTACAAGTTTAGATGGTCAAAATTAATATTACAAATTTGGAAATTCGCTGAGTACGCAGGTCTGCTGCGACGGGGGTGTTTTTTATTTTTTATTTTTTTTATTTATTTTTTATTTTTTTTGCTATAAAAGCTAAATTAAAAAGTAAGATAAAATTTGAAACCTTTTTTGTTCTGTTTTACTTTTATTGAAGATATGACACAAACACAAAATTTAAGATCTTTCCAAAGCAAGCATACAGAATAATTCTGTGGTTTGAACAGTAGACACTTTATCATAAGCATGTATAAGGGATGGACGAAATTCTCACATATGCACGGTAGTGTACATATGCACGGTGTGTGGTGTCCATTGGCTACCAGCAGCACATACACACGCGCGCACGCGGGCGCGCACGAGTACATTCAGTCCCTAGACACGATAACTCTCGTAAAAACGATCCGATTGACACAAAATTTGGTATAGATGTGTAATCCTACGTTTGTTCGGATGAGTTCGTAAACCAGACATATCGACCTACCGGAAGGGGTAGTTTTGGGGGTTTTGTAACCCAAAAATGGGTTTTGGCATTTTTCATGTGCTATTAAAAAAAATTTTATTTTTATTTTGACCATTGGATTTAGCTAAAACAAAACACACAATTTAGTATTTTGAAGCTTTGCTCTATCTCCATTAGTTACCGAGATATTAAAAAGCCTATAGACACTACACTGTATTTTGGGACTCCTATGTTAATCTTATGGAGAATAAGAATGTGTTAATATTTCACTTATTAACCAATATTTTTGGATGAAACTTGGTATTTAACTTAATTTCATTGAGATTCAACCATTTAAAAAATCTTGGTTTTTGTACTTATCATGACAGCAAACCTGCATACTCTTTTCTCATGTTAATCACATGGAGAATAGGCAACTCTTTTATTTATGGACAGATATTGATGAAACTTAGTATTTGGTTTCATATGGTCGAAATAAAAATTTTTGATGCTAAAATCCTACTTTTAGTGTTCCTCATGACAGCATACCTGCGTACTCTTTCAATATATTCATCATTAATATAATGGGCATTAATTTCCCTATTTATGAGCACGTAATGAAATTTTGTTCACAGGTTAATCTATTCAAAATTAATATTACTAATTTGGAAATTCCCTGAGTAGGCAGGCCTGCTGTGACGGGGAGTATTGTATTTTATATTAAATCCTAAATTCCCAATCAACGAGTAACATACAATCAAATTTTGCAATTATTGTTTAAATTCTTTTTTTTTATCAGATGTGTTGCCTAAAGTTTGTTATCATTAATTCAATTTGTAGTTTAAATATTAAATTTTTATTATTATGTAAAATATCATTACGCTCCTTTCACACATCACGGTTTTGCCCGTATGATTAAAAATCGCACGGCGGACATTCCAATAGAATCTTATAAAAACCGTCGACATGCCTGTGTGAAAGGTCTCATAAGATTCTATTGGAATGTCCGCCGTGCGATTTTTAATCGTACGGGCAAAACCGTGATGTGTGAAAGGAGCGTTACTGTAAACATTAATTTGTTTAAATCACTTCGCAGATGTTAAGTAATTGTATTCGCTTCGTTATACATGGGTATCTTATTTGTGTAATATAACCTGGATCCATTACCACTTTGAATGTATACCATACACAATAGAGAGCTAAAAGCTTCGTCGGTCATGTTGTGTTTTGTAACGGCCTGGCTTTGATGTAATATTAAACCACATTCGCAGATAGTTATATTTCTAGAAGGTCATCAGTTGCAGTTTTTTATGTATAGTGCATATGTAAGATTCATAAACATAATGCCATTGTAAGGTTTGTCATTGAGTAATAATTTAACGGTTACTACGGGTAACCATTGTATCTTTACGTTAAATAATGTATAATACATGCAAAATAAATATAAAATTATGTAAATTTTGTATAAATACATTTATACAACTTGTTGTAAGTCATCCTACATGGACCGCCTACTTTCATATGCAGATTCTTACTTTAGTATAATGTTACGTAAAACTTTTTTATTTTAACTAAAAACAGCATCATAACCTTTTCATCCGATTTTTTTTTTTAATTTACTCAAAGTTTGGCAACCAGTTTATGACTTTTTAGAAATATGCTTCAAAATAAATTCAAACAGGCTGTAAACCCATTTGTAGTGTCGGTTTCACTAAAAGCATGTTGTGTACACTTCCAACAGCAAACAATCTGTCGTCAAAACAATGATCATACATCATGAGATATGAGTGACAGAGCTCCAGACCAACCTGTCACCATCTGACATGACCAATGTTATTGATTGATTACTGTGTCACTCACAAGCTAATGGAACTTCACGGGAATAATATGCGAAATAGGTAATAAGGCAGTATAATATAGCAGCGACACTTTTTAAGTCGTTATTCAAATAAATTGGTGAATTATATTAGCATTATTTACTTGAAATTTGAATCATTTAAAATAACAAAAAAACTGCTTGGGATGTTGTTAAAACTAACTGCATATTACAAACATTATCGACTGTAATTGTTATAAGTACATTTTATTACAAAGATTGTGAGGACGATACTTAAGGGGGTAGAGCGTCTGCAAATACCTACAAGGGTCTGACTTTCACAACATCCTCAGCCAGAAAAAAGAGCTCATATACAGGGTGTCCCTGAACTCTCTACCAACTTTTTCAGGTATTATTCCTGGACTATAGACAAGTCAAAGTATCATATTAAAATTTTCAAAAACTCAAAAGTTACTCGTATAGCCGCCATTTTGTTTTTTACACAAAATAATTGTTATTCCCGTAATGGATCATTGTATTAAATTAATATTTGGCATGCACCTTCATCATAGCAATACCCATTTTCAAGAAAAAAGTTATTTTTTGTCCAATGTGTATTTTCAAAATGGCGGCCATTTTAAAATTTTAAACTAAAATATCTCAAAACCGGTAAATTTTATAAAAAATTTATTAGTCACAAAAAAGTTGACGAATTCAATTATCTAACCAATGGTGATAAGTTTGTAAGAATCTTTCAACAAATAACGGAGTTATTGAGATTTTTCTTCATAAAAACATTGATTTTGCATTGTAATTAATGCAAATTAAAGTAATTTTAATTGAAAAATCTCAATAACTCCATTATTTGTTGTCAGATTCTTACAAACTTGGTACCATTGGTTAGATGATTAAATTTTTCAACATTTTTGTGTCGAGTAAAATGTTAATAAAATTTACCGGTTTTGAGATATTTTAGTTTAAAATGGTCGCCATTTTGAAAATACTGATTGGAAAAAAATAATTTTTTTCTTGAAAATGTGTATTGCTATGATGAAGGTGCATGCCAAATATTAACTTAATACAATGATCCATTACGGAAATAAAAATTATTTTGTGTAAAAAACAAAATGACGGCTATACGAGTAACTTTTGAGTTTTCGAAGTTTTGAATATGATATTTTGACTTGTCTATGGCCCAGGAATAATACCTGAAAAAGTTAGTAGAGAGTTCAGGGATACCCTGTAGTGTAGTTACAGTCACTATCTCTCCAATCATCAAATACCTTTGTTTTGGCTAAAACTACAATACTAATTCTATTGGTATATTAGTTCACTTCAACTTTGTTAAGAATCACCTCCGGAGTTACTTCTGACACAAACTTAATTTGACTGGGCAAATAATATTGGTTAGGGTTTACGACACATCAATTATGATGTTTGAATGTTTTTTGTTTTGTTTTTACTAGAGTTAACATAGGTTTTATACTAAGGTTTATAACAAACTAATAAAAGTATTTTCCTGGTTTCGTAATGAAACAGAAAAAATATAAAAAATAATAAACCAATGCTAGATATTAAATCTACAGGAAGTAAAGATTGAATAACGGCAGAAAGATCGAAGGCGTAATTGCTCTTGAACTACTTGCAGCTGTTGCTCAAATGATCTGCTCTACTGATTCTTCTGTTTTGTTTTGATTTGATTTGTTCTGATCCGTGATCGTCATTTGACCAAAAATAACGACATTTATGTCAGGATGTGTGAGGAATAGAGTTCTATGGCGAGGATACATGAGTTAACATGTTTTCTTACAGTTATAATATTATTCAATAGATCAGTGACAGTTTATGTGCATTTAAGAAGAAAATGATTAAAGATGATAAAGACTTTTTTACTCTTACATTAAACTTGAACATACAAAGAAGAACTTAACAGAAAATAAAAGAAAACACCCATCCAGGAGTAATATATTAGAGTGGAATATATAATTAAACTGTGATGTTTTTATTAACAATATAACAATGTAAAATTTAATAGCATTACAAAAAAATCTAAAAACTCCAACTAACAGACACTAGTAAATGTAAAGATCTTTGTTGTTAATTATAAGTTGACTATATTGTTTGGTAAATTTGTGTTGAAATTCTCCATGAGCCTTTAGTTTGCAATGATTCAGAACCTGGAGTAGATGTAAAAGGGAGTGGAGTGTCTTGATATTTATTCTAAATGAAACGGAAGGAATATCTTTGATTTTGTTATAGCTATGAAAGCAGTGTTCAAATATTATAATGAGAGTAGTGATATAATGTATGTTCAAGAACCGGAGTTTTTACGCAAAAACCACGTATGTTCAAGAACCAGCCTCTTCACGGGAAAGTCGTATGTTCAACAACGGAGGCCCGCGAGACCGCGAGCATTAGCGGCTACTAGATTCTGCCGCCCTGATACTCGCAATCTGTTTTCTCTTGCTTATTTCGTCTTATATTCGTTTGGTTGCTTCTTTGGATGCTTTATTCTACATTTTTACTATGCTCTATTATTTCTACAGGTTTTTGTCACCATAACAAACAGTTCTTTTGATTTTTAAATTTAAATTTTTGCTTAGAATGTTTAAAACAAATCCTAGCATTATTTAAATATGGTTTACTGGTCCTACAGATTCCTGCCACCCTAATACCTAAACAGTTGAAATACTCATTCGGTTCGATAGATCGATTATTTTCATTCGATATTTAAATCGCAATTTTTTAATCGGTTTTTCTCGAACCTTCGATGCAGTTTTCACGTGATTGGTGCATGCGGCTGATGCAACTTGTAATGCAATTTGCACCGGCTGATGCAATTTGCTTGCTAATCGAGTCAGTTTGACCCCAAAGGTTATGATAACTTGAGTATATATGGTGGTCAAAACTTAGGAGCCAGCACAGTCAAGTCCAGCGTCTTCCACAGGAAAACACTTGGTGAGTAACCAACCTCTCTAGGATTAAAACTTTAGCTTATAATGGAAAATCTTGGAAAACCATGCTGGTGTTAACTGAGAGATTTTCCTTAAATATAAGTTTAAAACATTTTTAGACCAGTGTTTTTTAAATTAAACTTAGGATTTAAAACAAATTTCAATAATGTTTAGGGAACTTGGCTAACTAAAATTTCTCTTATGGAATATCTTGACAATTCTGGTTTTGTTGGCGAGCCCTACGATAAAAACAGTGAGATTTTCTTTATATAAGTTTTAAAAATTGTGAGACCAGTGTTTTTTTTAAAGTTAAATTAACTTAGGATATAAAACCAACTTTAATAATGTTTAGGACACTTGGTCAACTGAGAGTCATCTTTTTTGAATATACGATTTAAACATGTTCTAGACCAGTGTTTTTTGTTGTTATTGTTGTTTGTTATAAAATTAAATAACTTTCGGATATTTAAACTAATCATACGATATGAGCACTGCCGTAAGTTATGTATTTTTTCACGATCTTGAAATATAGCAGATAGCTTTTGCTAAACATTTGCATTTGAGAGTGTTAGGCTTAAAAATAAGTTTAGAAACAGCCTCAACCCATGGAAAAAACTAATTTTGTTTAAAATTAAGTTTAAGAATTGTAATTTTTTGCGATCAAGGCAACGGTTAGCCTGATATTTTAAATAATATTGGAGGGACTAAGAAAAATTCGCATAATAATTTTAAAACATTTTAGACCAACTGAAGTTTTTAAAATTTTATATACTAGAGTGTCTTCATATGTCTTATTATTATTAATACAAACAAATTTGGGTGAGCAACTTCACTTATTTATTACACTTTTTTAATGTTGTGTCTGCAACAAATTATATTTCTTAATAAATCTGAAACTTCTTTTTGTTTTACAATCAGTGGTTTTTAAACTTATTTATTTAGTTTTTATTTAAAAAAAATAATATAATAATATTTAGGTGATTAATTTTAGTTGCACTATGTTACAGATTTGTCGATCACACTTTAAAAACAACGGTGTTCTAGCATCTACCCGTTTGGTGGCTAAGTTCACGTCTGAGAGCAGTAATATTCAGGTAAGAAGCTGCTGATTAAATTTATATAAATGCTAGAATTTTAAGAATAAAAGTTTAATTTGCTTAATTTTTTTAAGTTTACTTTTAGCCCTGACCAAAGAAGATTTGTATAGATAGATAAATATATTTCTTTCTTTGTTTTTTACTATTTTAGTTTTACTTTTTTACAGATCTGCAGATCGCAATTTTACTACTGTACCACCTTCCTACCCGCTAACCACCGGCAAGGCTCCACTAGACCGATCCCTTAGCTACCCGCTATACTTCAGTGACAAGGCAGCTGTAGTAATAGCAACCAGACCAGTTTTCCAGGGCGTAGCACTTATCCCAAAGGTAAAAAATTATTAATATATTTCAAATTTCCAAGATTTTGAAAAATTATTGAACATTTTCTTTGTAATGAAACATGTGTCATAGTTTTTTTTTTGTTTTATATTTGCAGTATTTTGATTATTTTTCATCAGTTAGTGCTAGTTTACAATCCATTATATAGTTATAAAAGGTTGTACACTTTTTTTGGTTTTTTTTCAGAATGAATGCAAAGATGGAGGCTTATTATTCAATAAACTTGGAAATCAAGTTTTCTAATGAAAATGGATAGTTAATTATGAAATGTTTAGTTTCCTTAGTTTTTTAGTTGAAAAATAGTTAATTATTAGATGTATTTTTTTCTACATAGCTTTATTGTCATTTTTTGAATCTTTGCTTTTTATTGCAAGACTTATTGCCGTTAAGTGCTGGTTTTGTTTTTAAATATTAACAACATGAAATAGGATTTGTTAATTTTTTCAGAGAATGATTGGGTTTAAGAAACTCTCAGACAAAGCGTTCATCCCAAGTAGAAGCTCATCTGGAGCGGCAGGGCTTGATATTAGGTCACCATATAAAGTTGTAGTTCCTAAAAAAGATAGATTATTAATTCATACTGATTTAGCTGTTCAACTCCCCCCTAACACATATGGACGCTTAGCATCTCGATCGGGGCTTGCTCTGAAAAACTTAATACAAGTAGGTGGTGGAGTCATTGACAGTGATTTTCGCGGTAATTTAGGAGTGATTCTCTACAACTACTCAAATGAGGATTATACTGTAGAAGTAGGAGATAAAATTTGTCAATTAATTTGTGAAGTAATTGTCACTCCAACAGTAAAAGAAATATCTGATATTGAAGAAACTGAAAGAGGTTCAAATGGGTTTGGTTCTACAGGAAAATAACTTTTTGTAGTTAAATTATGTAGCATGGTGTAGTAAAATGGAAAATAATCATTCTATTTGTATTAAAACTCTGCAATTGTGATTAGCAATTAACATAGCTTTTATATATTTTCAGTAATGAGTACCCAAACAGACATTGAAGACATCTCAGAACCCGGAACCTCTAAAGGACTTAATGTAGTTAGTCTACTTCAAATAGTTCAAAATCTAATATCGTTAGGAGTAAATTCCATAGATCTGTGGAACAATGTGATACTCAAAGTGAAATCACACCGCAAATTTCCCCAACTACCTGAATATCAAAACTTACATCTCTTACTAACGCAAATTTCTAAGCACTTCTGTGCTAGATTATTTGATTTTTTCCCCAATGATCTATCTCAAGGAAAACTGCATGAATTGTTAGCTCATCCAATAAGTAGTAACGAATTAATTAAAGCAGTCAAACCACTCTTAAAAAAGAAAAAATTTGCTGACCGTACGTTCTCTATAGAATGCAGTAACAATTTAAATGCTATAGTACATGAAATTTTAAAAAGCAATAATGAACACCCTGTTGATGAAGAAGTAAATGAAGAAGGAGAAGAACAGGCAGTACTTGTTGATTCAGTAAAACCTAAACCTACTACCCCAAAAGATCAGTCAAAAACATTAAAAAGAAATCGTTCCCCCAGTCCTTCAAGTAGTTTATCATCATCATCAGAAGAAGATTGTGATAAAACTAAAGTTCAAAAAAAGAAGCAAAAAAAATCAAAAGCCTTAAAACGTTCTAGTAAATCTTCTTCAGAAGATGAATGTGATCATGATGATGATAGTTCAGGTTCGGAGAGTGAAACTGATTTAGGTGGTCCCAGTAAATTTGACAAACTGTTTAAAACTAAAAAAAGTGGCCCTCTCAAAGTTAAGCAGATTTTTCAAACACAAAAAAAGAAACTTATAAGAAAACTTACTACTCCGGGTGAAGAAGGCCAGTTGATGATAAAAATCGAGGTGACCGACACTAGAGAATTAAAAAAGCTAAAACCTAAACAATACTGGACTAAAGTATCTACTAAAGCTGTATTTGTGACAGACCCAAAGTCAGTAACTTACAAAAATGTTGAAAAAATGCTCTATGATGTAGGTAGTAAAATCACCAAAACTGAAGGTGTAGAGTGTGAAGAAATAAAGCTTGATAGAAAAGCTTCGTACTAAACATTTGTAAGAATATTTTCAATACTTTTGCCAAACAAATTTTAAATTTTTCCGTGTTCCAAATTATAACATTTTTGCAAGTTAGTTCAATACTATAGATATTAAAACCGTTGTATTAATTCACAGGATGGAGGTTGACTCTGAGGGGGATTTCATGGAATCTGATTCAGAAAATGAAGCTACCACGCGAAGAGTGAATTCTCGATTTTACAATGGGGAGCCGTTAAATGAATTTTTTGAATTGAGGAACGCGTTTAGTGGAAATTTAAAAACCTTTTACTACAGGAATGGGAATGAACAGATTAAAGACTTATGTTTGATTTTAAACCATATTAAACCAGATGTAGAAACAATTATTCACACTACGCTTGATTCATATGGGGCTCTTAAGTTTAATATTGTTTGTGAATGCACCTACGTGAAACCGATCTCAGGTGAGCTACAACAAAGAAACTTCAAAACAAAAAATAAATCAGTATTAGCAAGCACATTTGTAGGAGCGGTTTTAAGAAAAATGTTCAAAAAGCTATGCAAAGAAGAGGAAGAATATGAGGGAAAGGGTTCGGGATGGACTTTATCTAGCGTTGATGGGTTTCTAATTAGAACATCACGATACAGACCACTTAGAGGTAGTACTTACATTCCTCTGCCTAGTGTAATAGCAAAAAAGAGAGCGGTCATAAATCCCAAAAATTTCCATGACGTCAATTGCTTTGAATGGGCGCTGATCTCAAAATACACTAAAGATTGCAGAATAACAACCAAATCTTTGGAACACAGAAATAAATTTAATTTTTCAGGAATTTCATTCCCAACTCCTATCAAACAGATTTCTAAGTTTGAGCAAATGAACAGTAAAGTGAGCATAAATTTATATGGTCTTGATGGACAAAACAAAGTTTTCCCTTTGCGAATTTCGAAAGAAGAAAAGCCAAACCATTTTGATTTGTTATTCATTAGTAAAAGTGGAATTTCCCATTACTGTTACATATCAGATTTTAGCAGGCTGGTTAGGAGTCAATTGACCACTCACACTCGTCAAATATCTATTTGCAAGCGGTGCTTTAAGCATTATCAAGGATTGAATAGAAAATCAAAATTAAAGTCTCACATTCAAGAATGTTCAAATCAGAAACCTGTGAGAGTTTTAATGCCTTCAAAAGTAAAAGATGTTTCCTCAAGTTCATCAAATATTTTGCAATTTAAGAATTATCACCATTCCCTGAAACTTCCCATAGTTGTTTATGCAGACTTTGAATGTCTGTTAGTAAAAGTAAATAAGAAAATTTCAAAAAAGACTATTGTAAACAATGTTCATGAACCAATGAGCTTTGGAATTTATGTAGTTTATGATGAAACGCTTCCTCAGTCAATAACAAATTACTTGCCAAAAGAACCATATATTTATAGGGGGGAACATGCTGCAAAGAAATTCATACATTATCTGAAAACACTTGCCAATTTAATAGGCGACTTGACAGACATTAATTTACCCATGCATCCTTTGACGCATGAAGAGCGTCAACGTTTTAAAAATGCTACTCACTGTGAATTATGTGACTCTGAATTTACATTGTTGAACACTCCTGTGCGTGATCATTGCCACTTCAGTGGCAAGTTCAGGAATGTGCTTTGTGCATCGTGTAATCTTAAGAGGCAAGCGCAAAAATTTTTGCCAGTTTTCATGCACGGTAGTTCAAACTATGACAATCATATAATTGTTCGTGAATTAGGATGTGACAACTATAAAATAGGAGTGATACCAAATACAACCGAAAAGTTTGTTACTTTTTCCAAAAACACTCAGTCTGGAATCACTTTACGATTCATTGACACTCTTCGTTTTATGGACCGATCGTTGAGTGAACTGGCTAATAATTTACCAAAAGAACAGTTTCTACACACTAGAAAGTTTTTCTCTGAATCAGAATTACCCTTAGTCACGCGCAAAGGAGTTTACCCCTATCATTATACTGATAGTTGGGAAAAACTTAAAGAAAAATGTTTACCAGATAAATCCTGCTTCTACAAGGGGATAGGGGACCCGTCAATGGCCGACCCAGAAAAAGAAAACTGCTATTTTCAACTTGATCCAATTGACGACTTAGAATATGAACATGCAAAAATGGTGTGGGATAAATTTAAATGTGAAGACTTGGGAAGTTACAGTGATTTATATTTGAAAATAGATGTACTGTTACTATGCGACACTTATGAAAATTTCAGATCACTTTGTATAGACAACTATGGGTTGGACTGTGCGCACTACTTTTCTTTACCAGGCCTTACATTTGATGCTATGCTTAAGTATACTAAAATTAAGCTAGATCTTCTCACAAATTATGATATGTACATGTTTATAGAGCGCGGGGTCCGTGGTGGAATAACAACTTGTTCTAAAAGACATTCGGTAGCAAACAATAAATATATGGGAGATGATTATAATCCTAATAATGAGTCAAAATATCTTATGTATCTTGATGCAAATAACCTATATGGGCTGGCCATGAGCAAGCCATTACCTTATAAGTCGTTTAGATGGATGAAAAAACGGGAATTGAAATCATTTGATGTTGAAAAAATCTCAGATGACTCTCCAATTGGATACATTTGCGAAGTTGATATTGATTATCCTGCTCATTTGCATGATGAACACAATGATATTCCATTATTACCAGAAAATAAAGCTCCACCTAATTCTAATCAAAAGAAACTATTAACTACTCTAGAAAACAAGAATAAATACATCTGTCATTATGTGAATTTAAAGCAGGCTATTCAGCTAGGCTTAAAGTTGAAAAAAATTCATCGTGTATTACAGTTCAAACAGAAACCTTTTTTAAAATCTTACATTGATTGGAACACAGAAAAAAGAACATGTGCTAGAAATCCGTTTGAAGAAGATCTTTATAAAAAAATGAATAATGCGTTGTATGGTAAAAGTATTGAAAACATTCGCCGTCGTATGAATTTAGAACTTGTTACATCACAAAAGAGGTTAGATAAACTAATATGTAAACCTATTTTTCTTAATAGAATTATTTATAGTGAATCTTTAGCTGCAGTTTCATGTGAAAAGGAATCAGTACTCTTTAACAAACCCATATATATTGGATTTACAGTTCTAGAACTTAGTAAATCCCACATGTATCACTTTCATTACCACATAATGAAAAGGTTTTTTGGCTCTAAAATAAGATTGTTGTATTCTGATACTGACTCTTTTTTTTATGAGATAATAACTAATGATGTATATGTTGATATGAACAATCCTGAATTGAAAGATTATTTTGATACATCCAATTATGACAGTAAACATTTCTGTTTTTCTATGGCAAATAAGAAAGTTCTTGGAAAATTTAAGGATGAGTGTTCAGGTAAAATTATTGTTGAATTTGTAGGATTAAGACCAAAACTTTACTGTTACGAAATCTTTCAATCACTTGTAAAGAAAAGAGCAAAAGGAGTTAACAAAACTGTTGTTGAAAAAAGTATAACAATGCAGGATTTTAAAGAATGTTTATTTGATCAAAAACTTTGTAAGACTAGACTTCAAACATCCTTCAAAACAAAAAATCATGTTACCAGCACTGTGACTGTAAATAAAGTAGCATTAAACTCAAAAGATGACAAAAGAGTGGTATTAGATGATAAAATAAACACTTTAGCTTATGGTCATTACAGGTTATGTGGTAAAGCTTTGTAATTTGTAACTTCAGATTTTCTCATGTAAATATTAATTTGAAATTATGAGTGTAAAAAACTGTAAAAAGAAAGCTATGTAGAAAAAGTTATTTGTAAATAAATCATTGTATGTAATATTAAACTGTGTATTTATTAATCCTTGAGTCTTAATGGGGAGAGGCATATGAATAAAGTACACACAATATATTATATATACATATATTTGAAATCAGAATAAATTACATTACTTTTTTTACAATTCCAGATAGTGGAGAGTAGTAAACTATTGAATCACTAATAATCAAACAGTAAGCAGCAGTGTTTGCTGGAATTGCTTTTGAAGTTTCAAACTCTAAACGTACATCAATGGTTCCACTTTTTACAGACTCTGATTGCTTGGAACAATCACACACAAATAGTGGAGTTTTGTCAAGAAAATCATTTTTGCTTATACATGGTTGATCATCAGTTCCAGCATAATATGATGATTGAAACTTTGTGTAATATTGGTAAAATAAAGTCTTTTTCCCATTCATTGGATCGTAAGGATAGTAAGTTCCATTTAAGTACAGTTTAATATTTTGTAAATCACAATAATCAAATTGCGATGCATTTTTATCACTTTTGTCCTTACGATCAGTCTGAAATCCTACTATGACATACCTTGGTTTCTCAATAACTGACAAAGTTTTAACAGTCCATGTCTGAGTATCAGTTTGTGGCAAGACTGGATATTCATGTATCTGCCACCTTCTAAATGCAATTCTCAAGGGTTGATCCTTTTCTACTAATTTTAAAAGTGACAATTTTATTTCATCATCAATTTTGACATAAGGCATTTTCCACACAATCTTAGAAATATTAAATTTACTATCTTGCACTGAATCTGCAGCTTGTAATATTGCATTTTTGTCTGATGAAGACCTTAGTAATACAAGCTCTTGCTTGACGTTCAACAATATTTCTTTAAAATCTTCGGCAAACCCTAGTAGAAGTTTAAGAGGTACACAAAATGAAAAACTTGTTTTATCACCAAGTGTGTCAAGTGTTTTCAAATTCCATCCAGCATTTTCCATCCAGTATACATCTCCAGGTCGAGCGGTAAGTAAATTTTTCATTGTAGTTGTAAGTCCAACATTTTTCACCCTATCAATTTCAGTTCCACATAATTCATATCTGATTTCGTCGAATAAAAAAGCAATTGCATTATTTACAAAATTTGTTGTAGTATCATCATTTGTTCCATCTGGTTTTTTTATTTTACCCTCAATTAATAAATAACTTTCACTTGGTAATGTATATACATCTTGTTGATGAATAGGTATTCTTATCTCATCACTATTTCCAAATGTATTTGAAGAGTAAGGATTATGTGAATGAAATTGATAATCAGTGATACTATTGTCAACATTGAGTTCACCATTGACATTTATAATTCGATTCATTTCTTATTTTTAAATATTCCAATACTTTTTAAAAACTGTCGGTTCTCAGGAGTTAGTTGTTTAACAGTTTTACTTCTTACACACTCAGGTTGCTGAGATGTTTCTCCACCAATGGTTGTATGATGAATGATGGGATATTTGTGCAGAGTTTGGATTCTGTTTGACAGTTGTCTTCCATAAAATACCAGCCCCATGTTATCTTCGCTGTTTCTCCCGTATAACTAAACGTATGTTGATGTTTTCACCTCTAAAATTTACCAATTGCCCGTTTTGATCTTCCAATGCAATAACTATTTCTTCTAAACTGTTTTGTTTATTTATTGGGAGATATGTTACAGTATTTGGCTTTTCTACAATTTTAAAACCTGGAGCAACTGTAGGATAAAATTCATGCAAAACGTGACCTTCAATGCCATCAATGTATGACCCCCTTACAACATTACATGTGATTCGTATGACATCTACTTTATTAATGGAAACTTGGTTTTTTGATTCAACCCATTTATTTGGTTCAATTATGATCTTGTTGAATCCCAGTAGGGGTCCTATTGTTTGTTCCTTAGTAAAATCTATACCATGATCACAGAATATTTCACTTTTTAATGTGCTGTTGTTTGCATGTAGTTTAAAATCAATTCCCAAGTTTTGTCTTTCAATTTGCTTTCTAATAAAATCGTTAATACTATCTATTTCATATGAACCTGTTGGCAAGGATATTGTGACTCCGTTTGTAAAACATACCTTATCATTTATGTTTTCCTCTATATTAGGAATTGAGTTATATGTTAATAGATCATGGAATCCCATTTCCCATTCACTTGATGAAGACAGATCAAATGGTGGAAATAACGTGTATCGGATACGAGATGTATTTCCTCTCACACAAATCATTATGTGTTACTTGCCAGAAAGTCTAAACATAAATGACCACAATTGACCTGATCGTCTTTTTGAAGAGGAAAGTAATTATAATGAACATTAGTATAGAACGGCCCGCTGTTAAAATATCGCTGAAGTTCAATTGGAGGTTTCAGATTTCCAAAACTGTCAAAGTATTGCACATTTAAGCCAATTTTCTTATAACACACCCAATGAGTTCCTTTATTATTGATGCTGTCTAAGTTTACAATTCCACATTCCCGTTCATTAATTCTAGAAGGTAGAGAATCTCTCATAAATACTCCTCTAAAATATGGTATTCTTAAAATTTCAGCCCATTTTAATATATCCATAGTATTTAGTGGTTTGTAAGGTATGTAGTTTATTTCCTTCGTTGTGTAGACGATGTTTTTTTTTTACTCACACCAGAACCCTTGTAGGGTCTTAAATACAATCCTTTCCCTTTCCTCTTGTTAACTTTAGAAGATTTTTTACATTTGCACTTTGTGTTTTTTCTCTTGACATGCAGTTTCTTTTTGCCTCCACCAAATTTACTTTTTGCTTTCATAATATTTGTTACGGTCCAAGCTGCTGCCTTTTCACTTAAACTTGCGTCTGAAGCCTTAACTCTTTCCCAAGCTCTTTCTGCTAACTCTCTGTCAGCAATCAACCTATTTTTGCTGTCAGAATATTTTGAATAAGCTATATCATGTAATTTACAAGCAGAATCTAATTTGTTTACACCGGGATCTCCTCTGGCTAATCTTTTTTTTAAATTCGTGCCTGGACCACAATATTGATAGCCTGGAATGTGTAATTCGGTTGGTAGAATATCAATAGCTTTATTTAAAAGATTTCCAGCAACACCGGGAATACTACCTAACAGGCCTGAGCCTCTGGGATAACTGATGCGTCCGGTGCTGGGTTTCATTTTATTAATGATCAATAGCATATGCGCTGCCTGTATTTATCACAGCAGACGTGGGTGCACCATCTACTAGTTGCAGCACTGAATTTTCACTTGTTGCAAACAAATCACCCCAATCACAAGTATGCAATGATTTAGTAACCTTTTTTTTCCACTCTTCCTTTGCAAGTTTTGGACTTTCTTTTTTCAATATTTTGTGAAGAGTATAAGCCATCTCAGCCAGCACATCGCTTAAATATGCATAATTTACAGCATCTCCCATGCCTATAGGCGGAGCTACATTTTTTATACCATGTCCTTTGGCATCGTAATCACCCTTTAAAAATAATGTATTCGCCTGCAAATACCGCAGATTTACAGCATCCTGACCAAGCTTTGGGTCATGAACATTTGATATTTTCAATCCTTTAGCACTAAAACTTCCTTTGTTTATAACTATAGCTTTATTGTTAAATGTGACAAAATTTACTGCGTCTCCCCCAACTAAAGGCACAGCAACATCTTGGATCCTATACTGATGAAAAGAATAGCTATCTTTAAATTTTTTTGGAGTGTTTGAGGTAAAATAAAGCTTATTAACAGCATCACCATCATTAATGGGTACACCAATATTACTTATCTTAAAACCTTTCGCATCGTAAACATTTTCTTCACTGCGCGATAGACATTTTTCTGTAGAAACATTTAAAGTATTTAAATTTACAGCATCTCCTATTTCTGTAGGTGCACCCACATTACAAATTCTTTTTAACTGAATGTCATAGTCCCCTGCTTTAGTAAGATTGAAACCTTCACCTTTTGGCCCTCGCGTAGCTTGTGAAACAGAATTAGAGCTTGAGAAACGACCAAATTTATCTACACTCATGATGAAGTCTAGATTGGAAATGAGGGAAGAAAGGAAAAACAAGAATTAAAAATAACGTGGAAATTTATTTAAAAATAAAATATTAATCAGTTTTATACATTTATTTTACCTTCATTTTCCAATTCCAATAATTCTTCTATTATTGAATCAATTTCCTTTTTATGACTGTTGTTACCAGCTTCTTGTGAACCATATAAAAGGCGAAGACGGTCAACAAGTTCATTTGGATCATCAAAATAAATATACTCAAGTTTATCATTGGTAAGCGGTACACCGTTTCCACTTGTTGAGGGTAAAACCATATCTGAATATGTAGTCATAGGATTTTCTTTTTTTATGAAATCATGCAATGGCATTTTTCTTTGCAACTTTTTTGCAGAATTCTGGGAAATTCCACTTCCACTTGCATCCCATTTGTTTATTATAGGAGCAATTATGTTTAAGTACTTGCGCCCTCTGTTGGATCTCTTTTTACCCAGTTCCGAATAATTTACTCTGTAAACTTTTGTATCCCTTAAAATAGTGGCATAATTTTTTAAATCATCCTCTGTGTAAATATATGGATTTGGAGAATTCATAAATATTAACTCATAAAGCCCCCTTGTGCCATTATATTTAACATCATTTATTATAATATCATTTTCATCAATTTCAATTTTTTTATCACCCATCATCCAATCGTTTCCATCCACACGCACACCATAGTTATGGTCAATATCTTTTCCTCCTCTAACTAATTTTAAAAAGTAATCTTTAGATATATTACCAGTAAATGTGTTTTCTACAAACTGTTTAGCGAGATTTTTTCCCTTGGGCGTTCTTAATAGGTTTTCTGCTGTTGGCTGTGTTTCATAAACAATAGGTTCTTCTTCCATCTCCTCACCTCTTTGTAAATCGTGTTCCTCTTCGTCTAACTCCATGTCACTCGTTTCATGTTTATCACTAACAGCTGCAAGGCGTTTAGGTTGTGGAAGTTCTACATTACCATCATCATAATCATAATCACTCTCGTAACCATCGTGGGTTGGCAAATTAATTTTACGCTTCCTTTTCTCTCCTTGCTCAGGCGTGGGTATAAATTGTTTTGCAGGAATAACCTCTTCAGTATCACTATTACGCCTTCTTTTTCTATCATTTATAACATTTTGTTCTAATTTAATTTCTTCATGCCCTTCCAGGAGTTTTATCAACGGTTCAGACACAGGCTTCCATTGTTTTTCAAGCATTTCATTAGTATCAACTAATTGACGTTGTAAAGCTTGGTGTTTCTTTTTAATATTTCTTCTTAACTCACTAATTTCCTTAACTATTTCTTCTTTGGTTTTATTTTTAGTCCAATCATCATAGTAGTTTTCAGCCATTTGAGATGGTAGCAGCTGCTTACACTGTTAACAGTTCACTAATGATTCAACAGCATAGTAGAGGTCGATATATATTAATTTGAAATCAAATTTCCCCTCCACTCCATTAATTATTAATAAACACATCTAACCCTTTCCTATAACGACCTTTAGACATTTCACTATCTTTATCAATTACAACAAATTGATTTTTACCACTACGCCATACATTTGTGCATATTTGCTTAAACATATCAAAAGACATATCAGTGTTCACGTGGTCATGATAAATATGCTGTAAATTGCGATAATCTTGTTTGAACAAAATAATAAAATTTGCATTGTCTCTAACTAACTGTTTTGGAATATAACTATATGTTTGACAGATATAAAACGTATCAACATTATTATGCCTTCCCATTGAAAAATAATTTCTTATGTTTTGCTGTTTTTCACATGCTACATCATCAAAAATCATTATGGAGTTAGGCCTTATTTCGTTGGGGTGTAAAACTTCATCATTATCAGAAAACATGTATAATCCTATTTCTTCTATATTTTTCATTACACATTTCAAAAATCTATATTTTGGTTGATTAAGAGATTTTGAGAAAACATACACATTTTTAAAATGTAACCCATGAGGAGAAAAAAGGAGGTTTAACATTACGTTGGTCTTACCACAGTTTGACGGGCCACATATTATGCATCTTATGTTATTTGGCAGTAATGCACCATGTTTTACTATGCCCTTTTTATTTTGTGAATTGCATTTAATAATTTTATCCAAATTGACTATATTAAATTTAACTTTTTGCTTAATTAATTTCATACTAGCTCACTTTGGTCAATCCAACTATCGTGCGTCTTGTCGAATCCCAACCACCTGACTAACAATTTATCTCCTTTTCTTCTTATTACTTTCTCAACTAAGTAAATACCACTAAACTTAGTTTTACTCAGTTCTTCTTGATAAAACCCTCCTTTAAGTATTTTACCTTTTGAATCTTTTAAGATGTAAGTTGGTGGGTTTGTTGGTTGAATTTCTGACACAGTATAAATTTCATTACTCCACCGTGGCCAATACCCTTTAGACAATTTTTTGAATCTCAAACTAACTCTTACTTTATCTCCAACCTTAAATTTATATTTGTAGAGAGGTTTCTTTCTTTTTCCAATTATTCTTATAAGTATTTCTTTTTCATTTGCCTTTGTAACATCAATAGGTTTAACCCCAATAGTTCTATGTTTCTTATTATTATATTTTTGTATAATACTTGGTAGTATATCTAACCAATTAAAACTTCCTAATTCAGTAAATAATTTCCACATTTCCCCTTTCAATGTACGGTTAAATCGTTCAACAATTGAAGCTTTTTTATCAGAATAAGTGAAATAGTGGTTAATATTATAGCTTTTTAACAATGACTTAACTTTTGCATTAAAGAATTCAGTACCTTGATCAGTTTGAAAATGTTTCATTTTATGTTTTTTTAAAATAGGTTTCAATGCTTCAACAACTTCATCAGCTTTTTTTGTTTTTAATGGTACAGCAATGGCATATTTTGAAAAACAGTTTATCATTGTCAAGATATATTTATACCCTTTATTAACTCTAGAAAACTGTATCATTTCTACTAAATCAGCTTGGTATAGATCATTTACTCCTTTAAGTTCAACATGTCGGGTTGGAAAGTTTTTACGAGACTGCTTATGTAACTCTTTAGCAATATCTGCTCTAATTTTCATCATTTCTGTAGGAAAGATGTTGAGGAAATGGCTAAATAAAGACACATGGAGGGTTTTTACTTTGTATGTATTTTTACAAAATAAAACTGTCTATAATAATTCACAAAATGGAGATGCTTTCTTATGTTCTTCCATGGGATCATCATCTTGGTTCCATTCATCAATTGTAACACCACAGCTAATGCAGGAAGTGGCATCATCTATTCCAGTATAATAAAACCCATTTTGGACCATCTTCTCAATGTCTGGATACGCTTTTGGATATGAAATAAAAGTTTCTTTCAAAATTTTTTCAATTTCATTTACCCTTGATTTAAATTTACTATAGTCTTTAAAGTCACTCATATTGCATTTTTTACTCATTTCACAATCAGGATTGCTAAATTTATGTACAATATTAATGTGTTTTAGTGATAACTTTCTATTTCCTGACTCCCACCCACAACCACAACAAACAATATTCTGGAAACATTTAGTTCTATAAAATCCTGACTTCACTAAATCACACTTTTTAAAATTAAATAAACTACAACATACATCTCCTTCTGATGAAGACGAGGCTGAAGATGATTCCTCCATCGCAGCTGGTTAGAAACTGGGAGGGTTATCACATGTTTCAGACTTGCTCTCATTGGCAGATGGGTCAGAGGTTATCCCATTACAATGATAACAGTACTTCCTCTTAATGATTGGACCATCCATTTCATTGCCCTCAATAGCAAATTGGTAATGATCTTTACACCTCAAATTTCCAATGATATCAGGATCCATTTGCAAATGTGGTGAAAGTTTGTCATAGATGGATTCCAAATAACCAATGTTGTGAATAATAAAGTGTTTTGGGAGATATTTAATCATTTCTTCATTCATCATAAATCCTCGTTCATTCCATTCTTTAATAGCTAAATCAATATTCTTGATGCGATCAGTGATGACATTCTTTTCCATATTCCACCAGTGGAGTAGGACATAGACATTAACATAGGCACAATTATGTGGAGAATGGTTAAAGGAACATGGTTTGAGAAAATTCACTTGTGATTGTTGCTTTAATACTGATAGTTTCGGACATCCCAAATCTTCTAAATTTTTTACCTCCACATCAAAATCAGACAAAAGTTGTGAAATAAAGCTGGTTTTTTCTAGCCCCTTTACATAAACGTTTCCTTTTATTGAAACTAGTTTAAATATATCTTTTATTTGAGAATATTCTTTAAATCCATAGCTCCAATATAATCCATGCAAATGCTTTTCCAACCAGTGAACCTGTTTTCTAACATCTTGAGGAAGCTGATGTAAACTGTATGGAGGTAGAAAAAGATGCAGTTCATATATTTTCCCATCTGTTGAAACAATAGCCAATTCCTTAATTATAAATTCTTTTCCATTTTTAAACCCTTGAAAGTCTAAGATGTACTCCATTTCACCTGAAAATATATAGGCTATTATTAGTTTTACTCTTGCATATTAGGATTCTCACTTAAATCAGAATACTGGTAGTTAAACCGTTTATAGAATTCTTGATCAATATCATATATACTTTTTTTAAATTCTGTCCATTTATCTACATCCAAGCAAACAGTGCTTCTTCCCGTCAATGGTGATTCAGTTATTAAAATAATTTTGGTATTCAATTGTACATCTTTAAATTCAATTTTCATATCATTAGTAATTATGAAACCTTTAGAGAAAGCCATTTTAAGTACTTACTCGAACGATTCCTCGCTAGCAACTCACTCGTGGCAGTATTTGAAATAAGACTAGACCTCAACTTCTCAAACATGGTTTTATACACACAAATCACGTGGTCCATTGACGCACAAAGTTAGACTTTGTACACAATTTGAGCACACAGTGTTAAAGGTTATCAAATAAATCGCAAATTTTACCATTATTTATCAAACTATTTCTTAAAAACAACTATTGCATCATCTGTGTTAATCATTTAACAGCTCATTCAACAAATGTTTATTTGAATCACTCTGACTGTTTGTCACTTGAGGATCTTGAATTGGTCCCGCAGACATAGTTGATGGAGCATACACTGTCTGCGCCTTATACCATGTTGAATCAAAAGGTGTCCATTTTGTTGATGAAACAAACCCGCTCTGAATAGGTCGTCTAACTCCTTGCTGACGATTGTAATATGTTTCAAAAGACCTTGGGAAATCTAGATAAAGATTCCTTGAATTTAATCTTGGTGACTGTTGATCCTGAGAATCTTGGCTAGTACTCGGCCGTTGAGCTTGGTTTGGATTCCTTGAATTAGAGCTTACAGACTGTTGATCCTGAGGATCTTGACTCGGCCGTTGGGGCTGGTTTGACATGTTCTAAGATAGCCTATACAGTATGGAAGTTAAAAGACGACTGACATACTCAGTTTTCATAACTGTTATACTAATACATAATATTAGGCCCTTACATAATATTAGGATTATTTAAAAAAGAAGCTGACCTTACAGAATCTATGGTCCGCATTGCAACATTTCTCCATGTGTTGAATCTTGAGGTGAAAACTTGTGGACAAATTTATTTCAGCTTCGCAAATTCTTCGTTTAAATCGCTCTTTATCTGCCAAAAGTGATGATTGCCTATCTTCTTTATCCACAAAATAAAATACGGTAACTGGTGGACTGCTAAAGGAAACTCTCAACATGTTCCTATAAAACTGTGACATATCACAAGTTTGCGATTGCCACTTGTAATAAAGGAGAATGCACCATATTACATAATAAGAAAATCACCATTTTTTACTACATTTATCAGAGGTCAAGTTAGCTCAATGCCAAAGTATCAGTCTTAAAAATTCTATAAAAATAGCACTAAGCTAATTTGATCTCTTTTTCTTAATTTTATCAATTAGTTCATAAAATTATCAATTTTTCATTTTCTTACAATTTTATCGTGATATAAAAGTGATACTAACACCATCTAGTACAAAAATATACATTTAGTGCATAATTTTCTTTTCATGTTAAAATATTTCGGTTCCAGAACATACGTGCTTTTCGCGTAAAAACGCTGGTTCTTGAACATACACGGTTTTTGCGTAAAAACTCCGGTTCTTGAACATACATTATATCACTACTAATGAGGAAATCCCCATACTAACTATACTAAATCTTCCAACAGTGACACTCTGTTAATTACAACTTCAATTATGTGTACATTAAATAAGTCAAGTGTATTTTTGTGTAGTTTCCGATCAATGAAAGGTTGAAGTATAGTCAAACTACATTGTCACTCGCTGGCAATTCAGCTCTATTAGGAATCAATAACAAAACTAAGTATTGCATATTATCTATAAATTGATTTATTGAACGTACTGTATGTATCACTGAATGTACTGTATATATGTTCTTTTGAATACCTTTTGGACTACGCATCTTATTAGTTCAGATGTTAATTTACAATGACAAACCATACACACTTTGTAAAAAATCAAATATGAAGTGAAATTTTCCACCGTGGTAGGTGGCAAAAACTCTTACTATACAATGCGTGTTTAGGAAAAATATGCCATTGGTTTTACTATACTGGAATATTTTTCTGTCCAAATGCTATTACACTGAACCGAATGGTAAATATTGAGATTTTTTGCCTCTATAAGTACTTTCGCCGAACTTAGTCTCCCCTGTTTAACATAAGATCTTCCCTTTCCTCTCCCTGTGAACACAATCTCTCCCCCGCCCCTCAAGTGACTAAGCAGGAGCTCAATAATTGTCCTTTAAGTGTGTAACGATTATTCGTTACAGGATTTTTATTTTATTTTACGTGGGAAAAAGTTTTAGTTAGTAATTAAGTGTGAGAAACAATTATTATTTTCAAGTCGAGACGCGGTAGTTGTCCGAGGCCGGGAACAGTTCACTTCAAGACGTAGGAGGGGTGGACAGATTTGAATTTACCGTTGAAGTTTGAAGCGAATGCGTGCAACGGCAGAAGCGATAAAGGCGAGTCCCGACCGCGGCCAGGCCTCATTTGGTGGTTAATCAGTGGTACGAGCAGTGCAGCGATCTACATTAAACTGTGTTTTTCCTTGTACCCTCATTTGGAGGTAAGATTTTCATTTATTTAGTTTAAGACAAAAATAAATCCTTTATTCCAGAAGAGTTTTATTCAATTGTTGAATAATTAATTGTCAAATTGTTATCTAAACTGATGTAGTTAAGCATGTAGAAAACTGTTTCAAGAGTAGACCACGTGCTGTGGAAAATTAGTCATTGAACGAGGACGTAAATATTAATTAATTAATTTGATGTATTTGAGATCATAATGCTTTATTGTATGTTTAATATTGTTTTATCCAGGATTTAATAGAATTTCTTTCCGACAGACTACTATGTAGTATGTAGGATTAAATGAATGAAGGATTTTAAATGGTTACAAAGCAATTTAAATGTAATTTCATGGTATATCTACTCTGTAAATAATAAAAAGAAAATATTGTTCAAGGTTAGTTAATTTTCAGGAGATTTTCAAATGAAATAAATTAGAGACCTACAAGTAATAAAGAGCTCGAATTTATTAAATATTGTACACGTCAATAACTCTACAGCCAAATGTAAGATTTCAGTACTCTATATAATTGCTTTAATTTTTTGGAGAAAAACACGAGACAAAAATAAGTTTAATTAATTTTTCTTATATCACATGCACTGGGCTTAGGGAGGGGAGTAGTGAAGTTGTGTACCAGGTTGTAAGATGGGGGAGTTTCCACAGGGTTCACCCCTTGGAGGAGTCATTCTGGCCTTTCATCGACTGTGGAGTCGGTCCAGTAGGTGCCCGAGGCACTTGGTTACCGTGGACCACATGCTGTTCCTGTACCGCTCCATCCCACCGGGTCACTGTGGTGTGGGACCTGATGCTGCTTGCTGAGACCAAGGGGAGCCGACCACGTGGCGATCCACAACCCCTCGGACCTTTCCCTGGTCACCGACGCGGCACCCGAGGATCTTCTAAGTGATGAGTACACCAGTGCATGTCTTTTGATTTTGGGGCCCCTTTGCAATTTAGAGACGTTATGCAAATTGAGGACTTGATTGTGTAGCCTATGTGTAGGAGGACATGTAAATAGGCCAGAGTAATTTAATTGGCTGTACATTATAAAATAATTGATAGCGTTCTGCTCCTGAGTAACATTGTTAGTTTTGTTTTGGTTTTTTTTGCATCTTTGCGCAGAGTAATGTAAAATGAATTTATGTAAAATAAATCTTTCCTGGAATTTTTACATGTTTTATTTTGCTGACCAATCCATGCTCTGTTGTACAAAGAACTCACAATTGAAGGGCTTTAAGCTGAAGTGTGGCATCCCAAACATTTCAATAAGAAATTCAAATTAGCAATGATAGTGTGAGGGGTCTGACAAGTGGTATTCCACCTTTTACTCGCCTCTTTCACTTTAGTAGCAAAACACTTCATTAAATATACTTACAATAAAAAATATTACTATCTTCGATCATTAATGAATTGATGCAAAGCTTAAGACCACAATATTATATCTTACAGGTTTGTACAAGGGTTATCGTGACGATACTATATTCAGGTTTCTCGCTTGCCCAATGGGTAGCTGGTTCAATTCTACTCTAAACCGACTACGATTCAAACCGTTTGTTCTTTAAAGTTGCCAAAGGCCAAAACCGGTTAACCATAAGAGAACTCCGTAGTTTCAATTAAATGTTTTAGCAGTTGGACGATCCAGATAGTTCTTTGCTCGCTTGCACCACGCCACATCCTATTAGCAACACAGCACCGTGGTGAGAATCCATAAAAGTTTAAAACAGTTTGACCGACCATCCACCATTTCCCTTCTTGTCTAATTGTAATATTATTTGCTCGTTTTTATTTTACGACATGTACTTCTTCTCGTTTTTAATCTACATAATTGAATGGCCACAACTGTCATTACCACTCCTGTATTAGACTCGGTTGCATGTATTGTTAAAATGGGATGTCAGTCAATAAATAAATAAATGCAGGTTTTCAAATTGGTATTAAATTTGGAGTGATGAAAAACGCAAATTTTAATTCAAATGATATCTCTGACACAAATGTTAGACAAATATTCTCACTGGGCCACTGTCATTGCCTTGTACGAGATTTCTTGAATATTTAACCGTGTTCTAGTGATATACGCTACATAAACGATACTTTAACTGTAAAACCAACCTATCAGGTCTTTGTTAAAACATTCAAGGAATGGATATGCCAAGTAACAAAGAGTTTCTCTGAAGAAAGAATATTTTGTTACTAAGTAATGATTGAGATTTTTGTACAGGATAAAGTACTATCGTTTTGCAAAAAGTAGTAAATATTTACAGTACTTATTGGATTCTTATTAAATACAACGTCATTATTTTACGATGAGGTATAGGCTCACTGTCGACGCCGGACGTCGAGGTATCCATCACTGGAGTGCCGAGTTGATGAGTCCATCATTCCGCATTTACGACCTTTCATTCGTCCCAGTCAGCTGCAAGCGCTGGATCTGATCGGCCCTCAATCAGCCTAAATGTGTAATTGATCCTAAGATCACTACCTATTAATCCAGATAAACCGTTGACGAATATATTTCCAATATTCATCATATGGTAGAACGCAGGAACGACTAAAATAAATGATAAAATAAGAGAAATAAATCAATTATTTTGCTGAGAAATTAACTTATCAAGGAATTGTTATATAATTTTGTAAACTTTAACACTAAATTTATGTAGGCCTATATCATAAATTCTTACGGGCAATCATAAAATATGTCAGATGCTCATGATTTAATTCATACTCAATGTCTTTTCCAATATAAATTTTTGTGACATGTGTTTCAGTAATTATATTTCAAAACTAATTGAAGTTTGAAATAGTCATTTAAAAATTCTGGTCTTTTTTGGAATGTCCCCGCATTTTAAAAAAAATTTCTATTGCTTTCAACATGTCTAAGGAATGTACTGGAGGATAAAATTATAAACTAGAAACGAATTTGGTACTGTTGCAACTTTGAGAAAACAGCTTAGGAAAGCGTTAAAGGAGGGTATTCCAACAGATTGGAATAATTTAACGGTTTTAAGGGTTTCAATCGAGTTAGATAACTGTAGGGAGAAGGTAGGAGAGCTCAAAGAAATAATTTCTGGCGTGGGAAAATTTAAAGAAGTTGTTCATTTGCATAGACTCAAGGAGAGGGTAGGTCATCTCAAGCGAAGGTTGAATAATTTGCTAGAAAATGGGGAATCGCGTTTATCGGAAGAACCTCGGAAACAGGTGAACGAATGGTTAGGCGAGATAGAAAAGTGGGAAATGGCGCTTTGTAAAAGGGTGGATGATTTAGATAGTGCCGCGGTGGACGAGATTTTGCGAAAATTAAGCGAAAGCCATGAAGCCGAGGAGAGTAAGTTGGAAATCGAAGCAAATCAAATCAGTGATGATGTTTTTATTTCGAATAGTAGTTTGCCAGAATCCGGTTTGTTGAAGGGGTCCGGTCATGGGGTAAACGATGATAAGGCTACGATGGCCTTGATGATTAATGAGCGGGAAACTGATAACTAGCGAGGTAATGCGAACTTTGTTGGGGAGTACTCAACTCAATCCTCAGTCAGTCAAGGAAATAAATTATTTACAAAGTTAGTAAATCCTTTAGAAAGTATTTTGAGAGAAATTCCTCCAAACACTAACGGTCTTGACCATGTTAAACTTTTAAGTTTAATTAATGTAATAAATAAGATTAAGTTGCATGGTAAGTTAAGAGAGACTCAGGTGTTAGATTTAGTAACGAGTTATGTCAGCGAACCTTTGTTGGGTAAAATCAATTTCCTTATTCAATCCGGATCCAGTCTCAAAGAAGCACAGACCTCATTGTTAAGATACTTTATTCCGCGCGGAATGTACGAGAAATTGAAGAGGGATATGGTACATAGACCTCAACGGGTGAATGAACCTTTAGCCATGTACGTGTGCGAAATTAAGAGAAATGTCGAAATACTTATGTGTGAATATTCTGAGGAGGAGTTAATCGAGATTATTGTTTTGGGCATCAATCCGAATGATAGGAGTAAGTTGGTATTCCAAGGGCTGCCAAAAACATTCCAAGACTTAGAGAAAATGTGTATGTTTGCGCAAAACATCGATTATAGCGATAAAGAACGCGACGAAAAAGTAAGGAATCCATCACGAGGGAGTTATGTAAATAGGGGAGGTGTTAATAACATAACAGGATCTTGGGAATTAACAGCAGTAACGGTGATACTCAGGTGTGTTTTTATTGCTCTAAACCAGGGCACAGGATTAGGGATTGCTGGAAACGAAACAAAGAAAGTCGGGGAGGATACGGTAGAGGACAATTTTCTCGCGGTGGTTATCGGAGGGAAGGTGCTAGTAGGGAGGTTGCTAATTCGCCAGCAGGAAACCAAAATTCGGAAAACTGTTAGATAGGAAGAGTGCCTTCCATAAAACAGGATCTGTAAATAGGGAAAAGGTTATAAGTAAATTGAGAAAATATGTAGATTATGTAAATAATGTTGGGGTTAAAGAGCATGTGAAAATAGAAAAGATTAAAATGAAAAAGATAGAGAGAAAGGTTAGAAATAAACTGTGGTTTAAGACGAAGAGAGGTATTTACAATTTACCTACAGTCGATGTGAGTTTTGGTAAAGGTGTAAATAAACTTGCGTTGATAGATTCTGGTTGTTCAGTAAATATTTTAAACAATAAGGTATATGAAGAGTTAGCCAGCAGTAAATTAATAATCAATTTTTCGGAAGATAAGATTAATTGCACGACTGCCACAAATGAACCGGTTGAAATAATCGGTGTTTGTAAGGTTAAGATAAAGATCCAAGATAAGTCGTGGGCGATTAAGTTTGTAATTGCAGAAAATGTAAGCTGGGATGTAATATTAGGAATGAATTTTATTGAGAAAACCGGACTGATTTTGAACTTAAGAGAAAATCTTGGTTATTTTGCATTTGATGAGGGAAATGTTTTTAATTTAAATGTTGATGTAAATCCTGTGAAGGTTCCGACAAAGGAAGGTATACATGAATTAAAGATCGGGTGTGAAGAGCTCAAAGAACGCATTATAAATTTAGTAGATAATAATCCCCACGTTTTTACCAACGAGATCGGTAAGGCAATTGATTTTCAATGTGAAATAAAACTTAAGGATAAAACACCTGTTAAAATAAGGCCATATCCGGTATCACCACCAAATATGAAGATAATGCGAGAGATAACAGATTCTCTTTTAAAGCAGGGAATTATCGAACCAAGTTTGTCATCGTATTCATCTCCCAGTTTTCTGGTAAGCAAAGGCGAGGGAAAAGGATATCGCTTAGTGACCAATTATAAAAAATTAAATTCAAAGATCGAGCCGATTGTACACCCAATAGGCGAACTTCAGGGATCTTTTAATTATCTCAGCGGCGCGTCAATCTATACAGTACTGGATTTAAATAATTCATACTACCAAGTCCCGCTGGATCCGAAGAGCAGGCACCTGACTGCATTTAGCACACCTTACTCGCTATATCAGTACACTCGTTGTCCATATGGATTGCATTTGGGTTCAGGGCTGTTGTCGAGTTACTTGGACAGAGTGTTTTCTGATATGAAATTCATAAGCGTTATTTCGTTTGTGGACGACGTGGTGGTATTTTCAAAAAGCCCTGAGGAGCACATAGCACACTTAACAGAAGTGGTAACACGTTTATCTAAGGCTAATCTAACGGTTAACCCGAGCAAAGTACTATTCGCAGCTAAGGAGATAAGTTTCTTGGGACATCGGGTGTCTCATAACAGCTTAAAGATAGACCCTGAGAGAACGAAAGCGATTCGCGAATATAAGAGCCCCACCAATTCCAAGAATTTGAGCAGGTTCATAGGAATGATTAATTTTTATTCTCGATTCATAGAGAATTATGCCGTATTGTGTGCTCCGTTGAATGAACTACGGAAGAAAAACGTAAAATTTAAATGGACGGAGGAATGTGAAACAAACTTCCAGAAGTTAAAGGAATGTATTTGTAACCCTCCCGTACTACGACTCCCAAACTATGAATTGCCATTTATTTTGCAGACGGATGCTAGCCAAGTAGGGTGCGCAAGCGTCTTATTGCAGGAAGTAGATAGTGTAAGGTACCCAATACATTATTATTCAAAAAAGTTTACAAAACAAGAGTTAAACCTGTCTGTATATGAAAAGGAGGCATTAGGTGTTGTTTTATCAATTCAAAAGTTTAGGAGCTATTTGGAAGTAATGCCATTTTATCTGGAAACCGACAATCAGGCGCTTTCGTGGGTTTTATCACACCATAATAAACTAGGGAAGTTAGGTCGTTGGACAGAATTAATATTAGGTTTGCCCTTTAAGGTTAGGCACATAAAAGGTAAAGATAACAAAATAGCGGACTGCTTGTCCAGAATGTTTGAAGGGCATCCTAGCATAGAGGTTGAAGAAGAGATTTCTGATGAGAAAGTAAATGAAATGGATCAGTTTGTAAATAATTTAAATGAAGTCATGCAATCGCAAGGGATAAATGTTGTAACTGATTATCCGCTAGCTTTTACAGACTTACGGGAGCATCAGGCTAACGATAAGGAGATAATGGAATTAATGAGTAGAATAAAAAGGGGAGAGGACTTGACACATTTTACGATTCAAAAAGGCGTGTTGTTGTTTAAGCCCCCTAACAAAACCAAAGGTCGAATAGTGGTGCCGAATGCATTAAGGAAAATGGTATTACATTACTACCATGACAGCGTTAGCACCGGGTGTCACTTAGGAGTTTCTAAAACAATGAATAAAATCAGGAGCAATTTTTATTGGGAAAAACTATTAAATGATGTTAGAGAGTACGTGAAACAATGTGAAGAATGCGCGCGGTCAAAACAAGCGCAGCGAGTATATCACGGGGAAATCGTGAATTATCAAAGCGATAAGCCCATGAGTAAAGTGTATGTTGACATTGCGGGCAGTTTTCCCAGAAGCAAAAATGGTAACAACATGTTGTTAGTTTTAGTAGACGACTTCACGAAATATGTGTGGTTAGTACCTCTCAAGAGATGCTAAAGCTAGTAGTATCGTTAAAGCGATCGAAACCCACGTGTTTAAACATGTGGGAACTGCGAAAATGCTAGTAACCGATAACGCTAGTTATTTCAGAGGAAACACCTTTAAGAATTTCTGTTTCAAGTATGGGATTAAGTTGCATCGAATTGTTGCTTACAATGCAAAGTCAAACAAGAGTGAAAGGTATATAAAAACGGTAAAACAGAGTATGGTAGCTCTACATCATGATTGCCATGATGCGTGGGATACAAACTTACATTACATACAGTTGGCGCTAAATACAGCCGTGAATGATGTAACTAAACACACTGCATTTCAGCTGATGTACAATTTTGAACATAACTGTAGTCTCTCGACTATGTGGGGAGTTAAGGATCTGGTGGGTGATCCATCTGATAAGGAAAATGTGAAGTTGAAATTCAATAGGGCAATAAAAAACCTAAGATTAGCTCATGCGAACACAAAGCAGCGGAGATTGTTGAAGGAGGGTGTAAAACATCCGTTCAATTTGTTTGACACAGTCTATGTCAAACTCCATCACATTAGCAATCGTGCAGCTAAGTTTCAAGCAAAATTAGCATACAAATGGTCGGAGAAGTTTAGAATCATTTATTTCCTGACCCCAGTGACAGTACTTTTACAAAAGGAAAGCAACAGTAAAATAATACAAAGAGCTCATGTTGATCAACTCAAGAAAGCATAGAAATAATATTGCCCGGGCTGTAAATAGTAGTTGTTAAGATAAAAATAGGATTTGAAATAGAGTATCAAAAGAAAGTTTTATTTTGAAAATAAAAACCTTTTACTTGTTGGTGAAGCCTGAATCAGCTGTGAAATCGAACGCCGGGTAAAGGACTTATCAGCGAAGCCTGAGGTTATGCAATAACTCGCCAAATAAACATAGCCTGAAACGGAACGCGGGGTTTGACACTTGAGTGTGAAGCGTGGCAGTTTGGTTGTAATGGAACGCAGAGTAAAAGGGGGAGAAGGAAATTGGAAATATAAACAGCTATCAATCTCATACATTGTTAGCTACTTTGACTACACAGAAGGGATAAATTGATCTGAGATCTCGGCATGCAGGGAACTTGGAACAATCTTAACACCTGTCTTCAATAATTGCGCTTAATCCGATAAAAGGAACTGCTTCGTGGCCAGGAGTTGTTTCTTATTCCGGAAACAGGAAGACACCCTCGTGTAAATTATTTAGTTTTAAACAAAAATATTTGTACAATAGTTTAGAAAAAATAACACTTTCTTTAGGTACTAAGCATTTGATTGTGTGTTATGTTGTATTTTATGTTCATAACTGTAAATAGTATTATAAACTGTAAGCTGTTCAATTAAATTTGATTGTGGAAATATTCAATTTAAAGGAAAACTTTCTTGGAAAGCATTGTAAATTCATGAGAGTAGAAAAAAATTGCAAAGTTACAAAAACATTACTATTTAAATGTAACAAGATAGTTAGTGTGAGTAAGCAATAAATAGTAAAAGGAAAATAATGAATGACCAAGGATTTAAACTGAGTTGACTGAGGGAGGAGTGGAGTACGCTGTTATCAGTGTTTTATCAGTGAGATAGCGTTATCGCTGGGCGAGCGGCCGGCGCGTGGCGCCAAGCAATACGATTACGGAATTCCAGGTTATTGATAGGGGAAGTGAGAAGTTTGATTTTTTTAAGCTTAAATGTTTACAAAATTTTCAATGAGAAATGAAAACAAATATTCGTTTTATACGGAGGGGAAAACGAAAGTTTTGTTTTAAAAGGGGAGATTTGTAACGATTATTCGTTACAGGATTTTTATTTTATTTTACGTGGGAAAAAGTTTTAGTTAGTAATTAAGTGTGAGAAACAATTATTATTTTCAAGTCAAGACGCGGTAGTTGTCCGAGGCCGGGAACAGTTCACTTCAAGACGTAGGAGGGGTGGACAGATTTGAATTTACCGTTGAAGTTTGAAGCGAATGCGTGCGACGGCAGAAGCGATAAAGGCGAGTCCCGACCGCGGCCAGGCCTCATTTGGTGGTTAATCAGTGGTACGAGCAGTGCAGCGATCTACATTAAACTGTGTTTTTCCTTGTACCCTCATTTGGAGGTAAGATTTTCATTTATTTAGTTTAAGACAAAAATAAATCCTTTATTCCAGAAGAGTTTTATTCAATTGTTGAATAATTAATTGTCAAATTGTTATCTAAACTGATGTAGTTAAGCATGTAGAAAACTGTTTCAAGAGTAGACCACGTGCTGTGGAAAATTAGTCATTGAACGAGGACGTAAATATTAATTAATTAATTTGATGTATTTGAGATCATAATGCTTTATTGTATGTTTAATATTGTTTTATCCAGGATTTAATAGAATTTCTTTCCGACAGACTACTATGTAGTATGTAGGATTAAATGAATGAAGGATTTTAAATGGTTACAAAGCAATTTAAATGTAATTTCATGGTATATCTACTCTGTAAATAATAAAAAGAAAATATTGTTCAAGGTTAGTTAATTTTCAGGAGATTTTCAAATGAAATAAATTAGAGACCTACAAGTAATAAAGAGCTCGAATTTATTAAATATTGTACACGTCAATAACTCTACAGCCAAATGTAAGATTTCAGTACTCTATATAATTGCTTTAATTTTTTGGAGAAAAACACGAGACAAAAATAAGTTTAATTAATTTTTCTTATATCACATGCACTGGGCTTAGGGAGGGGAGTAGTGAAGTTGTGTACCAGGTTGTAAGATGGGGGAGTTTCCACAGGGTTCACCCCTTGGAGGAGTCATTCTGGCCTTTCATCGACTGTGGAGTCGGTCCAGTAGGTGCCCGAGGCACTTGGTTACCGTGGACCACATGCTGTTCCTGTACCGCTCCATCCCACCGGGTCACTGTGGTGTGGGACCTGATGCTGCTTGCTGAGACCAAGGGGAGCCGACCACGTGGCGATCCACAACCCCTCGGACCTTTCCCTGGTCACCGACGCGGCACCCGAGGATCTTCTAAGTGATGAGTACACCAGTGCATGTCTTTTGATTTTGGGGCCCCTTTGCAATTTAGAGACGTTATGCAAATTGAGGACTTGATTGTGTAGCCTATGTGTAGGAGGACATGTAAATAGGCCAGAGTAATTTAATTGGCTGTACATTATAAAATAATTGATAGCGTTCTGCTCCTGAGTAACATTGTTAGTTTTGTTTTGGTTTTTTTTGCATCTTTGCGCAGAGTAATGTAAAATGAATTTATGTAAAATAAATCTTTCCTGGAATTTTTACATGTTTTATTTTGCTGACCAATCCATGCTCTGTTGTACAAAGAACTCACAATTGAAGGGCTTTAAGCTGAAGTGTGGCATCCCAAACATTTCAATAAGAAATTCAAATTAGCAATGATAGTGTGAGGGGTCTGACAAGTGGTATTCCACCTTTTACTCGCCTCTTTCACTTTAGTAGCAAAACACTTCATTAAATATACTTACAATAAAAAATATTACTATCTTCGATCATTAATGAATTGATGCAAAGCTTAAGACCACAATATTATATCTTACAGGTTTGTACAAGGGTTATCGTGACGATACTATATTCAGGTTTCTCGCTTGCCCAATGGGTAGCTGGTTCAATTCTACTCTAAACCGACTACGATTCAAACCGTTTGTTCTTTAAAGTTGCCAAAGGCCAAAACCGGTTAACCATAAGAGAACTCCGTAGTTTCAATTAAATGTTTTAGCAGTTGGACGATCCAGATAGTTCTTTGCTCGCTTGCACCACGCCACATCCTATTAGCAACACAGCACCGTGGTGAGAATCCATAAAAGTTTAAAACAGTTTGACCGACCATCCACCATTTCCCTTCTTGTCTAATTGTAATATTATTTGCTCGTTTTTATTTTACGACATGTACTTCTTCTCGTTTTTAATCTACATAATTGAATGGCCACAACTGTCATTACCACTCCTGTATTAGACTCGGTTGCATGTATTGTTAAAATGGGATGTCAGTCAATAAATAAATAAATGCAGGTTTTCAAATTGGTATTAAATTTGGAGTGATGAAAAACGCAAATTTTAATTCAAATGATATCTCTGACACAAATGTTAGACAAATATTCTCACTGGGCCACTGTCATTGCCTTGTACGAGATTTCTTGAATATTTAACCGTGTTCTAGTGATATACGCTACATAAACGATACTTTAACTGTAAAACCAACCTATCAGGTCTTTGTTAAAACATTCAAGGAATGGATATGCCAAGTAACAAAGAGTTTCTCTGAAGAAAGAATATTTTGTTACTAAGTAATGATTGAGATTTTTGTACAGGATAAAGTACTATCGTTTTGCAAAAAGTAGTAAATATTTACAGTACTTATTGGATTCTTATTAAATACAACGTCATTATTTTACGATGAGGTATAGGCTCACTGTCGACGCCGGACGTCGAGGTATCCATCACTGGAGTGCCGAGTTGATGAGTCCATCATTCCGCATTTACGACCTTTCATTCGTCCCAGTCAGCTGCAAGCGCTGGATCTGATCGGCCCTCAATCAGCCTAAATGTGTAATTGATCCTAAGATCACTACCTATTAATCCAGATAAACCGTTGACGAATATATTTCCAATATTCATCATATGGTAGAACGCAGGAACGACTAAAATAAATGATAAAATAAGAGAAATAAATCAATTATTTTGCTGAGAAATTAACTTATCAAGGAATTGTTATATAATTTTGTAAACTTTAACACTAAATTTATGTAGGCCTATATCATAAATTCTTACGGGCAATCATAAAATATGTCAGATGCTCATGATTTAATTCATACTCAATGTCTTTTCCAATATAAATTTTTGTGACATGTGTTTCAGTAATTATATTTCAAAACTAATTGAAGTTTGAAATAGTCATTTAAAAATTCTGGTCTTTTTTGGAATGTCCCCGCATTTTAAAAAAAATTTCTATTGCCTTCAACATGTCTAAGGAATGTACTGGAGGATAAAATTATAAACTAGAAACGAATTTGGTACCCTTCAACGGGTTTTTATTGGTTTTTATTATTATTCATAATATTACCGACATAGAAATCAAAAGATGAATTAAAACACTCCAAAACACACCGTTTTGGTGTGAAGGTTAGGTTTTGGTTAGGTTAGGTTAGATTTTGGAACCTAAACTAACCTGACCTAACCTAACCTAACCTAATCTAATCTAACCTAACCTAACCTAACCTAAGACTGAATATGTAAGCCGAGCGTGCAACCTTTTATCAGCCTACCGATAAGCAGGTGAAGGACCCAAAGAGAATCTTACTGATAACGATCACGATAAAATAATTAAGTTAACTTCCCACTTGACTACCAGTCGTGTCTTAACCATTTCCATTATGTGGGAACTCAATAGAAAATTGTTTTAAAATGCGGGGACATTCCAAAAAAGACCCTAAAATTCCAAAAATATCACAGATATATTACGTTTTCATTTCAATGTGAAAAGCTGTATGTTCATTTCCATAAATAAAATAAAAAAATGAAATAGTTTATGAATAATTTTAGAAATATTCCTGAGAAACTCTCTCCTTGTTACGAGCATCATGTTTGTTTTTAGTAATAGTGTTTTAACATGTGTTTTTCGCTAAGATACGTTATGGAATATGCCATAGAACCAATACAGGAATTCAAACTGAACACCAAACAATAAAGTTTTTATAAAAATTAATTTTTTTAGTTTCTTCAGCAAGTGAAATAACTGTACTTCAACAGAATACCAGAGTGTACGAGAAAGCTGATGAATTTCCACCATCGTCCAATCGCTGTTGCTCATCTCTCGTCAGTCGCTACAATCAGAGTAATCGCTGTGTTCCACTGTTGTGACTGTCACCGACACCGTTGTCCTCATACATCATGGGACTGTCCCCCGGCACGGTTCCTACAACAAAGGAAAGATTACAGCTACAGTTACATTTCCTTTACCAATGTTCATAACTTTAAACGTAGATCTACATTTAAGACAAAAATTTTATAAAGTGTTTTTAACCATTTAATACTATTTTCAATACTTATACAGGGTGTTTCAGAACTCCCTACCAATATTTTAGGGCATTATTCCTGGGTTAAAAACATACCTAAATATCATATTTAAATTGTCCGGAAGTCTGAAGTTACTCACACAGCCGCCATTTTGTTTTTTACACATAATAATTTGTATTTCCTTAACAGATGGTTGTATTCAGATCATATTTGGTATAAATCTTTATCATACCAATGTACATTTCCAAGAAAAAAATTAATTTTTTCAATTGTATATTTTCAAAATGGTGGCCATTTTAAATTTTCAAACTCAAATATCTCAAAATTGGTAAATTTTATAAAAATTTTACAAGACACAAAAAAGTTGCCAAATTAAATTACCTAACCAATAGTGCCAAGTTTGTAAGGATCAAATAACAAATAACGGAGTTATTGCGATTTTACTTTATAAAAACATTGATTTTGCTGTTAAAATTGCCTTATTTGCATTAAATTCAATGCAAAATCCATTTTTTATGAATAAAAATCACAATAACTCCGTTATTTGTTGTCCGATCCTTATAAACTTGGCACCATTGGTTAGGTAATTTAATTTGGCAACTTTTGTGTGTCTTGTAAGATTTTTATAAAATTTACCGATTTTGAGATATTTGAGTTTGAAAATTTAAAACGGCCGCCATTTTGAAAATATACAATTGAAAAAATTAATTTTTTTCTTGGAAATGTACATTGGTATGATAAAGATTTATACCAAATATGATCTGAATACAACCATCCGTTACAGAAATAAAATTTATTATGTGTAAAAAACAAAATGGCGGCTGTGTGAGTAACTTCAGACTTCCGGACAATTTAAATATGATATTTAGGTATGTTTTTAACCCAGGAATAATGCCCTAAAATATTGGTAGGGAGTTCTGAAACACCCTGTATATGCCGAATATACAGGTTTTGTACTTTAAGTAATACGGATTTGCTTAGAATATATCAAAAGCCATACGCTGAATATTCACCAAATAAAATACGTAGCATCACATGGACAATTTGGTGTCCATTATTAGATATCCTATTGATTACTGAATTTGTTTCTTTGTCAACTTTAACCTATTTTTACATTTTTATTAAAACATAAATAATTTTTCACATGCATTCATGTTATTCTTCCTTTCTTAAATGTCTAGATTATTTTCAGGTTTTCTTTGATGGTTGTTACAGAGTGCCATTTTCCAAAATATGTTTTACAACATTCAATCCCTCCGGTTTTTTGTGCTTCCATGCTTATCTGTGTTTCCTGTAGTGTTTATAGAATTAAACAGTTTGTTCAACGTAGAAGTTGTTGCAATCTCCACAGCTGATTTTGTCGGATTGTGCTTGATGATGACCGGTGTGACCAGTTGAAATGAATCACCTTTATAACATCTTTCATATATTTAATCAATATATTTTTAGTGTTAGTGTAAATAATGTATATCGAGTATTGTTGGAAGACGTTTCATTATTTCAACCAGAATAAGAGTTTTGCAAGAAAATATACAAAAAATAAATTTTAACTATACAATTAATCAAGTAATTTTGAGTAGTCCAATGAAAGAACTTAAAAAACAGAGAGGTCATGTTAAAATATGGATTTGCTTCTTCGTAAAGAAAACCCTGTTGCGTAAATTATAAGATAATTTGCCAAGGTTTTGTACTGGGCTAAGAGGCTTTATCAAACGAAACCCACTTTCATTTAAAACCTTTGTCTCCGGTTCTCTCCGTTTAACCTCCATTAAGATGCTACTCTGGCAGTTTAGGAGCTCGGCTTTCAAACATACACGAATTAATACACATAGTAATTAAAAGTGCAATGAAAGAAAAACATATTCTACAAGTCAATTTGTCTCTTTTGATTAAAATATTTCCTAACAATTTTTCTTGTGATTTTTACTGAAGTTAGGTTATAGATCTAAAATATTTGAAAATATTTGGAGTACGCCTAACTTAATTCAACTAGTGCACGTATTGCTCGACATCGAGCAATTTATTTTGATACAATACGAAAGTTACATTTAGTTCTAAATCAATGACATCCGACCAATACAATATTGTGAATGTCAGTGATCACATAAAAACTACAGCTGTGCGTCAACAGATGTTTAAAATGCTCAAACCAATCTTAATGTTATTTTAATTGGGAAATCTCAAGTTTAATTTGTGGATAGCTCCCTTATTTTAAGTCAGATTCTCACCAATTTTTTGCGGAAACAACTACAGACCAAGCCCTATCCAACGACACCAAAAACTTGAAAAGCGGTTGAAAATTCTAGGACGAGCTCTCAACACAAAAAAAAACATTAGCGCATTAATTAAGTATAGATATATCGTAGAGTAAAAATTATAAAATACATAATGGAACGTCCATTTCTCCTCAAGATGGAGAGGAACATGGTGATGTGGGGTTCTATGTGGGAATTTTCGGGGCTCCGGCATTCCCGGAATTTCCTCCAAAGAATCAGAAGGCCGAAATCCGCTTCTGCTTATTCTGTCTGAGTTTTGCCGATGCATCATAGCAACACATAAGTGATACATCTATCGAGCCTTGTGTCCATTTTCTATAGACTTAATACTCGAGATAATACTTCGAAAGGACAAATCCTGTAAAAGCTTAAATAATTTCATCGAGGATTTATTCAGTGCTAAGAAGATAGAATTTGATATTTTTTACTGAAAATAAGCAATTGAATAGTCATCAAACAGGCTAACAACCAGCGGTACAAACGGTTTCAGGAGGGTCAACGGAGCGGTGATTTTAGTGGGTGACAGTCCCACACTGCCGGTGAGCAAAATGCATTTACTCCTCCTCCCATTGAAAACCCTCTCTTGTGAGGATGTAGGTGATTTAATCAATATATTTCAAAATTGGAATGTTATTTAATTATACACGTTTACTACTAGGTATATAGATTTCATGCGTTGAATAGAACACACAAAACTTTAAAATGTAAAAAATTAAGATTGAATATTTTTAATAAATATTAATCTTTTATCACCAGTTTTATCATTAATAAAATAAAAATCCAATCTTTTCCATGAATTATAAATAAGGATATAAAGTTAATTCTGAACAGAGAATGATAAAACACAATACTGAGAGTGAATAAAGGATTGCCACAACCTACAGTGACTGACAGTGTCTGAGGTTTTATTGTATTTCAGCGTCGTGTTTGACAGACAAGGATCATACGGAGTTGAGATTCATTCCGCCCTTTTGCAACTTCACTTATATTAATATCAGTGGTTTATACCAACAGGCAGTTATACTGAGTTGTGATATGTTTTACTGGCTACTATAGGAAAGATTTTCAATATTATATGTGTCAGAATTTTATTTTTGATGTCTTTGTTAGGAGGTTTACAGTTTTATTTAAAAACTCTTAAAAATTCACAATTGTTAAGGATATTATATTACGTGAGGGCATTAAAGACAAAGCCAAAATATAATACAACAAAAGTTTATTTTGTTATATAATTATTAATAATGAGAATATTATTTAAATGGGAAGAATTCAGTTTTAAAAAATATGAAGAACAGGAAAAATAAATTTAAACCACTTCAAATTCTGGTTCATAGGTACATTGTCTATTACACAACTATTTGTGTATTTCTATGTTTTGTAGATTATATAAATAACTCTTATAAAAATAAAGTTTGGATGGGGAACTATGCTAGCACATCTTAAAAAACAACTTCCTATGTGCATAATAATTTGTAATATGTAATTATCGATCTGTTTTTAATCGAATCTAAACCAATAGGATTTTATTTTAAATACTTTAATAAATATTTAACTTTCTGATAATTTTATATGAAATATTTGTTAATTTTTATAGTTTTTACACAAAATATTTATAAAATGTAATTATAAATTAAATTTTGAGTTATATAAATTATTTTGTCTTGAATAAATCATCGTGAGTATTTAAAACTAAACTGTATTGACATGATGCATTAGTTCTATTGCACATTGGCAAAATGAATTTAAAAGTTTCTAATATTTAACCTACTATATTGTTTCCTATACCACCTCTTCAAACTGTAACCGGTAAAAGGATGAAAACCGAATGGAAGTTCCATTTCAATGGAAGTAAATCTTCCCATTGATTCTACCGAGGCAATTTGTGGAAACATTAACTCTCAAAATCTCCCGGCAATATCCTTTTCACTACTTTCCTTTAATACGTTTACCAGAAGAGCAATCCCTACCTACTTATGTCAAAGTTGTTTGAATTTTATTTTTTCCATATTTAGAAAAACTCATACAAATCAACGCTAAAAAATGAAAAAAATAATGTGGAAATAATTTAATCTAAATGTAAGGCAGTAGTATTAAAAATAACCATAGGAAAAACTAATTTGGATATTTTGGATTAAATATAATATCTTGGCTATGAATTACCATTACCAGACGTTGGAAAGAATTATTAACTTTTACTTAGATTAAATCCGTAATTCAATTTTGCCACTTACCAGTTTTTAATACCTCAACACGTGAATATTCCTACAGGGAATCCAATAACATAACAAAGTTTTTTTTATTTTTCATGAATTCTAACTGAATTCTAACTGAAATTATAAAAAAATAAGTTTTACTGTTGAGGCGAACCGTCAATAAAAATAATCATTATTTTAGTAACTGTTTGAGGTTGAATTTTACTACGAAAACCTTGAACTACTTTAATGCATTATCACCTTTAAAATAAGGAATCGTGTGCACCACGAGTAAATGTAAATCCGCTAGATTTTCCCCGTCAAGTTTGGTGCCCAATACAAGTTTGGCAGCTTTGAGGGTGACGGTTATCGCTGTAATCCCACTATAATGCGAGGCAACCCTCTCAAACTTGCCTGGGGATACGGCGCCTTACGCATGCATATGAGCCGTGTATACCTCGTGTTTGCAATTTTCAAATTGTTTCATAATATAAAATTGGAAACCATCTATGTGCGCACAAGTGTGTAACGGCCGAGTATATTCAGAATCATAAACATCTTTATTTTCATGAACAATTCACATAATCTTTATGAGTCATAAATTATATTTTAGTCACAAGTCACATTAACTTAATCTTAACACAATCCAATTTTTCCCGGCAATGATGTCAAATCCAGTGAAAGAAATCTGCTACAGTGCAGTCAGAATAGCCCGTCATGAAGTTTTCAGTTATTCCTAAAAAAATACATTATTGTTTCTGGTGGGCGAGTATTTCATATAAGTGCATGGTGATAGGCCTACTATGATAGGTAGGCCTATCATAGGTAGGCCTTGCTTTGCCCACCTGATATGTTTCCAAAGCGATGATTAGGCTTTCCTTCGTCAAAAACACAAACATAAACACAAAATCAGGGTTTCCTAACTGTACGAGGTGGCGTAAGGAAAACATATAAAAAACTTTACTTCCTCAAGATTCTCTTATTTTCCTTTTACAGAACTCCATATTTTTTTATTGGCCTTTACAGAAAAACTTATAAAGATTTGATGCTTTAATTTCGATTCATTATATGTTATTTAGAAGAAATACCTTTTCAGAAGTTTTATAAAAGCTTATTAAGCCAGATTAACAGATACAGTTACTAAAACAACATATTTACACATTATTCAAATTTTCGTTGAAAACAATTCCCGGTATCGCCTCTAAGCGTGGATGTCAACCCTAGTTATTTATTGCCATTCAGGACAGGCTCTGACTAAATTATATCCCGTGAAAATAAATTGCTGTAAACATAAGCTAAAACTTACGATTTTTATGTTTGTAGGCTTAACATTTTCTGTAAAATGTTGCATTTTTGTTCGTGTTACAAAGCTCATTGCATATTAAATGCATTATAGACAATGACAAACTTATACGTTGAGTAAAGATACAAAGACTTCTTTTAAAATTCAAATTTATATACCATTCCATTCAGTTGGGACTAATTGGGCCGGTCACCTTTCATACAATACGTCATGATCTAATGAGCTTTTAAGAACCTATAACTAATTTGTGTAAAATACCGTGCCATGGACCATATCTAAATACTGTAGAGCAAGCTATTATTATAAGAAATAATATTAAAGGTCACTTTCATCAAATGCAAGTAACATGAAACAGGCTCTAGTTCTCAAAACCCTTCCATTTACTGTAATGCTTTGTAGTCAGCGAGTATTTTAGGGGACAACAGAAAAATAACGGATTTTATATACAGATATTTTCTTATGTTGTCCGCAGGTTTTCGAGATTTAATTTTTTTTAACCTCTAATTAGTTATAAAAGATAACTACTTAGTTAACTGATTAGTTTACTGCTTATTTTATTTTTGCTTAGTTCTTTTCATTCGTTACATAATGTATACCGATAATAATGTAACTAGGCCTACATATGACATTAGAAATGATAATAATTGAATATTTTTATATTCTTACTGAAACGTAAAAAATGTTCCTAAGCAGCATTAGGGCTTATGTCGTATCACAATACACAACATTAGGCACTCCACCAAGCAATGTTCTTAGCAGTTCTCAATCGCTTAAGTGTTGTTTAGCTTTTGGACGTTATCTTGGAGGGATCACGAGGCCTACTATCAAAAGTGTTTGTGACTCTTCTAACAAAATACTTTTTACACTTACACAAAAAATATTAAACTTTTTGCTGTAGTTATAAATTTTGCTAAATAGTTCCAAATTAATTGAAAACTGTAATATCTTGTGATTATTTTACCACTTTATAAGTATATTTGGTTTTTCAAAACCTTAAAATATAAAATCGCCAGGTGTAAAATACAACACGGCGTTAAACTTGTAAGTTGAAAAAACTACCCACTATGGATAGCCACTATTAAACACACAACAGGCCTGGCAATGGCCGCAGTTAGGGCTGAATCGCAGGATCATATAACTACCAGAGCCGACTGGCGATATTCAACCTCCACATCAATCAGCAGGTTAATGGCCCCACCATGGTCTGTACCTGAATTGACGACCTGACGTCATTGCCAGGCTGCGGCAGTGGGGGCTGACGGATCGGCCGCCATGGACCATGTGAGGGCCAGGATGGGGTACATTTCCAACTATATTAAGACATCAATTTTCATTACAAATTACATAATGTTGACATTATATACTAGGTAAATTAGTTGAATAAAATTTAACGCCAATCATTTCTCTCACATAAAGTAAATTAATTCACAATATTATTATAATTTTTATTTATTTTTACTTAATTGGTTATCATTGTGTATTTAAATATTACATGGCAATTATGTTTTGGTGAAAACATGAACACTATCCAACATTATGTAAATTCTTAAAAACAACTTCAATCTAAAATATATATATGTTTTGTTTTTACATAATAAAATAAAAATGTTTTTATCAGGGTAAGAAATTTTAATACAGTGTACTTATTAGTAATTAATTAAATAACTAAGAAACATTAGGTAAAAAAAAAAGGTTCATGTATTATTTTTTGCAACAAAAGTGTAAAAATAAACAGGAAATTTATGTTACTGTTAAGCCATCGAAAATTAGTTTCTAAACGGTGAATTTAGGAACCACGTTTATTTTGTTCAAAATAAAAAGGCGCACATTCTAAGCCTAAACTGACCCAAGACAGAGAGGGGTATTTGCCTGCGGTTTATTTCTGATGCAGTCGAATCTGAATGTCAGTGATCGTTAGCCACGGTTTCTGGTATCCCTTGATTTATCAAAGCCACACATAAAATATATATTCACTGACAATTTATAAAATGTTAATATTTATTTCATTTTTTACATAGAACCATTGTTTTAAATAATTTATAATTCAAGGAAATAGTATAAATGATAATGGTCTTAACCGTTAATATTTAATATCAACATTTTTTGTATTGAACTCTTTGGAGCATGAAAGTTGTAACAATAATAGCTATCTCGAATAAAAAATTTTATAAATTAGATTTACTGTATTTTATCAAATTGATTTATTCTGTTACTATAAGGTAATACAGAAGGTAATACAGGGTGATTTAAAATTATATACACAATATATTGGATAAATGAGGTTTTAAGAGACAAAATAAAGAGCTCCATTTCGAAAAAGAAGTTGTTGAAGCTGTTTTCGTGAATTTTAAATGCTCTTCAAAGCTCTTCTTGTGTTTCGACGTAACTCCTAATGTACATAAAGTTTTGACCAAGTTCGATTTCTTCCGGTTTTGTTATGTTGAAAAATAAGTTTTAATTCTCACATTACCATTTACCCTCTTCGAATCAAAGCAGAAGCATAAGAATAATACAAGAGACATTTTGTAAATATTTTTAGACACGCTTTAGCTTCGTTATAAAACTTGATATCTGCCGTTTGACCAGTGGGGCAAATACAGACATTTGTTGAAAAATTCCTTTTAAATATCCTCTATTGAATGACAGCTTTTATTTTTATCTCTTGATAAAACAAATGTTTTAATATTAATTATAAAGTTTATACTTATTTTTCAACTATCCAGTATTATCTAAGTTACTAGTGATAGTTTTATAACATGTAATTAGCATGTTTTGAATTATATATAATATTTTTAAATAAACTTAAGTTATAGATAGAAATTCAATGCACCATAACAACCAATCGGAAATATGAATAATGGATATCACCATGGCAAATAGTGACTTATCAAGTCTCAGGATTATTGGATTCTGAATGATATGCTTGACAGGGAGAAAGGAACAACTGGAATAGAAAATTTCGCTCTCTTTTCAAAGGCTGTTTACATTACATGCTACCTCTCCTGCAGTTTTATTATTATTTAAAATTGCCTTTAAACTACTTTTTCACAAAAGATGTGTATTTAACGTTAATATTTAATGAACCATAATAAGTTAGGTTATTTAAAATAAGTTAAAAATAAGTTATTTAAAACTGGGAAAAGATTACAGTATAAGTTTTTTAAGACAAAGATATGTTGTTTTAGTTGCAAACAAATAAAAACAGCTACTTCGTATTGCGTACTCAAATTATTTTTTATATAATAATAGTGATATAAAATATCATCGCTGGCCTATAATAACAGTAGTGGGGTTTGGTTACTTTCAAAACGGAAGTCGTGCCAATTGCCAGCCGCTGCCGGCCAGCTGCCATCGGCCAGCTGCCAAATCAGTCGCTGCCGCCATATGCCATGCCATATAGCTTCCGGTGGGGGAGGAGATGTTATTTGAAATTTGAAATTCAACTTGACAATTGGGTTATGGAAAGTATGTCAAGGTCATCCAGAGTAAGTTTTAAAAAACCCTATCCCGCTACCACCGGAGTAATAGTTCGGAGAGTGGAACTAACTCCGGCGATAGCGGGATAGGTATAGAATTAGGTTTGTGAATTTTATTTGTGAAAAACATACAATCAATGTGTGACAGCAGTGTTTAAACAAGTTGAAGTTTTGTTATGAACTACAGAGTTGTAAACACAAACACCGACGACGATGAGAAGGTAAACGCAGAGTCCCCAGATGATGTATTTAAAAAGTTTGAACAAACGTAACATCTCGAGTTGGTTTTCCCGTTCCATTTCCAATCGTTTGATTTCCAATTTCAATTTATCCTCTTCCATCCTTGTTACAAATGGAACTTCATCCATCATATCCATCATGTTTGTGTTTTTTTTGAAATTTTGAAAGAAGCGATGTTGATAGTTGAAGAGGCGAGGATGGAATGAGAGTTAAAAGAGGGAAATGTCGGTTAAATAAAGAAGTGGTGGGGGGAAAGAGCGTTGTTACATAGAAGCGGTGGGGGAAAGATTCTGCTCATCATTTGCCTCAGAAGTTGTGTCCGACTGTAGAGGGGTAAGAGGAGTAGTATTTAGTAAACTGTCTTCATCAGAACTTTCAACCTTATTACAAATAGGACAAGCGTAGGTTATTTCCAAATTCATTGTAATAGCGTTAAATTTATCTATAATTTCATTTAAAGCATTAAATATTTCTTGTAAATCATCTTTTGAGTTTATTTCAAAACTAGCATTCATTCGTGCCAATGGAGAAGTGTTCATCGTTAGAGAGTTGGCAATCGAATGAGGATTAGCGCCTAGGGAAGGGGGCTTATATAATGGCGACCTTGAGCAGGTGTTTAGGGAGGGGGGCTTTCTAGGGAGGGGGCTTCTATATAGGGGACCTTGAGCTTATGATTGAATAAAACGTTTAGTTCTTCTTCTTCTTCGTCTTTTAATTCAATTATTTGAACCGAAGTAGTTGTTTCATCCTCTTCACTCGATGAAGAAAACAATTCACCAGGATTTAAATATTGAACTACAATTCTGAACCATCTTATAGGATATTCGTCAATGACAGAAAGTAAGTTTTGAAACAATTCTTCCATCTCCTCCCTGTCAGTTATTATATGTTCAAACTTGATAAATTTTCCTTCCATGTTGTTAGTTAGAGTGTTGGAAGTGGAATGATTTAATATTATATAAAAATTAGAACTAATGGTGGGGGAAATCTCAAGGTCATCCAATTGAAGTTTTAAAAAAGAGTGTAAAACTGAAATTATACATTTGATGGTTCTACAGGATCGGAATACCAATCTGATCTGTATTTACATCTTTTTATCATATGTGTACAAAAATCATCTTGATGAGACTTGGTGCGTTGACAATGAGCAAGATCTAGAGGGTGAAATTTGAAACATCTTTGAGGACAACATGTATGAAAATATCTTGATTTGTAAAATTTGAAAGTTCGCAATTCCGGTGGCGGTAGTTGTTTTGTTTTACATTTGCAATAACAAGATCCGAAGAATTCACATTTAGTACAAGCTAACCCATCCACCATCATTGGTCCTAAATCTGTACACTGTTGTTCACAACAGTAACGAGGTTTGTACTTGTATTTTTGCTCTTCCATGTTGACGCTGCGGAGTCTAGTGAAAGAATAAGATTGTATAGTGATGAATAGCGAGTTTTATGTACTATGAAAAGTGGTAGGGGTAATTTCAAGGTCATTCAAATGGAGTTTTAAAAAATTATACCTTACAAGTGTAAGGATTATTGAAATTTAGGAAGTTTGTTTCTGTTTGTTTTCTTCAGACTTTTTTTCTCTCTCCGCCTTAGCCATAGCAATAAGTTCTTCTGTTGATAGTGGATGTACTTCAGGAAATTTTAAAATTAATTTAGCTTGATATCCTTCTTTAGTTAATACATCTAAATCTTGAGTCATTTGTTCAACAGTGTTATAATCCTTTCCATAGATTTTCCCATCAAGTTCAATCATCATTCTGTATAACATTTTGTAGAATAGATCTTGTTGTGGCGAGAGCTGAGAAGCGAATGATTATTTATCAAACTGTTACATCCTTTTTATGAACTTGATATTGATCACGTGATTCCTTAGTTGTAATTTTATTTATTAAAAGTTATTCAACATTGGTAATACTTCTGGAACTTGACGTTATGTTGACCAGCTGGCGATGAAGAAGTTGTAGGTTGTGTAGAAAAAAATATTTCATCATCGCAATATTTTGTTTTAGTGAACATCCTTGTATTAGTAGCACTAACATCAACAGTTAAGTGATAACCACCGTTAAGTAAAACTCGCATTTCGTTAGTTAAATCTTCAAGTTGTTCAAAAGTAGTTATGGTGTTGGTATCATAAGATGCACACTTAACCTTTAGGGACATGTTGAAGTTTTGTATTTAGTGATAGAAAGTGAGATGTGTACGGTACGAAAGGTAGTCGTAGACTGATGAATTTAACAAGTTGATTTTCACTTTTATTATCACACAAAATTGGGTCAAGGTCATCCCATGGAATTTTTAAAAAAAGGAACATATTGTAATGTACAAACACAATATGTTGCTTTTTTTATTTTTTTTTATTTTTTTTTAGGTTTATATCATATTTATTGAGAAACAAATACAAAGAAATATTTACAATCTTATGTACAAACTAATCAGTAGTAGGTGTTACATGAATTGTAAGTTCAGTAGAGTTGTTTCCACTTGGTCCATGTGATACCAAATAGAGTGCGCCGGGTTGAATTATACGAAGATCTTCATTTTGTAGTAGTTGTACGAAGCGCTTTGGTAGGAAGATTTGAAATTTTGCTTCATCACCAATTGTATAAGGTGCCTCGCTTAATGTGCAATTTATAGCATCACCTACTGAAGTTTCCATCTTCTTTATTGTATGAATGATGTAGTGTTTTTCTTCTTTCAGCTCGGAACATTTCTTTGTAGGTAGGATTGTTGATTTTGAATGAGCGTTGAATTGTTCAACTAAATTTTGAAGTAAGTTGTTTGATGCCATCTTAATGTTATTGCTGATGCTAATCTTCTTGTTAATAAGAATATCCGTTGGAGATGTTGTCTCTTCGGAGGTTCGAGTAATACTCATGCTGTGTCATGGTAGCGCTCTCACTTTTATTATCGAGACTACCCCCACCACTGACACTACCCCCACCACTGATGCTACCCCCACCACTTTGTTGAAGGAAATTATTCAAGCGGTAGGCATTCTTCAAAGCACACTGTGACCTTCGATGTTTAAAACTTTTTGATGAAATACAAAGTTCATTAAAGTAGCATTGGAAATCTCTATCTATTATTGCATTTATCACTTCATTGCTTGTAAATGATTGTATCCAATTTGCTTTTTCCAATCCTCTTGTGTAGATAGTTTTAAACTCTTTACAATAATGATTCATAATATGCGGCATCATGTTATAATGAATAAAACCTTCATCCCATTTTAAGTTATGAAAATGTTTGTTTAACCATTTGTTTGTAACTTTCGCTTTAGTTGTTAGTTTATTGAATGGAAATGGAGGTTTGAACAAGTAATGATAAATTACAGATGTGTTCATATCCAAAATTACTAATTCTTTAATAATGAAATTTCCATCATTCCCTCGAAAAGCTTGAAATTCAATTATACCTCTTTTAACTTCCATTAACTGTGATGCAGTAGAAAACGAAACCCGTTTGTTCATGATGAAGTCTAATCCACAACTGACTGTTATTACAAACACGATTGTTCTTCTTTTATTTCTTGCGCTTCTTCGTTTATATTAAAATTGGTGTGATAGTTGTTTAATTGTCTCCACATATCCACTTCTTGAGGTATTCGATTAAAAATTGAAGTATCCACAGGACCATATAAAATTGGAATGAATGGTTGTCTGTCCAATGTATCGATTAGATAATCTTTAATTATTGTACTTGAAAATACTAGTTGTTTTAAGTATCTAGTGACAGGACCGGTAGTACAACTTAAAGTGTAAAATTCTTCTTTAGTGAAATGTAATTTTACATCATGTCTAGTTAAATCTTTGAAGCGAACAACTTGTCCCCCACGATGTTTGATTATATCAACTTCAATATTTGATTCTAATAAACTTAATCTTGTTCTTTTTCCAAATGTGTTGTTAGTTAAATAACATTCCAAAAGATGTAAATGTTTCATTAGAGAATCCCAAGAAGTTTCAGTAAAGATAACCATTTTACTTCCTTGATTTAACATAACAATTGGTGAATAATCCAATGATTTTACAATTCCAACAGATATACTTTTTGTCATGCATGAAGAAATAGGGTAGAAAATTCGAAGTAATACTTCTGTTAAAATATTTGTTGTAATGTTAACTTCAACCTTTTTTCTTTTTACTTCTTTTTCATCTTCTCCTTCTTCTTCTTTCTTCTTATGTTTGTTAAACTTGAGGAATTCATCCATTTCTTGTTCAACTTGCTTTTCTATATCAGAACTATTTTCATCCATTAGAGGTGTATTTTCTTCTCCGTTAGTAGAATTCATCTTGCGAACGATGTTTCCCATACGACGGTTGAAGATAGAATGAAGTTTCTACTAGTTAAATTCCTGCTTTTATATTTTTTGTAAAATTCTTGAAATTTATACAATTACATAATTGTTTATTTTCAACTTGTGTTTTATAAACAAAATTCTAACCTTAAAAATTGAGGAAGATAATTCTAACCTCAATATTTTGCAGTAGTTGTACTAATATTTTAAAGTACATTTTTCACTATTCCGGTCAGTGGTGTGTAAGTAACTATTTTATCATGTAGAATTAGACAGTATGCCGAAGTTCCATCCGCTACTGGTTCTTCAAATTCCATTTCAATTTTTATATCCACACTTGATGATTTTACTGATTCATTTTGTTTTGAACAATCGATTACAATTATTGGAGCTTTGGAATAATACTGATCAGGTGATAATAGTGGTGTATTAGTCTTTCCATAATATGATGATTGAAATCTTGCATACATATCATATAAAATGGAAAAACGTTTTTTGCTAAACATGACATTTAAATTGTCATATGGAAAGAATTGAGAGTTTAAGAAAACTTTACAATTCTTTATTTTACAGTGATCAAATTGACCAGCATTTGCAGTAATAACATCTTTTCGCTTAGTTTGAAAACCGAGTATTATGTACCTTGCACGTTCCAAGTAAGTTGATGTTTTGACGGTCCATGTTTGTCGTTCTGTTTGAGGTAATGTAGGGTATTCATGAAATTCCCAACTTCGGAATGGCATTACAATGTCACGGTCAGATTTTAACTTTCTTAACAATACGATTCTATGTTCATCAGCCAATCTTACATGAGGTACTCTCCAAACAACTTTATCCAATTGTAGTTGCCATTCCAGTTTATCTTCCGTAGTTGCAGGGTCTGCAAGTATTAAGTCCTTATTAGTTGAAGATCTGAGTAATACTAATTCTTGTTTAACATTTATTATAACCCTTTTGTAATCTTCAGCAAATCCTAAAAGCAATCGTAAAGGTACATGAAAATCAAAATGACCGTTGGAAGCAGGTGTTATAGTGTCTTTATCGGGAGCAACCCATCCGGCGGTGACTATTGAATTCTTCTCATGTGGTGTTAATGATGTTAATCCTTTTAATGTAGTTGTTATACCAACCTTTTTTGTTGAATCAACTGTCACCCCTGATATCTCATATCTTATTTCATCAAAAAGATATGCCATTGGGTTATTTATAAAAGGAACTGTTGAAGCAGTTTTTCCATCCAATTTTAATACCCTTCCTTCGATGTACAAATAACTTTCACATGGTAATGTGTAAATATCTTGTTGTTGAATGGGAATTCTTATTTCATCATTATTGTTTAATTTTGATGAAGTGTAAGGGTTGTGTGTGTGATATTCCTTCTCCCATAGTGTTTCGTCGAATGTCGGTCCTTGAGATATATCCAGGATATCCATCGTTGTTAAGTTTCAATCCAATCTTTTGTAGAAAACGAATGTTGTCTGATGTTAACTCTTCCAATGTCGAGGAGCTACTGAGCTCCCGACTCTTCCGTTGTGGTTTAAATGATAATCCCATGTTGATTTTTATGTCGCCGCTCTGATGTGTATTCGTATAGTAATTGTTTCTCCTCTAAAGTCAACACTATGACCGTCTTGATCCAATATGTTCAGTACGATGTCTGAAATGAAACTGGTGTTTAACGGTAGGTATATCAAGTTTTGTGGCTTCTCAACAATTTTAAAACCTGGAGCAACTGTTGGATAAAATGTATGTAAGATATGCTGATTTACTCCTTCTCTATATGATCCATGTATAATATTACATGTTACATCAATACTATTTACTTTTAATATTGTAACAGTTGAATTACCTGAATGAGTAGTTCCAGGAGTTAAGATTTTCTTTTTTGTATCTGTAAATCCAAGTAAACTGCCAATAGAGTTTTTCATTCCGACATCTATATAATATTTTGAAGTTATTTCTGCTTTTAAAGTATTATTATTTCCTTTGATTGTGATATTATCTTCTCCGAGTTTTTTCTGCAATAATTGGTTTATATCATCAATTTCATAAGCTCCAGTAGGAAATGTAATTATTTTCAATTCTGAGTATTTTCCTGCAGCATCCTTAGTTTCATAATAATGTAGTAAATTGTTTTTTCCTTCTGTAACATTAGGAATTGAATTGTAGGTAGTCAAATCAAGTAATGCCGCTTCCCATAATCTTTCCTTGGATAAACGCAATGCTGGGAATAGAGTACTTTTTAATGTGGATGAATTTCCACTCAGTGACACTGTATACGATGACATCTTAAAGGTGACTGACACTTTTCGCTAGAAACTCCAAACATAAATGTCCACATATTTCAGTATTGTTAGGTTGTTCTCTTTTGTAATTGTAAAAAATGTTTTTGGAGTTTTGAAAATAATGTTGAAGTTCTTTAGGCGGTGGTAGATTGCCAAAACTGTCAAAGTAGTAAACGGTTTTTCCGAGCTTTTTATAGCATACCCAATGAGTGCCTGGACCATAGGTGGAATCCAAATTTACTATTCCAGTTTCATTTTTCCATATTTTAGTTGGTAATGCATCTTTCATAAAAACTCCTCGAAAGAATGGTATTTTCAAACATTTTACATAATCATTTAACTGATGATTAGTTAAGGCTTTATTTGGAATTATCAATTGATTTTTTTTATTTAGTACACACGGTACGGTCTTAGGTATAAACCTGCTCCGTTTTTTACCATTGACCAAACAGAAGCCTTTTTTACTTTTGCTTTACGAGTTCTACGACGTCTCTTTCTAATATTTCCACCTTTTTTGGGAGCTCTTCTTTTTGCAGGTCTTCCTCTGCGACGTCGTCTTCCACCACCAAACTTAGCTTTTGTCTTCATGGCTGTTGTTACTGCCCAAGCCGCTGCTTTTTCTGCAATACTTGCGTCACTTGATTTTACTCTTTGCCAAGCTTTTTCTGCTAGAATTTTATCTGCTATTGATCTATTTGTTGAATCTTTAAACTTTGAATATGCTATATCGTGTTGTTTGCAAGCTTGATCTAATTTATTAATTCCAGGATCTCCTCTTGCTAAACGTTTTGCCAACTTAGTTCCAGGTCCACAATATTGATAACCTCCAGGAATATGTAATTCGTATGGTAAAGCGTCTATTGCTCGATTTACAACAGCACCAATAGGTATCCGTCTAAGCAGGGATAACGCAGTTGAAGTTATACCACGTCCTCTCTTGTTGCTGTCTTGATGATGACTGAGTGATACGGCCTTCATTATGTAGTCTTATATAAACTGGTGTGTTTACTCCACAAGATACATTACATAAATGAATAAGTTATGTATAATTTTTTATATTTAAACACTTAGTTATTCAAATTAATTATATATTGATTTATAATTCTATTTTTAATCCAAGCTTCCCGTTCATCGGGTTGAATTATCACATGACTCGTTGTACTAGCTATATGATTATGGGTATCAATAAGTAAATTGCCCACTATTCTTATTAAACAATCTAAATTTACAGCATCTTTTGGATGTTGAGGATCATGTAATTGCATAATACGTTTATCATTACATGTGTAAGCTGTTGAATCACTTTTTGATGTTTTTATGACTTGTCCAATAGTAGCAGCATCATTTGAATCTTCACCTGGTAAAATATTAATTATTTTCTTCATCTTTGCATCATATTGGGTCCCAAAGTGTTTATCCCAAGTTATTGTTTGTTTCATTGTAACACAATCATTTTCTTCATAACCAGGATAAATATCTTTTATTCTTCTATTACGACCATTGTATGTACCTAATGTACCACCACTCGCAATTAATGTTTGCACCATTAGAGGTACATCTGTATCTTTTATACCAAATCTTCCATTTGTTATTGTTTTATGTCCTGCATCCCATTCATCATTATTTCCTTGCATTAAATTAAACTTTTCATTTCCATGTATAAATTTATCTCCCCGCTTTAACACGGCATCTTCATGTTTTACAAAATTGGATGTTTCCTTTTTTAATTCTTTAGATAATTGTTCCATAGTAACAGCATCTTTTGGTTGAGAACCAAACTTTACATTTGTCAATGTTTTACCATGACAATCGATTCCATTAACATCTTGTAAAATACAGTTGTCCTTGATGTATTTTAGGTTTACAGCATCACCGTCTTCCTTTGGGTATCCAATGTCATTTATAATAAATTTATAAAAAGAAAATCCATGTTCAGTTTTTTCCGGTATTATAGAATGTAAATATTCTTTATTAACTGAATCCTTATTATTTTTGGGATTTCCCACATTGGTTATTCTATAATTTCCAGCATCATATGTTTGTCCATCTTTTAAGTTGTTACCCCATTGCAATTTTAAAGTATTTGAAAGTTCAGATAATAAGTATTCTTTAGTAATTGCATCAGAATCTTCAGTTGGTTTACCAACATTAATTAATCTATGTGATTTAACATCGTAAGTATTCTTATGTAATTTCAATGATGTTGAAGTAGCTTCTTTTACTGTCTTTAAATTTGCTCCATCGGTATCTTCTTCTGGATCTTTAACTAATTTTAGTCGTTTATTATTTATGTTATAGTCACCTCCAGGTGTTTGCGGTAATCCGCTTCTTTTTCTATTTTCTCCAACTTGCACTCCTAATGCGGAGTAGCGTCCGAACTTGTCGACGCTCATGTTAGAACTGATAAATCTTACACTTGCAACTTCTTTATATTCGCGGACAATTATACAACTATGCCGCGATTTTTAAGTTCATCAACTAGAGCCACCCATTCATTATTTAAACCAGTATGACCGGCTTCCATAGCTTCGTGCAATAGTCTCATTCTGTCAACTAATTTATTGATGTCGTTGTAGTAGATAACATTTGTATTGTATAGATTTTTCATTAATCCTTTACCAGATGTTGAAGTATCTCCTTTACTCTTTTTACCATGTTGTTCAAGAAGTGATAAATCCATAAGTGATAAAGATTTTCTTTTTAATGGTTGTCTCACAGCCGGTGTGGTACGTAATGTTGGTAATTTTCGTGGGGGAAACAATTTTTTTATAACAATATTATATTTTGTTGCACGTGAACGATTAATCATTGCATCCTTTGAGTAGTTTCTTTTATGAGCGTTAGTATTTTGTAAAATTTCTTTAAAAGTATTTAAATCTTTTGCCGAATATTTTATTGGTATATTTTTAAAAATTAATTCATATAATCCTTTTGTTCCTTTATATCTATGATCACCAATAATGATATAATCGTCTTGAGTTACTTCAAGCTTAGAGTTACCAATTTTCAATTCATTTCCATCGATTCTTGCTCCATATACATGTGATTTACTTAAATTTGGATTTGATTTCATGTCATGTAGCATTTTCATTATATATTTTCGTCCAAGAGGTCCATGTTGTAATATATCACTACTCAATTGAGTTAAATTTGGAATAGATTGTTCTGCTTCAGGTATTGGCTGTTCTTCCTTTTCAACAATTGATTCTTCTTCTTTTGTTTCTTCTTGCTCACTAGCACTTGTATATGAATCATCATCATCTTCTTTTTTTAATGCTTGTACTTCTTGTTTAGAAACCGGTAGTAAAACATCTCCTTCATAACGAGGTTTACCAATAGTTTCTGATATTTGTTTTAAAGGTTCCGTGATAGGTTTAAATGTATTCTCTAAAAATTCTTCTCTTTCACTTAAACCCATCCTTAATGCACGATTCTTTATCCTAATAGAATCACTGAGTGATTTTATTTCTTTTAATAGTTTTTCTTGATTCACCATGTTTACACTGTGAAGTTCAACGTGTAACTAGATGTAGCATCGGTAGTTCAACGCATAAATACAAATTTATCCAACCCTATACGATATCTACCATTTTTAATATCTTCTTCTTTCATAATAACAAGAAATCCATATTTTTCATTCCATGCTTTACCACACATTTCTTTAAATTTGTCAAATGGCATATCCGCATTAACATGATCATTATATATATGCTTTAAATTTGTCTCATCTTGCTTAAAGATGATCAACATATTTGCATTGTCTCTTATAAGCTGTTTTGGAATTTTACTGTATGTTTGACCAATATAAATGCTATCAATATTATGATGTCTTCCCATAGCAAAATAGTTTCTTATAGTATCGTGATTTTCACAAGAAACATCGTCAAATATAAAAATGGAAAATGGTTTTGCTTCATTTGGTTGCATGATTGTTTCACTAGCATTAAACTTGTAGAAATTCACTTCAGGTACATTTGCAAGTATTTTATCTAATAATTGATATTTTGGTTGTTGCAATGATTTTGAAAAAATATATATATTGTTGAAGCGTAAACCTTTAGGATTAGTTATAAGGTTAAAGACAACATTAGTTTTTCCACAATTTGAAGGACCAGTTATTAAACATCTTATCGTATTTGGTAATAATTCACCATGTTTACTATGATTTAACTTATTATTGTCAACCGTCAATTCATCAATATTATTAATATTAAATCGATCTTTTTGTTGTACAATCTCCATCTTGTTTAAAGGTTAAACACATAATGAGCTATTAAATAACTATACCAAGTCTTTTGAAGGAATCCAAGAGTCTTCACTTTTATCAAATCCTAACCACCTAACTTTAACCATATCCTTTTTCCTTTGTAAAATTTTTTCAACAAGATATACATCACCAACTGTTGATTTTAACAACTCATGTCCATAGAATCCACCTTGAAGTAATTCACCCTTATTATCCTTTAAAATGTAAGTTTCAGGTATAGTTGGTTGCACTTTATAAATTGTAAATACTTCATTAGTCCAATTTGGCAGATATCTTTTACTAAATACACCTTTGTATTTGCTTATACGAACTTTATCATTAACCTTAAACTTTTTTGGTTGTAACTTTTCTATTTTTGGTGTTGTATTATTTTTGATGCGTTGTAATACAATTTTAGCATTAGCACTGTTTACTTGGATAGGTTTCATTCCGATGGTACGATGATATTTGTTGTTATATTCTTTTATAAGTTGTGGTAATATGTCATACCACACATATGATCCTCGTTTTGAAAATTGTTTATACATTGCTCCTTTTAATGTTCTATTGAATCTTTCAATTATTGAAGCTTTAACTTCAGAATTTGTAGAATAATGATTTATTTTATATTTTTTCATCAAAGCTCCAAAATCTTTATTAAAATATTCTTTTCCATCATCCGTTTGTAAATGTTTAATTTTAAATTTATTTCTTTGTATTGTTGTTTCCATAGCTTTGGTAACACTTTTACCAGTCTTGTCCTTCAACGGTAAAGCATCAGCTATTTTAGTAAAACAGTCTATAATTGTTAAAATATATTTAAATCCTTTGTTTACTTTACTGTGTGGTATCATTTCAATGAGATCAGCTTGGTAAAGATCATTCATTCCTTTAATGATTGTACTTCTTCTTGGAAATCTTCTTCTTGCTGGTTTATGTAGTTCATTTACAATCTTATCCTTTACACTTTCCATCTTAAAGTGTTGCTTGTACACCGTTTGTAGAAATACTGATCCATACAATGGTTTATTCTCTTATATATAGTTGAAATATGGGTCAAGGTCATTTTATATTAGTGTAAAAAAGAGGGAACATGGCATTGGGCTTGCCATGTTCCCTCTTTTTTACGGAAAGGAAAAAGGAAGAAGGTAAAGGACGAAGAATAGGTTTACTGGTTGATAGGGTTTAAGGAATAGTGGCCAAATGGTAGAGTATTAATTTTATCTTCTAAAATATGTCGCTTGTCGTCTTTGTAGCTTAATGCCCACTTTGTTTGTTTGACACTAAAAAGTTGGTGGTTATAACTTCTAATAGTGTTAAATGTTGCAGTTGTTTCAACATTTTCAAACAAACATCTTTTATAATGTTGAAACTGTACGTTCTTCTTTAGGAAAGATGTCTTTATTCCTTTAGCTTTTTTTGTGACTTGATATTCGTTCCTTTCATTTATGTACAGTTGAAATGAATACAGTTTAGACATTAATGCTACAATTTCCATCATCGGCACACCATTTGTTTCATCTTTAAATTTTCCCAATACTTTTTTGTTTTTGTCATAGTCGTAATTTGGATGGTCCTTAGGATAATCTGAAAAATCAAAATCATCTTTATATACAATGGTCCGTAAATCCTCATACATGTCATTTGTTTTAATCCAGTAAATAAGTGCATCCGTATCCATATATGCAATACCAATGTTATCTCTTCCATAATAATTAACCATCTTCTTATAATGAAACTCGTACATGTGTGTTTTAGAAATATCCAATATTGACATTCCAAGATATAAAGGACGATCCAATAGAACTGATTTTTTGTTCATAGAAATGACGACAAGATTTTCATTTATAATTACGGATGAACCAAAGTTTGGTTGTTGCACTAGTTTCTGTAATTTTACTGGATCAGTTACTAATTTGATATTCTTATGTTTCCTTTTGTTTTCTAAAGTCTTGCCAAATATTGCATTGTTCATCAGTTTGAAGAAATCTTTTTGAAAACTTGATGTAGCAGCAGCTCTTCTTCTTGTGTTGTTGTCGATGTACGGTTTCAGCCAACAAGATTGAGAGAATTGTAGTATTCGATTAATTTTTGTAATTTTTAATCCCAAGTCTAAAGCCTGTTGTATCATCCAATAATGTCCAACATACCTAGACTTATTGTTTAAAGTCATTAATAATTTTGGCCATCTTCCAGTAGGGGAAATTTCAGTCTTTGGAAGAAGTGGTAAATCGTAATGATGATCATGAAGATGTTCAGGATATTCAAAATCGACGTCAAATATGTAACCAGTTTCACCATGCTTTGGTATATCCATTATGTTTCCAATTGATTCTGGATCTATCCATTTAAAATTATCATATGGAAGGGGATTTGACATTGCCCATCCGTATAAGTTATTTGCATCGAAATAACCTAGAAATGTTGTTGGTTTTGATGCATCATAATCGGGCAGATACTTATTATTAGCCTTAACATGTCTGGTTACACTTTGTGTCAATCCCCCTCGAACTCCTGATTCTAACATTAAAACCATATCTATATCAGTAAGAAGTTGTAATTTACAATTTGTTTCTTTCAACATGGCTTGCCATGCTAGTCCAGGTGAAGTGTATGAATGAAGAGGGTCCAATCCATATGCTGCAAAACATGTATTTCTAAATTCTTCCATTATATCACATAATAAAGTTACATCTAATTTAACATAAAAATCTGAATATTCTCCCAATGTTGTAAATCCTAATTCATTCCATACTTTACATGCATGATCATAATCCTCTTGAGATATGTCCATGTCATATAGTTTACTTTTAAATTCTTCTTTTGGCGGAAGTGATGTTTCATTAAACTTTTCTAAACTGTCTATATAATCATATGGGAAAACACCTTTCCGAAGTACGAGGTCCAGTTTGTCATTACTTACAATCTTCTTTGTTTCAATAAAATCTTGTTTCCTTAAATTTTCAGAAAGTTTAGACAAACTCGACGGCATAAATCGGTAGGAGTCTAAGAATCTTAATTTGACATTTCCAACTGTTTTAGAGAAACTTATAAATTTTTCTGAAGTTTCAGCCAATACATCTATTGAACCATCGTCTCTTCCTAATTCAGGTATTATAAAATGAGCATCATACCCACTGAGGTTATGCAGAACCACAGGAATAAATAGTGGTAAACGATAGCTCAAATTACATTTATTACAAGCAGCACCCCTGTAATAACCTGTAAGGTGGTCATGATCTTTAACTTTATAATTATCAATGGTAAATTCATTTTTACATAAGAAACAATGAGTTGCATTTTCATGTTGAATTTCCTCTTCTTCCTCCATCGGTTTCATTGGTATGATATTTGTATATAATCTTTGTACATTTTCAGCTATTAAATATAAATGGTCAAGAAATATTGTTTCCACATTTTCACCACGATATACTAGAGGTTCTGAAGTTAATCCATATTGGTTTAAATGTTCTTCTGATAATGTTGATTTAACCATTAAACAAAAACTATTTGGTTTATGCATTTGATATTTGACACTTTTTCTAGCTTCACAATTTTCATCTTCTATAGGAATTAGTGTTGATTCAAAATCCGCATATACAACTATAGGGATACGATATTGATGATGAACTTTTTGAAATGTAACAAATGCTCTGCTTTCTGAAGGTAAAATAATTTTTGCTTCATAATTATTGTTACATAATCTTTTGTGCTCTTGTAACCATTCCATTCCTTGTCTTCCTTCTCGTTGGAAATTAAAACATCTTTTGCAGATCAGCTTTTTGTTTCGATTTTTTGAAAGTCGTTTATTAACAAGAGAGTCAAATTTCTTTATATATACATAATGAGATACATCTCCTTGTGTTAGTAGTAGTAAATCTGTATGATCTGCTAGCTCTTCTTTAGCAATACGTAAAGGATAAACTTTATTTGAACTATCTAATCCAAAAACATTAATAGATGTGCCGGGATTTTTCTTCTCAAATTTTGATATATCTTTTAGTGATACAGGATAACTAATTCCTTGAAAGTTATATCTATATCTTTGATTTTCATAGTGCTGGTTTGGTTCATTACAATGATTTGGCACAAATTTACATGTCATCGCATATCTAAAACATTCGTTATCTTGATTTTTCACATTAACACATGATCTTGTATCCTCAATTATTTTTGGTAAACGAATATAACTAGATCCCATTAGTCCATATCCATGTTTATGAACTCTTATATTTAATCCTTCAATACTTATAAGACTCCACCCTGATCCTCGTCCTTCATGTTCCTGAATTTTAGTTAATATTTCTTCTATACATTTTTCAACTATTGAATCAATGTCTGAACTTCCTATGATAGTTTGATTTTTAGTTATAAATCCTCTTGGTGATAATTCTTCTTGTACATTTATAAACATAGCTTCTAGTAGTAATCCAAATTTGAGAAAATTCAATCTTTTTAATTCTTCTTTTAAAGTTCTACTGATGATTGGTTTTGCTTCTCTAATAAATTCTTCTAAGTTTAAATCTTCATTTTGAATCTTATGATGCATTACTACCTTTCCGGGTAAAGCTGATACTTGTAAATTTGGTAAAGTTGTTGTAGGTCTTGCTGTTATTTCATTTTCTTCTTCTTGTTCTTCTTGTTCTTCTATGTTGTTGTGAATTAGTTCTTTATGTATTTCTAACAGAATATCATCATTAAACGATTCCAAACATTTATCGCAATGATACATGTTTGGTGGTGTTCACTCTTCAAAATTTCGCCAAGAAATGAAATGAGCTCCCCCTTTCCTTCTTTTATAATAGTTCCCCCACTACTATTTCATCTTCTTCTTCACTTTCAGAAGAAAACAAACGTCTTGGACAAAATATTAATCTTCTACTAACAGATTCTTCATTAGTATTCTCTATATGAATTGGAGTTTCAATATGTATTTCTTCATATTCAAATGATGACGAAGACTCTGATATTACTACATCCATATCCAAATTTTCATTCTCCACATCATTGGCATTTTCTTCTTCTGATGTTGTTACATCCACATCCATATCATTTATAGTTTCTACTTCTGAAGTTTCGCTATTATTTTCATCTTCTTCCATATTTAAATCCTCTAATTGAATTTTATACAATATTTCAATCATAGATTTCCTTGGATAATCGGTGTTGTCCACAGGAGCCATTTCCAGTAAATGAGGAATAACTGTTTTTGATCCGGCTTATATGATATTTTGCTAAGTATGTCAAGGTCATTTTTGAGTAAGCGAGAACTGGGAATAGATCACTAAGCAGCATGATGATTCATTACTACAAAGTGATCTATTCCCCATTCTCTAAGAAGTGTCCAATCAATAACCAAAGTCCAAGTTCATTTTTTTTGTTTTGTTTAATTTAAGTCTTTTACATCTTCTTCTTTTATTACACAATTTATAGGTTCACTGTTCGATGTTTCAATATGTTGTTTTATCTTGTGCTCCAGCTCTTCTATTCTTGCTTCCTTTATCATTAATTCCGATTGTAAGTAACTGATGTAATCAGCCGCCATGTCTACTGTTCTTGATCTTATTTCTCCTAACTTAACACCAGGAATCAATCTCTGTAGTTTGTAAAATCTCAACCTTATTCTTGACTCTCTTACTTTAGCCATTTCTCGAAATCTTTGTTTTCTATCTTCTTCTTTGCTTGTGGTCAAGTCCATACTTCTGACAAGTTTACTTTCAGAGTGATTCCTCTATAGTAGGCTTGTCCTTTATACACTTTCCCCCACCATTTTCAATTTCCCCCACCCTACTAATGTAGGTCAAGGTCATCTAATATAACGCGAGAACGAGGAATAGAGCACTAAGTGGCATGTTAGTCCATTACCACAAAGTGATCTATTCCTCGCTCTCTATTCTACATCTACTTTTTTTCATTTTACTATTTTATTATTTTTTTTTTGTTTTTCTTGGGGGGAATGAGTGTTTACTTTTTACAATGTTCATTCTTCTTCTCCAACTTTTCAATTCTTTCTAACAATTCCAACAAATATGCATTGGTTGCTTGCAAAGTTTGTATTCTAGTACATCCCACTTTAATAGAGGGAACTGTTAACTGTAATTTTGTAAATTCTATCCTTTCTTTCTTGCATCTTTCTCTCATGTATGTGTTTTTCCTGATTCTTCCTGATTGAGCTGATATTAACTTATTACAATCCGAATGGGGTTTTGATACTTTAAATACTGATGTACAAAAATTAGTTGATGTTGTTGGCTGTTGATTTTCATAGAAATTTTGTGTTGAAGTAGTAGTTTGCTGATTTCCATAACAATTTATACTTGAAGTGGCCGGTTGCTGATTTTCATACCAAATTGAACTTGAAGTACTAGGCAGCTGATTTTCATACCAATTTGAATTTGAAGTGCTAGGCTGATGATTTTCATAACAATTTGAACTTGAAGTATTTGGTTGATAATTTTCATGCCAATCTACAGATGCCAATACAGGTGTTGTGGAAGGATGCTCCATCGTTGTATAGAGTGAATTCTGTTCTACAATTTTGCTGGTTTTATCTCATTTCCCCCACCAATAACTTCTACATTTCCCCCACCACAATAATTTAAATTAGATACCAAACTTCTAGGGTCACATCCAAATCTTCTTCTTTTAAATATTTTATAAATGCAGAGCTTTGTGATGTTACATTAGGTGTGTTTAAATATGCCATGATTTTGTCATGACTTTCTTCATTGTGAATATAGCAATGTACATTTAGCAACTTTTGATTATCTTCTTTAGACTTGACAAATCCTGCAACAGAGCTCCAATCTTCATATTTAATTTTAAAATGGCAAACTTCGAACTGCATGTTGTTTCAACAAATGCTGCAACAATATTAAAAGTCTCTTCAAACAACCTGCATTTATACATGTTCCCCCACCACTTTATAATCTCCACTCCTTTCCCCCACCTTCTTCATATGTAGAAGGGGTATTATTATTTCAATGCACTATACTTAATAAATTCAAACAAATTTTGTGCACAAATGTTACATTTTTTCTTAACTGTTTCAAATTTCATCACTTGGCCTTTTACAAGGTGAACTAATTTACCTCCATCGTCTTCAAATTGTTCAAAGTCTAAAACAGATGCTTTTCCACAATCATGACACATTTTTGTTCCATCTTCAAAAATAAAAGCAAGATAAATACCAAATCCACTATTGTCCTTCTTAAATTTCATGAGCATTTCACGAATCGGTTGAGGTATTTTAGATTTATCTGATCTTGTTATATAATGGTAAAGAAACCCATTATTAATAATTTGTTGTAAACATAAAACTAACAAGCTGTCCATAGTGTTAGACTTGTACTGAAAGTTATATCCATAACTATCTCCTTATATGCTCTTACCCCCACTACTTTTATATAGGTCAAGGTCATCGCATATTAAGCGAGAACTGGGAATAGATCACTAAGCGGCATGTTATTACATTACCACAAAGTGATCTATTCCCTATTCTCTAAAGGGGTGTTGATAATTTAGATTCCTAAAATTTCTTTTCCTTCTTCTTCACCTTCTTGAACTGTTGTATTACCAGACATGTGTGATATTAATTTCTTCAATTCTTGATTTTCCATTTCTAATCTTTTCAATTTTAGATCTCTTGCTTCAACTTGTACTTTCAAAAATTTGATATAACTTCCAGCCCAGTGGATAGTTTTCAATCTTGGAGCTCCAAGTTCAATTCCAGGTATTTGAAATTGTAGTCGATTAAATTCCATCTTCATATCTTCTCGGTCTCGTTTGTCCTTTTCTTGTTTTTTCAATCTTTGTTTTTCCCTGTAGTAAGAAGTCGGAACACAAGGTACATGATGAAACATTTTGATCAACAATTTCTCAAAGAATGAACTTCTACACAGATAATCAACATATTTATCCACATTTCCCCACCAACTTTAAGCCAGTAGTGGGGAGACGGCAGTGGTAGGGAGAGTTATGTTAATGTAATGGTTACTTCTACCGTTACACTTGCTCCATTCTGAAAGAGATATTTATAATAGGGTTCGGGATACTGTTCTCTTTCAGATCCCGCATGTTCTTGAATAAAGTTGAAAGCCAATTTTTTTGAATAATCATTGTGAAATACTTCCCTCACACAAACAAGAATTTTTTCTTCCAAAAATTTGACTTGAACTAATGGTATTTTGCTTACATCGTCCTTGTCCATGATGGGTAGCTTGTAAGTAAAAGTATTAGGTGGTAGTTTTTGTGGTTTATCCAGTAGAGAACAAAATTTCTTGTACAATTTCTCCTCAATGTCTGGAAAACGATGTATATCAAACAGATTGTAGTATGAAGGATCAAAAGGTATTTTACGAAACATCTTCGGTCACTAGTCTCTTTAAGACTGATCTCCTGCACAAATATTTAACACATTTATAAACATTCCCCCACCAACTTTTAACTTGTGGTGGGGATATTATCCCCCCACTACTTCTTCAAAATAGTGGGGGTACCTTAGTCCAATTCAGATTCAGATTCAGAAGACAGTAAAGGTGATATGGGTGATTCCAATGATGAATCCAATATAAATATTTCAATAGCTTCCTTAATTATATCTTCATCACTATCATTTATCATTTCTTCAAATAGTTCTTGTTCAATCTGTACCATTTCTTCCTCTTCCATCATAGAATCATTATCAGTTTCGTCATAATTTTCCTCTATGTTTTCTTCCTGTATTTCATTTGTGCTTTCAAAAACATCTTTAACTTGAGAATAATTAATAAATGGAGTATCTCTAGACAACATGTTTCTTTACTACTTCTTTTACTTCAAATAACAAACTATGCATTGCTTACTTAGTCTTATATATACTCCTACCCCCACTATTTTTGCAAAACCAAGGAATAGGAGGGGGTTTATATCTATTCTTCTCTATCTAGGTTATATTTCATTGCTGTCACATCTACTATAATTTTCTGCTCTTCAACTTTATTGCGAATAAAAATTGTCCAAGGAAATAGTTCATTAATATTGTTAATTGTTACTTTTATACTATACAAAATTTCAAAATGTTCTACTAATGAAACAAAAACTATAACTCCTAGCTCATTGTTTGCCATAATTTTTTCTTCAATTTTCATCCGTAAGTTTGTTATCAAACTCCATATATTAATATCATTGGCTATAAAACCATCAATTCTGGTAAGCATCTTCATGCCGCAAGGTGTAGGTACAGACTAGAAACTTGGAGGTTCATAGCCCACCTTTTTATTAATTTTAAAAATGGGGAGGGGGAAGGAATAAGGATTGGGAAGGGATAGGGTGTAGGGTGGGGGAAAGGTAATTTTTGTTATTACACTACTTGTGCAAGAAAATAGCCACCAGTGTCCACACCTTGTTCATAGCACTCCATCATAGATTGTGCCCACTGCAACATGCGGTCTCTGTCATTTGGTGTGACAAGTAAAGAATGACTATCACCATACAATATAAAAGAGTCAATTCGTATATAACATCCTAAATTTAACCATTTATTAGCTTCAACCATAAACTTTTCTATTGTATCAAATGGAAATTGTGGATCAATTGCTATAACTTTACGTTCTTCACTAAGTTCAACACTATAATCATCATCGTCTTCACTCTCACTCTCACTACCATTATTTAAAATGTCTTCAGGTTGTACAAAAACATCGGAAATTTCGGAAGAATTAAAATGGTAATTCACATTAGGAGGCATTTTTTCAAACAAATAATATTTTAAAAGGTGGAGAAAAAAATACAAGAGATGTACTTCACGGCACAAAGTGCGAGTACAGACTAGAAACCTGAAGGTTCATAGCCCCACTTTTATAAATTTTAAATATGGGGAGGGGGAAGGAATAAGGATTGGGAAGGGATAGGGTGGAGGTGGGGGAAGGGTAATGTGGTTATTAAGCCACTCTTGCAACAAAGTACCCAACACCAATGTTCAGTTCGTATGATCTCATCACATCGTCCTGCCAAGTAAGAATTTGTTCTCGATCATTTGGAGTTAGAAGGAAGAAGTTACTGTTATTGTAGACAATAGGTGAACCAATTATAATGTTGAATCCTAAATTTAGCCATCTATGTGCTTCAAAAATAAATCTTTCAACTACATCAAAAGGAAATTGTGTTTCTATAAAATATACTTTGAATTGTTCATTAATTTCAATTTCATCTTCACTTTCATCTTCACTGCTATTATCCATGTCTTCTATCACATCTTCTTCATGTTCTTGGAAAGCATCTTCTTCATGATGTTGGAAACCATCTTCAGGTGGTTGAAAAACATCTGCATTTTCTGAAGGATTAAAATTTTCATTAAAGTAAGGAAGCATTTTAAAAATAAAGATATTAAGACTCTCAGAAACAAAGCAACAAGAGCGGCGAAGCAACAAGAGTGGTGGAAGAAACCAGAATGAAACACTAGCCATAGCCGGCGCGTCTTTTATAACGGTATGCAAATGAGAGGGGTTAGCAGCCGGCCATGACCGGTCATTGGCCCGGGAGGTGGGGGAAGGAGTGGGGGAAGGAGTAGGGGAAGGAGTGGGGGGGCTCCATTTTTTCGGGGGGGGGGCTCCATTTTTTCGGGGGGGGGGCTCCATTTTTTCGGGGGGGGGGCTCCATTTTTTCGGGGGGGGGCTCCATTTTTTCGGGGGGGGGGTCATTGACCTTTCAGGTCCGGTCATTGACCCTAAGGAGTGGGGATGGACACAGAACCCTCCTTTGCTTACTACTACACGGATCAAACTAGCCATGTACCAGAACTTATTTCTGCTAAGTCGCATGTAAGCTAAATAGCTTACATCCCTAAATTTAAGTCTTAGGTGGCCCTGAAAAGGGCCGTTTGGCTGGGTTTGGTGGACTGCTATGGAGCTTAAGGCATAAAAAAATAAGGGACTTCAATGTTATTTTCCAAATCGATTTCAGCAGGATCGGCTTGTATAAACTTGTACAAATTAATTGCACAAATATCGCATTTTTCTTCTTCTGGGATGATAAACTTGTATGACAAGTAACATTTGTATTCATAAATTCCACCATCTATTGTAAAATCCAATAATCCATTTCCTATTGCAGCCGAACCACATTCTGGACACATATTTGTTCCATCCATAAATTTATACTGAAGGTAATGAAAAACTCCAAAATTTTCCCTATAAAAAGAATACACTTCTTGACATAGTGTTAGTGGAAGGTTTCCATCTTCAAATGCAAGTTCCGCCAACACTATATTTGAAACTATCTGTCGCAAACATAATTCTAATAGAGTAGGCATGTTGCGGCAGTGGCCTCACGGATTGGAATGAAGACTCTGGAGTAGCTAGTATAACGGTTAAATGAAAGTAGACAACCAGTCATGACCGGCCATTCACCCAGAGGAGTGGTAGGGGAAGGACTGGTGGGGGAAGGAGTAGTGGGGGAAGGGGGGGGCTCCATTTTTTCGGGGGGGGGGAGTAATTGACCTTTCAGGTCCGGTCATTGACCCGAAGGAATGCAGACAGACACAGAACCATCCTTTACTCACTACTCACATGAAAGTAGGTCACGAGACTTAGAGTGTTAAAAAATAATGGGGGAGAAACACAACGCTATAACGCGTTGTGTTTCTCCCCCAGTATTTTTTTAAGCAATAATTTGGAAAAAGCTATGTGAATTTACTTGCTACGCCCCCACCTTGTAATACCATCCAGTTTGTGTCTGAGGAGATAGTCTTTAGAGTCTAACTCATAAACTGATTTCTCTTTGCGCAAGGATTCAATCACTTTAATATTATATCTTAAGCCGTTACAAGTTGCCAAAATGTGTTCGTTGTCAATAACACTTTCAAAAAAATAGACACAACCTCTCTTAAGCCTATTTCCTTTCACACCAATAATTTTGGATTGGTATTCAACAGTGGGGGTTTCTGTCACTTGTGGTTCAGAAATGTGTTTTACGACATGTACACGGCAAAAACTTTCGTTTTTTACACATTTCCTCCCACAAGGTGATCCTTTCTTAATTCCCCTAGTAAGCATTTCAGGGCAAGTAGTGGGACGGCTAAATGCCCTACGACGCTCTTCTTGTAATAATTGAAATTGCTCTGAAGGAGCGGGTTTAGGAGTAGGTTTAGGAGTAGGTTTAGGAGCTGGTTTAGGAGCTGGTTTAGGAGCTGATTTAGGAGATGATTTAGTAGCAGATTGAGAGGAATCAGTTTTGTGATAGGTATGATCTTTAGGTGTACTAAGTGGTGGGGTAGGAGGCAATGGTGATAGTGGGATAATGGGTGTGCTAAGACGATGAACAATGGTTTCAACGGAAGGGGTATTAGGATGGTGATGAACTGGCTTCTGCGGTGGCGGCATAGTAGTTGATGGTGGTGCGGAGTCCTTTGAAGGCGAAGGAGAAGGCGGTGAAAAAATACTACGAAGTCTAGAAGTGTTGGTTGGCGGAAGAATAGCTCTAGAAGTTGAAGGTTGAGATGCAAGTCGGTTCTTGTAGCAATCAGGAAGGTTTTTGAGGCGAAGAGTTTTCTTAGGTGCAGGAACAGCTGTAGTAGAAATAGAAGTCGAAGTAGAAGTAGTAGAAATAGTAGTCGGTAGAGAAGACATGGTTATAACTCTAAGTTCGCAGCGTAACGTCTGGAATCAGAATGAAACACTGGCCGCGGCTGGCTCGGCTTTTATAACGGTATGCAAATGAGAGGGGTTAGCAGCCGGTCATGACCGGTCATTGGCCCGGGAGGTGGGGGAAGGAGGTGGGGGAAGGAGTGGGGGAAGAGGAAGGGGGGGGCTCCATTTTTTCGGGGGGGGGGCTCCATTTTTTCGGGGGGGGGCTCCATTTTTTCGGGGGGGGGGGGTCATTGACCTTTCCGAAAGTGGGTCAAGGTCATTCAAGATTTATAATGATCCAAGGTGATGGGAACAGTAATACTGTTCCCACCACCCTGTTTGCCTAGCGGTTCCCACTCCCAACCCACTAGTTACGTTCTGCAAGGGAGGTCCCTGGGCCGTCCGCATCAAAGCGTAACTTCCCGTCCGCATCAAAGCGTAACCATTAATTTCAGGGAAACTGGAACAGTTAATGCAGAAACGCAACTCTAACCCCACCCAAACTAATCCCACCCATCATATTCCTAAACAAAATGCAAAAAAAGTCCGGCTTGCGGATGTCCCACCCATTTTAAATGAAGTTCAACTGAACTTCTGAATTTACAGTTAATCTACCCCCTAACATCTAGCTGTAAGGCAAAACAAATGCACAAAACAAACATAAATTATTAGTACCAACACATCATTATTAAAAACCAAATAATTCAACACAACCAAATACCATCATTATTCTTAAAATTAATACACCTTAATGCTAAACACCTCTTAAAATTAATACACCTTAATGCTAAACCCAACTTATAACTAACATCGCAATGCGCAAATTATTTCTTAAATTAAATACACCTTAAAACTAAACACACACACACACACACATACCACATTGCATTAAAAAACGCAACATAGTAAAAGAAGTTCAAATATATATAGGCCTACTATATATTTGAAACCTCTTGCTGAGTCGCCAACAACCTTTCGCTATGAAAGTTTGTTGGCAACTGAAGCAAAGATATAGCTCCTATCGCTCCTCGGGTTTTCAAGTAGTGGGGGGAAGTTGTTTCACTCCAGTACAGTGTTAAATCCAGTCCAGTTCACAGCAGTGTAAAAGGAAGGTAAAGAAGTGGGGAGCGGCGCATGCGCAACAACACAAAACCAAGGTTTGAGGTTAGAATTATCCATGTGCAGTAGCGCTAAAGTGAGTAATACAGGACTAGGCGCATGCGCATAGCATAGACTCATTCCCATCCAGACAACTCATTGCATGCGCAGCAGGTTTGAGGTTAGAATTATCCATGGCAGCTGCCATATTTAGTCTGGTTTCACCACATAAAGTCAACAACCGGTGGTGACCGGCCATTGACCTGGAAGAGTGGGGGAAGGAGTGGGGGAAGGAATAGGGGAAGGGGGGGGCTCCATTTTTTCGGGGGGGGTCCATTTTTTCGGGGGGGGGGGGGTCATTGACCTTTCCGATCGGTCATTGACCCGAAGGAGTAGGGATGGACACGGAACCTTACTTCTCTTACTACTCAGGTGAAAGTCGGTCAACCAGTCATTTGCTCACCATCTGCCGCCATCTGGCTGGAGTTATTGCCTCTATAAAAGTGGGTAGTTTATCGCGCCACAAACATTCATTGCCTTGCATCCGCTCAGTCATCATCTCTCATTAGTTTTATGTTATGACTACTTCGGTAACTAGGTTTGAGGTTAGAATTATCCATGGAATAAACTTCCTTACTTTTAGCATTCATATTGTAGGTTAATTCTAACCTACAAAATTACTACTCCGGCATTTTCTTTTACACTTCATTTTATATCTCAGTCTTCTTTTAACTTCTAAATGTAACACATCGGTTACAATGAATACACAATGTTTAAAATTAAAGCTTTTGCGAACACAACACATATTACGAACTACTTCTAAACCTTCAATTTCAAAGTGTAAAACTAATTTAAATAGAGTTAGAAAGAAGTACAGTTTTAACCCATTATACTGTTCAACAACTTCTCAGGTTAATGTTGATGATAGTGTTATTTACGACATTTTACGTTCTATGTTACACTTCAATAACTTTGAACTTATTACACCTATCGACTGTGTTCAACAAGTTTTTTTATTTTACCCCCACCATTCTCTATATAAGGGGCCCGACAATAATTCCTACTTCATTATCTTCTATGCTCTTCAGCTAACAACATCTCCACTCTAATTTATACTACAATAATAATGGAGACCAACCAAGAAAATGTTCAAGTTCATGAAATATCATCAACAACTCATCCAAGGGAAAATCCTTCTAGAAATTCAACTTCAACAACTCCTCAGAACCCTGTACAAGTTCCAGATATATCTTCTACAACAATAAATGATGTAGAAGCTATTCTTCAGTCCCTTGTCGGTTTCGACTGACCTGTATGACAATCACCAATAAACTGAACTCTTAGAGTTCAATCTTTTTTAAAACCCCCTCCATATGACCTTGAAGCAATTATCCCCTCTCCTTTATACACTAACTCCTACTTCAAAAATTAACACCATCTCCTCACCCCTTCTCCACCCCTTCATTTGATTTAGCCTCTCCCCACCTGAAGCTATATGGCATGGCATATGGCGGCAGCGACTGATTTGGCAGCTGGCCGATGGCAGCTGGCCGGCAGCGGCTGGCAATTGGCACGACTTCCGTTTTGAAAGTAACCAAACCCCACTACTAATAACCGTTGTACTCGGTCATTTAACCTGATTTTAGGAGTCGTTTGAAATAAAATATGCCTCATCATCGACATATTTTTATGGTTTCTAATGTAAATAGGGCCAACATTATCATCGTTGTATTTCTTAAATTCATTTAGGGGACCTGCCCCTTCCTCCCGATTTTCTAAGATTTCCACATCACAGAAAACCAAGTTTTAATCACAGGGCTAAGACCGTTTACGGTTAACAGCTAGTGGTGATTTTTCGTACTTTTTCACCGAACTAATGTAAGTTTTGCTATTTTTTAACGACTTAATCTGTCAAGGTTTATTGAGGATATTATCGTTAACTAAAGGTTGGTTATCTGGTTTCCATTAAAAATGTTTTAACCGTGTTTGTTTCAATATAATTACGTATCTTATAACCTTATTATTTTAAATTAAAATCTCTCGTTTTTTAGTTTTAATGTGTTTTAGTTTTATGTAGAAACTATTCAAAACTACCTTAATTGTGTTTTAGTTGCAATTAAAAGTTACTGAAAAATGCTGGTAGTCGTCGGAAAAAGTCCCAGAGTTGAAAACCCAGAATGGTGTCGGGATTGCGGGATTACAAAATCTCAGGATTAGAAATCAGCCATAGATATTGTATTTTCTATAAGTTTGATGTTTTTTTTTTAACTATGTGTAATTTTTTCAATTTTATTTTCTATAATCCACAACAGGTTAGGTTTTTTACACTAAATGAATTTTAATGTGTTAGGGGAGTGTGAAGCGTCACACCCGGGTTCGCTAGCTGTGAACTAACGCTTATACATATTGATTGAGTTGATATATATCGTACATGCCTATAAAATCACATCCAAACAAAATAGCTTACATCAATACTAAATTATTGATACTCAAAACTGAGTAACTTAGAAATAAAAGCAAAGCTTCAGGAAGTAGTGACAGAGTATGAAAGAATTGTCAAAGCCGAAGTAATTGCTCTTGAACTACTTTCAGCTGTTGCCCAAATGTTTTGCTCCACTAAACTCTCTTATCTAAATTTATTTGATTTTTTTATTTTTAAATTTTACTGATGATTACTTATTTTATTATATCAATTTTTTATATATTTTAATATATGATTGTCTTCATCAACTTAATCATAAAATTAAGAGTTATAACTGAAGATTGGCTGAAGCTTAATTGGAGGGTAAATATGTCATTAAGATGAACTATCAATCGCTTTCCACTGTAAGACATATTGAAAAGAGTTTAGGTATTTATGAGTTTTTTTTTTTTTTTTTTGTTAATTTATGTATTTTGAGTTATGGGTAAACCCCTAATATATATGTTTCACATGTTTTTGGAAATGAACAAAATCCTCTATCTTGCTATTTTATTGGCATAGCTTAATAAAATTTCCTATGTGGATTCACTTAAAAGGGTTTAACGTATGTTTGCTTACAGGACCTTTTTGGTGGCAAACCTACACATACTCATCACCCCATGGTGTTTATGGAGAGATTTAAATTCCCAAAATTCCATTGGATTTTCGCTGAGTACGCAGTTCTGCTGCAACGGTGGTTTTAAGACTTTAATCGTAATGTACCTACTGTTTACACTTTACATTTGTGTAATAATTTGTAAGCATAGATAAATAAGTTTTAAATATTTAAATATTTGGAAGAAAGAGTGTTATAATTCGGTGAAAGCTATCAATTTAATTTTTGTTATAGTACCTATTTAAGTTAACGTCTTTGAATAGGATAGGATTGTTAAGTCTGCAGTACTGGCCGCCTTGGAATTTTATTCCCATAAGACTAATGCTAAATTCAAACATCCGCTACACCTTCAATATTAATCGAAAAGATTCATCTTTATATCATTTTTAAGGAAATTGTATTATCTAGGACTCTGTGAAATACTCGTAAAATCACGATATAGATCGATTAATGATATTAAACTAATGAAAAACACGTCCTTTTTCGAACAAAAGTTTTGAGAATCCTTTGTTGTTTAATAATTAATGTTTATTACAATATTAAACTTTGGATTTAATAAGGCCGTATGTTTTAAAATTTTCTTTGAAATTAGATATTCTCGACCAATATTAAAGGTGTAGCGGATGTTTGAAATTTAACATTAGTCGGATTGAAATAACAATCCTAGGCGGCCGGTACTGTAAAATCTTACTTCTGCATGTAATTTTCATTTTTTTCTCTCTTGTTACTCAAGCATGAGGTTGATTATTAGACAACACACAATTAACACACAATTAAACACAATTATTATTTATTATTGATCACAAGATAAACTGAGAATCGTAAAATTAGTTGCATATTATAAACTTGCATTCCTGGTTTCGTTAACAGACAACTGTAATGTTATTTTCTATGTAAATTGAACCTGTCAAGAGTTTTTGTGGTTCATTTTCACCAATCAACGAGTGACAAATAATCAAATTTCAGTCAATGATCGCTGACATATCTACCATGAATGGATAATAATGTTATCTGCAACCAAATGATTTGTCAGTTATTACATCCACATTTAATTTATTTTTTTAGTCCATTTCAATCAGAATATTAACTGAGTTCTTTATTATTTTTGAGTTATCATGGCAAATAAAAAAAAATCACACACACACACACACACACACACACACACACACACACACACACACACACACACACACACACACACACATCACCAACCTTATAAAAGGTAATGGTTATGGTTATGGTAACCACCATATAATGGTTGGATCACTCTAATTGAGAATATATTTTTATTAGGATATTAATAGTCGCGATATTTTACCAAAATTAGTAAGATTTTTATTTTTGTTTCATTTTTTAAGTGTAGTAATTAAAACAAGTATATCGCATGATTTTCATGGGGTTAGAGTCATCGAAATTTTATGCAAAATATTATAGTGTTATAAAGGATTTCCACATGTAGTTCGTTCTTGAATGTTAAATTCAAAGTTAATGGAAACTATTAAAAGACACAAACAATTTAGCATTATACTTAATTGTTAGCTAATGGGGAATATGAACCGGTCGCTGAGATAATTAAAAACAAATGGCTCGCATGATTCTCGTGGAAATCGTCAAAAACGAATATCTTGTTATTTACTAAATTATATTCTCGTAATAACTCATTTGATAAATCTGGTAATTGTAAATAATCAACTTAATGTTTTATAACACACTAGGGGCTTGTTGGGGCAAAGGCCCCTAAAAATCCAAATGATGATGTTATCTCAAAAATTAATTTTCAATTCATCACATAGTTGCACAATTATTATATTTCTTCTCAAGCTGTACTGTGAATTTACATGGTTGGATTATCTTATAAATATTACTTAATCTTGACGAATATTTTTTGGTGGTAACAAATCAGTAATTCGCCAATATTCTCCCTTGCATTAAAACAATACAGTATTTTGTCTATTTTGTGGAAAAATATTTTTTGCACTATTAGACTGCCGGACGCAATAAAATTAGTTTTGACCTTAAACATGTACACATATAATGAGTTCGTAACTCAAGTGAATACAGTAGTTTAATACAACATGACAAAATGGTTATTACCCCATTAATACTGTGCACTACTGCATCTAGGACCCCTGTGCCTCCCACTCTCCCCACTCTTACCCTGTCCTTCGTCCCCTTTCGTGATCCGTGCTTCCTGTACCCCATATGCCCCCATGGCCCGAGTAACCCCATGCCCCCGAACCCATGTGCCCCCCATTTCAGTGTGACCCCCATTTTCTTGTGCCCGCATGCCCACCGTTCTTCCTTGAGGCCGTCTTGCCCTCTATGTCCCCCATTTCTCCTCTGTGTATCCCATGTCCAACTAACCAAAGTGCCTCCAACGTCTCTCGTGCCAACTGTGCCCATTGCCAATGCCGCCATGCCGACCATACTTACGTGCTAACATACCCACCGTTCCTCCCCGTGCTTCCTATGACCCCTAAAGCCTCCCCCGTTCCCCTCTCGTGACCCGTGCTCCCTATACCCCCTATGCCCCCTTTTTCCCGAGTACCCCCATGCCAAGTAGCCCCGTTCCTCTATTCTCCCATGCCCCCTTTCACCCAAACTAATATGCCCTCTGTGCTTCCTCGAGGCCCCGGTGCTCTCTATATCTCCCATTCCTCCTCCGTACCCACATACCCAGCTACCCCCAGTGCCACCGACGTCTCTAGTGCACCTCGTGCCGACATGCACAACCGTATCTCCCATATCCTTGGGTCTCCTTAACCGCCATTCCACCCTGTGCCTCCCATATCCCCGTTCCCCGATGCCTGCCGTACTTCCCCGTGCACCCGCTGTCCCGCCCAAGCCTCACATGTGTCCCCCCTCTCGTTAACCGTGCTTCCTGTACCCCCTATGCCTTGCGGCTCGAGTACCTCCCATGCCTCCATACCCCCTATGCCTCTGTGACCCCCATTCACCTGTGCTCACATATCCACCGTTCTACCTTGATGCCCCCGTGCTCTCTATGTCTCCCTTCCTCCCCGTGCCCACTATGTCCCCCCAAGTCTCTCCCATGCCCTCATATCATGACCCGTGCTTCCTGTACCTCTTATGATTCCCGCCAGTCATCCCCGTGCCTCCCATATCACCGTACCCGATTTCTTACGTTTCTCCCCGTGCCCCCTAAGTCCTCCCAAGCCTCCCCAGGCCCCCCTCTTGTGTCCCGTACTTCCTGTACCCCTATGCCTCGCTGCCTGAGTACCTCCCATGCCCCCGTACCCCCTATGCCTCAGTGCCCCCCATTCTTCTGTGCTCACATGTCCGCCGTTATTTCTCGATGCCCCCGTGCTCTCTATGTCCCCCTTCCTCCCCGTGCCCCCTATGTCCCCCCAAGTCTCCACCATGCCCCCCTCTCGTGACCCATGCTTCCTGTACCTCCTGTGATGCCTGCCATTCCTCCCCGTGTCCAGAATGTCCACCCATGCCTCCACCGAGGCCCCGATGCTCCTACTACCCCTGTGCCACTGACACCCCTCGTGCCCCCCAACCCCTACCACTCACTTGAGTATAACAACATTCCTTGTACTATGATTGTAGTCTATTTTGTATATTTGTTCAATGGAGTAGAAAATTCATTGACTTAGTGTTCGTTTTTGCACACTGCATACATGAAAAGCTCACCGTATTTATGTATTAATGGGTAATTATTGATTTCGTACGATATGTGTAAGGAAAAAAGGAGATAATGTATAAAACAAAATATTCCTCATACGGAGGTTATCCAATGTTACTAGTAATATGATTTAGTCCAAAATAAACAATTACTAAAAAAAAAAATAAAAAAAGATTCAACTCTAACCACTAAATAGCCAATATATAAAGCAGTAACGTAATATCTTAACGACATGCACTGAGTAAAGCCATTTTATTAACTATTTTATCAACCATTCCAAGAATAAGTCACTTTTTATAGCGGTATATTTAGCACACAAAATCATAATGATATAGATTTTGAAGAGAAAAATCTACCGTGGATCCATATTTTTTCCATCCCTATTGATGTTTTCCTTTTTTAGCGAATTTCCCTATAGGGAATACGCTATTACGGTAGTAGCCATGGTAAGACCTAAGCCCGGGACCATGTTACTTTTTCATTTTGAGGTCCCCAGAAGCCAAAAACACCATTCGTTCATTTTCATATATATGTATATATATATATATATATATATATATATATATATATATATTTATTTATTTATTTATTTATTTATATATATATGTGTGTGTGTGTGTGTGTGTGTGTGTCCGTGGTACCGATAACTTTTGAAGGGAAACTCTGATTTTGATAAAATTTGGTATGAAGGTGTAAGACCAGGTCTATTTTCATGAGTTCGCGAACCAGCATTGTCGGGTTATGGGAACGGGGTTTTATGGGGTTTCAAAGGGGTCAAAAATGAGTTTTTGGCATTTTTTGACCTTAATTTTCAAAATTCATCAATTTTAACTGAAACCATTTAAAAGAGCTTAAAAAACAAACAATTTGGTATTTTGAATTTTTATCTTAGCATAACTGGTTACGGGGAAAATCAAAAAATGTGTTTTCCATTTTATTCTTATGGGAAATCAAGAAAACCCTATATCTTGCTTATTTATTGACATAATCAAATTTGGTATGTACATTATCTAGATAGGGCTTAACTTATAATTGCTTACAAAACCTATATGGCGGCAAACCTACATACTCACCCCCATGGGGTTTATGGGGAAATTTAAAAAATTGCCAGAGCTTAATACAATTTTGTGTTTACATTCACCAATTATTGATTAACTTAGATTTTCTAACAACACCCCATGGCAGTAAACCTACATACTCGATCCTATTGTTTTTTTTTACGGGGAAAGTAAATAATCTGAAATTCCACTGGAAATTCGCTGAGTACGCAGGTCTGCTGCGACGGGGGTATTTTTTAGTGCATTGCAAGTTTTAAAAAGTTATAGTTAAATATGGTTATCTTAAATCAAAATATCTGTTTAATAACCAGCTGAGTTTGTGATAAAAATTATTCACTGTATCATCTGTTTAATCACACGTGTCGATCTAAAAACCTTCTTCCCATTAGATTAACATTAGAACTTCAAGGTCCAATGGGGCGAAGCCCAGGTAACTTTTGACGATTCTGGTATTTTTTCCTTGCGTCCTTGGCCCTCAAGCTTTAAAACGAGCCATCATACATTACTCTATCTTTCTTCTAACTCGAGATATTTCGTGGGGACCGATTCGCTTACGGAATTATATAGATAGAAGATAGATAATAGACCTACTCATTTTAAAGTTGCCTGTCTGATACTGTTGGCATTTTCACATGTTATTTAAGTCTTAAATTTCTTACAGTTGTGATTTAAAATGTAGCTTAGTTAACTTAGATGGTTCTTAATTCATTTGAGAATTTGTTTCGTTTCCCGACGAGGTTCAAGAGTGGTGCGCAATTACCTGAATTACAATCTTCTTCGTTATTGACCTATCATTGGGTAGGCATAGACTGCTTCATTAGATTAAAAACATACTTTTCACACTGTACTCAAGAACAAAAATTTCAAACTACATTGGGGCACGCTACTTTTACGTTAACCTGGATCTAATAAATTTAGGTAGTCTTACAAAACTTCTTCACTCGATTAGAATGGTTTCTTATCTTGTAGAACGTCCATACTACGACTTGAAATTACTGTTTTCGGAAGATGGCAGTCGGTTAAAGAACCTAATGGCTGCCAAAGGGTATGAGTCTCTATTCTGATCAGTCTCTTGCGATTTAAAAAAAAGTTACAAACTAGATAACTTTCTCGTTAACATTGCTTGCATCACTAAAAATAAAGTCTAATAAAGATTAAAATTTCTTGACTGATTTAAAATATCAGTTTTAAAACAAACAACTACCAATTTTACCGTCTTAGAACAATTGTGAGCTAAATTACACCTAAAAATTACGGGAGTCACCACCCGTATCACAAACTCTATAGTAACTAGACACTTGAGTCTACTCCTATTTCCATTCAATACTAGGCCAATCCATGAATTCATCTTTAGTGCTGTGTTTCCTAGTATTTTCCAATTCTACTTTCAAATATTTGTCAGTAAACGCCATTAAGACAATTTTCTAAATGTTTGTTAAAGTCTTAAAACGCCTCTTTTGACACATCTTCTGACTTTGTTTTGTGTATGTGTCTCACAACGTTTTAGTTCAACAGTCCCTATTCATCCTATACGATATGCCCTCTAGTAAATTTTTTAGCCCTAATAGGCCTATTATAATCAAATAATATTAAATCTAGATTTAGTCATGTATATGGTAATGAGGGCAGTTGTAAGACTTTGGGCTGCAATGAAGGCAATAAGATGATTATTTCAAATGTGTTTAATTCAGGCTGACAATAATTCGTTGATTTACGAGTATATTTGATGTTCCCTATGACTAAAATGTTTAAAGTACTTGTTGTATCAACAAATAATTTGTTCTTTCATCATACCATAGGAGCCACTTGTGGTGAGAGGTGCCTTACCCCATCTAAACCCTCAGCGTCTTAGATTCTTGATTTGACACTTTAATTATCACCTCAACCACTGTGTTATGTTGCAGTTTTTTTATGATTGTCTTAGTTTATCGCCTGCATTAGAATGTTGGCTTTTGCTTCTGATTCCTCATTCTTTTAGATTTCCTTCTCCAAACGCGTAGTGTACGTAAGGAAGGGAAAATCACTTCTTTTCAGTACTTGGCATAATTGCGTTTATAATAAAATTAACAGAATGCAGTAAAAGAACCAATATAGTTAAATAGTAAAAACTTTGGTGAAATAAAATGTGAAAGAATAATAATTTAACCCTAATGTAACATATAAAACACAAAAATGCACAGGGAGAATCAACGCGTATTAGCCTACATTGTTTTTCTTTATTTTCAGTTAGCTGTGTCTTTCTCTACATTGAATTAGACTAGCTGGTTTGTCAACAATAATTTTTTTTCTTTTTTAACAAAATGTTTTATGAAGAATAGTAGTACCATAGATTAAACATACGAGTAAATGGTAGTATACAATCTAAGATTTATATTCCTTAAACCAATAGACCCGTAGGTTTCGTATGTAAATTTCCCCTCGCCCCCAATCCCCTCATGGCCCAACACAGCTCCCGACAATATTAAAGGGGATTGATAAGTGTGTCATCTGTTTTTCTTACAAACCGCAAGTGGTATTGAAACAAAGGTAAATGCTACTCAAGTGTACTTTTGGTTTTACATTTTATGGCGATCTCGTTTTCTTTTCTCAAAAAGTCCGCCATTTTTGCAATATTTTGGCCAACATATTTTAAATACCCTTACTGTATGTTTTAAACCGAACTCGTTTTCTGTAAAAGCACATTGACACGGTACAAACTTAAATCACCAATTCATAATGTTTCATCAAAACATAAAAAAAAATTAAATTTAAATTCACCTTCCTTAACAGTGTTTTATGCTAAATATTCAATTTTGCGGTTGTCACAGAATGTGTCCGGAGGTATAAATCAGAGCGGCAGATTGCCAATACGGCGCGGCGCCGGCGGCGGCCGGGAGGCGATATTTTACATAAAACCTGCCCCTGTCCGGCGGATATATTGGAGTGCGAGCCCGGGATGCTAGGGGGAGGTATCGAAGGAGGCATTGAACTGAAAGAGTGGTCTATAGATTTAGAAGAATTTATAAAAATATATATTTCCCGGTTAAGAAATATTACTAACAAACCACATTTTGGAACAAACCAATATTTTTATTTAAAGTAAGTTACATTTAAATCCGATGTAGTGACGTATTTTTTATGTCAACTATTTTGTTTAAATTATGCCTTTTGAATGATTTTCAATTTCATATACCGAGTGTCCCAGACTACCCGTACACCCCTTTACAAAATTTACGTAATAATTTTTAACAAAACCAATTGTGTCATTAAATGTAAACAAACCGATTACGGTCTATCGATTGACAGCATTTTCAATATACAAGGTGTACCAGAAATCACCTTTCCAGACCGGAGATCACTAATTTTAAATACAAAACCCCCAAACCTTTTATATGACATTTTTTTACTCTACGTAATTTTAAAACTACTTTACATTTTAATTTGTATCCATAATCCCAATGGTTTAGGAGATAATGGCGGTTGAATTTAGATTTTCCCATAAGAATAACATGAATTTTAAAATCCATTATCTCTGAACATTTAGGGAATACGGTTAGACGATTTGTTCCAGCACAAAATTAACTTGGACTCTACTTTTGAACATTGTTTCATCGTAAATAGTCAGTTTTTTTTATAAATTATTATACTTTTCCACCAAATTTCCGATATGGAAAATATTATCGAACATGTATGGAAAAGTAATACTTATCAGTGATGATCGATATTTTGTGGTGGAATTTTGGAATATCATTCAAAATGAGGTTCTAAGACATTTTTATGCTTGGACAGTTCAGTTGAACGTTAAATGTTCAGATATAATGGATGTGAAATTTTTCCTATGCTATTTTTATGGGGAAAAACTATTTTCAACCGCCATTATCTCCTAAAACGTTAAAATTAGATGTACAAGTTAAATTGTAAAGTTGTCTTAAAATGACGTGTAGAATCCAAAAATGTCATAAAAAGTGAGGGTTTGTCTTTAAAATTAACAACCTCCAGTCTGGATGGATAACTTTTCTTGCACACCCTGTAACTTTAATTAGTGTTAATCGATAGAGCTTAACTGGTTTTCCTACCAAGGCACCATTTTTTTTTTTTTTTTTTTTTTTTTTTTTAATAGTTCTGTAAATTTTTTAAGGGGTGTACGGTTCTCTGGGACACCCGGTGTGCTATAATAGGACTATAACAAATTTACTCTTTCTTTCAACAAAACATAATTTGCAAATGGTCTTTTTCATTGGAATTCCATGGAATAAATTATATTTTTTTATTGAAAATTACATATTAACATACACACCTGTATTCTACCTTACAAGTATGTTTAACTCAATTGATTTGCAAGTAACTGATTTACAAATATTCCTACTGTAGTTTAATTAAATAGTTGAATATTCTACTTATAAAATTAAACTAAATGAATATGCTACTCATTTAATATTCGAATTTATTTATCTGGTTGCCCCCCTGTTTTACTTGCAATTTAATTAGGCCTATTCAGAAATGTTTAGATTATTTGTATTGTTGTAGTTTGGTGTTAGTGTTTATTCCATTACGACTGTAGGCCTACTCTGTGCATTAATACATCTTGGACCTTTTTAATGCATCTAAAATAATATCTTTGCCTTCAGTAGAGCCCGAAAGAGGAAAAAAGAGTTTAAGTCTGTGTCCAAACTGATGCAATGTACGGAAGGAGATAAGGGAGCGACGATAAGAATTAAATATCAAATTTACATAGGCTACTGTACAAAAGTATGATCATCTCTTTCAACCCACCCTCTCTTTGACCGACCCCAAGAAGCGAATCTTATTCTCACCTCCTGACTGAGTAACTAAGTTGATCTACAGAGTTTCCCCACTTGCGACAGACAGTTGGCAATTGCAATGAGGAGGTTTAACTCTAATGAAAGCCCAAGTTGCTCCCCTGGTCTGTAATCGTTAAGCTCGTCTGCGAAGTCAGTTACTTCTGATCGCACCTATGACACTGAGCAAGTTATTTAAATAAGTGACACAAAAATGAGCGCATTTTACCAGTAGCACATATTTGAAAATTCTCTAATTTTTTACTTAAGCCTAGGATAAAATTTTTGTTGGATTATTTCTTTAAAATCATGGAAAAATATTTTGGGATAATCAATTATTGTGTATCTTAATACAAGTAGGCCTAAGTTAGTATGTTAACTATGTAAAATAGATTTCTTTTTTTGCCATCAAAAACTAATAAGAATACTTTTGAATTAACAGTACAAACAATGTGACATTTTAGTTCTAGTACGGTAGGTCTTCCTACGTATGTTGTTCAGATTCACTACCCTTAGAAATAGGCTTATTTTGTAAATAAATATAGTAATTTCATTTAAATACAATAATTAAGGAATTTATACTTATAAAAATTTTTATTTGGGTAATAGAGGACTACAAATATAAATTTACATTAATATTTTAAAACAAGAAATAAAAATAAACTATATGCTTTTTTAAAAGGATTTAAGAGTTTCCAGAGATAGTAGCGTTTTGGGATCCATTTATAAATCGTTACAATAAACTCATACCACATATCCTCTTCACATGCAGGTCCTAAGCTAGATCAGTCCTTCCTTGCCTGGGCTGTAATGGGTTGTGGGCAGGGGTCGTTTATAGCCTACTCCTATTATATAATGTGAGATAACAGGATAAACACTTTGAATGCAGTTTAATTAAATGCAAGTTGAATTAAGTTTTTTTTCATAATAAAACAAACCTGAATCACATTAATGATTTGTTAATATTATAAGCTGAATTTGAATTTAATCATTAAGGTAACTAAAAGCCTTACCTCAAGGTGTTTAGATTTAAATCAATAGTTACCACTAGAAAAGAATGATTCGACAATTTCCACATCAAACAAATCAGTTACCAACTAAGCAAAAATCGTATTGACTAGACTATTATTTATTACATGATAGTGGGAAAATAAAGAGTGTGCATACAAATGCTTCCAGTATCCCTGTCTGGATGGTGGATTCGGTATGTTCTTATGCACCTTGTATAGGCCAGTACGCAAATTGAGCTTTTTCTAAAGTATTCCTTAGCATTTATGAGAAACTCACCTACAGTACCTACAAAGGAATTGTGACTTTCCAAACAATATTTATGTTGATTTTGCAGTAACCAGGCCTGGTGACAAGATTCTCGGGCTCCTGCGGTGCCTGGGTCCCCACATCACCCCTCCCCGCAAATCCTTGCCAGCATAACCACCTAGTGGCCGGCGGGAACGATAACTTAGCTTAGCAGTAACATCGCCATAGCACAAACAAAAACTAATGCTTGGGAAAACTAGGTCGCGCGATGGTGAGTAAATTTTGCTCCAAGGGGGAAGACGTTTCGCAGAGAGCCGTGGGCCCGAAAACAAGTTATGTAGCTAGCACGCCATGCCAATTGACAACCGTCGATGTCTACAATAATCCGAATAAAAATTTACTGTATAATCAATTGCCGTACTTATTTATTTTTCACCTTGTTCATACTTTTATTAATTTAATGATCTCACTCGATTTTATTATTTACAACCCTGTGAGTATTGGGTTTCATTTTTAGAAAAATTTACTTTTCTTACACTCTATGCGGGGTATTGTACTATCTTAAATTTCAGCTAGTATATATGTTAGTAGTCGTGCATGTATTCAAGCACTAAAAAATGAAAAATGACTATTGTGAAAATTAAGAAAGAGACGGCAAGGAATCGTGACTTCGCTCAACGAAGACATCTTAATTTTCCGCTTGCTTGCTCCACTCCCTTTTATTTAACAATTGAAAGGTAAATCAAATGTCTGACAATGTAATTTGCTTCTTATAAATGTGGGGTCAGGTAAAATCTCCTTAATAAGATCCAGTTATTGTGCAAATAAAAAAACTTTTATCATGGTCTTCAAACTTTACTTTAAGATTATATTTTGGTGAAAAAAGCTTTATCAAAGTTATAGCACACAATTTAATAAACAGTAAGGACTCTTAACATAATTCATCAGTGTAAACTTGTACAACTTGTTTTTAGTGACCTGAGAAGCCTTCATTAGAGTCTATTATCTACTTGTTTAAAGTACCTACTGTAGAAAGTCATGAAAGCCTAAATATTATGAGCTAACTGCAGAGTATTATTTTTTTTATCCACAAAATTAGCCTCACTATATTTTAGTTGTACTGGTCACTTTTGCTGAACAGCCATAGCTGGCCTCAATTAATCATACAACTATACGTTTACTCATAGTTCCTTCACTACATCTTTAATGTACATTTTAATGACAACGGCCGTAGCTCAGAGGTAGAGCTCTGGGTTATGACTCAGTGGGTTCGTGTTCAACTCCGCCTTGGGGACAAAAAAGATCGTTCGGCCGCTCCCGTGGTTTAGAAGTCACGTTAAGCCATTGGTCCACCTCCATAGAAACATAATTGTGCAGGAATCTCAGGTGAGGAGAATTGTCAGTTAATTGCTTATTTCCCCCCACTTAAATCCACAAAATAAATTATATTATTATCTTGAATGTGCTGTAGGATAACGTACCTGAACAGTGGGATAGGGTTGAAAACACAAACAGATCTTGAGGAAACCCATTCAAGTCTCCAATATGACGCCATGGCAACTCACTAAATGCAAAACACTGTGGACAGTCCTTCCTTGGGCCAAGGTAATATAAAACCGATATAAACACGGTAGTTGAACAAAAGATTGATTGTTTTTAGACAAACTTTAAAACGTTTAGTAATTAAAAATTTTTTGTTGTTTTTGGTAAAATTTTAAAATGACTGTCATGTTTTTAAAGTTAAATGAATTTTTTAAAGTGGTATTTATTTACTATACCTAATTTCTGAAGGCATTTAAAAGATTTCAATGCAATTTAACACATTTATAGTACAAGTCTCGTGAATTTTTTTGCTATGAATTAAATTAAACATGAGATCGCCGCCTGATCGAAATTTGCCCAAAACTTCAGCAGTTGATCTGAATTAGTGTAAAAATATTTTTTCATCATACCATTGCGATAAACGTTGTTTTCGGAATGGTCAGCCGGGATCGAAACTAGTTGATTCCCGGTGGGTTGGATACACGTGTTGGTAAACAAAGTTTTTGGGACTAGACCGCGAAACAGTGGTTTTCGGGACACTAAACAAGTTCATTTATTTTTATTTTTAATAACAACTGTAAATAGTTCAAATACAAGATAAACAAATAACAACGTAAGAGGGGGTATATAGGTTAAAATTTATTAAGTTTTATCCAAACTGTAAATTTATTAAAGGTGGTATGATGAAAAGTAGGCCTACTGTTCGTAACTCGTCCGAAAGTGGTATATCGGTGCTCGATCGAATTCAAGTACTCGGCTTCGCCTCGTACTTGAAACTCAATCTTGCACCGACCTGTGAACTGAAAAACCTGTTCTTTCTGTTTTGCTATCATTTGTTATTACAACAGCTGTCTAATGATTCAATCAATTACCCTTCCTCCATAAGATTAACATTTAAACTTTAAAAGCCTTTGAGCGGAGCCCTGGGGGTCGATCTGAAATGTCTTCAAGAGCATACCTTTCTAATGTGCAGATTTCTCCTTCGATTCACACAAGCTAGAAAAAAGGACGAAAAGAAAAATGTTTGCCTATTAAAAATTAAACTATCGCAGTTATTTCACTGTTAATTTTTCGCTATTGTAACATATGTAAAGTATCACTATAGTAGGATTCACGAAAATATTCCGATGAGAGTCGATACATTGTTGCCAAATTTATTATGAAACATATTTTATTACTGTATAACACATTGTAAAGATAACCACGATTGCAAAATTTAATTGCAGTTATTTTTATGCTAAGGAAAAATAGAAAATCAAATCTCTTCTTGCTGAAATGAATGGAATTAATTTATGCATGATAAAAGTTGACTTAAAACCCAGAAAATAAACTTGGGTTTAATAAAGTTGTTTCATTTCTGATTTGTTAAGCAAAGAAAGAAATTCAAAATTGAAACAATCTTCAGCTTTTCTTTCTAATTACATCATTAGATAACAGGAACGACAATCCCTAATTTACATTTTAAGTGGTAAGTTTATCTTCCTTGTTTGATTCCCATTATTATTTAACAACAAAGCCCTCCTAAAGAATTATTTTTGAGAGGTCTAAATATTATTCATGTCAGAATATACTTATATTTTTTATCTATGTTACTGTATTTCTTGGTTTAGTACAAAAGTACAGTAGGTACCTAGGCGGTACTTTTGCCATAATAATTCATTCTCAGATTTACATAAGGTTATTCTAAAGGCTAAAAAGGTTATTCTAAAGGTTATTCTAAGGTTATTCATATGTTTTAATATACGCCTACAAGTGCTCCACTCTAGTATTAAGTTGCTGAATAACATGTTAAAACCATTGACTATGTACACTAACGTGAATAGACTTCTCATCCAAGGTTTTTTGTTTGATACCAAAACTTGGAAAGTTTGTGTACGCAGCCCCAGATTCGCTGCAATCGATGTTGTTATTACTCAGCCGGATTGACAGTGTTGCAAAAACACTTTACAAAAACATAAACATAACTCTCAGTCATTAGTAGTTTTCATCACTAGGAGCAAAAGTGAGTCTTTTTGGTGCACAATCGTGTTTTAAAAACGAGGCGCAGCCGAGCTTTTAAAAACGATTAAGCATCAAAAAGACACTTTTGCTCCGAGTGATGAACAACGTTTTTTATCATAATGCAAAATTAGACTTTTGATCGTTAAAAATATTAACTATTAAGTTGTATTTTCGAGGTTATATTTACAAAGTAAGTAATATGCAGTGTTTACATTTCTGTTATTTACAAACAATGCTCTTTATAACGTTTGAATTTCAAAATTCTGCTCCTCAACATTAATAACCAATAAAAATATACTTAGCAAACAGCTGACTTTTCAGTACTAGGACCTAAAAAATTCTCCAGATGATTTTTCAGTCCTAGGACGATAAAGAATCGGTTTTGGTACTATTGAGAGAACAAAAAACAGGCTGATTTCGTGCAGAATGATAAAAAAAATATTTCATCCTTGGTTGAGAAATACTGATTTCACTGAAAGAATGGTAATACTGATTAATCTATCATACTAGTGAACTTGTTGCTCGAAATCGAGCAGTTTAGATTGAATACTTTTTACAGGTGAGGCTTGTTTAATGCAGTTAGTCAGTGTATCCTCATGGGTTAACATAACTTCTTTATTGGTATGAATAGATAGATGTTCTTGCTAGTGTGCTGTGTTTAATTGTTACAGTTAGTTGTTAAACTCGTAAATGTTTTAATTTTCTTATCAATGCTATTCTACTGGGGAAATACAGAACTTTAAGAGCACACAGGGCCCTTCCATTTGGATAGATATTTACCAGTTTACTTTAGAAACAACTTCAAGCCGAGCTCTATCCAATGACACCAAAATAATTAAAACCATTTGAAAACTGTAGGAGGAGTTCCTTGTACAAAAATACATGTCGCCTATTAAATATGTATAGATGTCCCTTGAACTTCATGTATGCTGCAGAAGATCGGACCACTGTCAATAGGTTTCAAACACGCCTATGCTATGAGAAGTCTATTCAAGTTAGTGTATATAGTCAAAGTTAAAACTGTTCACTTCTTCAGTTATTATCTGATTTTACTAACATTAATTTGTTTACTAGGGGGCCCGTGCAGCGCAATGCACTGCATTTATCAAGGGTACCTGGCGATAAAACCTTGCTCCATAGTAATTTACCGAGTTACTGTGAATGAAAATTAAATTTTAGTGAAAAATCAGATTACACTATATTGGTATTTAATCAATTGATCTTCATCAATAATTCTCCAACTTCCCAATGTGATGATGTTGAGATTTGGTGGTTGTTCTTTTATAGGTCCAAATTAGTTAGGATTATGTGATGGTTCTTATGCTGATTTGTCTCAGAACCTCTGCCTAAAAACTCCTATAAAATTTAGAATAAAGTCACAGATATTAAATGATCTAGATAGTTCATCACATAAAAAACGTAAATGACAACAGAAGAAAAATCAATATTTATGTCAACTCTCCAGTCCTGTATGAACTATGCAGCACTCACTGCGGCTGTTTTTCTAATAGTATGAGTTAGTAGTCGACATAGTGAATAAGCCAACACAATTACTATTTATAACGGACTAAATCCTCTCTAACTTAACTTCCCATGGCATTACAGAATTTAAACAAAGAGGTCACAACAATTAAGAAAATCTAGATCTTATCATAATCATGAGAGTTGTTTGCAAGATCCATTTGCATACCACAAATATATCTTAGCCTACTCGTATTATAGGATAGAGGGTTTTTGGCTACCTCCAAATTTATTTAAAACATTGAATAATTTATGTTTTTTAAATAAATGAAATTTATATTATTACCCAAGAGCCAAGAGTTTGCACACATTAAGAATAAACAAAATTTGTACACATTTGTTATGTATTTGAATAAAATGAATATAAAATTGTTTTTAATAAATGTCTTCGATAGCTGATAATAAATAGATACTTGATTTAAGATAAAAGTAGTGAATGAGAAAATATGTCACACACCTTGAAATTGTCTGTAGTCCTCGTGGTATAGGTCTGCCTTGCAATGAATTATTAATATTTTTCTATTCTGCTCTGGAGAGGGGCGCCCCTGTTAATTGTGTAAATAATTGTCGTCTCCGTTGGGTGATATAAAATGAATGATCTTGATGTTCACTACTTTAAACACTGTAATACACTTGCACACTGACTTTAATAATTGTCCAGAAATACAAATTAAAATGTTACTACTGCTTGCAAACAAACGAAAATTACACCTTTCAGTTTTATAATATTTACAAAATGCATAAATGCAAAAGTGGTTTTAAAAGAAAATTGTTAATAGGGCTTAATAAAGGATATGGCAACTGATGGCCTGAAAAATTATAGAAGTCACTGAGGGACTCTACATGTTCAGTGGACTGTATGAGAATGACCGGTGGAGATAAGCTAGAAGACTGCCAGCTTGGACTTTGACCGGTCAGTCCAAGGAATGAATTGGAACATTGTATGCACACTGTGCAGATAGGATATGCTACAATTAGGTACCAGTTAAAACTTTAGATTAATGAAATGAAATAAATGTTTCTAATTAATAAATCCTTGACATATTCCCCCCCTTGAACCGACTTGGTTCAACAAAATGTCACTGAAAGGAACTCCTTAGAAAAATAAAGAAGTAAGGGGGTAGTAGCCAGTTAAGGAAGGATTAGTGTATGGGTGGGCGGGATACCTTAATGGCAGGGCGTTTTAAGAGTCTGCCAGAAGTCTTGATCTTGACGACTCTCACATTGCCATCTGAACCAGGTGAGACTTCGATGATTCTTCCCATCTTCCATGACAGCGGGGGTGAGTTGTCCTCGTGAATTACCACCATATCGCCAATCTTGAGACTCTCTTGAGGTTTCGTCCATTTGGAACGCTCTTGAAGTGTTTGTAGGTATTCTCTATTCCACCTATGCCATAAGTGTTGTGAGAAGGCTTGCACCAATCTCCAACGCTGTACAGGAGTAGAATCCATAAGATAAGGCTCAATCAGTGAAACTAGGGGTCCACCGGTATATATATATATCGTATGGCTCATTCAGCCAGCCACCATGGTTTAAGAATAATAAAATAAATCCTGCGGTGCAGAGCACCTGAGTCAGTATAAGTAAAAATCTAAACACTAAAATAAAAATAAAAATTAGATCTCTCTTTATAGAGCTAAATCCAGGGCGCTAAGCCATTGCAGCCCAGCTTCACTTGAGCTATGCAGACCGGCCAATCCTTCGGGGAAGGCACTCAGTGGGCACTCTTCGACTATGTGTTCCATAGTTTGATACTCTGCTCCGCAGTCGCATGACTGGTCTTGTGTCATTCCCCATTTGTGCTTCCAATAATTACATCTTCCCACTCCAGTGCGGAAACGATTGAGTATAGTCCACTGCTTCCGAGGAAGATTCATACCATCTACCGCTACGGTCGGGTCATCTATCAAGAAGTGGTTCCGACCTTGAAAAGCGTCCCAGGAGGAAGTCCAGTTTGTATGGATGGTGAAGTTCGAGTCCATCAACTGGGAGGCTGTTCGTAGAGGTGGTTTTCGGGACCTCAATCGGCCCGCATTCTGGGGTAGGTAATCATGGATGGGCAGCTGTGGAGCAGATAAGATCTTTGTGTATTCCCTAATGAGTGCATCCCTTCGTCTTATTTCAGCAGGAGCGATATTACACAGCACCGGGAGCCAGGGTACAGGAGTTGCCATGAGTGTACCACTAATGGCTCTCATGGTCCTGTTTAGCTGGACGTCGATCTCTCTAACGTGCACACTATTTAACCACACGGGAGCACAGTACTCAGCAGTTGAATATACCAATGATAGAGCAGTTGTTCGCAGAACTTGTGCGTTAGCTCCCCATGTGGAGCCAGCAAGGTGATGGACAATGTTAGTCCTGGTTCTCACCTTAGCTGCCGTTTTTTGTAAGTGGCTTTTAAACGTGAGAGACCGATCTAAAGTGACTCCCAGATACTGTGGGTGGTCATTATGTTTCAACTCAACACCGTTGAATACGATTTTAAGCTTTTGGTTGGCCAGTCTATTATTCAAGTGGAAGCAAGCAACCTCAGTTTTTGTTGGGTTTGGATTTAGCTTCCAGGCTTCAAAATATTCACCGAGGGTCGTGAGGTCATTTGTTAGTGTTTCCTCAGCTTGTCGAAAATGCTGGTGTTGATATGCCAATGCAATATCATCTGCATATATAAACTTTAAGGACCGAGTTACAGGAATGTCGGCAGTATACACATTAAAGAGCAGTGGGGCGAGCACTGACCCTTGTGGCAGGCCATCCTTTAGTTGCCTAAAAGTACTTTCTCTGCGTCCCAGGTATACTTTTATCATCCTATTGGAGAGCATTGAGTTGAGGAGACGCAACAAGAAAGGGCAAGGAATAAGGTCGTAAAATTTAACTAGGAGGCCTTTTCTCCAGACAGTGTCATATGCTGCAGTCAGATCTAAAAAAGCCACAGAGGTTTTCAGTCTTCGCTCAAACCCATCCTCAATGAAAGAAGTCAGAGCTAAAACCTGGTCACAACAGTTGCGACCAGGCCTAAATCCAGCTTGTTCGACAGGGATGCTGGCATTGAGAATAGGGAGGATTCTGTTATAAATCAACCTCTCTAGCAGCTTATAACAAACACTTAAAAGAGCTATAGGCCGATAACTTTCAGGCAGTTTTGGATCCTTTCCGGGCTTCAGGATAGCTATGATTTTGGATTTTCTAAATATCCCAGGCATGTCGCCGGTTTTCAGAGTGGTGTTAAAAACTTCCAGAAGCCACTGTCTAGCCTTGTTACCCGAGTGTTTTATAAACTCCGGGAAAATGTCATCCAAACCTGCTGCTTTGCCAATTGGCATCGCATCAATCGCCACTTCCAGCTCGTCGTAAGTGAAGGGTCTAGAGACTTCCAAGGGTGCTTGCCGACTCTCCTTTATCTCATTAAGCTTGAAATTAATTTTTCTGTCTGCAGACGTACGCACTGGTTTTGAAAGTACGGAGAGGCGTTTTGCAATTTCACGAGGGCTAGGCTGTGAGGCATCGTGTTTTTCACTTGATTTACCAGTGGAGAGTTTCCTGAGCAGAGACCAAGCTTTCCTACTACTTTTGGTGAAGTTCAGGTTCTCAACAGTTTTCACCCACTTCTCTCTCCTGGAGTTGTCGAGAGAGTTAAGGAGTTGGTCAGCTACATCTCTGTCAGCAGTGTCTGTAAACTCACTGTAAAGATCTTCGCACTCTCTGCTCCATCCTGGTATGTATTCTTTTCTAAAACCTCTTGGGATTGTCGCCTTAGCGGAAGACAGGACAAGGCGAGTGAACCGATCATAGTTTTTTATTTTAGAGGGGATGAACCTGATGCCGCTATCAAGCCTTGATGAGAAGGCCTCCCACTCAGCTTTATTAAAGTTCCACCTAGGCCGAGGAAAAGATCTTACGAGAGGAATTTGCATTCCTACTGATATTATTACAGGCCTGTGCTGAGAGTGGGGGAATGCACCAAGGACCATCCTGGAAGTAGGCACGGGTGTTGCTGATGGTTCACGGGAGCAAAAGCACAAGTCTGGAGAGTACCCACGACGCCATCGGGCTGAATGGAAGGTGTGTGGGTCCTTGGCATTATATACCAGGAAAAGGTTGTTATTTTCAGCCCAGCTTGAAAGACGAGTGCCGTTGTCATCATCGGACGAGTATCCCCACTGGGTATGATGACTGTTGAAGTCACCTACATATACCACAGGATGTTCAAAAGTTGGGAGAACTGTGTCTGACCACTGGGTGTTTGGTGGTTTGTATACATTTACAATAGTAGTCGCAGACACCTTAACAGCAACAACAAATGTGTTGTTATCACAACTTTTGTGGGAGACTGATACGTCGTCTATGTCCTGTCTAACGTACGTCGCCACTCCGTAGACCCTGTGACCTATTTCTTCCACAAGCTTATATCCTGGGATGTTGCCCCTCGCACTGTTTTCTAAGTCTTCTGCATGTGTTTCTTGCAGTGCGAGGACATCGACCTCATTTTCCAGCAGCACCTTGCTGAGGCAGTCACTTTTAGATTTGCTCAGACCCTCTACGTTAAAATGACAAACATTTAAAACACAGCCTAAATTTCTAAATTGGCCCTGGAAAGGGCCGTTTGGATTTTGTCTGGCAGCTGGCATAGCTGAGAGATCACTGTGTGTGACAGTTCAGCTGCCAAAGTTGTTGAGAAAGTGACCTGGTGTGAGAGGTTCCAAGTCGTTGGGGTCGGATGATAATGGAGTGATTGGCCTGGAGTTTAACATGGCCTCCACACGTGTTGTGAGAGTAACAAACTCTTCGTAAGTCAGAACTTGATCACCTATAACTCGAGTAAGATGAAACTTGGCACTTTTAATCGCACGCTCCCATAATCCTCCTTGATGAGGAGCCTTGGGTGGATTGAAGTGAAAGGTAATGCTATTATCTTGAGCAAAACGTTGAGTTTCTGGCGATTTCATCAGGTCCTCGAAGGTCTTCTTTAGAGATGAACTGGTGCCAATAAAATTGGTGCCACAGTCGGAGTAGAGATCTGAAACCAATCCTCTTCTAGAGATAAATCTTGTTAGAGAAGCAATGATGGTGTCTGTCGATAAGTCGGTAACGACCTCAAGATGGACTGCCTTTGAGACAAAACAGATGAACAAGCAGAGGTATACCTTGATGGGTTGAACTCTTCGAAGTTTATACATTTTTACAATGAAGGGACCTGCGTACTCCACAGCAGAAAGGTTGAAACACCTCGTAGGAATTACTCGTCCTGAGGGTAAGTCAGCCATCAAAGGAAAATTGGTTTTAGGCTTGACCTTAAAACATCGTATGCACTTGAATGTGACAGAGCGGATGACACTTCGTGCTGAAAGAATCCAGTACTTCTCTTGAAGTATTGTCTGAAGATGTAAGGGTCCTACATGTAGATGTTTCTTGTGGTAGTAATCAATGAGATTATGGACGACAGGATGATGTTTCGGCAAAATAATCTGATGTTTTGCTGAAAAGGACAGGTCAGAATTTTTCAATCTCCCTCCTACTCTTAGGAGTCCTTCTGAATCCAAAAAGGGTGCTAAACGTTGAATACGGCCTGAACAGGTTTTGTTCTTATGCAATAGATCTATTTCGTGTTTGAATGATGATTGTTGAATCAACCAGCATATTCGTTTGGTTGACTCGACGATTTCTTGGTTTGTAAGGGGATGAACAACCTTTTGTTTAGTTTTCAAGCAAGATATGAACCGTAGGATGTATGCCATAACATTCACAGTGGTTTTCCAAGATGAAAATCTAGTAATCCACTCATTATCTACAGAAGTAGTTACGAGATTGAGGGATGCGGTCTTCATTTCCGGCAGTTCATCCTCTGGAACAGATGAATGGATTGATTGGGGCCATGCAGACGAATCTTCTTGTAGCCACTGGGGTCCAGTCCACCACTGTTTCGAATGGATTAGGCTGGTAGCGGTTAATCCACGGGACGCACAGTCCGCAGGGTTGTCATTCGTTGAGACATGTCTCCAAGTACAGGTCGGAATTAGTTCCTGAATTTGAGAGACTCGATTAGCTACAAATAGCTTAAGTAAATAAGATGGTGTTTTAATCCATGAAAGGGCGATAGTGGAATCGCACCAAGCAAAAATAGAAGTTTCAAAGGAGTTTGAAAATTGTGCATGACAATAATGTAGCAATTTCGCCAACAGATGAGCTCCACATAATTCCAGCCTTGGAATTGTCACACGTTTAAGAGGTGCGACTTTAGATTTTGCAATTAGCAAATTCACATGGGGATGATGAAGAGAATCTTCGACTCTGAGGTAGACACAGGCGGCGTATCCAGATTCGCTGGCATCGGAAAATCCATGTAGCTCAATGTGATGGGAATTGCCTAAGTTCAGATAGCGGGGAATTCTCAGTTCTTCAATCTGGAGAAGTTCTGAAATAAATTGAGACCATTTTTCAGCTAGAGGTTGTGGGAGCGGAGTGTCCCAATCAAGACCCAAAGTCCAAATGTGCTGAAGAAGGGTTTTAGCCCAAAAAATAAGAGGGGCCAACATACCGATAGGATCATAGATCTGTGCTATAGCAGAGAGGACTGTTCGTTTAGTTAGAGTCTCAGAAGGCGTATTAATTACATAAGAAAACTCGTCTGTTTCTGAAATCCACTTTAGGCCTAATACACTGTGGTAAGATTGACCTGACGAACGAAATATGTGAGGGGTTTCACAGTAATCTTTTGGCAGATGCTCTAAGAGTTTTGGATGATTAGAAGCCCATTTACGAAGCTCGAATCCACCCTTTTGGAGAAGGTTGATGACGTCATCTTGAAGTTCCATTGCTTCTTCGACGGTGTCGCAGCCTAACACAGCATCGTCCACATATATCTGTTGTTTCAGGGCCTTTGCTGCTCGTGGATGATTTTCACCCTCGTCAGTTATCAGTTGTTGAATGACTCTATTTGCCAAGTAAGGTGAAGAACTGAGTCCATATGTGACAGTGGTTAGTTGGTATATCTGAAGAGGTAGATTCTCGTTTTCTCTCCAATAAATCAGCTGGAAAACCCGATCCTCATGATGAATGGCAATTTGTCTAAACATTTGCCTGATGTCACATAAAAATACTATTTTGTGCTGTCGAAAGCGAAAGATTATGTCAGATATCTCACAATGTAGTTTGGGTCCTGGATATTGGATGCTATTCAAAGTGACACCATTTGAGGTAGGAGCTGATGCGTTGAATACCACTCTAATCTTCCCATTTTTGAAAACTCCATGGTGGGGTAGGAAGTAGTGGGGCTGTGAAAGATCCAGATCCAAGTCTGCAGGTTTCATATGACCCGAAGACTCATAATATCCCATAAATTCAAAGTACTTCGTCTTGAACTCTGGTTGTTTTCTAAACTTGCGCTCGAGTGACTGAAAAGTGCTTTTGGCAAGATTAGATGAGTCGCCTAGCTTGGAGGGACTATCTTTAAAAGGTATGCGGCACACATATCTACCACTGTGGGTACGTGAATGTGTCTCGATGAAATGTTTCTCACACTCCATATCTTGAGGCGAGAGTGTTGGGAACGAAGGCGGTTCTTCTAAAGACCAAAACTTCTGGAGCGAAGCATGAAGATCTACTTCATTCAAAGATAAAAATGAAGAAGTATCCAGAAGGGGTGATGAAGATTGAAGAATGGGTGTGTTGCCGATGACGACATGCCCAAAAATAGTTTTGAGAACATAAGGCATGTTAGGTCCAAGATTGATTGAAGGTCCAAGCAAGATCTTGGGGAAGAGGTCTGCTCCAATGAGAAGGTCGATAGGACCAGGAAGATCAAATGTTGGGTCAGCGAGTGTGTAGCCTTTCAGTGTAGATTTTACAATGTCAGGCAGTCGCACAGTAGGCTGGTTACTAGAAATTTTATCTAAAATAAGTACTGGGTGTGACTCTGCAAGTAGATGACCACTGAGCGTAGACAGCGACAAGTGGGAGATACCTCTCGTCTTAACTTCAGAGGATGATATGCCCATGATTGAGGGAACATTTATTTTTGATCCATGTAAGCGCAATATTGAAGCACAATGCTGTGTGATAATTGTGTTTTGTGAAGCACTATCGAGTATGGCACGTATAACCAAAGAATGGCCATTATTTGTTGAGACATTCACCAAGGCGGTCCCGAGAAGCACAAGACCTCCATTTGCACTGACAAGGCTTGTTGAGGTTGTTGAAGTTTCTAAACTATCATTAGGCCTATTACTAGTAACAGTGCTAGTAGGCATGCAGGAACTCTTAGGGGGAGTGGCACCTGTTTGATGAGGAGTATTATTCTCCATTTGACCAAAATGCAGCAAAGTGTGATGTCGTTTCTTGCATGTACGACAAGTATTCTTTGAAGTACAACTGTCTTTATGTAGATTTAAACAATTACCGCATAAGTTCTTGGATTTTACGAAACTGTAACGATTTTGTGGCGTAAGAGCAAGAAATCTTTCACATTTGTAAATTGTGTGTGTTTCCCCATTACAAAAGATACAACTAGCAGGCTTACTTGCTAACATAACAACCTTAGCTGATTTAGAATTATTATACACCTTATTACTGTTTGAAGGTGTTTTGAGTGGACTTGTTTTAATACATGATGTACCTCTGATACGGAGGAGAAACCCATGTTTGCTGCCTCCCTTTGAGAGCATTCCCTTTCAAGAAAGGAAATAAGATCTTTGATTTTAGGAACTTCTTGAGAGTCATTTCGCTTACGTTCGAATTCGGCACGCAAGTTGAAATCAAATTTCCGGAGCATAAAAGAGGTCAGAAGGACGCTTTCTTGTGAAATATCATGGCCTAATGCCTTTAATGCCTCAAAATTCTCATTATATTTTGATGAAAATTCTCTAAGTTGCTTGACAGAAGATTTTTGTAATGTAGGCAAATCCAAAATGTTACTTACGTGAAGGTTGACAAGGAGCCTAGTATTCTTGTATCGTTTAATCAATGTATTCCAGGCAATCAAGTAGTTGGTTGCATTCACAGGTAGGGATTTTATCAAGCTCAAGAGGCTCATTTGTCAAGCATGACAACAGATAGGTTAATTTTTCTGCATTAGAAATTGAATAATTTTTGTGAACAGTCTCTTCAAAAATGTTTTGAAAGGACACCCACTGCTCAGGATCCCCAGAAAATGTAGGTAAGGTTATGCGTGGTAGCTTAACCGCAGATTGTGTGACAGAAGGTTGACTAGTAGGTGGTTGAACATCGGCTGAATCATTTACCTTTTACCTTTTACCTAGGTCCTCTTCTCCGTAGTCGTGGTAGACCAGGGAATCGTCATCTTCATGTGGGTCAATGTTATGTGGGTGTGTGTTTATATGTGTGTGTGTATGTATGTGGTGTGAGCATTGAGACTACTCTAGCCTATGCTTGGGGAGAGCTTTGTGCTCTTTGAAAAATTCGTCTATACTGTAATATGATTTAGTTAGAAGATAAAGTTTGAGTTTTTTGAAAAAAAGTTTGTTTTTATTTATTGTTTTTAACTTTTCTGGCAGAGCATTGAATATTTTAGGCCCTAATATTTGAGGATATTTACTGGTTTTGGTTAATCTATGCTGTTGAAAGTTGTAATTTAAGTTTGTGCTTCTTAGGTTGTATTTGTGGCAATCACTTCTAAGCTTTGGAGGATCTAGTTTGAGAATTTTCAAGGTTTCAAGGATGAATAAGGATGGAACTGTAAGAATTTCATTGGATGTGAAGAAGGGTTTGCAGTGTTCTGTGGGTTGTAGCTGTTCAATTATTCTTAAGGCCTTCTTTTGTAATATGAGAATTTTTTGGGTTTGCTGATCTGAGGCAGTACCCCATGCCGTAATTCCGTATCTCAGGTGGCTTTCGAAGAGGGCGAAGTAGGCTATTCTAGTTGTTTTTTTGTTTGTTATTGCTCGAATTCTCCTCATGGCGAATAGAGATGATGAGAGTTTTTTTTCTAATAATTCTATGTGAGGTTGCCATGTTAGATTTTCATCTAGTGTGATGCCTAAAAATTTAGTTGTTGCAACAGTAGAGATTGTGTTGGAGATTGGTGATAGATCTTGAGCAGTTTTATTTGAAGCTGTGAAATTTATGTTGATGGTTTTGGATCGGTTTATTTGAAGATTTAAAGATGAGCAGATGTTCGTTGCTTGATGTAGGGTTTCTTCTACTTCTGTTTGATGATTAGATATAATTGGGAACAGTATAGTAGTATCATCAGCAAACATGATACATGTTTTTTCAGGTGATAGATAGTCCGGAAAGGAGTTAATGTAGATTATAAAGTATATTTAGTAATAAAGTATATTTAGTTGAGGTACAGTCAGAGGAACTAAAGTTGAACACATACCCTGAATTTCAACAAAGTTATTGGAAATTGATTCTTGCAAGGCAATTATTTTCTCGTTGTCAATATCCCCATCATTAACACTGCCAAAAAGTTTGTTTAGAGATTTCTCAAATTCATTTTGTTTTTTGTTAGCACTGTCTAAGAGAACTTTTAATTTACTAAGTTGTTGAGGGGTTAAATCAGCAATAGTACTGGAATCATGTAAAACTTTAACTTGCTTCTGGATTGATTTGACTCTGCTCTCAATAAGCTCAGAGCTTTTTATAAAAGTTGAAAATCTCATGTTGCTAATTTACTAAGTAAAATTAACAGAAATAAATAGCCCAGAGGTTACTACAAAGTTCAATTGGCTGATAAACTGTAATATACTCCTCTCTTCAGTAAATATACAACACCAAACTTATTACTTATTTTATTCACGTTAGTAAATACAAACATAACCTGCAATAATTCGTGAAGAATGCAGCTGATGAAGAGCAGCAAAAAAGAAGTTAAAGATCACCTTGTTATTCTTCTTCATGTAGACCAGGGTGAATAATAAATAGAGTCAGGGATCAAGGAAAAGGTTTGTATCATTGACTATGGTTTGTATTTTATTTATTATGTCCAATAGGATGAATGGTTGGCTACTAGTGCTACTGGTGGCGAGTAAGTGAATTACTACAGATAGTTCCATGTAGTGCCAACAGGTTGCGCTAGTGGTACGCTTGAAATGGGAATGATGGAATAGACGTCATGACAAGAGGCATGAAATGTGACGTCAGAGCACATGGGTGAAATGGACATGAAAAGTTTTGTTGTTGCAAGCAGTTTGTTAAATATTGCACAATAATTGAAATGTCACATAAAAATCAATTATTCAAATGAAATTGAGATTGAAAATGATTTTATGTAGGGTAGCTTAAATAAGTTCTTCTTTTACTGTTATTTTTTAATTTATTCCATAGTCTGATTTTATTATCCGGCTCGAAGGACCAAAAATTATGTTATGTATTTGAATAAAATGAATATAAAATTGTTTTTAATAAATGTCTTCGATAGCTGATAATAAATAGATACTTGATTTAAGATAAAAGTAGTGAATGAGAAAATATGTCACACATCTTGAAATTGTCTGTAGTCCTCGTGGTATAGGTCTGCCTTGCAATGAATTATTAATATTTTTCTATTCTGCTCTGGAGAGGGGCGCCCCTGTTAATTGTGTAAATTGTCGTCTCCGTTGGGTGATATAAAATGAATGATCTTGATGTTCACTACTTTAAACACTGTAATACACTTGCACACTGACTTTAATAATTGTCCAGAAATACAAATTAAAATGTTACTACTGCTTGCAAACAAACAAAAATTACACCTTTCAGTTTTATAATATTTACAAAATGCATAAATGCAAAAGTGGTTTTAAAAGAAAATTGTTAATAGGGCCTAATAAAGGATATGGCAACTGATGGCCTGAAAAATTATAGAAGTCACTGAGGGACTCTACATGTTCAGTGGACTGTATGAGAATGACCGGTGGAGATAAGCTAGAAGACTGCCAGCTTGGACTTTGACCGGTCAGTCCAAGGAATGAATTGGAACATTGTATGCACACAGTGCAGATAGGATATGCTACAATTAGGTACCAGTTAAAACTTTAGATTAATGAAATGAAATAAATGTTTCTAATTAATAAATCCTTGACAACATTGATTAAAGAACTTGTTGAGAAATGATTGGTAAGAATTTAATGAGAAAGATTAAGTAGCAATTCAAGAGCTCCTTACCCAAAATATCGATGCTTTGATTTCAATCATATTGTGATATGAACACATTATAAATATATAAATCGTATAGCCTTCATAGCCACCAAGTTCTAAATTTATGCAGCATAAAAATCAATGATCTATAAAAATAATAAATAATTCTGCAGTACAAGGCACCGGCGCCCTGCGTCAGGGTATGTTAATAAAAACTCTAAATTAGAAAATTTATGATTTCTCTTTATAAAGCTAAGTCCAAAGCGTCAAGACATTGCATCCCAGCTTCACTTGCACTGGCCGATTAACCCTATTAACCCTTTGTGAAATGCACTCAGTGACTATGTGATCGATCAAAGGCATGGTATTGTAACTGTATGGCTTGGAAAACAATGCCTTTCAAAGTTTCTTTTTACTTTTCTTCAATCACTTTAACCGTTTAGAAGAACATGGTTAGAGTAATACTATAAAATATTATAACTGGAGCTTTGAACTGTGGTTCAAGACCAAGTAAATACTACCAAGTTCTCTCTTAGTTCTGAGTGAAGAACATTGCTTTTAGCCATTATCTTCATCATCGGGAATGTCTTCATTTTCCGCACTGATGACCTTCACCCTCCCAGCAGTCGCAATTCAGATGTTTCCTCGGATGAAATGTAAATTTGTAACTCAAACAAAGGGGAAGGTCGTACAGGCAGGAAACATTGGACCTATATAACAAGAAGGAATAGTCTCTATTCGGCTTTCCATGATTTATTCTTTTACACTTAGTTTAGATATCCTCCAATCATTTGTAGTAAAAAATGTTATTTAGTAAAACCAAACCACGCAACAAATAACTTGCGAATCAGCATAAAATTTTTACTACTTTTTGTAATATTGACATATTTTCTACACCATTGCCTGATCTTGGTAGTTCTTTGCTATGAAGTACATTTTTGTGGGGAATACTTCAAATTTAACAATTAGGCGCTACCTAACACCAGGTATTTTGCATTAGTCAAAGAACAAAAACTTCTTGTAACACTGATTAAAGTTTGTTTGAATACAACACAAAACACACAATTAACATATAAGCATTGACTATGTACACTAGAGTACAAAGTCAATGATATAAGCCACTCCTCAATATGTAACCTAAACATTTTGTGGCACCGTGTGTATGACAATTGTATATTGTTGTGTTGCAAGTTGTGCATGGACAAATTATGTTAGTGGCATAAGATAATCAAATCATAAAGTTTATTTCATTAACAGTAAATTATTTACAACCTATACTTTGGCCATTGATAAATAATTTTACTAAAATTAACCTAATGAAATGTTAGAATTTAATCAATGGCTTTATTAAAAAATATATAGGCTATACAAAAAATCAATGCAAGAGTTTTTTTATTACTTTAAAGGGATTTAAATACAAGAAATTTTTACTCCCGATTAGTGTGTTTTAAGAAAATATTACTCCAATTCTTCTGATTCTATAATGTATCCCTTAAAAGGAAAATTAATTCTATTTAAATAGTTTACTAATTAACTTAATTTTAAGTGAAAGAGAACATCCTATACCACGCAATCTCCGGGAACGACACCCCGGCTAAGTCCAAACGACAGCTCCCGTTATTATATAATCCTTTTAATTCTCGGTCTATTTAACTATTCTGTCATCAAACAATGTACCTATCAGATTGCTCAGGGATCAGTCAGTTTTCCTGCAGATTTAGACCTCTATTTCGGTATGTTAGGTTATTTTATTTCCTACATATAGGGTACTATAAAAATCTATAAGGAAGGCTATTTTTAGGGTCTATAAATAATTAAATTTTAAGAAGTGATCAATGGCAATTGTTACACATTACAGTAGAAGCTCTCTTGACTGACTCCTATGGGACCGGACTACGGTCGGATAACGAAAAAGGTCAGTTAAACCGAAAAATACCGGAAATGTTGGTTAGTAGTATTTTTTGCAAAATCTCTATCATGAAGGCATTCAAGCCACGAAGGTTAAAAAAATCCACGAATGGCTTGAATGCTAAATAAAACAAGCGTTGCATACAATCAATGACCAACTTAAATTTGGTAAATTAATGTAATAAACATGTTGAAAATGTATAGGTTATGGACGGTCACCCATCAAAACCGTAGCCAGCTTGACCAAATCATCTTCTCACTCACGTGACCACACTCATTTGAGGTTAGACGCACCTGAATTGTAAAGGAACAATCAGGTGATGTAGGCATACAAATTGCGTGAATTCTATTTTAAAAATCACTTTGGTACTTTTGTAAAATGCTTAGCTCTCATTGATTTAGAACATGTATGCTTTTTTGAAACCTTAAGTTCAACAGTTAAATTTAGTTCGATAATGTAATTATTTTTATTGGAGATTATTTCAATGGTCTCAGATAAAATCAATAAAACTATTTAATGTTTAATTGTTTCAACTTAATAAAATAAACACAGTCAGGGCATTAATCACTACCCGCACCAAATATTGAAAGTGAAAGTAACTGACTGAATTTGACTTACTATGGTAATGCATGATCCACTTCTTGTAGAATGAAAGTTATTTTTAGATTATTATCGCAACATAGGCTCGCACGGCAGAAGTTTTGTATACTCCTGGAAAATGGTCGGTTAATCCAATGGGCGGTTGACTCGAGGTCCGTTAAGAGACCCTCCACTGTATTTATAAACACAAAAAATGTATTACTCATAAATTTATCAATTTTAAAATAGCCTTTTTCATAAAGTGGTCCACACACTATCGAACATGCTTGTCGGCACCTAACCTGACGTTGGACTCAACAAATTAGGATTTAAAACACACCACCCTTAAATAAAGCTGTTCATACACTACATGTGGATTGAACGCCGTGCAATCAGGAAATGCCTAATTTGTGTAAAACGTGCGAGTGTGTGAAGGCCTTTGTGCTAAAATGTATAGTAAAATATATGTTAACTGTAATTGCCAAGCACGGGTAGCTAATATAACAATTGCACGGCCTGCAAGACACGTGTCATATATGGCCCGCAAAAGACACAGAGTTTAAAAACACGTAGAGCAGTCAAATATCAAAAATGTTAATTCAAGCAGAAGCGGTAAAAATACAGCAAACACCTTGATGTAACTTAACAATTGGATTAATTTATGTACTGAAAGTAATAAATTGGTAAATAAGGAGGAATAATAACAAAGTATTTAAAAATAAACAGACTGTTTTATTGGACAATTGTTAAACGTAGGTTAAGTGTGCAAACTAAAATTTAAGATTATCAATGGGCACAAGTTTTACAACATAATATGCAATTTTACTTTAATTAAAGAATGTATAAGATTACAAACATAATATCAAAATTCCAGGTTGAAATACTCTTAAAGATGGCGGGTTGAATGGAGGACAATAAAAAATTACAATAACATTATTTATGTTACAGACAAAGCCATATTCTTTTAGGATCTTATACTCTTAGAGTACAGTATACAAGTAAAATGCTTCCGTCTCAATACTATACTGTTACTCAATACTGTTTTCTTCATATTCTATTAAGATTCATTTTCAGAGGAGCAACCCAATCAAAGCAGAAATGAGTGATATTTGGCCATTAGATTGTGCACTTAAATTTCAAACGCTCAAAGTGCACAATTTTCGATAAAAATTCTATATCACCCCTAACACATTAATGATGCTGTTTACCTGTGACTGTATACAATCTGTATAGAAAAGTAAGAAAACTTATTGTAAAAAATGTACATTCTGGGTTAAATAAGAAATATTGAAATATAAAACCAAGTAAAACTTTCAAATTTCATCTCCAAATGCATAATAGTGTATGTGGTGTGGGGGGGGGGGAGAGTTGCAACCCACTAATTTTTTAAAGGTAACCAAACTGAAATAATTAAAGAACCAAAATTGAAAATTAAAGAAATGGACCATCCAACTACCACCCTTTGAGAGTAATTCCACAAATTTTTAGGTAGGTTTACACCTGAGAGTTTTTCACTCTCAGAGAGTTTCGTACTCTCAGCAGGTACTCGCAGAGGTGTTTACACAACAAGCGAATTTTCCAAGATTGTTAATCCCAGACAGTTTTCTGCGAGTACTATCAACAGCTGTCTGAGATTTTTATGAGAGTAACTAACCACTCTCCAAGAGTGAAAAACTGTCACGTGTAAACCCACCCTTTAACTAGCTCCATTTTTTTAGTATTATGTGCTTAATATTTCTTTACACACAGCCTTTTTCTTAAATGAACAACAGTCTTAAAGGTAACTACAGTACAAGTAAAAAACTGTGTGTTTGGTTGAAGGACTAAGTAAAGTTAAAATAAACAAAATGAGGATTAAAAACTTTATCCCAAAAGGTTTGGGAAAAACTATTTTAATAAGTAACAATACTAAATGAGTTAATTATTTACTTGAGATTTGCAGAAGTTTACAATAACTTAAATTATAAAACAATTCATCATCATCATTTATGGTTCATGAATAATAAAGTATTAATATTCTCACACACGTATATTGATATAAATACAATGTTACTTGTGAGTGTTTAAAATAAACAAATATTAATTTAAAAAACATAAATGGGGATATTAACAACGCTTACAAGGAAATGGTGGGTAATTAAAAGATTATCAAGAAACGGGCCTGATATTTTAGTTCCACTGCTGGAAGTTACAATGAAAGAGGCCAAATTTAAAAGTTCATTTTTATTTTGTGAATATTGTTAGGATTAAAAAATTAACTTACTACTCAAATTAACATGAAACTGACTAGTTTTCCAAAGTAATAAATTTAAATAATGAAATAAATAACAATAATAATAAATATAGTACCAAGGAAGTTGTAATTCATACAAAAAGAGAAATATATCAGTTATATTAGTAGACTGTGGTATATAAACTTCGACTTCAATGAAATATACCTCTCAAAAATGGTTATTAAGTATATTTAACAAAATGTGCGTATAGAAACATCTTGTGCCCATAAATTATACTTGATGTGATAAAACGCCATTGTATAACAGATCATTTGGCAGATGGCTTCTAACATTACCATACGTAAGAATATTTGTCAATAAGAATCAATTAAGTATTTAGTACTTATAATACTAGTCTACTCTGTTTAGTTCAAGCGCGATATTATTCTAAGAGAAAATATTTATTAAGGATTTATAATAAATAATATCAAAATATAGCTACAAGCTAGTTTTACTGGTAACACAAACAGTGTTTGGAGGATATAAGGACTTATGTACACGGGGATTGTTATATACACGAGATACATATGACATATGATGTGTACAATCTTTGGTAAGTTGGTAAGAGTGTCATGATCCAATCACAGTTATGATGCACAAACTGAATTCATTTTAGCAGCACACAACAAAACTTTAAAAGCCAGATTTAGTTTAAGTTCATCCAGATGGTTTTTTATCATAATAAAGGTTCTACATGTTTCTTTTATTTTAATTTTCATGAAGGAAACAACATTTCAACTGATTTTCCATAGTGTATTTAAAATTTTACTTATGTAATTTTGTATCCATAACTAAGGGAAAACTATTAATTATATTGACCTTTTTTTACTGTTGATTTGTTAAAAAATAATTTTTCAATGTTTAAAAACTTCATTTAATAATGCAATATATTTTAAATGTTTAACACATTTGACTATTGTTGTAAATTTGTTAAAATAAACATATTGTAAAAATTAAACTATAAATTAAAACTTTTAAATCACAATACGTCCATTTCACTGAACAAACAACTGTGCGTTATAAAGAATAAAATAAAACATTATTAGGCCTACAAAATATCAATAGGCCTCAATGATAAATATATAATGATTGACAGGCAAGAACTTTCTTTAAGTTCACTACATTAAATGTACTATATAATATTTGTCAGCAATAATATAAAACTTGATTAACATAATTATTTCAACAAATACAAAAATAATTTCAATGTCTTTATAATCTACTTCAACTAACTGACTCTCTAGGGCAACATAAATCTGACATTCTCATATGATTGGACAAGACACAAGGACAATGCCGAAGCACCTATCGTATTTACATTATCACAACATACATAACACCCATTATAATACACGGCAATATCAATTATAAGTTATTAAGTTTCTTTACACACAGATATACAGCTATTTGTTTGTGTACAGTCAGAATTACTTTAAAGCTAACACTTCTCTAAATTTGTATACAAAACTTTCACTCGGTATACAAGATATATATTGAAGCATGCGAGAAAATATAAATAATGTATTACACAACATACAATATATTCATAAGGGGAAAACAAACATCACATTAAATTAAAATATTATTGTACTTACAATGCTCATTTTTCTACAGACGTTAATCAAAAACAATATTAAAAATAAAAACTGCACATTAAAAAACCTTTTAAGTTTACGCTACCAATAAAAGTAAGCTCATGAGTATGACGCTATTCCTAAGTACGCTCTAGGTTTAATTGAGTAAAATTTTTTCTCCTTAAAAAAAACACACAGAGTATATTGTGAGTCTCGTGGAAGTATAACCATTGATTTATTTCATAAAATTTATAAACTAAGTGTACTTCTAACAAATATTAGAAATAGAATGTTACAAATAAAGGAAGGAAACAATGTTCTAATCTCAATCACCTCCTCTGGACACATACCATCATTATAGGCATTACAGGCGAATATCGTAAATCCAAGTGTTTGCTCAAGGTTTGAACCTGGATTAACAAAATGTTTGGATTACCAGTATAGTTTGAAATAAACGGTACAAAATCTGCAAAAATGATTAAATTAAAAAACTTTAAAATAACAAATACATAATTAAAAATTATAAGATCTGAATTTCAATGATGATAATCAAAGGTTCACCTTTGGGGACCGGTTTGGTTTGTCAAAACATTAAAATCTATAATGTACTAAATAACAACAACTGAAGATCGTTCAGGTAACAGAGGCATTCAGACTACCGTATGTTCGGCCTATTGCGGTTCGCCTGTACAACCTTAATATTTATTGAAGTTTATTAAAATTAAATCTACTATATCAAATACACATCAGCAATTAGTGTATCAAGATTAAAAAAAAGAAGGGATCAAAAGTTTAAAGAAATCTTCACAGGGTTCACAAAGCAAAACATTGCAAGTATTTGCTACCAGGGGGAGTTTCCAACCTGGTCAGTTATTAGGCCTAACCCAGAGTCCAGTCTGCTACTATTAACTCAGGAGCTGATACAAAATAAACCTGGCTATACTACATCTTACTATTTTGCTGTATGAAATTCTTTTTACTTTGAGAGTAACTGTTCTAATAAATTTTTGCACTCATTTTTTCAATTCATTTTCTTATAGTTTTATTTTTTTATTTTTACTAAACGTTGTATAAATATTGAACTATGAAGATTTCTTTTTTTCGTAAAAACTGCACATCTACAAAAAAAAAATCAGCTACATGTTTTAACTGAATAATTCTTTCTATAATCCAAAACACAAATGTGCAATCAAATAAAAAGGAATTCTTCCACAATTTAAGAATTAATTGAATATGATTATTTTACACAAATATAAAAACAAAAAAGTGAGCTAGCTTTGATTTTTACACTTGATCCAAGCCAAGCTTTAAATAACGTTTTTGAGGTGATATTAAAAAAAACTAATTATCATGGCCTAAGTCATTGAACTGTTTTTGGACGATAAACAATATATGTCGAGACATTTAATGTTAATTTAGGAGGTTTTGTAAGCAAAGCATTCCATCCTTATCACTCCAGGCAAAGCAGTAGTTTTTGTAATCTATATTTATAAAAGAGGATGTCGGTATATATATTTATATACTTGTGATCGATGGACTCTGAAACCACTGGACCGTTTGCAATGAAACTTGGCATATATATATTATAAGTATTTGGAGAGGTTCTCATTTAAAGTATTTTGGGGAAATTGGTAATAAAAAGCTAGAGAGTATCAGCCTTGGGGCGAGTGAGCTTAGTGAACGAGCTCACCTGAAAGGCGAAAAATTCCCCATATTGGCATTGCAAAGCATGCCGGGTAGCAGCTAGTAAGATATAAATTAGTTGGCTACTAATATTTAAAAACTAAAATTTAATGTTGCTTTTTGTTTAAGTTTGCACAAAAGTAGTGCTTGAATAAAAAAGCAATATTTTCAAGTAAGGCCAATTCGTTGGAAAATGTGAGAATTAATACACAGATACTAGCAAACAGAACTGTTATTAGAAATGATTTTGGGTCTAATGACAAATGAATTTTCTTTACAATTTCACTGCCCTGAACAATGCCATTTTTTATTTTTTTATAAAAAGCTTGGCTTGAACTTCAAGTTTTTTGTTGACCTTTGAGCCAGGGTGAGCTTTCAAAGCTTGATCATTACAGTACTCACACACACTTGTAAAAAAACTTCAACAAAATAACTGAAAGCACCAAAAGATCAATTGGTGGGATATTGATTAACTTGACCTAAAGTAAGATATATTACTGTGCACCTTATAGTGTTTCATTAAATGTTAAATCCTATATTATATAAGGTAATGGACTGTTGACAACTCCTATATGACCAAAGTGCATCAATGTAAAAACCATCATTGAGATCATTCTAATTTTTTTTATTTTTCAGCATAATAGTAACATGTACATACTTTTTAAGTTGTGTAACGGTTAAAAAGATACTCTCAACTAAAAATACTTTAATATTTATTTTAATAAACGGTCACCAAAATTTTTAAGAATTTTACATTTGAACTCTGAACATCATGAAAGATGCCTACAATGATTGATTTGGACGAATAAAGAACTATCCCATGATTACAGCATTTGTGACTATTATACGGCCATATGTGACCATTTGGGACACCAATGCACCAAAAGACCTCTATGTACAATATAGGTTTATCGATAGTATCTAATCGACCTTTTCTACCTTTCTTGACATAATAGTGTCTATAAAATTTGGCTATAATTGTGAACTTTATGTATGGATGGTTAACAACTTAACATGCATCCTGGTCATCTAGAAGTTGAATTTAACATAATATATTTTGGAACGATATTATGGAAGCACACTGTTTGAAAAATAAGCTCATAAACTAGGTTTGTTTTCTAAAATATTGTTAGAAAATAAAAACATGTAAAAACAGCACAAAAGTTACTAGCAAAGTGTATTAATTCAAGTTTTTGGCCACAAAATATAATCAATAGCAGACCATTTAAAACAATAATTCTCAATCAAATAAGATTAGGAATTATCGAACTGATTGATTATTGTAGTCTCTCGCGAAATATATATTTTTTTTGCATTATATCTCTAGTTTTATTAATTTTTTAAGTGATTTATAATACTTTTAATTCATTTTCTTAATATATTTGAGTTTGTTAATAGACTTCAAGCGCTAATCCAGCAAGCCAAATAACTTTACTAAAAATTTCTTAACCATGATTAAAAATTTCTAGCACTTCAAATAAAACACAATGCGATAAGGCTCTATTTTACCCAGTTCTTGGCCATAATCATCCCATAATCTAACCCTGCATTTAAATAAAAACTTTTTTTTTAATACTAGCATGCGAAGCACGATCGGAGGATAACCCAGGAGTTGCGAACCTCTATCATCACAATTCTACACCTTAAATACTAATGTGGTAAAACAAAATAAATAGTACTCTATAAACTATATAAAGATTCAACAAGTAACAGACTAACTGTCGTACAGCATGTGGACGAAGCTAATGGGGAACATGCCCTTGACGGAGGGGTCACGCTCCAGCGCCCCCTCCATCCAGTTCTCATCCTCGGTGCTCGACGATGTCACCAGGATGATGTCGCCTTCCTTAAACGACAGCTCATCCTCGTTGTCGGCCGAACAGTCATACAGAGCTTTGCACCTCGGCGGCCGCGTCACCGTGCTCGGCTGCTGAAGTGTCTGCTCCAGCGGGCAGTAGAAATACGGCTGTAATCACGCACACAAATCGTTAACTCAAGCATTGAATTGTTTATGATTACCTATTTCCTCGACTGATTTTAGACAATTAAAATTTTTCAATAACTTATTTATCGTCATCTCGTTTTTGAATCTCCTAGTTTTGGGAAAAATGTTCTAGTATATCTTAATGTCAATTTTAAGGCAAAAAAATGGGGTTGTACGTTTGACTGTTTAAAAATTGCGCAAGAGGTAAGTGCCCCTGATCCTTGGAGATGAGGCCTTCATCTGGCAGAGACAGTGCACTTGACCGGAGGAGACAAGCGCTTAAAATCGACAGTAAGCGCCCCCAATCAGTGGGGATGAGCACCCCAGATCGACCCCATATGGCTGAGATGAGTGCTACGATCGGCGGTCATGAGCAACCCTAATCAACAGTAAAGCAGTTAAAGAGACAAGTTCCCAAAATTTGCGTCGATCAGCAAACCTGATCAGCAGTGAACAACGCGCCCAAATGGAAGCGACTTTTTCATGGTGTATAAGACTAAACCTTATAAAAGGGTAAATAATTTTTTTACATTTTTTGTTGATAATAATTGTGAACAGTATTCTATATATTGCAAGCCTGTTAAAGCATAATGCAATGTTAATAATGAATATATTTAGATTTTTTTATGAATAACAGCTGAACTAAATTGTCTTTGTTGGGAGAGGGGTTGAGGTTACGGGGCTTACCGACACTTTTGCCTAGAGTACCAGAAAATCTACAGCTGGCACCGTTTGTAAATTATCGTGTTTTATATTATACAAGTGCACACAAGGGTTCAAGATTTAGTTTCATTTTGACACTCAAGGTGGTACGAGGAAAAAAATAGAAAAGGCCTAAGTTTGCCTCTGAAAGTGCTTCATTTTATTGAATCATAGGTAACATGAATTAATTCATCCATTAACTCTATTGTATCAACCATTGTGGAAGCCTATGAAGAATTTCTCCAAAGTTAGGCCTACTCAGAATCACCTGTGTAAAATGATTACGGCCGAAAATCAATCAGATAAAAATGGAAAAATAATAATAGTCATGCAATGCCTAACCTATATACAGTTAAAATCATTGTATATCTAAATAAGGTTGTATCAATTAAGTTATACTGATAATTTTTGCAGTTTCAAGTAGCTAAATAGTAAGATGGGTCGGATCATGGATTTTTTCTGATGACTGATGTTACAATGAAAAATAGCTGTCATGAGTAAAACGATAAAATTCCATTGCATTAGTCAAGAATACTGGCCAACAAATAATTTTTAAGACAAAAAATCTGCTTTATGCCTATTTAAAAATTTACAAATAATTGTTTTGATTTTTTCACATGTGATATCTGATTAGTAAAGATCCATAGCTTTTAATAAGGCTATGTAACTAATGTTTTACAAAAAGAGGGAAGTGTGTTCATTTTCTTTTTCTAATTTTTACTAACAATCCATGAAAGAGATCACAGTTACCGTGAGTAAGTGCAATACAAGCAAAAAACTTTACGCACAGTTTTAATAAATTTCTATTTACACTTTTCTTAAATTACAGACTTTGACTATGATTTGGCTCACACAGTAAAATAATTAAATCAGTAAAGTTGTTGAAAAGCTAAATTACAGCAGCGGAATTCAAAAGCTTTTAGCTGTCCAACTTTATTAATAACTCTGCAAATCTATAAGCAATCTTAATTATATTAATTATTATTTATGGATAATTCACTTATCAATCACAAAATATATTACTTTATGAATAAATACAGATCAAGCGATTAACATATAAAAAATAAAATGAGTTAAGTATATGAAAATGGGATTGCTGAAAATAAAATCAAAATCTATCTAAAATAAATTAGGCCTACATAAATCTTGATGATTCATGCTGAAACTGAACAGAATCAAATGAACGAGTCTTGGGAACGGTCCATGCAACAACACTGAACACTGAACTGAGGCTCGTTTTACCTCACTTTCCTCAGCATAGCTCTCGAGTTTTGAGCATTCGGGTTTTTTCTGAAAAATTAAATTTACTTAACTTAAAACTGTTAGATTTCTGTAGTCTCTCATCCTTGTGGGGACCATCCTACTTCTCCAGAAAAGATTTTTGTACAGGAGCTTTAAAAATAACCAATACAGCCTAGTATTTATTTTTAAATTCAAAAATGCCTTCATTTGTACTCTATGCTAAGAGAAGTTCTGACTTGTTTAATTATAGAATCACTCACTCAATAAATAATTACTGAAACAATGTTTTACTATCATCATTCAAGAAATAATGGACTAAAACAATGTTTTATAAGTTAAATTGAATCTACCTTTGAAAAGTGCTATTTAAGACAGTTGACCGTAGTTCTTGTGCAATCCTGTAAGGTTATATAGTGCAAAAAGTCCTTCATAATTGTTAACCAATTTTGCCTACCTAATAAATTTATTACATACAGCCATTTAAATTTACTTTTTCAGACTTGTGTGGGATTTTTGCGTCTCTACAAGAGGACGGTCCATTTCTTCTTCCCTACTACTTCCATTAGAGGTGTCCCCTAAAGTATTGGAATTATTTTTGGAACTATTGGGGAAGACTTCGTTGGCCTACATCATATGATAATTTTAAAGAACTTTGCATTCTGAGCACTTTTCAATAAACCTAAAAAGACCAGACTTCAAAAGATTGAGTGTATCGGGGAGTTACACTATTTTTTTGCCATTATCGACTCGGACTTTTAAGATCATTCTTACATTTAAGATTTTTTCATAACTCTCATGGGCTGTCCCCTTAGAGGGATAAAAACTCTATACAAGTCTTAATAAGTATATTTAAATACTGAATATATTATATATGTAAACAGTTTCATTACTTAGAATACATTGGTTAAAATATTATTAGGACATTTTGGGACTTTTTTCGACATTGTAGGTATTACAGAAAGGATACTTCTATTTTTTACCAGGAATAAAAAAAGAGGACATGAGTCAGAAAATAGAGAGGTCTGATGGTCAGAAGAGAAAAGTATTAAGGTCATTAGATGAAAATCTACACAACTAGCAGGATTTGTCATTAAGAGTCTAGACAAACGCTGGACCAAACTGACAAATGGTAAAAATGTGACACACTAAGGTCAAACTTCAAATTACTGACTAGACAGGTTTTTAACTAAGTTAAATCCATACATTTATCATCTATTTCCACTAAACTGAATATATTACTGCATCAAAATCAAGAATAATGGGTCTTCGATTTGTTTCTACTAGTGGTCTTGCATTGTAAGCAGTATTAAAATAATTAAAAAAGAAATGTGATTCAAACACAAGATTTTAGGAATGGTTCAGTTGTTAAAGTCGGTTGTCAGTTTTATCAGTGTTTGATAAAAAAAATAATAATAAAAGTAATTATAAATCATTTATAATTACCAATTACAATTTAAAATTTATCAATTATTGACAACAAATGTCGATTTTTTACCTCTTTTATACCAACTGACGATGAAAAAGTAAACAGAAGTCTACAGTTGTAGGAAGTTAACAAATACAATAATTGTAATATGAGACTAAAGATAGAATGTGCGGAACACCTGCCAATAAAAGCAGGCACTATAGTTTGGCATCCTGCCAGCGAGGGTACCAAATCATAGATTATTTGATCTACATCCGTATCAGGTCCCTAGTTTATATTCCTAGTATATTTTATCTAATTGTAGAAGAACAAAATTGTAATTAGTTTTTTTTCTGATTTCCACCAACTGAATAAAACTACTCAGAATTGTACAACCTACAGGTCAAAATGTAGGTGAATTAATATTAATTTGTTTATAATAAATATTGAACCTTAAACTGCAACAGTACTAATTTTTTATAATTGAAAATTTTTCTATTATACTTTAGTAAAAAAAATGTTATTTTACTATATTAAAAGAATTCCACCAAAAGTAAAAATAATTATCTGTACTTCTATTACACATAATAGCTGGCATTTCACAAAAAAATTTAACATAAAATAACATTTTATTAAAAGAGGATTAGAGGGTGTTTCTAATTTTTATTTCTTTGAATTGGTTGGATTTTATGATCAAAATTTTTATTCTTATCTTAACAGATATTTCATCAATCAATACAAAAATACAATAGTAATTTTTTCTTTTAGGTTTTTGTCTAAATTCAACTGCAATTTTGTCCAATGAAATGGTTTGATTGCTTTTTGATAACTTTCAGACAAAATATAAGGCCAGAATTGCACTACAATAAACATTTCATATTAATGTATTGTCTTGCAATGACTATCACAGAATTGGTCTTTAAAAAAATAAATATATAAAAAGTAGGAAATATTGCTTGGCCCAATTTCAGAATGTAACCTTGAGTTATTTCAAGTTTACTAAAATAAACCGAAAAACTAACAACCGACAACCAATGCTAGTGAAAAACCAAGCCGAGAAATTTTGCAACCATTCAAAAATAGGATAAACTTTTCTGAAATTGTTGAAATTATCATGTATTGCTAGTGATCTAAAGCATCATCTGCTGGCTTATTCCAATTCATGAATAAAACCATCACCAGTATAAAATATAAAATGGTCAAAACATATTTATTTATGATCTCTTATGAGTTCAAGAATAATTTAATTATTTCTTGATTTTGATTTATTCATAACTTTGAATTTTGAATTGAGGTATTCAATAGTGGTCCTGGGCCATAACAACAACAAATATAAGAGGTTTTTTTTATTTTTATTATTATTACATTGCTGCATAACTTTACACCACAACAGATAGGATGTCCGGGTTAGAGGTATCAAGAAACAATATCTCGTACGATATAAAAATGTTATTTTAATTTTAAAATAGATATGCCAAAATGTCTAAAATATAACCAAGATTATGAATACAACACTTAACAGTCACATTTCAAACATGATGCCTACAAGTTAAAGAAAATGCAATCTTTCCATGTGACCAAGCTGAATCATTTCTGGTCATAACAACTACTTAGCCACTAATTGGATATTGCCAAATTGTACCCTCTAGAATTTTTGCATGGGGGTTTATTAAAGACATTGTATACCAGGTAAGACAAGAGTACAGAGTTTGCGGGAACTAAGGTACATGATTGTGGCTGCAGTTGAGATGATAGCAACAAAAATGCTCACAAATGCATGGCAGGAGCTAGATAACCGATTTAACCTCTTGAGAGCAAATATGGTGATCACATTGAGCTTAACTAAATAAGACATCAATCTTGGTTTTATGGCATGCTAGTAATTTTAAAACCTAAATTATATTTTTATACCGCACGAGATAGTTCTTTCTTGATAATTCTAGCTCGGACACACAGTATTTATATCAGTTTGGTAATATAATTTGTAAGAGTTGCTTTTCAATCAGTTTACTTTACAACTGTTATTTTTGCCGAGGCATATATTTGGCTTAAAAAATATAACAGCTGACAAGGTCAGCTGAAAGACACTGAAAGACATTATAAGTTATTAAAAACTTTTTTTAAGTAAATCTGAAAATCTAACATATTTGTCACAAATTTGTTGTTTACAGTTAAAATCTCTCCCTCACTCCCTCACACCCTAATATTCTCAAAAAAAAAAAAAAAAAAAAAAACTGCACTTATTTGAAAAAGTAAAAACATTTTCAAAATAATAAGTAAATTTTTATTTTTTATGTCCATATATGTGACAATTAATTTTCATGAGCTTAATGAAGGTTACCCTACCGGTTGTCCTAAAAGCTACATTGATGACTATTTATATCCTTTCACAGACTGATAGAGACATGTGACATAAAGCTACACACCTTGCGTGGTGGGGGGACGGGGTTGTGCGTGGTGGAAGACTCAATGTCGGACATGAGCGAGGAGATGCTCTCCGTGGACTGGCCATTGGACAGACGGGAGGACGGCAGCGACGTGGGTGCAGGGGGTGGTGGGCCACGGGGCCTCTGGATGCCACCTGCAATGCAACACACACGTACAATGTCGGACATGAGCGAGGAGATGCTCTCTGTGGAAAACAAAAATATGTTTTCCTTGTTATTCTTAAGGTAAATCAACCAATCCCTCTTTCTCACTTATTTATTGATACAACTTGATAAAATTTGGTATTAAGTACATTCACTAGGTAGACGAAAAAACCGATAATAAAAATTAACACTTACGGTTTTTCGTTTATCGTTTTTTTTTTTACTATCTAAAGATAAAAAATTGAATGGAAATCAATTATAAAGGAAAGGATGTCCATCCGGTTCTAGGAAGATAACAATACAATTGTAATATGAGATGATAGATGGAATGTAGAACACCTGCCGATAAGAGCTCTATTGTTTGGCATCCTGGCCCGGTGATCGCTTAACCGGTTTACGTCCTCATCAGTTCCCTAGTACATTACATTTGGTTTCTGGCCTAATTGACGTACAAAAACAAACTATAGCTAATTTTTTGTCTGATTTTCACGAATTGAATAAAACTTTAATCAAAGTTTACAACTTATGGTCCAACCTGTATAGGTGAATTAATGCTATTATCATGTTGTTTTCAGTATTGAACTAAAAAACACTACAAAAGTCCTTTTTTTATAAATATATAGAATTATTATTTTACTGAATTAAACCTAAAAATAATTAGCCTATCTTAGCAAAATGCATTTTTTTAACACATAACAGCTAGTAATTCTTAAAAAATTAGACATGGAATAACAAAACATTTCTTAAGCCATAATTTCAGTGTGTTTCTTAACTTTTTTAAATAATTGAATTTTTTTCTACAATCCCACATATTTCATCAATTCCTGCTTAAATACAGTAGTCAAAGTTTTTATCTTTTAGTTTTTTTATTAAAATTGCAAAGTTGAACACTACAATGGTTGTATTGCTTTTTGACTACTTTCAGATAAAATATAAGGCCAGTTATAAAGTAGGATAAACATTTAATATTTATATATTTTCTTACAATAACTAACTGGTCTTATTTAAAAAGCATAAATGTGTAAAAGGCAAAAAGTAGGCATCAGCCTGATTTTAGATGGTAATCTTGAGTTGTTTAATGTGTTCACTTTTAAAATAAAACGAAAAACCGACAAACGACAACTGGGCTTGTTCAAAGATCTTCAAATTTTAACTTTGCCCTCAATGATCATTTTTAAATGTTTGTTGTATATAAAGTCTAATTTTAATATTTTAATGGAAGAGCAACATTTTCATTGTTATGAGACTAGGAACAGAAATGACTTTCAGTTTCCAATTCATAGATTAGGTTCCTTTGAAAAAAACTGCCTCAATATTTTGGAAAAAGATTTATAATAAGTTACCAAATAGAATTAAGGATATTAAAAGTTTTAATACATTCAAGGAAGAAGTTCATTCTCTGTTGCTAAACAAAGTATATTATTGTGTTTAGTTTAGTTAGTATATCACTGACTTGTCACCTGTTTTATTTTGAATCTGAATCTGAATCTGGTGCCAGTGAACCGAACCGGTGAATTTTGCAACCGACCCATCACTAATCAAAACATTTTATAATTTGGAAATAAAAGCATAAAAAGATTAAAATTATTGAAAAATTTACTTGAGGAATAATCTCTATATTCTATTGAAGAAGTTTCCGTAAGAAAAAGAATAAAAAAGAATCCTTATTTATAAAAAGGAAAAAACATAAAAATATATAAATTATGAGGATAAAATTAGCATATGAAAGCCTCTGTATCGTTTAAGTTAGATTTAGAGTACTTAACCGATGTATACATATATTTAAGGCAAATAAATTTTAATTTCAAATTAAATCTTTAGGCTATTCTTCCTGATGATAAATCAATGAAGATTATTACTGTAAAAATCCCATATTAATTTTTATAAGCAAAGAGCATTTTTATTAAAAATTTGTTTGATCCAACTTTGTCTTGTTCTTTAAATGGTCTGCCATTTCAAGAAATTTTAAATATCTTATTGCCGGTATGTAACAGATCATTAATGTGATACAGGAATTCTTTCAATTTGATGTACTACGCAATTTAAAGAATTTTTTGTGATGTAACTTGATTTGATGCAACACCGTGGGATTTTTGTTGTAATGGTTGTACAAAATAAATATTACCATACCTGAAGGTTTTTCCAAATTTGTTGACTTAAGAGTTGGAATTTCCCCAGGTGGAATGACTAGCTTAGCACCAGCTGAAATAGAAAAGAAGTTGTTTTAAAAAACCCATTTCTGGTGTGATCTATTTTTACAACTAAAAGCGAACTGACCAACACTAATAAGAGTGACTATAAGATGACACCTCTGTGTTATAAGTAACAAGTCTGCTGCGTTTTGACGTACCAAGATGAATGAGCCTGGAAGAGTCGGTGGAGGGACTACGCTTGTGGTGGTTGAGGGTGTGGTAGGCGGGGTTGGGGTCCGACGGGCTGCGGTTGTGGTTGTGGTTGGAGGGCAGCGTCCCGTAGTTGGCGGGAGGCAGCGGAGCCACTCTCTTCTTCAGGCTGCCAACGTTCGAAGCTAAACAAACAGGAATGGAGAGTTAAAACACTGACATAATCATAGGTTTTAACCTGACAAATGTATATCTTTCAAAATACTTAAACAGGTCAGAAAAACCAGATGCAAACTTGCTGCAAAACTGTGGATGTAAGCCAACCCTTACTTCTAGTTTGTTTGGTTAGTTTCGTTTTTAAAATTTTATAATTCAAAAGGGAACAAAGAAAAAATGCTTTTTCTGAGGCCACTGACACTTATTGCTTATCTCGACATTTTTTACAACTAGTTTCCTATAGAACTAGTTATATGGAATTCAGGGCGTTTAAAGTGCATTCATCACTTTTGTTAAAACTTTATTGCATTTTGATTTCCGTTCAATGGCAATATCACAATTGATAAAAACAAAATTTGATTTTCAAATAATGAATATTTAATAATTTTATTTGATGAGGTGTTTAGACAAGCATGTTGTAAACTTTATTAAATGTGATTCAAATACAATCAGATAAAAAATTACAAAGGATAGGAAGTTTTTATTTGTTGCTACATACTGTATAAATTTTTTAGAAAATATTAATTTACGCCCTACACGTTAGTTGTACTAGTCGGTTATGGCACCCACTAACCATAACCATAAGGTTACCTGGTAAAAAACAATGAAATATGACATATTATCATTATGTAGGCTATTGACCTTTGTTAATATTTTTGCACAATATTCAGGTATTTGTGATAAACTAATTTTTAAAACCGGATCAAAGAAGGAGAGTGCAGATTGTTCTGCCAGTGCGGTTTGGTTAAGTTACGTCAGGTTAGCATAAATAAGTCATATCTTCATTCGCTCATTTAAAAAATTAAATTAAATAGATATATAATATACGAAGAAAACTAATTAATTACAGACACAATACATCTAGAACAGTCAAAGCAATTAAGTCTGAAAAGGACCACTTGACCTTGAATTATCTTTACATATCTTTGTCAAACAAGCGATAACAAATCCAAGGTTGACATATCCATGCTATCTTGACCTAACCCAACCTAACTACACAACTTTTAAAATGGGAGGTGCCTATAATCAACAAGTACCAGAGCTAATACATAACTATTTTTTCTAAAGCAGAACGACAGGCGACAGAGCTTCATTGACGCAGAGAGAACGTGTTCGCGGCAGGAAGCAAGGCCGCATCAGAAAACTCTGTCACATCTGAATTATTTCGATTTGTTGTGTCTGGATGCTCGTAAAACATTAATTCAAAAAACATTAAAATTGACTCTTTTGAGGGTACATTGAATTATTATTCTAACTATTTTGTGTAAGTTAAATGGTATTACATTTATAAGCACTTTATGATTTGCAATATTAAGTCTTAATGTACGATTATTTGCAAAGGGTTACTGAGTCTGAGCTTGCATAAAGTTGTTGCCCTTTTTGTATATGCTGTTGTCGAAAGATAAAAGTTTTCTGTTTTGGGGATAATTTTGAAGATTCTTCTTGCACTAATTTTATATATGCCTAATACGTCTCCCAAGCTATGTGACTACATTGAAGTATTTTTCCATACTTGAGGTCGTTGGTCTTGGTTTATAGCTGGCGGCCATTTTGCACCAGCTCGATCATCGTCTACAGCCAATCACAGTGTGGTTGAGCTAAAATCACTCCAGTTTGACATATTGACTTCTTCCACAAATCCGGCATATTCACTAATCCAGTACCACTCTAGTGTGATATCCATCGAATTAGTGAGAGTCAACTGCATTAGCTAACTTGATAATAGTAGAATGAAAAAACTCTTTAACTACATCAAAGTACATAAATTGTGTGACAAGTTAGCAATCTAGTCGGCATTACCTGCGGTGGCGGTGGATGAAGGTTTCTTGCTCTGCGGAGGCGGGGGCGGGGGCATGGGCTGGCGGTAGCTGTTGCTCTTGAGTGAGTCACAGGTGGACGACCGAGACCGCATGTTGACTGGAGACTCGGTGTAGCTCGGCGGCCGTGACGGCTGCTTCCGCTCAGGCGTCACACACCCATTCTATGCCAATAACACATGTCACGATGAATAAAATACTCCAGTTTTTTTATTAACACAATTCTCTATAGTACAAATTGAAAAAAATCCCATTGAATTGTTAGAAATTATTCAAGGGTATATTTCACCTGTTTTTCACTTCTCTACCAGTTTAGAACTTAATCTTCCACAATAGACTGAAATATTTAATGTGAGACATGATTTTGCAATATGCTAAAAAAACTATAGCCAAAAAATCTAATGAAACATTTAACCTTGAGGTAATAGGCTCATCAGTTAGGCCTACATGCAAACAATTGAAACCAGTCCACCCCTTGCACTATCTTCCGTTTATTATAGTTATTTCACAGCATGGAGTGGTAATAATTTTTTATTTGACTTACTCAGTATTTTAAGACTGAATTTACAATAACACTAAGATCATAAACTAATTACCATTTAGTCTGAAAGGCACTTGGGCTGATTAGGTTTGTAAAAATGGACAAAGGACTCAGCTAGTTTACCAGAGAAAATGTATCTCAAGCAGCTGAGATCAATACAAAAAGAACACACAATATTTACTAAGAATGTTTTGCTTTCTCCTCTCCTCTGATGAGGTCCCCCATATATTATTTTTTTAATAGCTTATTAAACTTCATTTTCTTTTCTTAGATAATGTAGCTGGATTCTTTGTCGTTAATTGCAAATCTAATTAAAATATTTAAATGGTTTTGTTAATGATAGCTGTAGGTCCATACTCACCCTGTCCTCAATCACTGTGTCATCGTCTGAAAAATCTGTTGAGCCTTCGTCATGGGATAAATTCCAGTCAATGTTAATGTTTTCAAAAAGTGTTTTCTGCCGGTCCAAAGCATGCCTCAACTGAAAACACAGCCAAGTCATTTTATTGGTACACTGAAGATCCTTGAAGATTTTCAAAAAAACTTTTGGTACTTTTCAATTAGCTCGACCATACCTCAATTTTAATTTTAATGTATTGGGTTACCTTGTTAGGACAGCTAAATTAATAAAGATCAGTAATTAATCCATTGTTAATAATTTTTTGGTAGCGACAAGGCTCGGTCCTCCCTTTCCACTCCCAGACAACTACCTACCGCGATCAACCACTGTCCTGTGCCTGTGTGTTGCGATGTTGTTTGTAATTAAAAAGATTGATTGGGATAGGTTAAATTATATTAGGTCAACATAACCTAATTACTTATTTGTTTCTACTTTTTGTTGTTGTTTGTTCCTACTTATCCATGTGGCAGCCTGCAGTGACAGCTGAAGTTTTCAACCCATTCTACACACTACCTCATGACATCGCTTCATTCTGGACTCCTTTCAAGAGTCTTAAACGTTATAAATTACAATTTAAACTAAGTAATAAACGTTTTATAAGTTACGCTAAGTATAGTTAAATGTCTCTTATTTCTTTGAAAAAGAATAGTATTATTTGGGACTATTGTTTTAAATGTTAAATTAAAACAGAGGTGTAGTCAAGCTAAAGAATAACACCATTTTTTAAAGTTTTTTTTTAATATTATGGAATTTTTTAACAGTAAAAAATTTTCTGCAATAACCCTTTTCTTTAATGATACTTGAGAAAACTCTAAATAAATTGTGCCGCCAGTTTGGTGAATGGCTGATTCTGATTTTAAAAACCAGATTAAATGGAGTTGGCATTAAGTCACAATTTCAGTGTTATGACAAACCCTGGATTATTCACAGAACAAATTTTTCCAATTCGGATAAATCATTAGATTTTTATTCTTTTTTAATATTTTTTTTTCTTTAAGATTTTTTTAACCAAACATATTACACTGGAACCTTGCAAAAATATAGTGATCAGGAAAAGACCTTGTTTCAAATATTCAGATCAACCAATTTTTTCTAAAGGAAAATCCACTACAGTAAATAATTGTTGTTAACATGTCATTTTTACTGCATACAAATATATCTCCAGTTACATATCACTGGAAGGATGAACAAAAGAAGACGTTACAAAAATAACTCGTACTGTATGAGTCTCATCTTAAAGGTATGTTTTTACCAAAACAATAAATTTAACATAATTTTTTTTTCTAAAACTAACTTTAATTTTAGTTGTTTGTGGTTGGAAGTCTCTTCATGGTCTTATCTCTTAAATTAAATTACCTAGGAACCTCTACAATAATATTTTAAAACATGATGTTAGCCAACCGGATTACTTAAGTTAAATAAAAATGTTTCATATAACTCAACTGTCAAGTAATCCTTTATGTAGTTTGCACTACTGCACTTTCGATCCGCAGGGGATCTTCATCATTTTAAATACATGGGCAAGATTTCATTCCAATCGGGTACGTCAGATAATTGAAACACAACTTGAGAACATTCAACACACTACATACGACGATTTGGACACGGACGAATCAATGAACGTTTTTACAAAAATGTCAAATGTGAATTGTACATTGACTGTTTGGTTGAGTGTTTTTTGTCTGTGTTGTCATATGTGTGTGTAGTGTGTTCTAAAATTGTGTTTTAATCAGCTGACGAATCCGATTGGAATAAAATCTTGACCCTATATTTTAACCTGATGAAAATCCCCTGCGGATCGAAACTGCAGAAGCGCAAACTACATAAAGGATAACTCGACAGTTGAGGTATATAAACCATTTTTATATGGTAAAAAACACATCGCCAAGTAATAGATTGTACCCGTTAATGAAATTATTGTTATGTTTTCTTCCTACTGGGACAGCCGGGCGCATAGGGAGCTAACTATAGGGCCCACTTTTTAAATTTAGTCATATGAAACGGTGATCTTTGGTAATATAGTAAGACATTTTATTTGATGTTTCCACTTACTTAAAAGTACATTATTTGCTGACAAACTTATTTCTTAGTTTTCTAAAAGATTACTAAAGGCAGAACAGTGCACTGACCAGTTCTTCACACGTGTGGTGTCCCTTCTCGGTGGCGATGTCCAGCGGGGTCTTGTCCTGAGCATTGCGCAGCGTCGGGTCGGCGCCGCTACGCAGCAGCAACTTCATACACTCCGGCTTGTCATAGATGGAGCACAAGTGAAGCGCTGAGTTGCCTCCTCCATCCCTGTCACAAATGTAAGACTAGTGTTAAAGACAATCAAATTCAAATTACTAGTAATACTTGGTTTATTTTTGGATTTTTTTTATTTTTAGAATTATAATAAAGTTAGTGAGCAGAGGCACAATTGGATGATTGATGGCACAGTAATATGATATTTTTTTCTTCATCCAAAAGAATCTACACCAATATATAATAAATAGCAAACGGTGTTGTTTCAGATAACTAACCTGGCTGTAGATGCAGTGGTTTTGTCCAACCCTGAAGACTTCATATTCTGTATGAGGAAGTCCACGATGCACAGAGAGGAACCAATCTCTCTGATCACAGCGAGGTGGAGGGCGGTTTCTTCATGCTCCTGTATCAAATAAATAAACAAATGACTTGAAAAAGGTGTGAAACTCAGCTTTTAGGACCACACATTAAAAAGCCTTATTTTACTTTAGGCTTGTAATGAAATGTTAAATTAAAACTCTCATGTCAGGAAGGCTGACCTTTTACCTTTTATTTTTACGGCTTTATTTAGTTTTGGTTAATTGAGTATTATTCAGTGTTAGCTTACTAAGCTTTTAAAGTAATAAATACTGTCACCAATACTGAGCCTACCGAGGAAGGCAGTGGTGCCGAGAGGTCAGCTCCCTCAGCGAACACCTGCAGAAGGTGGTGAAGGTTGTTGTTCTTGACTGCATGCTCCAGATCACTCAACAGCTCGTGTTCGTCTGAACATGTTTTCACCACAAACCTCTTCTCCAGGTACTTGGCTCGGATGAACGAATACCTCTCGTCCCTAGAGGGGAAAAAAGGCAAATATTTAATTTAGAATAGCATAATGTAACTTTTTAAATTAATGACATGACTTAACCTTATATTGACTGATGGTCAAGACAATAAACCAGTGTAAAAAATTGACAACTCTTTTATTAGGGATAGCCTAGTTATAATTTTTATTTCTTAACCATTCGGCAATATCAATGTACTGTGGACGCCCTCTAGTCTGGAATTGGATGGTTCAGCCACCGGATAATCCGGCCGCAGTATTCCGGAAATTAAATGTTCAGCCTCCAGCATTTAACACAAAAGGAATAGACAATAATCAACTTGTCCCATGTTATATTAGAATGTTATATTATATTAGAATGTTAAGTGTTATTACTATTATTGTTAAGAGTGTTTGATGCTGTTTTTCATTAATTTATTGCTTCATTTTCCATAGGTATGTTATTAGTATTTATAATGTTTATGAGTTGATGTTCTCATTTGTTGCATGTAAACACTGAATTGAATTGTAAGCACTAGTAGAAAAGTAAGACTCTCAATGTAAATGGTGTATCCGTTGAAAATAAATAAATAAATAAATAAATAAATATATCATTTAAATATATCGGTTCAATTGACGACTTCCGGACTATTTGTTTAGGATGTCTTCTAAAACTTTGTGTTAGTGTTCTATTTTTTATCGTTATCTTTTTGTTGGTTTTGCGGGACAATCGTTAAATGTAACACAGAAGTTAGATCACTAGACAGATTCTGTCACTTTTAGGTCCCATTTATACGACAGGGCCTCCGTTGACAGACCAGTATTATTGTCAGTTAAACGAAGGTTCATCGCTAGTGACCACTTGTCCGTTTCCGATCGTCATTTCGGCGCTACAACGTCTGGGAGGGAGCATATCATGATGGTTACAAAGTTGATACACATCATTGATTGGGCAAGTATGATACAGTACCCTTCATTGTTCAATACATCCTAACAGTTCATTGTTGGAACACACATATAATACAGGTCTCTGTTTAACCCGTTTATTAAACCGCCAGTTAATCCGGCCATTTTGAAATCTGGCCAGTGGTCCGGTCTCGAGGTGGCTGGATTTGAGGGCTCCTACTGTATTAACAATTCTATAACTATGAATTTTGATCTGTTACCAACTTCAAATCTACAATGTTTTAAAAAAAGAACAACAATCAAAGACTCTTCTTTCTTCAACAATCAAAGATTTACTTCTTTATACTTATTTGCTTGGAATGCTTTTTCGTTGAAATTTCTTAACAAACACACAATGAATATTATGCTTTAAATTGTTTTTAAAACCATTAACTAAAATTATCTGAGGAAACTCAATCACAATCCAAAGATGGATTCAAGATATTACCTTAAGAAAAAAACTACGGTACAAAAAAAGCGTGTCAAAAGTGAAGATCATATTTGCTCTCAATCCCACTCACATTGAGCTGCTGGGGTTTGGCTTGGCTGTGTGCGATGGCAGGTTGGCCTCCATGACGTCGTTGAAGCCCTGGTTGGTCATGTGTCGCGCGAGCAGCAGCTGCGCCGTGCCGATGTGGTCCAGCGTGAGGCTCTGTATCCGCGAGATGTGCACGCCCAGGTCCCGGTGGATGCCGGAGCACTCGATGCACACCACCACGCCAAAGTTTATGCTCAGCCACGTCGTGTCTGGACGTCAGATCAAACATTGGTCAGTCACATGTCTTCAAGGGTTACAAGGATTTTTGTCTAAAATTTATGAAAGTGTAAAAGTGAACTGTAAATAAAACCTTACATTTTTTCTGTTTTCAGATTAAAATATTTTATTAATCACAACCGTTTTCTAGCAAAAATTATTAAATTTGATATTTAATAGTATTTCTATATGTTACCTTGTTGATGCATTTAAATAGTTTCATAGTAAAATGTCTCAACAGTTCTTCAACCGAATTATTATTTTTTAGACTTAATATAGGTACATACCTTCGTCCAAACAGTTCAATATTGTAATTATCCCACCAATTACATACATTGTGGGATAATTACAATATTGAACTGTTTGGACGAAGGTATGTACCTATATTAAGTCTTAAAACACGCAGTTCAGGGGCTAAACATGGAATATTATTATTTTTTAACTGTTTTTGGTTTTCACATGCACCACAGAGTAAGAACAATAGTTAGCAATGTTTGCATTCAGATTCTTATCGATATAAGCAAAAAAGATTGCCAATTCTTATACAAAAAATAAGAATTTTTCTTATTTATGGAGAACACTAAACAATTTTTCTGATTAAACCCCTTAAAATTTAAAATTAATTCCTCCTGTTTTTTTTTTTTTTTTTTTTATTATTATTATTATTATACTACTTTAAACGGATATTTAGGTCAAACTTTTGTGCTGTAATTTGATTCTTACACAGTAAATAAAATCTTGTATTTAAGTTTATGTATCAAGTGCAAGTTAAAAAAAAATAATAACTAACCTCACGATCATGTTAACCATATATGAGAGTAGGGTTCTAAAGGTACACCTTCGTGTAAAATATTTTGTAAAGGAAATGGTTAAATCAGTGAAACCTTACTTTCTCTTTTTCTAAAATTACATTTACATAAAAGAGTACTATACTAAACTTGTTTTTTTGTTTGTTTTTAACAAAATATTGACTTAGTTGGTGAAATAATTTAAGTACTGCCCAGGTGCTCTTTTGCTCTAGCCCCCCTCCCTTCCTTCCCCCCACACACACCTGGTTAACAGTGATGTACGAGAGTGACGCGTAGCCTACCGTTCTGAGAGTTGCAGTCGCAACAGTGGTCGTTGCTGGGTAGCCGCTGCACGTGCCGTATGATTGCTTGCTGCAGCTCCAGCAGGGATGGGTTGGCGGCCGACGTGCTGCCAGTGGCCTTGCCGCCGTCATCGAATGCACGGTACAGTGCCGACTCCTTGCAGTTTATCAGCACCGACATCCACGCGCGCTGATCTGCCTCGTCCTCCGCTTGGAAGTGGTACGTCCGGTTGTCTGCCAAACAGACAACACATCGAATGAGGACCAAATTCATGTGGTCCATCATGGTCAGATGGAACTACAATATCTTGCCATCAGTCAAATTAGGAAATTTGTAAATATTGTTGGAAGCCCCAGTAAAAACAGGTTAAATGGAAAACATGCATAATGGATGGCACTATGTTAAATAGTAAGAATAACAACTTTGTATTATTACCGGTCCAATTGATATTTTGCTTACTCTTTGATGACGCGCCGTCCACAGCAAAAAGACATATAGTGTGAACGGGGCCTTACTTTACCATTTTTCTATCAATATGAGTAAAAAGATAATACACATTGAAAAATGTTTAGGTAGTAGCCTTAATGCTAAGAGAGGATATTTATTTACTTACAAGTTAATAGCAATCGTATAGAAAATTGCATAGGCTAACTTATAGCTAAAAAAAAAAATACAAAAATTAAAACTTAGAATTTTTTTGTGAAATCTTATTGTCCCACTACAGTACATACAGTTATTTATTGTATTAATTTTAAAATATTGACAAAAATCAACTTCATAACCAATTAAGCAACTCTAATTAATTAATATCTTTAAAACTAGGCACAATGTTCTTGACATAAAGTTTCTGATGCAATTAACTTTGGATTCATGAATAGGTAACCCAAATGAATGATGAGGAAGCATAACCATGTTCGTTCGTGTAAAATTAGTCATATATGATTGATTTAAGCACGATGTATATTTGTAAACTAGATAGGCTACTGTATAAATTACACTCCTAACAAAGCTAAGGAACCACAAAATATGAATACAAAATATAAACATTTAAAAATGTTTAGATAGTAGCTTTAAGGCTAAAGGAGGATATTTATTTATTTACAAGCTGGTAGCAACCTTATAGCAAACTGCATAGGCTAACTTATAGCTTATAACTTTTAGATAACTACAATTCTACAATTCAAAATGTGAAAATGAGTTCAGTTAAAACTCAGCAGTACAAGAGCACAGGTTAGAAATATTTAAAATTTTAGTTTTGTTTTGCTTTTTTGACAAAACCTTAGTAACAATTTAGTACAATATATTTCATGAATAATTTATAGGAGTCTTTATAGTCAAATTTTAATGCATCAAATAACAAACATGGCAACTATGTTGACCTCTTATCAATAACCAGACCATTACTCTATCAAGATGGTGATAGTGAAGATCATCCTGAAGAATGAGATAATGGGACAATTACATACTTTAAACAGAAAAGATCATCTGTAACCAAGTGCATTCAATATTCTAACCATTTTGTTCCATAAAATTAACCTCTAGTTGCTTAAATAACAACCACGTAAAAAGACATAACTATAATACTTTTAAAGGTAAATTATTTGAAGCACATTATCTGATAACTTAAGTTGATGGTAGCATGAAAACTAATGTTGGTGTAATCTGAAGCACCTAGCAGGATTTCCTTTCCTTGCTTGAGCTCAATTTAGAGAAATATCAAGTAACTTAGTCAAAATATTTTGGTCTGCGGTTTTTCACTGTTTATAAGTGAAATAATTACCCATCTGGGCAAATAAACAAACTACATGGAATGATTATCCAAGAGTAAACATTGGATTACATTACTACATTCAGGGTTCTTACTAACATATCTCAACAAAATTCAAGGACTTTTCAAAAACTTTTTAAGGACCTTCCGTGGTTTTTAAGGACCTTGAGCAGTAACTTTATTTATATCGATTGGTAGGATTGGTACAACTTTGTTGCTTAGAAAAATTATAGTAGGTTTATCCATAATGTATAACACTTGGCATTGCCCCTTACAAAAGTTTAAAATTTGAAAGCTCGACTATTTAAATAATTAAATTGAGAGTCAAATGAAAACGTGCAAGTGATTAATAACATTGTCAAAGTTATGGCTCACAGTTCATCATGAGGTGACCAACTAAGGACCTAAGGATTGCTCAGACCTATGTATGATCCAGATTTTTATCCCCATTTTTAATGGGTTATTTAACCATAAAACTTAGAAACATGTAATTTTCACACAATGTTTAGTAAATAATCTTCTTTCAAGTGATGTGTTTTTAAAACCTCAAAAAAAATTGTGGATTATAGATAACAAACAAGTACCGAATATACACAATAACAAAAGAAAGTAATACCAATTTGTTTCTAAATAGTTAATTTTGTTTTCACATTGTCCTTTACAGCTGTCTAGTATGCAGCTGCAGTACCTACGTATTATTTGCTTCAGTTAGCTTTAAAATATGTGTACAAGAATCTTAAAAATTTAAGGTAATAAAAAAATTCATAAAACTCAAGGAGACAATACCAACATTCCCACAAAATTAAAGGACTTTTCAAGGACCATACAAAAAATTATGAAATTTCAGTACTTTTCAAGGCCTTCAAGACTAGGGGTTAAATTTCAAGGACTTTCAAGGACCGTAAGAACCCTGTACATTGTTTGCAATACATAATTGTATAATTACTATGTAATTCAGTTAATGATGATTTTTTTATTATTCATAGTTTAAACAGATTGTGGCTTATATTTTCTTATGATTCAATAACACAAAACACCATTATTTTTGTAACCGGATCATCAGCTTAGAGGGAAAATTAACAGATCCCTTTAATGCAACAGAAAAATACAAAACTTTTATTAGTAAATTTTAATGATTTTACAGCTGTATACTATCTTATATATTAAGGCAAATCAAAAGTTGAGAAAGAGATACACTTAATAGAACTTCCTCCCATATCCGACCTTCCCACAACCAGCTCCTCCCAATACCCGGCCTTTGGAGTTCCAATGGCGAACCTGTCCAGACTAGAAAGAGTGATCTACACAAAATGCTTCATTTTTATGTCACAAGCTATCAGTCGAACTATGTTTTTTTATGTGCTCTGACTATGATATGGCATTGTTTTAGGTTTTTATGTCAATATGTTTGTGTTTTTTCCCCATTATTTATTAATCCTCTTGCTATCCGACGTTTTGGCCGTTCCAACCGTGGCCTGGTCTCATCATGGTTTGAATATGAGAGGTTTAATGATTTAATTTTGAGCTCACATATCCACCATAAGCCCAATAATTAAGGCTATAGTCGAATATTGCATTTTTATAAACCCAGCTCATAAAGTAGCCTATGTTAGTTTAAGAAGTTTTGGTTTGGGTTGACTTATTATTATTGAAAGACAAATTTATAAATTTGATCTATTATTTCATTACTTTTACTTTTTATTCAAATTTGAAAAAAGTCAGTCTGAATTATTAATATTTAAGTCATAATAACAATTAATAAACAGCAAGTTAAAAACAAGTGCGATTAACAGGTTAACTTTGTTGCATTACAGTAGACTCCCTCTTAACCGGCCACCTTTTAACCGGTCTCCGCTTTAACCGGCCTACTCTGACACAAAATAACATCTTTTAACCGGCCATTTTTTATCTCAACATCGCTTTAACCGGCCGCGTTTCGCCGGAAACTAAGTTTTCTTATCTAATGTATCATTCAATTCAACTTTATTTCATATTGACGTTCCCAAACCAATTAAACTATAATGTCCTGGGCGGAAGTGACTGCCACCGGAAATCAATGCGTTTGGGCCTACTATCCAGTAGACCACAATAAAGAAACGAATTATTATTAGTGTAGGTTTGTTGTGGATTTCATGGGTGGTGGATATTAGCAATAAATCATATACAGTAATGTATTTAAGGTTGTTTTTCAAGTGATAATTATATTTAGGTCATATTAAATTCTGGGATGGCGTTCTTAAATGAACATCGGTTTAACCAGCCAATTCATTATCCGGCTGCGTCCTGGTCCCGAGGTGGCCGGTTAAGAGGGAGTCTACTGTAATTAGAAAATACTTTCTAAAACATATAATGCACCTAGATATGAAAGAGATTTGAAGAATGGTAATAGAGGTAATAAAACATCACCAGTGTGCAATTATAAACATATTATCAGCAGAAATAGTATGAGTTTGTTTGCCACCAAAAATGTTATCAACTATTGTAATATTTTCCGTAAATATTCTTCTAAATAAAGGTGCAATGGTAATTTGATTTCTAGTAAATTAAACCTTCCCAGATGGCGTATTTATTTTTAATAGACAAAAACGGAATTTTGATAAAAAAATCAAAATTTGTTTTTTGTTTTAAAGTGGTTAAATGGATACAAATAGTAGTCCTACACAATATTTTAGTTCAAAATATTTTTAATTATATTTTTACTGTGGACATAACCGCCATAGTTCGGAGCGCACTAAAACCTTATCAGATATATCAGCCTACCGTCCGTAAAGCACAAAATCGTAACATTGTATTCTATAAATAATCATTGATTTTTTGTTGTATTTTTTATGACAAACTATTAACAAATATTGATTAAAATTATATATATTACATCATAAGTTTTATAAAAATTATTCAAAGTAAATGTAAACTATACTTTGGAAATAACAAAAGGTTTTGATTTAGCGACATTTCTACACATCACAGAAGGCAAACACTGTAAGAGTAATCTCAACAAAAAGTTATCTACAGTTGGCGCACAAAAACGACGGGAAGTACAGCTCTGATACTCAGTTAAACAGTGCAGGCAACTTGAACAAAAAAATTCTTATCCGCTACGATAAAATCCCTTGTGATTAACCATTTTATTATATTTTTGGATGTTTTTATGGAGATGTTAAATGTTGTTCTAGAAGGTAAAACAATACATTGTGTTTTAATAATTGGCGGATACCGCCTACCATCCGTAGAGCCAAAAAAGATTGACAGTTATATCCGCCTACCGTCCGATAAGCACAAAATATTAGATCATATATCCGCCTATAGTCCGGGAAGGGTTAATAAAGGAAGGGGATATATACGAAAAAATATCTTTAGAAAGACTTTGCAGAATTTGTTTAAAGAGACCTCTCACAGGACTTTGAGGACCGGCAGATGTATTGTGAGCCGAGGTCTGGTGTTTTGAGTTCTCTGGTTACATTAGATAATTACAGTCAACTCTCGCCGATAACTCAAACCAAGATATCTTAAATCATGTTAAATTCCCTTAGGAAAATCTGCCTAAATCAAATAAAAAATACCACACGCATTTCAAAATAATTATACGGTTATAAATTACCTCTACAAGTCAAAGTGATAATAAATCATCCCCATAGCTAAAAGGATCTAGTACATAAGTTGAATTAAATTTTCATCTTAAATTTTCTTACAACAAGACTTCTAAAAGTCGAGTTACGAACCTAAACTCTGTATCTCAAAGTTTTCTCTGTGAACCTTTGTAAATCGGAAGTCCAGCTCACAACAAGTTGGTGATACCGGTCTAATATCTATCTGATGTCGCTGTTACAGCAGACATACATACCACAGTATTTTATTTCCTCTAGTCAGATTTAATAGAAATTACTTCTTTAACTCAGGCTATTCCTATGTTGGTAACTCGAAAAAAATCATGGTCTTGTGAATTTTAAGTGAGAGTTGACTGTACATCACACATAGTTGACTCACATGAGAGAACGTCGAAGCAGCGCTTGTCGTCGGGCACCATCTTGACCTGGCAGGTGAGCAGGTTGACCTTGGTCGGCGGCTTGGTCTCGTCGCCGTGGCTAATCTCCAGGAAGCCCTCGGCCTGAACGGCGCAGCGCCGCTTCTGCCACACCCGCCGCATCTTGCCCTCCGACTTCTTCATGAGGTGGCCTGTCCGCGTCATCCCCGCCTGCTTGTCCCCCTGCAGCTGGTGCAGCGAGTAGCCCGTGCCTCGGTCCGGCATGTGGCTGCTTGTCTACAACAACAACACACGTTTGTACTCACTGCCACCATTTGGACGTATTTAAATACAGTTCAAAATTGTTAACAGCAATAATAATCTACTGAACGAAATTAATAGTGATCTTTAAAACTTGTATAAACGGTTTTAATTTAATGAATTAGAACACTGATAAACCAAATTCATTCATCTGATGTATACGATTCATTATATTTATAATCCAGTATGCTCTTTAGACTTTTTTAACCTTTGGTAAAAAAGCGAAAGATGAGAACATGATGAAATTGTGTAGCTTTGTTTCTGACCACATGATCAATTTGTCAGGATGATTAGTGATAGCACAATGAACTATAGAACTACAGTAGTCCAGCGGTTCTAAACTAATTGGGGCTGGACAATATTTAGCCAGATTCCAGAACAGGCGGGGCTCAAAAATGCATGATATTGACTAGTTTGCTCCTGCTGCTTACATGACCAAACCAACCGGGACGTATAATATCGGCACATGAGGACAATTGGATATCGGGAAGCATTTGCTAGCATTGGAACCAAGTTAAATGGCAGGAAATAATGATCAAACATTGTATTAAACTTTGTCGATAATGATATGGCCGTAAGAATGCAGCTATAGCTAAGGTATTGTGTCTAATGTTGGTGTATTCTTTGAAATATTGGCAGCTGGAATTGTCCTCCTTTTTTAGTTACAGAAAAATTATTTTTAATGAAGCATGTAAATTTTTGGAATAGCGGGGTTTGTAATATTAGGAATCTACTATTGTTAAAACCTTAAAATTTTTCTCGGGATCAAAAATCTTGTTGTGTGAGTCAGTAGCATACTGGTTAGCGCGCCAAATTTTGGGACCATGGCAGCGATGTCATAGGTTCAAATCTAAGTTCTGCCAGTGACTTTTATCAATACCATTAACCTCTGTACTGTAGCGGCTCACCCCCTCACTTTATCTAATACAATCCACGCACAGATCAATAGTCGATGTAGACGGGGTAAAGTAAGGCAGAAAGTGGTCTGCCAACTTCTTAAAAAAAATTATCAACATCCAGGTTACCAATCAAGCTCAATAATCTGATAAACAGCCAATTGGGGATTATTCCTAATCCAATACAAAAGTGTTTTAAATAAAAGTATGTTTTATCTTTTATGGTGTTTTATCTAGTAGGTAGTGATAATAATGAGATAAAGTAATAATAATATGATTATAAGACAATTATATGATAAAGGGCCCAATATGATAAAGTAATGCAAAAAATACGAGGGCTATTCAGAAAGTAAGGAACGTTTCCGTCTTACGCCGTTAGGCGCGCATGTATCGCCTATATTAGTGTATGAGAGCACTCGGGGCCTCATGGGCTATCCAGCCGTGACACTCGGAGCATCGTCGCGCTGCTAGTTTTCTTTATTTTTAAATTCAAAATGGCCGCTCCCGTAAAAAATGCCGTTAGTTGCGAAGTGCGATCGGTAACACGGTTTTTGTTGGCAAAAACCTTAAAACCGATAAAGATTCATCGAAAAGTGTGCGAGGTGTATGGGAACAATGTCTTGAATGAAAGTTTTGTGCGTAAGTTGTGTATTCAGTTTACAAATGACCGAACCAGTACTTGATGAGCAGTAGAGTGGACGACCGAGCATTGTGACTGACAAACTGGTCACTAAAGTTGACGAGAAGATCCGTGAAACCCGCTGCTCCTCCATAACGGAAATTTCGTTATCTTTCCCTCAAGTTTCACGGACTTTGCTGTGTTGAAATTGAAAGAATAAAAATCAATAAATCTCTATCGGTTTTTAATTTTTTGCCAACAAAAACCGTGTTATCGATCACACTTCGCAACTGGCAGCATTTTTTACGGGAGCGGCCATTTTGAATTTAAAAATAAAGAAAACTAGAAGCGCGACAATGCTCCGAGTGTCACGGCTGGATAGCCACTGAGGCCCCGAGTGCTCTCATACCCTAATATAGGCGATACGTGGGCGCCTAACGGCGTAAGACGGAAACGTTTCTTACTTACTGAATAGCCCTCGTAAAATTGACCTGGAGAATTTCTCCCCTTACCATCCGCTAAAAGGGTTAAGTAATCAAATAGGAAAAAAGTTAATAAATGAGAGATTACTTTTATTGTTGATATATTGGTGAAAAATACAGTTTTACCATTTGTCACATATTCATTGTTACAGTGGTGTAAGGCGTTAAGTAATGGTTGTAGGGATGGACGGGAATGGATTTTTAATTCGGGACAGGACGGGAATTTTTATTTCCCGTCCAATTTCGATACGGGATTGGGACAGTCATTTGCTCTTCTCGATGTTATCGGGAAATATTCGTTTTGACTTTTATCTGAATGTCGTATAAAGACTGTTCTTCCACTTGTTGTTCCACTTGTTTTTGTATAAGTTAGAATGAACCTCCTTTTGTTGAAAAGATTTAAAATATCTAATTTTAGCGAATTTCCCTATAGGGAATACGCTATTACGGTAGTAGCCATGGTAAGACATAAGCCCGGGACCATGTTACTTTTTCATTTTGAGGTACCCAGAAGCCAAAAACACCGTTCGTTCATTTTCATATATATGTATATATATATATATATATATATACATATATATGTAATATATATATATTTGTTCGTGGTACTGATAACTTTTGAAGGGGACCTCCGATTTTGATGAAATTTGGTATGAAGGTGTAAGACCAGGTCTATTTTCATGAGTTCGCGAACCAGCATGATCGGGTAATGGGAACGGGGTTTTATGGATTTTCAAAGGGTCAAAAATGGTTTTTTTTTGCATTTTTGGAGCATAATTATCAAAATTCAACAATTTTAACTAAAACCATTTAATAGAGCTTAAAAAAACAAACAATTTAGTATTTTGAATTTTTAACTTGGCTTAACAGGTTACGGAGAAAAGCCAAAAATATGTTTTCCATGTTAATCTTATGGGAAATTAACAAAACCCTGTATCTCGCTTATTTATTGGAATAACTTGATAAAATTTGGTATGTACATTCACTTGGTAGGGCTCAACTGATACTTGCTTACAACACCCACATGGCGGCAAACCTACATACTCACCCCTATGGTGTTTATGGGGAAAATGAAAAGAACACCATAACTTGGTAATATTTGGTATGTACATTCACTACGTAGGAGTTAACTGATATTTGCTTACAACACCCATATGGCGGCAAACCTACATACTCACCCCCATGGGGTTTATGGGGAAAATTAAAAAGTGCCGAATATTGATACAGTTTGACATTTACCTACCGTAACTATTACATTTCCTAACAAAACTAACATTTTCTAACAACATCCCAAGGCAGCAAACCTACATACCCATTCCTATGGTTTTATGGGGAAAATACAATAAGTTATCTCAAGATTGTTTGGAAATTGGCTGAGTACGCAGGTCTGCTGCGACGGGGGGTATTTATATTTGCAGTATATAATGAGATAAGGATAAAGTATAAATTTTCTTGTAACCAAAAAAATTTAAATCAAATCACTAAACAATATACATATAACAAAAGTCCATTAAAAATTTTATAAAAGTTTTGTTGAATGAAATATTAAACATTTTCTATAAAGAATGAAAAGAAAAATTGTGTACATAAAAATATAGATTAAAACAATTGGAAAAATTGTAAAGAAAACAAAACTGTATTACATAAATAGGCCTAAGGCCTGCTCAGAAAAAAAAAATTGAAGTTATAATAAATATTCACACTAAGGAATGAAGTGGTTCAACAAACCAAAGCCATTTATAACCCCAAGAAATGTTTATTTTTTTCATTTTTTAAACTTATTGATTTATTAACTGAGACAGATTCTTACTTAGAGATTATCATAAAAATTGAACTGTAAAAATATACACTATTAGACATAATTATTTTTATTTCTATGCATTCATTTAGCTATTTTTGCTATTTAAAAAAAAATGAGTGTATGATGAAAAAATCAATAAAAAACAATGACAGTTTAAAGTTATGAACACCAAAATCTAATACAGTACACTCTCGTTCATCGGAACTAATGTGGCGGACGGCCGGTTCGAATATCGAAAAATTCCGATGAAGCGGAGTCCGTTGTCAGTCATCATTTCCGCCCGTACCTATCGTGATTGTATTCACTCTTGTTTTTAAGATAACACAAGAGATTTTATGAAAATAAGGCACTCAAACTTTGAACATACTGTAGTAACAATTAACCGATAGGAATAAAAACAACAAAGGAAATAAAGATCCAAAATCTTTATTCTCATATTCCAGCAGTCAACTGACTTCCACGTGACACAGGTCGCGACGCGAGACAGACTGAATGACAGTTTGGGAAGCGGTCGAAGCGGATGTATTGTTCACTTCCTGCCCCCTTCCTCTTTCTATTTTTGTGCGAATACTCCACGGCCTCGTAAATCACATCAATGGGTACAGTTTACGGAAAACGCCTGATGACTTTTGATGCAAAATGTGATACTTCACTGTTGTGCGGATAGAAGGAATGGTAATTGAAGGCGCCAAAACGGAAAAATTTTTTATTTCGTAAGAAAAAAAAATAATACTGTCCAGATTTTCAGTTCCGATGAAGCGGAGTTCCGATGTCGCCGAGTCCGATGAACGAGAGTGTACTGTAAATGTATTTGTAATGTTTAGTTGTTAAAAATATATCTAATGGGCTTTAAAGTTTTTCATTTAAAAATTATATTAAATTATAATAAGATGTTTTTAACATTATAAAACAGTAATTCAATTAAAGACTGATTTACTTAACAATACTTTGCATTTTCCCATTGAATGGAAAGTCAAACAACTTTGGTTGACATTTTGTTTCATTTGTAAGAATTAGACGAATCAAACGAGCCATCCCTTAGTTTTTTAAGACAATTTGTTCAGAAAGTAGCATTTGGTACTAGAAGCAAAAAACACCCCTCTTGAATAAATTACTGCCGGAGGTCGAACAATAGATAAGCTGAACAATAGATTGTCTCTGGCGTCCGTGGAATGTAGTTGAGTGTATTTGTGCTGTTCCTCGTTAGCGAGACCGCCGGCCGCGATTGCCGACCGAGATCGCTGGCCGCGGTTGCTGACCGAGATCGTCGGCCGAGAACGCCGGCCGCGATCGTCGGCCGAGAACGCCGGCCGCGAACGCCGACCGAGTATGCTGGCTGCGATCGCCGAACGAGATCGCCGGCCGCGATCGCGGCCGCCGCGCCGTTCGGCAGTTCCCAACCCGATAAATTCCCGAGTAAAAAAAAAATCCCGCCCGATGATCGGGACAAATTTGCTCCCGAAAATTTTCCCGAAATTTCGAGTCCCGTCCATCCCTAAATGGTTGTTACCTCTTTATCCAACCCCGGGGCACTACGCAGTAGAAGCTGTTTTAGTTCATTGAGCTGCCTTCGTTCTTCATCTTGCTTTTGTCTAACCGTCTGCAGTCTTGTAGACAAATCTGCCACGTAGCTGCCAAAGTGTTCGATCGTCTTGAGCCCATCTTGAAAGTAACTGCAACAGACACATTTTAAGTTCCAACCTAAAGTATGATTCAGACTAATGACTTTGAGATTCAGACTAATTCACTACCACCTAGTAATATGAATCACAGTATGGTATTATAATTGAATGTGAATAGTATCTTAGTGTTTTATTGAAAAAGGTAGCCAATCTTTAAAATAGCCTTTTTAAGTGAGGCTTGCATTAAGTATACAATTTATGCCTTGGAAATACACAAATTAAGAAGCAGAGAAGTAAGAAATTGCTGTTTTAATATTTGATTGGAATATTATCAAAAAGTAAATATTGCACAAACAACTGGGATATATACTTTCATCCTGAATATTTTTTTGTACTTTTATTATCTATACTTGTTAACGTTAACGTATGACTCATGAAGGTGTCAACAAGTGTCTAATTTTAAATGTCTCTTTCAGTTATTAAATTTTTGAATAGTTAACAAATTATTCAGGGTTTTCTGTGCAACCCAATTTTTTTTTTTTTTTTAAAGATTTAATAAACCTAAAGTACTATGGCAAAAAAATTAAAAAGAATTAAGTTTTGTGCAAAACAACTTAAATTATAACTTCACTGTTGACTACTTAAAAGAACAAATTATAACAACTTACTTGGTTTGTGCATGAAAGTATTCTATCAGATGCTGGAGAAGTTCAACACTCTTTTTGGTCTTAATTTCATTGACTTTTAGAAGATACTGCAACAAATTTTTTAATGACAACGAAAATTAGATCCAAAATAATACTGTACAAAGTGTAGATAATACAAATTACATTATGAGCCAATATTTTTAAAGAACTAATAATTAAACTGCCAATAAAAAAACCAAATAGGGCCAGTAGGACAAAGCCCGTACTAGGATTCTGCTCTTTTTCAGAACACTACCTTTCAAACGGTATGTGCGGATTTCTTTTTTGATGTGCACAAGCTGAGAAAAAAAGGAGGAAAATGAAACATGCTAGCCTATTAACATATAGATTAGTGAGTGGTGTAGGCTATGTATTTCACAATCACAAATTGTCATTTTGAACAACTGTAAATTATTATAAGAGAAGATATATTGTATTAGTTTGAAAATGAATAATATATAGGGGTTTTATGGGGTTTCAAAGGGGTCAAAAATGGGGTTTTGGCATTTTTGGACTTCAATTTTCAAAATTCAACAATTATAATTAAAACCGTTTAAAAAAGTTTACAAAACATATAAATTTGAATTTTTAACTTAAGACCAGGTCTATTTTCATGAATTTGCAAACCAGCATGATCGGGTAATGGGAACGGGGTTTTAAAGGGGTAAAAGGGTTTTTGGCATTTCTAGACCTCAATTTTAAAACTTCAACAATTTTAACTAAATTGATTTAAAAGAGCGTAAAAAAACAAATAAATTTGTATCTTGAGCTTGGCTTTACAGATTACGGAGAAAAGCCAATAGGTTTCCCCGGTTAACCTTATGGGAAATCAACAAAATCATGTATCTAGCTTATTTATTGATCCACTTGGTGAGGGATCACCCCATAGTATTATCACCCCGGAGGACCGGTGCTGCACAAAATAGGACTGGAGACATCGCCCGCGCATGCGCAGAAGCCGGCAGGTAAGCGAAACGAGCTAGGACTCAGTCTCAGTCGCCGGAGGGCCGGGCAGCCGCAGCATGAAGGTTCTGTGAGTACTTTCCAACTTTGGGGGGGAATCTATCTGGGGGAGTAGGCTAACCAATACTTTTCTAAATTTACGGCAATGATGTAATTAATTATTTAAGCATATTCATTATCTAGTGTTCACCCTTCTTATCAGGCCAGTAAATTATCTTAATAACTTGTTTCTCACAATAAAATGTCCCTAGTCGGAATTAATAGATTTATATGTAGGATCAATACTCATCAAAGATGGCTTGCCTTGTCAGGGGTTTGCGGGCGTTTAATATTTTGCGGATAATCCTCGCAATTAATTGTGCCTCCGGCATTGCTTCTCAGGCCCATGCAGGTAGCCACAAGGCTACCGGCGGCCACAAGTGGTAGCAGAGCGTTAAAGATCATTTAATTTAAACACCGAAAACACCGCTAGAGCTTGCCATCAAGCAATTTTCAAAATTTGCCTTTCAAAAATTTTGGAACAATTAATTAATTGCTCGCGCGACGTGAAGGAAACATGTCATGAGCAGGTCGGCCGGTCGATGACGTCAAACCACGTGTTGGGAAGATCGGATAGCGGTTGGAACAGGGGAGTGATATTATTTGTTCTGAATTACGTTTTAGTCATCCAATTTATTTTAGTAATTATCAAACCAATGAAAATTTTCCCGAATTCGCAAATTTAAAATGGGTTATCACGTAGATTATTGTATACAACATGTAAGTTAGTTGCAGTATTTTATATCTTTCAGATTTACAGAAGAATGTTAAATAACTTTGCTACCTATGTAAGATTTCATTTACAGGCATCCCCAAATTTATTGCAATTTTTACTTTAGTTTAACATTTATCTCCAAGAGTATAATAAACTGTTTGAGTGTAGATGCATCTATTGCGTGGTATTCTTGTGTTGCAAAAAAATATTTATTTAGAGTTTTAACGTATGGGCACATGTTATCATATTAATTTTAGTAAGGGCTCCTTTGTATTATGCTTGCTTTTGATTTAAACAAGAGTTCCTTACACCCGTACAGTTAGTAAGCATGTTGGATAATAAATAAAAATATTTAAAAAAAATAAAAAAAATAAAAAAAATAGAAAAAGGTGCTACACTGGATTTACCACGCAAAAATCATTTACCGTAATTAAATATAAGTTCAGTAATTAGTTGTAGTTTTAGAATAGTGTAGCTGTAGCTCATATTTATTTACATGAGATTTATACAGTATTTGTTGATTCACTATTTCGTAATATTGCACAGGAATAATGATTATAATTATTCAACAGCAACTTTGCAACGCTTCAATTCCGAGAATTATTGAAACGAGTTATATAGTTGTTTTCGTAAAAGATATTAGTAGCTTCAGACAAAGGACAGATCTCTTATCTCCCCCTCCGCCTCGTCCCACCCACCGTGCGTCGTCAAAACAAAACATCTGTCGACCCCTCCCCGCCCTTCCCTCGCAATACCAAACAACACAGATCATCTTCCTTGTATTAAATAATAAATAATTTTGTAGCTTGTTGTTTGTCATTAAAACAATGAATTGTTTACCCAGCGCATTTAAAGCAGTGATTAAATAAGTTTTTGCCTTATTAAAATTAATTTAGAGCAAAGTTAGAAATTAAACGACCCCGAATATTTTCCTCCCCAGTAACATTGTCTGCAGAAAATTTCAGCAAATATAAATGTTGTACGTGAATCTAATTGGCGATTCACAATTCTGTAAGTACAAAGCATTTTTAAAGCGTTACCAGCAAGGAGAGAATAGTTTATCAGTTGAAAGCAGTATTACCATTTCAGGAATAACGACAGGGGAATTAAAACGACATATCAAAGCAGCAACTCCATCTTTAAATAGTAATTACCCTGTTGTATTATTCATTGGCACCAACGATGTAGTAAGAAATGTATCTTTGATTGATTTTAAAAATCAGTTTTTGTCCCTTTTGAGAATAATTAGGAAGTTCTATGCTCCAAAACAAATCTACATCCTTTCTTTACCACCTTACCAAAGAATCCTATCTCACGAAAACAGCTTGACGCATATTGACTATGTAAACAAATTTTTAGCTACTTTACAATCGGACGATACACACTTACTACATTTACAGATCACTGTTCAGGATGCTGACAAGTTTTTCCAGCAACGTTACAGATATTCGGGGAAAGTTGATCAAATTCATTTGAACGACAGAGCGTTTTGCCAACTAACCGAAATAATTAAACAAGCTTTAAACAAAAAATAAATAAATAAAAGCTGGGGTTGTGGGATGATTCCAAGGAAGCGCCAGAACGCATCGATGCACCCTTTCATTATTAAGTTCACATCAAACAACAAATGCAATTAATTTTGTCACATAGTGTTCAGGCAAAAAAAAAAAAATCAAGAAATCCTACTAACACAATTTCCTATTTTCCTGTACCTCCAAATAAACCAAAAAAAAGTCTGGACCCATGTTAGGGAAGTTGTCTCAATTTAGTCGAGTCATTCGACTCAAATTTAGTTTAGGGCGAGTAAAGCAAGCCAAGGGTCTCCTTGGATGGACTGTCACATAGGGAAATCCCCCCAAGAAATAGTAAAAAACCTCAGTGTTGGCATTCTCACCTTTGATGGAACAAAAATAAATTTTGCAAAGAAGCAAACTTGTAAAATTGGGGTTATCTGGATATTGTAAATTGGCGCATGTTACGACCTAGTCCAAACCTACAATCCTAGGAGCTCATGCCTTTTGCAAATTGTATGGCCATACTCAAATAGTAAAGAAATAGTAAAATAGTAAAGAAAAAAAAAGCAAAAATCAGTTCCAATCATTGAGTAAGCAACTGTGGTTAGTCGGGGCAGGGGCCTCTGAACCGATTGCCCACGGGGTCTGGAATGTTGTCCCCGCCTTAAAAAGCGGCTACCGTGGCAGTGACAGGACCGCTCTTAATGCATTGGATATTGATTTAAAAAAAAAAAGCAAAAAAAAAATAAAAATAAAAATAATTAAAAATAATAGTGTTAATAAAAACCTTTCCTATCCAGTTCCTAGAGAAAAAAATGTGCCAGATTTACATATCCGATAAGACGTGGGTTAAGGGGAAAATTCATTGAGGAATGCCTAGCACTCAGGTTGAGGCCTCACAAAGTAGGTACCCGATTAGTGTTAGCTAGTTGCTCAATTTTCCACCCGACCAAAAAAAAAAAAAGGGTGTCGACGTTGCCTTATAATGTGTCGCTGCTTAGGAGTGACAGTCTGTTGGCAGAGCCCACCTTGGAAGGATTATTCCAAAAAAAATCAACAGCTGCTGGGGTTCTTAGATTAGGGGGTCACAGACTTCACCCACTTACCCAATCAAAAAAAAAAAATCCTATCCTTAACCATGGAACCTTAACACACGAAATCACAACAAATTATCCAAACAGTCTCATCCAACAAAACAACAATCACAGCAATTATTAATACCTTTTGGACAGTGTAACATTAAAATATTTTTCTCCCCATTCAAAACAGATCACAGTGTTAAAGTTATGCTTCCTTGAGTCAGACTCGGCCCCAGAAATTTAAAACAGCTCATTAAACCAAGTTTAGCCAGGTTCACCCAGTGGTTTTTCCCCCCAAGGGAACAAATCATATGAAATGTCAATTTATAATCTAGACGATTTACCAGACACAGTTACGTGGATTAAGGATTTATCAGCCCCTCAGGCTATCCAACAATGCAATATTTTGGGCCTTCAGCCAGCCGGGACCCTTGAGGAAAACCGAGTCATTTTGAAACAATTTGTGCTACAGCGCAAAAAAGAGAAAGCTTGTTCAGCGGATGAAACAACTCAATCAGAACAGGTGTTAGCGTCAAACATCTTTGTCACATCAACAGCGACACACCCAGTGGTGACAACAACCACTGTGTCGCACAATGTGCCTGTGTGCTCCAACATTTTCCCCTCACTAAATCCACCAGTGAGCACTACACTTGCTATGACCCAAGTAAACACTATGACTACCTCAACAACGACAGTTACGCCTATACAGACTACCACACTAGACCCGACTTTACAAATACTTGTTCAGTCACTACAGACCATGACGTTGAATGCTGTTGCACAAACCGCCAGCACAATCACCGAACAAATGAAAACCCTTACCACAACCAAACCACATGATGAATCCCGATGTCCTCCCTTTGTCCGAGACCTATTAAAGGAGCTTCCTAAAACTTCTGGTAACGATCCTCATCAAACATTAAAATTTTTCAAGGAACTTCACAAGATAATAGAAATGAATTTAGTGCCAGAGAAAATAATAATACTCAACGTAGTCCCCTACACCCAAAACAGACTTAGGGATTTTTGGACAACAGCAACCGCCCAAAACCACAATTGGCAACAATTGCTGCACAATGTTCGCAAGGTCTTTTTCACACACGATATTTTGAGAGACATGCAAAACAAATATTTGTACAGGCCCCAAGAATCTCATGAACTCTTACTAGATTATGTCAGGGACATCCAAATATTGTATGCCATTCTATCCCCAACAACTCAGGAATCTGAAATTTTTCAGACAATATTCAGAGGAGTAAACCAACAAACAAGAACAACATTCGCAGGCCTTAAGCCAATAACTTGTTTACAGGATTTGATAGATATTGCCCCACTTTCAGCTAGCCTGACAACCAATCAACGCTCCACCTTCAAAAACCATTCCCATAGATTTTCTTCACCCAGATCCCAACAGTTTCATAGCTATCATTCCAGTTCAAATAATTTGTATAGGCCCCAACAAATGAGTTATCACCAGTCAAATCAAAATCAAAATCAAAATCAAAATCGCTGGCAGGCAACACCCAGACGTACCACCCCCCAAGCTTCCAGACCTAACAACCAAACAGCAACTTCTTACCCCCACCACCAAGGAAGAATGTATGCACCTCGCTACCCATATCATCCTCATCAAAACAATCAAAATCGATCAAATTCTTCCAATTTCAACAACCGGGGTAATTTAAACCCCAAGCGGGGAGGTCATTAGGCAGCTCACTTCCCCCAACTTCCAAGCCTGCCTCTAAACCAAATCAGATAAATCAAAAGTTAGTAACACTAAAACTAGTATGAAATAGCAGTTTCCAAAACAATTCTCCACCCAAACCTGTCAGTAAACTTAAATCCGACCTCACCAAAACCGCACGCCTATCATTGAAAATTGGTCCCCACACTGTCCCAGCCTTAGTAGACACAGGAGCATCTTGCTCAATAATTTCTGAGGAATTATTTAACCAAATAAAATGTATCAAAGGCGTGGTAACGGAAAAGCCGGTACCAATTTCGTCTTCTGCCACAACAGCCTCGTCACACCCATTACATTTGAAATATAAAGTGAAACTTCATTTTAAAATTCAATACCTCTCATGGACTTTCCCATTTTATGTAGCAGATCAATTGCCAGTAAAAGCCATATTAGGGATAGATTTTTTGCAGCTTACCAAAGCAGTTATAAATGTAGCCAAACAGACCATAACCTTCCCATATTCACACCCTTTAATATTAACTTTAAGTGATACACAGTCAACCGATGATCAGCCACAAGAGCCCACTGGTCCCAAATATGGTCCAAACTTAAATGAAATGCAGTTGCAAAGATTAGAAAAACTGGTAGGAGAATTCCCAGACACCATTACAAAAAAACTAGGTAGGACTAATTTAGTAAAATACCATATAAATCTTAAACCAGGGCACACAGTCAGATCCAGACCTTATCAATTTTCTCCCATAAAAACAGAAATATTACGCAAGCATATAGATGACCTATTGAAGGAAGGAGTAATAAGAGAATCCATGTCACCCTACGCTAGCCCCGCCTTTGTTATTCCAAAAAAGGGAGGAAAAACACGAATGGTAGTTAATTATCGAGGTTTAAACAGTGGACTAGTTCTAGAGGCTACCCCAATGCCAACGTTACAGGCGAGCTTCGAACACCTTGGTAAAGCAAAATGGTTCACCCTCTTGGATTTAAACTCAGCTTACAACCAAATTCCGCTAGATGAAGAATCAAAGCCTTACACTGCCTTTGTGGTCCCCTGGGCTCAATACGAGTTCAATTATGTCCCTTTTGGCCTGGCTAATGGTTCAATGGTCCTTACCGATTTAATGAACAAAGTTTTCAGTGATATAAAATTCAAATACGTGTATTCATTTTTTGATGACTTAGTAATATATTCAGATACCTTTGAGGAACACATAAAACATATCCGTGAAGTACTAGAGCGGCTGAGCAAAGCCGGCCTTACGGTAAACCCATCTAAAATGACAATAGCGTCCAATGAGATAGAGTTTTTAGGCCACGTGATTAAAGACAATACACTTTCCATCAGCAGAGAACGGACCAAACCGATAGACCAGTTTCCCACACCTAAAAATATCAAACAGCTCTCGAGATTTTTGGGAATGACAGCATTCTACTCTAGATTCATTCCAAACTATTCAAGCATTTCCGAACCCTTAAATAAATTAAAGAGAAAAGGTCAAAAATTTATATGGGGAAAAGAGCAAGAAGCTGCATTTAACCAACTTAAAAGTGCACTTACGGGGTCACCAATACTAAAAATGCCCATTTTCGACCTTCCTTCTGTGTTACATACCGATGCCAGCAGATCCAGTATAAGTGCAATAGTCTCACAGCGATATGATGATGCCCTACTCCCAGTTGCATATGCCTCTCGCCCCACCAATAGACATGAAAAGAATTACAGTGCATTTGAATTAGAGGCCTTGGCAATCACATACTTTTTGGACAAATTTAGAACATATTTAGAACACCGTCACTTTGAATTATATACAGATTCAAACGCCTTAACTTGGTTATTAAATCATCCCCGACAAATCAATGGTAAAATCTCCAGATGGATTACATTGATAAATGCCTTTCAGTTCAAAGTACATCACATAAAGGGAAAAGACAATGTAGTGGCAGATTGCCTCTCCAGAATGTTCGAGGAGCAAGGCCCCACTCCGTCAACTTCCACTAACCCAGTAGAGCAAGTAAATATTTTATTCAAACTCCCAGAAGCATTTAAAGACATTAAGCAATATCAATCAGAAGATCCATCCATTCAGAGAATTATTAGAAACCTCAAAAACAAGAACCCACCACCAAACTATTTTTTACACGAAGGCATTTTAACCCATAAAACACAAAACCAGACCAAACCTCGAATAGTACTCCCGGAACGCCTCATCCCACTTTTATTTAAATATTACCACCAAGCTCCAAGTACTGCACATCTAGGGATAAGAAAAACCTGGTCTCGAATCGAACCTCACTTTTGGGCAGAAAACCTTAGAGACACCATCTCAGAAATGGTCAGAACATGCACAGCTTGCCAGAGAGCTAAACAAGCTCCGAACACTAAAGTAGGACTACTATCTTCAGAGGTACCCACTCACCCGTTTCAAAAGGTTTGTCATTGATTACATAGGCCCCCTACCAAGGTCCAAAAAAGGGAACAAATACATTTTAACTATAATCGATGCCTTTTCAAAATTCACAGTTTTTCTACCGGCCAAAAACACAACTGCTAAGACCACCATATCATTACTTCACACAGGTTTATTTGCATATTTTGGATTTCCCAAATATTTAGTTTCCGATAATGTTAGTTCCTTCAAATCAAAGGAATTCTCAGATATGTGTCTTCAATTAGGGATTCGCCATGTGACAACCAGTCCATACTATCCGAACCCGAGTCATGCCGAAAGAGCCAACAAGAACATTAAAGTAGCTATTAGAATTTATCACTCGGAACACCAAATGGACTGGGACAAAAATCTCCATTTCTTTCAAATAGCTTTCAATTCAGCCAAACATAACAGCACAGGATATTCTCCAGCAGATCTCTTTTTGTCCTTTCAAATTAATCACCCCCTGGAACTGAATTGGAATTTAGATACACTTATCCCCACTGGAAACACACCAAAAGACATAAAAGACAAGTGGAAAGAAGCACATACAAACTTAAAGAAAGCCAGAGCAGCCCGGGAAAAATATTACAATCAAGGCAGAAAACCCCCCAGTTACAAAGTAGGTGATTGGGTGATGTATAAACTACAGCACCAAAGCAAAGCAATAGATAAAATCAACGCCAAACTCCTACCGTTGTGGTCTGACCCAGTTATAATACAAGCATTCACATCCCCAGTAACTGTTTTGCTCATGGACCCAAAGAGTGGCAAAACCATTAGGAGAGCCCATGTCTCTCAGCTAAAAAAATTTTTCATGCCACAGGTAAAATAAATGGCACACTCGCAGCCCCAGAAGACAAGGTTGTGATTTTAGGTTAAGTTAGTTTAAGTTAGACCATCCCGCAAAAAATACATTTTACACCAACACACACTGGAACAGGGTGCCTGATTGCCACCATCCTGTGACTAAGGTCGCGTTTCGAGTAGGCGCGCCCTTCAGGACAGTGGTGACTCCACAGCTTCCTGTTGCCTGTGTCAAAACACAAAAGGCAAGCAGCCCTCCTCCACTGCATTAGCAATAAAATCCTTTTCAAAAAATTTAATTTTTTAAATTTTTATTCAATCATGGATTTATGTGCTACATTTTTTGTATTTTTTTTCAATTTTAACACATAAATTCATGACTAATGCCAGTGGGGAAGAGCGGATTGTTTCATCAAAATACAAGCTTATATTTTGATGCAACATGCCATTACACCACACACACACACACAAACACACACACAATAGAACACATTCACCTCAAACCGGCAATTAGATTAAGTTATTAATTAAGGAAATCTCTATGGGTTATTACAAACAAGATACCAAAACCCTATGAGAAAAGAATATGAAAAGATCTTGTAAAATATATATTTAAGAAGTATGCATGCACAAAGCCTTAAATTAATGTTATTTTTTGAACCAAATATATTTATATAGATTCACTTATTTATTGATTAAGATAATACATATATATATAAAAAAATACATATAAAAAAAATAAATAAAAAAAATTATGTAATTAAATTGATAGATTATCCGACTTGGGAAAGCTAAAAAATTTTGCAGGTCATTTATATTTAATACAATTAACCAGTTTACAGATCAACCTCACACCTTCTCTTCCCCTTTGCTGCTTGGGGGGAGGGGGGGGAACCTGAGGGATCACCCCATAGTATTATCACCCCGGAGGACCGGTGCTGCACACAATAGGACTGGAGACATCGCCCGCGCATGCGCAGAAGCCGGCAGGTAAGCGAAACGAGCTAGGACTCAGTCTCAGTCGCCGGAGGGCCGGGCAGCCGCAGCATGAAGGTTCTGTGAGTACTTTCCAACTTTGGGGGGGAATCTATCTGGGGGAGTAGGCTAACCAATACTTTTCTAAATTTACGGCAATGATGTAATTAATTATTTAAGCATATTCATTATCTAGTGTTCACCCTTCTTATCAGGCCAGTAAATTATCTTAATAACTTGTTTCTCACAATAAAATGTCCCTAGTCGGAATTAATAGATTTATATGTAGGATCAATACTCATCAAAGATGGCTTGCCTTGTCAGGGGTTTGCGGGCGTTTAATATTTTGCGGATAATCCTCGCAATTAATTGTGCCTCCGGCATTGCTTCTCAGGCCCATGCAGGTAGCCACAAGGCTACCGGCGGCCACAAGGTAACATTTGGTATGTACATTCACTTAAAGGGTTTAACCCTTAAGTGCGCGCGCGGGGGCCTAAACGACCCCACGCAAATTTAAATGCCTGTAAATTTTTGTTCAAGTTGGCAAAACTACAGAGCGCCTAGGTACCTTCCGACGTCTATGATTTATCGATCGCAACTATCAGTTCGGCGCTGACCTTCGACAGTGTCAAGTACAGTCCGTTCAGATAAAACTTGTCACTCCCGGGTCGTTCTTACCCCCGCGCGCGCACTCCCGCCACCTACTGACTTTGCATGGTCGGGTCATCTATACCCCTATGCGCGCACTCCCGCTACCTACTGACTTTGCATGGTCGGGTCATCTATACCCCCATGCGCCCACTTCTGTTTTATGTGTGCTTTATTGATATTTTATTTTGAATTTATTACAAAATTAAAGTAGACGGGTAAAATCATACTGAAATACGGTAGTTCATGTTTAGTGCTTGATGAGTTCAGAAGACCCACAAACTGCTCGAATTAAGACGGTTTTTACTTGAAGCCGAAGAAGCCGATGATATATTTGACATTTTAAAACTGTCTCTACATTGTTAACTCATATTTTTTAGCAATACGTTACCAGTTACTGTGTGAATAAAAAGAATAACTTTTATTTTGTGAGTGTTGTTTGCCTTTATCAATCAAGGATGTAGAGATTTAGTTTACGATTACATAGTGTCTTATATAAATTACTTCAGTATATAAATTATATGTAGAGTGACAAATTATGACACAATTTTATTTTAGTACTTAAAATAAAAATAAATTTTTAGTTCCTATAACATTTTATAAAACAAAAATGATTTAAATACGGTATTATTATAAAATATAAATAATGGTGAAAATGGCAGATTGTTGTTATTAAACATCTATTTAACAATAACAATACGAACCATAAACATTTTCAAAGTAATAGTTGGCTATTTGCAATGTTTTTTTATGTTGGGGGCCTAGATGACCCCGCGCGCCCACTTACAATAGGGGCGCCTACTTAAGGGTTAAGTAATATTTGCTGACAACATCAATATGGTGGCAAACATACATACTCAACCCCATGAAGTTTATGGGGAAAATGAAAAATTTCAGAATTTGATGCAATTTAGTATGTACTTGCACTGGGAAGGGATTTTCCTGTATTTACAACAACCCCATAGCATCAAACCTACATTCCAAGCAAAATAATTAATTCTGTTGGAAATTCACTGAGATGTTAGAATTCTGTTGGAGTTTTTATGTACTTGGTTTGCTGTGACATGGGCATTTTAATTATATTACTGTTTTAGAATTTTTTGTACAATTTCGTTCTTGAAAATAGATCAAATTAGTTTTCAGATATTTCACAGGAATTAAAACATATCCGTACTATTTTTTTAGAGACCGTTGCATTTAAAACCCAACGGGCTCTGTTGGGATAAGATAAGAAATCGGAGTTTATCAAGTTTTTATCAGTCTACCTGGTCGTCTCAAATTGCAATAACATTAATATTTTCTGAGAAAACTGTGGACGGATGCAGTTGCTTTTAATTTATTTTGTTATAAACCGACAGACAGTGGTACCGAAGTACCAGTACCGAGATTTTTACATTGGTTCTCAGTACCGGTGCTTTTGCCAAGGCGACTTTAGGTACCGACATCAATAAATTTATTTGAGCTACTATGGTACAAAAATTGTATCTTTTGATAAGGTTTTTTAGGAATAATATTACGTTAATTACTTCGCTCATTTGAAGCTGAAAAAGTCGCCTCTCCTTCTCCATGTCGTCGGCAATTTCAGCAGCCGAAAGCTCAGTTCGTATCAGTCCTGCTTCTTTGGCTTGTTGCTTTCTTTCTTTCTCAATCTTCGCATACTTGGCTTCAAACTCTTTCGAGGCTCGGTCAAAGGGCCTTTTTAAGTCCCCTTTGACTCCTCTCAAGTCCCCTTTAAGGAGACTATCGACTGGAAACATGACTATGTTGTTCACATTTTGCATCTGTAAACAATAATAAAAATTACTACATTTAAGCCTATAACTGATAAATCACAGGTTACATTCACTAAATAACATAATATGTTCACAACTAGTGTTTAAATATTAGTCAGGATAAATAAGGCTCTATTCATATTTATAATGAAATCAAACTTTATTTGATGTTCCAAAATCTGTAAATCTGCAAATAACAACTGTATGTAGTCATTTAATAAATAACGACATTATTGTTTTATGAACATTTGTGCCCAATTTTATATCCTAAACATTGTTTTCGTTAATTATTTGTCAATTACTTTACTTTAAATGATTGTCATAAAAAAAAATTAAGCGAAGAATAACCAATTTTTAATTTGCGTCCGCACTGGCTGAATATTTACTGTGAACTTGTTTTGGGAACACAAAAAAACAATTCAGATGAACAATTACTGACCATATGATTTACATTCGGAATAAACATCAACAAACAAACAAAAGTTCCAGTGCAGACGCCACTTTAGTAGATACAAATCCTAGGTAAATTACAGAATAAGGTAATTTCAGATGATCAATTTCATTTATTGTATTATCAACTTGTTTTTTACCACAGACAACATATGTCTTCACAATACAGTATTTTAATCCATGGAAATTTTTTTATAGGTTTTTTTTATCTGATCCTTCTCAAGAATATTGGGGTGAGGGAGAGATTTAAACTGTAAACAAAAATTTAAAACTGTAAACAAGAAATTTAAACTCGTGACAAACATGTTCAAGTATCAGATTTCCTTAAATAATGTTTTAAATAAGTTATTATGTCTTTCAGTTACTCTTGGTCAGCTGTAATATTTTTAAGCCAAACCTGCGCCTTGTTAAAAAGTAACAGTTCTAAAGTTAACTGATTCAAAAAACCACTATTACCAATAATATTATAAAACAGATACACAATACGTTGTAATGTAAAATTACCAGCTGATGTGCAACAGTGAAATAAAACAAATAAAAACAAAAAAACCAACAACAAAACCTAAGGGCTTCAGCGAATGGCGTATTAGCAAGGATAAATCAACACGCTCTACCTCTCCATCTTAGAATCAAGTTTTAAAAAACGAGCTATAGGTATGATTAGTTGGAGTATAAAGATGGTAATCTATCAGATTTCAAAGCCGCAGAGACACATACAGAGTAAACACAAGTAACAAGTAGCAAAATCAGTGTTGACCATAGATGGTGTAACTCTTCAAGAATCAACCGATCCCAGTCAACTTACACGCAAGCCTACCATGTCTTTTATGTGGGCCCTCCCAACAACGTTGTCACAGATCAATTACCGTAAAACTTTTAAGAGTTGCACCACCAGGTCAGGTTGGGTCATGTGCGGGAACCAAACCAGCGACATCATAGACCTCCTGGCCAAGGTGCCTACGGCTTAGACATCTGAGCTACCCACACCGGCAGCCTTGACACATGAATTAAGTTTTGAACAGCAAGGAGAATTGTAAGTAAATAAGTAAAGCGCCTGTTTTCACTACCAGAAAACAGCACTAGACTGTTGCACTTCATTTCTAAGAAATAATATGGGCATATATGGGTTAGTGTGTTCGGATGATTGTAGGGATCTCAAAAATACCAGTAAAACTTGGCAGTCACGTTTTTAAAGACTCAAATGAAATCATCAAAAAGAACCTAACCAAGCGTAAGCTAACCTAACTAAACCAAACCTTGGTACGCCTAGTACGCCTAGACCTAATGAATCGGATCACAATCAGTCCTGATCAACAGTAGCATAGTTTGGCCACTCCTGCACATAGTTTTTTTTTTAATTTAATTTCAGTGGTCCGGCAAGCTTAAATGAAATTTTTTTGATCCCTAAGGACATTCTAACCCAAGAAATCTAAAATAAATAAAGAGAAGGTAGGGGTCAAGACATGCAATGCCCTCTATGCACCAGGTGTTCTTTTGCAGCTATGACATCATCATTATCATTACCAGTATTAGTAAATTGTGATGTCATAGGTGCAAAAACACCTGGTGCATAGAGGGCATTGCATGTCTTGACCCCTACCTTCTCTTTATTTATTTTAGATTCCTTGTTCTAACCCACTAAAATACAATAGTAGTTGAAATTAATTTTATTTTAAATAGATCATATTTTATGTAGGTACCTATAATAAGTCTTTTCAAAAATAAAATTTAATTGACATAAAAAATACATAAAAAATGCATAGGCCTAATGTGTTTCTAAAAGACACCTCGTGTCAATTACTAATCATGAAAGCACAATGATTATTCAAAATTAAATCTCATAGACTCACAAGTGTTTTCATGAGAGCTGAAAGCTCCTTATGCACAACAGCGAATTTGAGGAAAGCAGCACCGATGTCGGGCTCTTGGTCTTTGCTGAGAGCATTGCCTCCGAGCCTCTCGAGCACCCGAGCCAGGTACATCTCGTTGTCCACGTGCACTGCAAACAACACTTACATCAGTTGTATCCAATCACTACAAGGGCTCACTCCCAGGAGTATGGGGAAACATAAAATTACATGGAAAGAACTTTGGGTGTGGCAGCAGTGGAAAGGGTCTCATTGGGTTTGCTCATAATAGATTTAAAAGGGCAAGGACATCTTGGGTAAACATTATTTGAAACACGCACATATTTGAAAATATTCATTGACAGTGAATTTTTTTTTATCTATAAATAAAAAATTCTCAACGTACAAGGAAACACGTACGTGAACGACATAGGGGAACTTACGTGAAGGAAATTGTTGGTTCAGGAATGTTTCTAAATTTTCAAGGCAGTGATCTCATCCCCAGAAGACTATGATATGTCAAATTTATTATAGGTGTGAAATATGTTAAATTATGAAACCTTAAATTACAATTCAGTAGCCTCTCTGACATTCTTTGGTTCTGCACGGTCCATATTCCGACAACGCCTCAGAAGCAATATCTCTCCCCTAAGTGCGAGAGTGAGTGGTCTTGGTGTGAACCAAAAAAGCTCAATTTGAGTACTAGCACACTCCTAATTATAGGCCTATGGTGTTAAAAAATTACTGTACTTAAGGTAGTACCACGTTAACCGAGCCTTGCTCGTTGGTTTTAATTCACTTTTGATATAGTGTCATGGTAATAAAGCTATTAAATTTCCACCAACAACAAACTATACCTCTTCACAGTTAACAGCTTTTTCTAAAAGACTGCTTAATATTAATGTTCCTTCATTTTTGTATACCTTCCGTTGTTATTTTGTTACAAAAATAGCAACCCGTAAGACCAATATTAGAAATTACAATTTTAAAACTTAAATTTAGACCAAATTCAATTTGTCCTGGGATTGGGGCTGTTTCTAAACTTATTTTTGAGCCAGCACTGCTCTTTATGTCATCAAGCGCCTGAAACACATCAGTAACGCAGAAACCTCAAGGACTGCCTACTATGCTCTTTTTGAGGCGCAAATGCGTTATGGACTGATTGTATGGGGGCTATCATCTCAGGGGAACCTTCAGAGGGTATTACGTCTACAGAAAAAGGCAGTCAGAATCATGGCTGGACTGGCATTTCGTGACTCATGCCGGGGGGAGTTCAAAAGGCTGAAACTACAGACAGTAGCTAACCTATACATTGCCGAGGTAGTTACCCACGTAGTTAACGAAAGACCCATAATAAACTTCTCAGAGGCTCATCATTATGACACCCGAAACCAAATCAACTACATACTCCCTGCACATCATCTGTCAGCCTATGAAAAAAAACCCAGCTACATCGGAGCAAAACTATTCAACACCCTTCCACCTGCACTGAAAGAACAAAAAACCAACCGAAACTTCAAAGGAGCTGTTCTCGACTGGCTACTGGAAAAAGAATTTTACTCTGTTGAAGAATTCCTGGAGGGACGAGGCCAACCTCATCACTGAAGAAGAAAAATAATGACGCCATGACTGTACTTAATGTTCATGTCAATAAAGAGTATTTTGTCTTTTGTCTTTTGACACTCTTAAAGCAAAATCTACCCGCGAGATTTTGAGATCGTGGAACACACATCCCTTCAGACAGTGCTCCTATCATAGTATAGGATTTAGATAAGTATATTTGTTTTTGTTTCTTTGTAATTTGTTCACTTTAAGATTTTCCCCCATCTCAAACACATGTCAAATGTATCACATTTTAAACAAATAACTTAAACATGGGCTTTTGTTTGTAAACCACTTATATCATCAGTTTTTACCTCGTCTTACCCTCTTCCGAGAGGTTGTTTAGCATTTTAAATGATACCTCAGTAATCTATCTTCTTATTTCTATACGGGTTTCGTCTGTAACGTCCCTTTATCTTTCAACCTACTGAACCGATTTTTAAGATTGAGGTGTCTTAGTAAAGCTTAGGATATAAAGCGTGGGCGAATCTTAGTTAAAAAGGTCATATCGTTTTGGGCTTAACCCCCCTCGCCTTTGATTTACATCTAGAGGGCGCTTTAAATGTTGACCAACTTTCATTGTATGATGAAAGTTGTGTACACTATTAATGCCTAACTGAATAGAATGCGCTTATTTAAGGTAAAATGCATTTGTGTATTGTAAATAAATCTATAAGCTGTTTTATTTGGGCTGTTAAAGAAAAAATTATTTAAATTTTCTCACTCTTTAGTGGTCATATTATAAATCAAGTAGCCTTTGAACAGTGAGTACGGGGTTTAACCATCTATGTATTTCATGTGAAAAAACCTTATACATCCCTGTAATCAAACTATGTAACAATATTCCATTACATCAATTTTAGCTAAGGTTTTTTAAACCCTGACAGAAGGATTCCTACCATTGTCATGAGAGGATAAGGCTGGCCTTGAGAGTTAAAGGTAGCAACTAGGTTTCACTACTGATAATGTAGCCATTTATGTTAGAGTTAATGAATAACACATGAGTTGATATGACCAGTGTACACAATCTACTTCCGTCTTCAGAAAATTTAACAAGGATAATCATTAGCTTTATTCACATTCTGGTAGTAGAATTTATTCTATTAAAATACAATAGGCATGATTTTATAAACTCTGAATTTTTATTAACTCTTGTTTTTTTTTTTTGTTTTTTTTTTAGGCCTATATATCGAATTTATCAAAAATTATTATTTGTGATTTTTTTACCATTCAAAACCATGTGCAAACTTCAAGCTCAATAGTTTGTTACTGACAATTATAAAATTATTGCAAAAAATGTTAATTAATCCTTTATTATAGAAGATTACTACTAGGCCTATCTGATAAAAGGTGTTCAGTTTAAAGTTCATAATTTAAAATATAATTGCAATTTTACTTTACAACTATACTTTGATACAATTTAAGCAAACCTTAGCAACTAATATCTTTATGTGAATGATTAATAAATTAATGCAGAAGCTAACCTAACAATATCTTCCACAATATTATGTAAGTAATTTGGTTGGATTACAAATCTTAAAAAGGATATACTTAGGCTATTATAAATAACCTCAACTTGTTTTAGGCCGAGAGTTGATTTATTTTCTCAGGTGAACATTTTAAAATTTAAATCAAGATTTTTTTGTTTATATCCCATTGCTTTTATTTTTAGAATAAATCAACAAGGCCTATACGATACTTGAATACTTTATTTGAAACACCGACGCAATCTGTGGGTGCGTATTTTAAGGTGAGTATGACTGAAGGGATGAGTGTGATGACTGTAATGGATCAGATGAGGTGTAGCTTTGTTACTGACAAATATCAGCTGTTTCATTTGTCGGGATCATTAATTAATAGCCCAATGACCAAAGGCAGCTGGGTCCAGTATCGAACCATCAAAGAGCACTAACTTTTCTCAGGATAGAACCGGCTACCTTCAGATTCAAAGGCAAGCTCTTTAACCACTCAGCTACCCAGCCGATCAAATTAATAAACACAGTAAATTAATTTAAACATTTAAAAATATTTTTCTAGTTTTTACATTCAATGATTGTTCATGGTAATGTTCAGCAAGTAAACAGAAAATTTGGTTAATCTTGTTGAGTGAACACATCTACCTTAGTGTGTATGGGGTTTTACATAAATTGTTTAAGCGAATTTAATTTTATAATCGATTAGGCTATGTAAATTAATAATTGTAACACTGTCTGTTGATTAATTTTTGTATACCGGCAGTGTAAAGCAATTGATCAAAAACATTATAAGAGGGAAGGGGGGAAGCAAATATCTAGTACTTATTAGTTAGTTCATAACTAATATTACTATTAATAGGCCTAATGATAATACACAAACAAAAAATATTATCAAATAAAAAGAACAAGAAGTAAAACTTACAATTCCCAGAGCAATGAATGGCCTTCACCGCCTTTTTCATCTTTATCAAACATTCTCGATCCAAATCCAAAGTCTGTAAAAAACCAAACAATATACAGTAAATAAAGAAAGAAAATCACTAGAAGACAGACATTAGATTATCCTATTTTAGTTTAGTCTACAGCGTTGTGATTTCTATAGTGGCCCTGAATTAAGATAGACCCTTACTTCTTAAGTTCAAAAGGAGAAAAAAGATAGGCTATGGTGAAATAAAAAATTGACCATGATGGAAAGCAGAGGATGGCAAAAATAACTTATTAGACATCCAATTCAAAGATTCAAAGACTTTATTCAGCCATTCAGTTCCATCAAATTCCAATTTTGTTTACGGTACTTTGAAAGTATAAGCCTGATATAAAAGAGGACAAAGACAAAGGAAGAAATAAAAAATTAAAAAGGGGTCTAGGCCCTATACAAAAAATTTAAAAAGCATTTTTTACTAACATGATGTTGACGGCTGTTCTGGTCAGCTCAGTTCTGAATTAAAACGCATTTCAGCTTAACCCTCTACTACACGCGCACCCACTTGTTACGTTACTACACGCGCGCGGACTGCCAGTCCGCATTCGCTGTAAATTGGTATATCATGTATATTTCATTGCTTTTCTGCACTCAATATTTATTTTTAGGTTAGGAGTAGATAAGTAGTAAGTCAATAACATATTACACAAAATGATATATTTTCAGTTGGTTAAAATAATAACATATTTACAAGTTATTAGTTTCAACTAAACAAAACCTTCTTCCACAGGTACGGGGCTTGAAGTTGTAGTCTAATAGGCACAGGATCATTCTCTTCATCATTTTCATCCTCTGAAAGTTCAGTATTACTCTCATGGTCACTTTTTTCAACTATGTCTTCTTCGCTATCATTACTAGCAATTAACTCATCCTCAAGCATCGCGCGAATGTCATCATCATTTTGCCTGATGTAAGCCATAATTTAAAAATTATGTTTTAAAAGTAAAACATATAAAAAACAATAAAGAAGTAATGCAAATGTCAAATGATATCTTCAAAATTCTAGTTTCACTAACACACGCGCGCGGAATAACAGTCCGCAGATGCTGAAATTCAAGGGTCACGAACACACGCGCGCGGACTATCAGTCCGCAACTGCCGAACAACTGTCAGAAAACTATCAATAGGGCCAGATCCACTGCACTGTGGGTGTTACCAAACCGGTTTTAGTTAGAGGGGGAGTGGAGGGGAAAGTAGACGGCCGTTCAACCCTCCACGAAGTGTGGAAAACTGTAAAAACTAAATTATGTTGAAGTGCGGACTGTGAGTCCGTGGCGCGTGTAGTAGAGGGTTAAACTTTGAAAGACTCCAAGAGGTAACAGCACCTTTTTCTACCTAGCCCTAAAGCAATTTCATACTAACTTAGAAAAATAAATTATTTTTAAGGCTCCTTTTTTAGAGCACTTTTATGTTAACAAATGATAAATTTTTGTCCAGTACTCGTCAAAACTTGAAGCATAGTTATTTTAAATTCAAGATTGACCTTGAACCATTACAAGTAGTTACAAGACGTCAATGAAAATTTATTTGGTCATATTTACAAAGAGTTTTAGGTTCATCACTAGGTAACACTGGAACACGTCCTGTATATTCTTTCTGTAAATCCCAGTGATAGGATTACGGTATTCAAATTACCAACCTTTTCTTTCTATTCCGAGCATCAATGACTTTTCTTCCCAATCAGCTCATATTTTGATGATAGGTATATTTTTGCTATGATGCTTTAGACAATTCGTTTAGTAGGAGTACTGGATGTGTTAGAGGTAGTTCAAACTTATATGAGAACATGTCTGTTGTTGGAGACCATAGTAAACCTAATATAGCCTAAGCCTAATAAAATGAGGTGCTTGGGAATTTGGCAAAAACATTGGTTAAGTGTGTTTCAGGTAGGTGATGCAAAAGTTTAGGCAAGTTGTAAACCCATTTGCGTAGTTCGAAGCATCCGCGACTCAATAGCGAAATAAGCTATGTTTGCAATGAGAAGGCTTCATCTAAATTTTAGCTGCTTTTGGGAAAGCTTCCCCTTTAGCCTATCTTTAGTTAATTGGTGAAATAGAGGCAATATGTCGCAGATGTTATACTTTGAAGTTTGCGTCCTGTTAGTAAATCGTCGTTTAAAAGAAAGTTAGAAACTAGTTTTGCAGCTTGCATCAAATACAGTGGGCAGTTTAGTAGTACTGCTTCTTTCTTTAACAACGCCAAGATGCGGTAAATAGTAAAGAGGATCAGGTGGTGAGTTGGAGTCAAGTTTGGACATGTGGCCAAGATTGATGTATTCGTCTATAAATTACTGTATTCATGATATAGGCTAGATGTGAAAAGCTATTGTTAATGAATTTCCATTCCATTGCATGTAATCAAAGCTCTGCGGCGTGTTGGGAAGAAACAAGTTCAAAATTTGAGACTTTGAAAGGAAGACGTACCACAAATCATCCATTGTCATCCCGTAAATGTGTTCTTGCAAAATGCGCATCACACATATTATCATCTTTGCTCTGTCGAGAATACATTGGAGGTTCCTACTTGATACTTGGTGTCCCCACCGTTGACCCACACTGTTGGGTAGGTTGTGTCAACTTAATAAAATTAATTAATAAATAAAACTAATAGCTACTTAAAACTTTCAGAGATGGCGGGGCAGGGGTTGGTTACCGGTACCAAAAAGTGGCTCCTCGAGAAGCTCCTAAAAGGAGTAGAGCGGCCTACCCACCAAACATCCCTTCAGCGTTTGCTGAACTTTTTAGGTTCAAGGTTACATATGGCTTCAGGCAGTTCGTTGTATATTTTCATCCGGGGAAGTAAGGGTAGGCCTACCCCTTCTGAGTGCCACTCAATCTGCACCGAGTGATGTCCTGAGCTTGGGTGTGGAGCGTTCTATGGTGGTGCATATGATTCCTTATGGAGAATGAGCTAATATTTTCCTTGAGGAGGACCAAACTGTTGAGGATGTATTGGCTATACACCGTGAAAACTCCCAACTCCTCAAAAATGGGCCTTCAGTGGTCACGGTATCCCGAATATGTCAAATGTAAATCTGAATCTCTAATTGCATAAAGACAGATGTTGAACACTCAATTGCCACACGTGTTGAACCACACACTCAAGCGCTCGTGTTGAACCACACGGTTGCGGGTGCAATATTTGATAATGTGGTATTTGTTGGTACACATGGAGCAGTACCCACGATGACATATAGGAATCTAGTACAAAGCACATGAGGCATATTGTCACCAAGTGAGAATTCATGAGTGAACAATAGTGGAAATAATGCAGCTCCAAGAGCAACGTCAATGCGACCAGGGATGTGAAAAGTTGGGTCAGCAAGAGTGAATGATTGTGTATGCTTAAGAACACCTGAATACATTTGCATGCGAGGAAGGTCAACAGTCAGCTCGCTGAGAATGAACATAGGATATATTGCCCAACAATCTGCAAATCTGATGTCTCTCGAGACACGAATATTTGACCATTGTTTTGTGTTACATGATGATCAATTCCTGACAGTTGGATATCACACTTGTGATGGCGAATGTTTATTGTCCGGAGAAGACTTGTTGGCCAGTGATGGGGTTGTGGGGTGAGGGGGAAGATGAAGCATGCCATTGGCCAAAACAATTTGCTTTTGGTTTTCAGCTGTCTTTCACTAAATTAAATTAGGCTAGCTGGTTTGTCAACAAAAATAATTGTTTACTTTCTTTGGCAAAATTGTTTCGTGTAGAATAGTACAATCTAAGTTTGTTTTCATTCCTTAGTTAACCAAATGACCGATAGGTTTCGAATGTAAATTTCCCCTCGCCCCCCAACCCCCTCAGTGGCCAACAAGTCATCTCCCGACAATAGTAGCCTATGCTAGCAGCACGTTCCGTTATAAGGTTGCACTTACTTCCAGAATCAATTCATTCTCGAAACACCTGAGAAAGTTCCATCAGGAGACTTCATTTTCACCATCAAGGTAACAATACAGTAAAATTGCAGTTTATGTTGGATTTGTTCTGCGATGTGAGCGTTACAGACATATATCCGTCTTAGAGGTAGGCCTAGTGCCATTTTTTTAAATTTACTTGATTTACTAATTTAATTGACTTATTAATAGATGAGTTAGTTCCTAAATTTATTTGATTAGGTTCCCTGTCAAGATCATCGAGATTAAAATGCTACGTGTTACAACGCGTCATAACGCGTTATGACATTTATGGCATAGCTACAGTACTTTACATGAAGATTGTGACACGTTTTTGATGTCATGCGATCCTAGATAAGAGACACGTCTTGTCGATTAGCTTTTACAATTTTATATCAGTCTTGCAGAGTTTTTTTCTTTGAACATAGGCCTAGAACATGCGTAAAGTTCATGTGCTGAATGACTGTACATGATACAATGCAATGGGGTCTGAGTTTTTGCGGAAGGCATGCAATGAGTAGTGGCAGCCATAGTTATGCCTTTTAAGAGTAAGTAAGTCTTAACACAAGATGCCAATTTGTGGCGTGATGAATCAGTGATACTTTGTATACAACTTGGACAGTAGGAGCTAAGGATGCGTCTTCAAAGTGAGAGCATTCAGTGATAAGAAAATCAATGATTTCTATGATTGTGGGTAATGTTTGATTTTCAAACAATGAAATGGTACGGAAGCCTTCTAATTTTTTGAGTACCTAACTCCAAGTCCAGCTTGCGTAATTCTATTGCAATTAATAAAGTTGATCTTGAATATTGCAATTTAGAGCATTTAATGCTTGTGAATTTTCATTAAAAGAGTTGACAAATTGGCATATTCCATTAATGTTTGTGGATGAAAATTGAGAGAGATCTAAGATTTTATGTAAATGAGGCAAACTGCAAAACGCCTGTTGTTATGATGGTTTAGATTACCATTCTCTAAGCAAATTGTAGGCAGAGATGTAGTTTTCTTATGAAAGACTAAAACTCCCAATCAAGCTTAGGGAGTTAAAGCGTCCTGAATTAAAGTGAACAGTTACTGAAATAGCTTTATTTTTGCGGTTTAAGTGTGTAGCTGTTACTTACGGTACCGTACTTAGCCTACTTTGCTGAAACAATTATTTTTTTCAAAACAGGGAAGAAAATAACATAGGCCTAGGGTGTCAACTATTCTCTCATATCAACAACCACCTAATAAGAAAATGGTGTAAGTTAACTCAGGATAGTAAGCACGGGAAAATTTCTCATGGTGAGACATATCAAGGCCTAGTTCCAAATTCCAACCACAAACTATTATCTAATGGCATTAGGCCTAGGTTTTGGGTCCTCCGAGGCAGACTCTTATGAATCAATCAAGTTCGGCTACCTTATAGGCCTAACTTGTGCGTAGATTAGAGAATAGGCCTATTCTCTCGTTCGATCGTCACTTTCCTTGGAAACAGATGAAAATAGATGCATGAAACATGGATAATCTTAGGCCTGGGCCAATGAATAGGCCTATATTATTTTTGTCTTAAATCATAAGTGGGGCCTATTTAGGGGCTGCAACCTATCCTAATGTAGGCCTAATTGGCTCACTAGGTCATGGGCTTAAGAGTTAAAAAGTTATTAATAATGTACAGCAAAAGTTACCTCTTCTAGAGTGGCAATAGTCTGTCTACATTGTCCCATCCGCGAGACAAACGTTGATGTCGTAGGAGAGTTGTAATCCTCCCTAGTTTCTTCGATGAACTCATTCACTCCTATCAGTCCAGGCATTTTGAAATATCTTGATATTGCACACTCACATACACGTAAATTATACTTTTCAGTAAACACCAAGCACACTATAACACACCCATTGTCGATGATTTTAAAAACGTTCCACTTAATTACCTCATTTGGAATTATTCATCCACAAATTAAGACCTTCTTCGCAGATGCCATAATGGACCTTCACTAAACAGACACAGACAGTTGTTTCTGTTCTGTTTCATATCGCTCTGCTAGCGCTAGCAGTAACATATCAAAGAAAATCAGGTTTGACAACTCACTAAAATAAAAACTAAGAATACAATTTTATACATACATTCTGTCTACACTTTGATCCATTGAAGAAAAGAAGCCGATCTAAACGGTTCGAGTGTCTTCTGCGAGCACTCTTTCTCAGCAAAGATTGGGATTTTTTTGGGGCGGATGGGGGGGGGGGGGGTTATAAATACCGAAGTAAAATATAATAAGTACACAGATAACTACTCCTTAATTTTTATTTTACATTTAAATCATAAGAGTTTACTAGCAAAAGCAATTTTTCACTTGGCGACAAAATGTTGGAACTGGGCTACATGCCCAGCTAACATAATATTTAGATAGTAAAAAAGCTAAACAAGGCATTTATTACACCCACTTTAAACTCATCCCTCATTCATACCAATGCATACAGAGCAAATTGACATGGCCGGCTCTACCATATAGGCGATCGCCTAGGGCACCAGACCCGAGGGGCGCCATCGCGGTGAAAATAAGCTCCCCTGATCTGCAGTAAAGAGTGTCCCTAATCAGCGGTAAAGAGCGCCCCCGATGGGGAGTTAAACCCCCCCCCCCCCCGGCCCGCGATAAGCAGTACCTTTGATCGGTGGCAAAGTGCGCCCCTGATCCCCGATAATGGGCGCCCTCAAAAGACAGTTAATAGCACCTTGATCGGTGGTAAAAAGTGCCCCCAATAGTCATAATTAAACCGGTTTGAGACAGTGCCTCCGAAAAATAAACCTTATCAGAGTTGAACTGCGCCCTTAACCCACGGTTATAAGCGCCACTGTTCAACGGTAAATAATGTCCCTAATTGGAGTGAAATTACGACCCCCAACCACTGATAAAAAATAAAAAGTGTCCCCGGTCGGTGGTGAATAGCGCCCCTCTTCAGCGGTCAAAAGCGCCCCGACTGTAGATAAATACCGCCCCTGACCACCGGTAAAAAATGCCCCCAATCAACGGTAAAGAGCAACCCGACCGGCGGTAAATATTTGCCTTTACCTTCTATTTAACATAAATAGCGCCCCTGATCATATCAGAGTGAAATTGCGCCCCCAACCGGCGGTTAACATATCCCCACTGTTGGTGAGTAGCGCTTATGATCAACGGCAAAGAGCGCCCCAAATAAGCGTAAATAGCGCCTTTGATCAGCGGTAAAGGGCGCTGCCGACCGGCGGTAAAAATCCCCCAATTAACGGTAAAAAGCGTCCCTGATCAGAGAGCCTTTGGATCAGCAGCAGTAAAGAGCGCCCCTTAAGGGGCGCTCCCAATAGGAAATAATTAGCTCCTGTCGGCAGAAAAAAGAGTCAACAATCAGAGGTAAAGAGCACCTCCCACGATTTTTTTTATTGATATCTGAAATGGATAACAATAATCATCATTTTGCATATTATAATAACATTTAGATCCATTTCGGATCTTTGCATTTTTGCAATGGATAATTATTGTGCAAATTTTGTTTACATTAAATTTGGAAGAGTTTTTTTTTTTTAATTCCATAAGTGTTGTATTTGATAATAAACTGTTAATAAAAATATTGTTTAGTTTTAAATGTTGTTTCTTTGTAATATGTAATAACGGCTATCAAAGAAACGGCTCGAGTGGTTTTGGAGTGGGGTAGGCGGAGGGGCGCCTATACCGCGTCACTTTCGCCTAGGGCGCAAGAAAAAAGGTGGCCCTGCAAATTGAGTACGAATATCCCATGTAAATAATGTTTAGTTTTGCCATCGAAAACCAAATGAAAATAAAGCGCTGATAAGGATGTCCCTACTTATTTGGTTCTTTATCCATTTCAAAATGGTGGACTTTAATTTGTTGAAGAAAATAAAAAATTACGGAATAACCTGCAATAATTTCAATCATTTGGCATGAATGACCCCTAATTCAAAATACTTAAAGCCACAAAACCACATTTATAAAAAAAAACTATATTTAAAATTATAATTTTTTTTATTTTTAAAATCTTTACACTTACAAAACTAAAAATTTTCAAATTAGAAAAATATTTTGGAAGGCTTACATTATATTAAAGCTCTTATTGAACTGTTCTTGCTTAAAATGCTCTTATTGAAGTGAGCATTTCTTTTAATTCAGACCTATGCTGAAGTGCATTTCGTTTAACCCTAGAAAGGTATCGTGTTTCAGTATGACGCTAAAAGGTATCAATACGCAAATTTGACGTATTTATAGTTTTATTTTTTTTAGCTATATAATTACGAAATAAAATGTTCCAGGGATAAAGTTTGCTTATTACAATCTAATTTAAAATGTCTTAGGGTTTAGTTTGCTAATATACATATATATTCCTTTGAGTAAAAAAAAATATAAATACATATCAAAATTTGGCGTTTTTTGACTAAAAATGTTGGGGATGGCAATTGATAATTTGCAAAAATAAACCATTGTTTTTGTAGGCTAATTTTTTAATATTATGTGTGTTTATATAAATATATAGACATGTTTATATATATATATATATACATATATATAAATGCATTACAAGGTATTGTTTTTTCAATTTTTTAATTTTTTTTTTATTCAAAGGCAAGAATAAGGCAATTAAAAGAAAATAATTAGAGGGAAAAGTTTTATCGTCATATATTATACAGCTAAAACATAATAAAATAACTTGGGAACTTGAATTCTTGAATACCATCAAAAACAAATTTATAGCTTCAGATTTTAGTCAATGTTTGTATTTTTGTTGCTTTTCTTCTTCTTTTTGTTCTTATATAATCCTTCATTGCTCAATAAACTAAAAATTTACACAAATTACACTTTTATTTCAACATTGTTAACATATATTACAAAACACTTGGATACCTCATAAAGGTATTGACACGTAAGTTTGACGTACAAGACGTTTGACGTTCCAAGAAACTGACCAGCAAGAACTCAAAGAAACGCACTACGATCTTAACCACGGCAATCATCCCACGGCAATTGACTGCTGAGAGCACTGCTGGAAGGAGGGGAACCTCAGTGAAGGGGGTAACGAGCGGGACGACAAAAAAACCGGTTATACGTCAATTTTGCATACGATAACTTTCTAGGGTTAATGATAATAAAGAAAAAAGCTATTTCAGTACATAATGGAATCCAAGTCCGTATTTAATATTGTTGACGCCGCGCTGCCTCATGCCGCCATTGGAGAGCTACACCAATGTATACCACAGCGCACGTGCCACAACTCTACCTGTAGACGCGACGTGTTGTGGTGCGCCTTTGCCCGTGTCAGTGCAGAAAGTATGGTTGTACATAGAAAAGTTTATAGTTCCTGTATTTCTGTATATTTCTGAATTTGATTGAAATGGAGTGTGGTTTCTTCAAATTACTTCACTAAATGTTTAATGCAGTTGTAAACAAAAATTAAACAATTTTTAAATAAATTGCATTTGAAATTTTCCCTGTAAACTTGGCCATTTTAGAATGAATAGGCTAATAAAAACCACCTAATAGCTCTCCTTCCCAATAAGAATTCTCCGACGCAGCCAAAGTGCAGGATTGATCAAATGTTTCATATACTGCAAGTTATAACTTACCTAAATACAAATATTATCCGCTCCTTACAGAAATATTATCACTAAAGAGAAAAAAGCAGATTGTGAGTACGGTATTAATAAAAAATACATATCCAAAGAAATGAAAATATAAATGTGTACATTGTACACATCTGCTTTGATTACAGACAGTGGGCAGGATGGCCAGAGGGGATGAGGGGCCTCACATCGGAACTCTGCCCCGGGCCACAAAAATTCTCTCGGGCCTGCCTTCCATGACAGTATTGACGGATAAATTATTTTACTAAAAATACTGACATAAACCCAATATCTTAACAGAAATTATGGCAGTTTAAAATCCATATAAACCAGAGACATATTTTAATGAATGACATCTCAATTCAATTTAATGAAAATTAATTGTACATATTTGAGGTGGTGGTGCATCAGTTAACAGAGCACGCTGGTTTAGTGATAGCCTTAATTGTTGCCTCTCCTTACTATAGAAGTAAAAGGATTTTAATTGCATAACATTTTCATATTCTTCAAATCTCCTAAAATTTTCTCTTTAATCCAATCTTTTAGGTTTTGTTCTAACATGCTACCTACTCAAAAAAGAAGATTTTATATTTTCTGACCTAGACTAAAAATAAGCAAAGACTTAAGCTAGAAAGTTTGAATATGCTGGCAACAATGACAATATTGTATACTTAATGCCATTTAAGATGTACGAGGTGGCCCGTGCTCAAATTGCGCATTTTATGATTCTGTACGAGTAAGTAAAACTCACCTACAGTACGTGAATTTTGATTATGAAGTGACAGAGATCTATTTTTGTTTAGTTTACTATCTGGCTTTTAAAATTCATCTGAAGGTAATCAGCTGTTAAATTACAATTCACATTAAAGAACTTGCAATAAAAGTTGATCAATATTTTAAAGCGCTCTCTAGAAAGAAATAGACGAGGGGGACGAAGACCAAAACAATATGACCTTTTTAATTACGATTCGTCACTGAGGTATAACTTAAGTTTTAAAATGACACCTCAATCTTAAAAATCGGATCAGTAGGTCGAGAGAAAAAGGGATGTAATAGATGAAACCCTTATAGAAATAAGAAGATAGGTTGTATTAACTTTTGAAGATGCTTTAATGGTTTAGTATTGTTTTTATTCTGATCGTGTTCAAATTTGTTACTTACGGAGAATTATCACTGAGCTGACCAATTTAACTTGAACATTAAGTGGAGAAATAATACCCCCTTCGCAGCAAACCTGGGAAATCAATGAAATTCCAATGATATTCTTTATTCCAAAGTTTATGTTTCATCATCAAAGAACTTTGTGGTTATATAATCAATAATCTTTACAGGGAAATAGTTCAATCAATTTAATGGCAATATATTTCTCAGGTAATTATTTTTATTTAATAATTTATAGATTAATATAAATGTAGTAGTAAAATTTATCTTTTAAAACAGTAATAAAATTTATCAAGGTATTAAAGGTATTAAAGGTATTAACCAAAGCTGCCATGCAAAAAAAAAAAGATCCAACGAGGTTAACTAGATATAGAGTGCTTCGAAGATAGGGAAATTTGTCCCCTGTTGATTGGCGACATTTTACCCACTATTCGCCATGTCCTTGGTAACCAGTCCTTTATTCACACTTTCTCATCTGTTATTTGCCATTTTACCCACACCTATGGTGACACATCTCAATAGCCTGTTCACAGACCATCAAATCAGTGTTTTAAAAAAATCAACAACAAAATTAGATCTTTCAAAAGTATAAGTAACTCTGTGATTTTTTAAGCGGCGACCAATCATAATTGCTAAAAATAGGAACCAAGGAAACAAAGGTAAAGTGTGGGATGGTTGTCAAGGCTAAGGAAACAGCGGCGATTGTGGGTAAAATGGTGTAAATCAACAAGCAACAAAAAAAAAACACTCAATCCTGGCGAACTTGACCAATCACTATAGTTTTACCTCATTGGAATGATCTGTTTACAAATCCCAAAACATTAACATTCCAAATAAGACAAATATGCAGATGACAATTGATAAGCTGATTAACAGACTTCTGATTATCTCCGTCTCCATCTCTCCCATTATAGGCTAATTTTCCATGAGAAATACCATAGGATTTAGCTTGTAGGTTATTTACTGCTATGCACGTTTTTGATTAAATATTAATTACTCCCCACCTAGTATAGGTTCATGGAAAATTGTATTAAGATATGTTGATAAATAAGTTATATACACAGGGTGTGCTTTAAAAATTTCAAAAACTTCGGGGGCTGATAGTACTCATCAACAACATTTTTGAACAAAAAATTTTCACTTGATATAATATGTCAAAAAATCTTTCATCAAGCTGCAAGCCACCATTTTGTTTATTAAACTAAATAGTTTTTATTTCCGTAACGGATCATTATATGAAGTTCATATTTGGCATGAACCTTTATCACACAAATATTTATTTACAGGGAAAAAATTATTTTTTAAAAGGTGTACAGTATTTTAAAAATGGCAGCTATTTAAAAATTTTAAATCAAATATCTCAAAAACTGTCAATTTTACAAAACATGTCTAAACTACAAAACTGACAAACAACGGAGTTGTTGAGATCTTTCTCTTAAAATACCTTAAATTTAAATTAGTTTAAATGGAAAATCAATGTTTTATTTCAGAAAAATACTCAACAACTCCGTTATTTGTTGTCAGATCTTTACAAACTTGGTATTATTGTTTGGATAATTTAATTTGCTAACTTTTTAAAAATTTTTTGTAAAATTTACAGTTTTTGACATACTTGAAGTTAAAAATTTAAAATGGCCGCCATTTTGAAAATACACCCCAGAAAAAAATTAATTTTCCCCTGTAAATAAACATTGGTGTGATAAAGATTCATACCAAATATGAACTTCATACCAATGATCCGCACCAGAAATAAAAATTATTCAATGTAAAAAACAAAATGGCAGCTTGCAGTTTAACGAAGGATTTTTTGACATAAATATCAAGAGGACATTTTATTCAAATTGACAAGTACTATCAGCCCCATATATATGTGTCCGTGGTACTGATAACATTTGCCAGGGACCTCCGATTTTGATGAAATTTGGTGTGAAGGTATAAGACTAGGTCTATTTTCATGAGCTCGCGAACCACCAGCATGATCAGGTTATGGGAACAGGGTTTTATGGGGTTTCAAAGGGGTCAAAAATGGGGTTTCGGCATTATTTGAGCATAATTTTCAAAATTCAACAGTTTTAACTAAAACCATTTAAAAGAGCTTAAAAAAAAAAACAATTTAGTATTTTGAATTTTTTAACTTGGCTTAACAGGTTATAGAGAAAAGCCAAAAATAGGTTTTCCACGTTAATCTTATGGGAAATCAACAAAAGCACAGGCTTTTGTTTTGCAATAAATTTTTTTTAAATTTTTTTTTGCAATAAATTTTTTGTTTTGCAATAAATAAGCGAGATACAGATCTTGCTTATTTATTGGAATAACTTGATAAAACTTGGTATGTACATTCATTGATTGGTAGGGTACTCACCCCTATGGTGTTCATGGGGAAAATTAAAAGAACACCATAACTTGATAATATTTGGTATGTACATTCACTCGGCAGGGTTTAACTGATATTTTCTTACAACACCCATACGGCGGCAAACCTACATACTCAGCCCCGTGGGGTTTATGGGGAAAATTAAAAAGTGCCGAATATTGATAAAGTTTGATATTTACCTTACGTAACTATTACATTTCCTAACAAAACTAACATTTTGTAACAACATCCCAAGGCAGCAAACCTACATACCCATTCCGATGGTGTTTATGGGGAAAATGGAAAATACGATATCCCAAGATAGATTGGAAGTTCGCTGAGTACGCAGGTCTGCTGCGACTGGGGTATTATGAACACCCTGTATATAACTTTTTAAACAACTGCCCATAAGAATAACGTGGGAAACTATATTTTAATATCCTCCATAACCAGTGGAGCTATTTTAATGATTCAAAATACTAAATTGTTTTTCAGGTTTTTTTTAATGGTTCAAGAATAAATTGTCAAATATTAAAAATTAAGGACAAAAATGCCAAAACGTGTTTTAGACCCTTTTGGAACCTCAGAAAACCCTGGCTCCATGGCCTCATCATGCTGGTTTTTGAACTTAACAAGATGAATGCTGCCCTTACACCCTTAAAAGTTATTGCATTAACTGCGATAATTTAGTTTAAATTCATATATATATATATATATATATATATCCAAAAACGGTTAGTTCAAATTCATATATATATATATATATATATATATATATATATATATATATATATATATATATATATATATGAATTTGAACTAACCGTGTTTTGGACCTCTGGACCCCAAAACGAAAAAGTAATTTGGGAAATTTGCTAAAAATACTAGGATGTAATCAAACCATTGGTTGTACTTGATACAAAACAATATATTTTTCACTGGTTCGCAAGGTTAGTGGATGCACTTCAAAGGATTTCCAATAGTTTAAACATTTTAATGTCTTATCATTTTGATTTAATTTGGTAACCTAAAAAAAATCTAAAATATATCATTTGTACAATAAGATGTTGTGATTCATTTTGCACATGTAACTACATTCACATATTAAAGATATCGTTGAAGTAAAATTAAAAACATGTCACAGATAATCAATATTGGATTACATTGAAATTAAAAAATTATATAGCCTAAATTGAGAATAGCTAATGCCACACAATTAATTTATTAATTTTTCATTAGTTCTTTTAAGTGTTTAGAAATCCAATTTTCAATGTTTGTAAACTCCACGTGTCTATTTCTTGGCTATAATTTTGACTTAAAAGAATACAGTAAAGCCTAGTTCACATGATACGACTTTCCGCCATGCGCCGTGGACGGCACAACATCAAAAAGTAAGAAAAATACCTTGATCAGTTGGAATGGTAATAATACAGTTTTTATTCTTACTCCTTGACCTTGTGCCGTCCACGGCGCAGGGTGAAGAGTCGTATCGTGTGAACGAGGCCTTCAACTTTAATTTTAAATCATTTATAAGACTACAGCCCTTGTTCTTGCACAAACCTAGGACTGTAGTTACTTTTTTTAACAGTGAATACATAATCCTTTAAGTAAAAACATCACTATGAAACCAAAATCCTTCCCCCATCCACAAAAAAGTTAAATAAAATTCTTTATAATATAATTTACTTGTAAAGTAAAAAAATAATTAGTAAAATGCAAATAGCTTTGTTTTGGTGGAAATAGTTATTTTTTTCCAAGTAATCATGATAAATTTGTTAACAATATCCGTATTTTCACGTTTGAGAGATCAAAGAAGCAGCCCTTGCAAAGGCAATTTCATGACTAAGCATGGTGCTACTTGCCAATTAGGGGGGTAACAGTGAAAATTGTTAACATGGGATGTTCCGTCTTTAAGAGGTTTTGTATACATTAACAACATAAGACACTGTCAACTTTTTAGGTACAATGAACACATATTAATAATTTTCCCTTTATCTCTATTTGATCTAGATGTCAATTACATCCAGTTTCAGTAGCTTCTTTAGAATAAAACAGTAGAATTAAAATCCATTTTGTTTGGCCCCGGAGCCGTAATTAACCCTTATTTGTTTAAAACAGTAGAGCGGGAAAAAACTTTGTAAGCATAAATAAATTATTCCAGTGGACTCTCTATTTTTTGTGGAAGACTTTGCATATTTTAAATAATCCAAACATAGTTTTAGTGAGTCCCTACCTCATTGTTAAAGCAACAAATCAATTCTGATGATTCTGTCATTCAAATACTGATAGTTTTATAAAAAATATTTTTCTTATGAAAATTGTGACGCTTTTTAATTTGATACCAGTGCTTTTCTTTGTACCACAATGAACAGTTTTCCAAAAAATAAATAATACAATACTTGCCTATTTACAATTAGGAAAATGTATTTTTTTAATGAACAACGGTTAGTTTTTATGTTTGTTATTTTATTGCTCAATAACCATTTTTGTAGAAGCAGAGAACTGATAGACACAGTTGAGAATTGGAAGCCTACATTCAGACAGAAAAACCCTGCAAAACCCTGTGTGTAAACGCCCACCATAATGTAAATTACAATAAATATTGTTAAAAAAAATCATTATAGTAATTATGAATATATAATGCAAATGGACTGACTGCAAATGTAAAACCCCATTTGTCACTTGTATGGGAGTTGAAACGCAGAAATATTTTTGTCAGATAATAGTCCAAATTACGTAAATGAGACTAACTGAGAGTCTACTGCATTATACAAATTGATATATCTGCAATACTCCACCCAAACAAATGTGTTAGCAATCAGAACTATTATTTGTCACGAGTATTATTAGTTTAACATACAAACACCATAACATTTTCTTTGAAACAGTAGAACGTCGATAGTCTGGATTACTTGCAACTTGACCCCATCCGAACTATCAAAATTACCTAAAAAAATTTTCACTATGCACTATTTAGCATAATTACTTTTTAAAAATGTACATTTAATCTTATATAGTAAAGGTTCCAAAAGTTAGATAAATTTAAAACATTTTTTTGTGTTCAAGTACTAAATCCTACTTTAGTTGTAGCAACATATGTAAAATAATAACATCAGACATTATTTGAGCTTTTCAAGAAATGTGTGATGAGCTTTTGCAGCTACAGCCTTAACCTGTAACTGAAACGTAACTCAGTTCATTATCATGCACACACTGAGTACCATATAGGGTAAGTGGATTGACGTAAATGCCGTCTGGCGGGTAGCAGAGTACCACGTAGCAGGTTTACCTTGAACACACCCCCTCCCCCTTCCGCGATTACTTCACTGCTCAGTGCTACACAGCATTCCCTCATTGCTCACTCTCGGCACTTTCCAGTAAAGAGCATAGTCCAAGCAGACGGTATACAATATCTTATTTATTGCTAGATACAAATCCGGATTATTGACAGTCCGGATTTTTCATGGCTGAAATATCGACGTTCTACTAATTTCAAATTTTTCATGCATTCAAAGAAATTTGCATCTGCACATGGCATTAATTCAAATAACTATTTGATAAAAGAATTTCATTAATAATTTGGTAATACAATAAAAACTGACATAACGCTGATTTTTTTATAACTCACAAAAATTTATCATTACTTAGCACATTTCCCAAAATTGAAAAAAAACCCACGAAGATTCTTTTTACCCTTCATTGCAGAGAATCCCTTTAAATTTTTACATTTATGAAAAACTTACTGACATTAAAAAATCATGCTACAATTTAAAGCCATTTAATTTTTTTATTAATTTAATTCAGAAGAAATTGATTTAATTTCCTTCTTCTGAAATTGATTGGGGAACAGGACTCGTACCCGGTAAGTACAAAATTTGCACCCAAAATAAATTGTTTGTTACTTGTTACAAGTTTTCATCTGTGTGACAAAGCCTATTCTCACTTAGTTTCACCAATCAAACTCAACTCTTCGTGACCTAATTTGAAAACTATGCATGAACATTGTAACTGAATCATTATCCAGATTTTTTGGGAAAGTTATGGTGATAAAAGTACAAACAGTTTTCTTTTAAATATTCACAAGTGTATCTACACAAAGATCGGGTCTACCACAGTCAACTGCTGGTTACAAAATAAGTTTCACAGTTATAGGAAAAATTATTATTTGCATAATTACATGAGTATTTGATTTTAGAGACTAGTTTGATTATTTCTTTGATGAAAGGCTTTTGTTTGATTGCGCAACTATAACTTAAACAAAATTATTTTACTACAATAGTTTGTTGTCTCAAAAAACTAATTTTGAATAGTCTTTCTTTCTGGACTGGCAAAGTGATGATTTTTTGTTTGTTTTATTTATTAAAATAATACAATGGCCTAAAAGATTGAGGTGAAAGTTATGAATGTGATTTGCCAAAACACGTATTCACTAGGACAAGTAACAATGTTAGTATTGGTGTTCTACTCATCCACTCACGACTACTGTTAATTTGCGCCTTACATTAAATTTAACTAATGCTACGTGGTGTTCATAGTACTTAATAAGTAACATTTAATTTTAAGCTAGTTTAAATCCATTTCCACACAAAAATGTGACATTACATAAAAATGTTTTTTCTAATAAAATTAATAATAATGATAACGATAAAAATAGCCTAAGTACACTCGTGGTGCACTGAAAATATACAATTATTTTTACAAAATTTATATACTATAAAAGAGTTTTACATAAACATGGAATCAGACTTTAAAAATTTAACTTAAGTTAACAACGCAGACACATTCTCTCAAAACTATCTACAATGTGATTAACCTATATTTTATGGGTTTGTTGAGAGAAGAAAATTAAGTACATCATTTACAAAAGGAATGAAAATTATGATTGATATCAATATCAGTCTAAAGGTCAAACATCAAGTCAAGTAGGACTTATTTACAAGAAACAATTTTGTATATCATTGGTTGATTTAAAAAAAAAAATAATTGAATAAAAATTATTGTATAAATATTATAAAATATTTTTATTAAACGCTTGCATAAGTAACTGTTCCGTATCAAAGTTTATCAGAAGAATTAAACATCCATAAGACTTCTCTTGTTTGTTTATAGTTAATTTGAATAAACTTTTTACATTTTATAAAGTATACTCAAGCAAGACTCGAAAAAAAACCCTGGGCCACTGTAATGAACCAAAACCACAACTTCGCTGGTTGTTTAGCACATTTGAATCATAATTTAGAAATGGACTAGTTTTACCGATTGATCGAGGCCAGTAGTCAAAATGACATTAATACGACGGTATACCGTTGTAATAATATCAGAATCTAATCTGTAAAGCCTTGTGGAGAATTTAAGCTTACAAACAATAATTTTACATTAATAACAATTTTTATATTCAATCTTTAACTAGCAAACATTTGATTTGAGATTATTAAATTTTAATCTATAAAGTAATTAATTAATTACTTAAATATATGGCATTAAGAGGAAATAAAAAAAATTAATAATTTAGTAACCATAAAACTACATAAAAAAACTTTAAGAAGAAATTGGTTTTATACAATACATTATGTGAAATTTTTAAAATTAAGACGTAAAAGGAACGATTAAGAAAGGAACTGTTGAATTGATAACTGCAAAACTGCTAAAATTAAATGGAAAAAACACTCATTTTTTAACTTCATTCAAAGACTGGACCTTTTTAAGAATCTATGAATATCAACAACAATAAAAAAAAGAATTGATAAATTACTAAAACAATTTAGTCCTGTATAAATTTTTTTTATGACAACTGTTATTGATTTTATGTGATTTTTCATGTATGAAATTTCAAGGATAATTTAACAATAGGAGTTTATTTTTGCTCTGAACTGTTCTTGAAGAAGATATTCTTAAAATGGTTATGTTGAAAAGAGTTAATTTTATTTTGTCCTTACTCACACCAAGATTAACATGAGATCATAATCAACCAGCAACATTAAAACACGTACTTCTTGACACTTCAAACAATATGAGAGAGCTAAAATTCTAAATTAAAATATATAAAAATAAACAGTAACATATGAATATAGTCAAAGTATTAAAATAGTAACACAAAACTATAATTTACATAATTTTAAATATAAAAACATTTTTGAGAAAATATGTTGAAATGTACATAAAACAACTTTAAGATAAATAAGATTTCAGTGGCATTACACCATCAATTTACAACGGATTATTTACAAACTTATCCTAAGAGACCTACAAATATTATTATTATATATAAGCGTCATCAGTTTTCAATCAGTTACAAAATACATACACGTAAGTATGTATACAAACGTTAACGTCATGTCAGAAAATGCAGCAGTGGCAAGAACTAAGGTAACTAGACAGTAAGATAATCTAAGGTAACAAAATCAACAAAAGAGCCCATCAAGTCACAAAAAAAGACATACATCCAGTGTGACATGCTAAACTATTGTGCTAAAACGCGGACAGTAAAATAAGACTCTTGAGTATGCAAACGAAAATTAATGTAAAACATACATTAAGTCTTTGTGAACTAAAGAAGCAACGTCAATCGATCAGACTGGCTACGACGAGCGCACGACGTAATGTTGTGTGTGGGGAGCTTGCGTCTGAAGCTTTCGGAGGGTACACGTCAAGTGCATCCAACGGTGATTCTACGATTCTCTATGACTACGGAACCGCTCATTCCCCGGACTGGTCGGGCAAAGACCGCTCAAACAATGCCAGAGCCCGGTGGATAAACTCGTACTGTTCTGCGGTCTGGACCATGCCACCACTGAAACATGAACGGTACACATTACTGGTAGGAAACATTCTCTGTGGAGGAATATGAATACAGAGTGTAAAGAGGATCAAAACTTTAGAGAAAACTATTGAGAGCAATACACAATTAATACGTAATATAAAAGGATTAGGCTATAAAATATACAGGTAGTAAGTTCCATTTACTTCTTGGGTTTAGGAGAGGTGAAGTTTAAGGTGTGCAAACATCAGCGTTGGGTATACAGACTCATTATGAACCTAACTGTAAATCGTGGAGGTCGGTAGGGTTGCAAAAGTCAGTAGATGAGGACAGGAGATCAGTAAGGTCCGTAGAGTTGCACTATAGGCCTACACAGTAATTCAAAATCAAAATGGTCAAAACCGGTTAAGTTCCTCTGGATCCACTGCCACGACTTGGCGGCTGGTAGAGTGTAGTGGACATCTCAGTTCTAAGGGTGCATGCAGTGAAGTACACACCTTTGCTGTTGGTCATTACAACCACCACAGCGAAGGCTCGGCAAAGACTCCTTGAGAGACTAAGCCTACTTCAATGCTTAAGTGGGCCACGCCCGTTCTCCCAAACCCAAAGGACTGGTATTGGGTAGTGAACACCCCATTTCTATGGGTAGTACGTCTTAAAGTACAGCGCATACCCAAGAATATAGGCACATAGATTCCATAGGGTTTTGTAATCTCCACAAACATAAGGCCGAAGCCCTACGGTAGTTCCCCCTTTTTCTTTTCTTTTCGTCTGCGTTTTTCCTCTACGAGGTAACCTCGTATTGGCTCCCCCTACCCTCACGGGTAGTCCGTACCTGGCATTAGCCTCAACCGGACCAGTCTTGCGACCAAGGGAGTTATGGAACATTTGTCCCAAATCACATTAAGGCGGATTAGACCCCCACAAAACCCGGAATTCACTAGGCCTGTGGTACTCAGCCGGCGGTGACCCAAAACGACCATCCGCTGTGAGTGACAGTGGCACCACTACCCATGGTACTTCTCAGCTTTCGTTTGTGAGCAACGCCCCCAGATAAGGCTGGAGGGCCCCCCACAGCCGAAGCTGTGTGCCGAGCATACCGACAACCTCTGCCCCCTCGATTCCAACCCAATATCCGGACTGGCCGAAGCCAGGGGCTTGAGCCGGATCCCGAGGTCCCCATTTTAGGTTTTACTTGGGTCATGGGTGGATCCCAAGCGGAATAACTAGGTCACTGGAAACCCGCACGCCAAAGGCGCCGGCTGCACTGCAACCGTACCCGAAAGGCACGGAAGCCCCAGATCCCCGACATCCTGACTCATTCCCTCCCTTTTGGGGGGAGGCTGGAGTGAGACACCCAGTAAGCGCGCGATTGACACAAGGCCACCTCCGCCAGGGCTCGGAACAGCCGAAGCTGCCCTACTTCAGTTGATAAAGGGAGCCACGCCCGTTACCCAACTCAGTACTTCGAGCTGGGATTGGGTAGTGAACATCCCAGTTCTAGGGGTGCAGGCCCTGAAGTACAACATACACCCCAGGTATGTATGTCCAGGGGGGGTAGTTCCCCCTGCAGGAAGTTCGGCCGCGGTAGAAATATCAATTGCATTAGAAAGATTGATTGTTTCAGAAAGAATGGCCACTTAAGAATGATCAGCCATGGCAGAAAGGACGATCGCTATCCGTGAAGATCGACAAAGATCGACCGCAAAAATAGTTTAACTTTTCTTCATAGCATAGTTTCTTTAAGATTTTTTTATAAAAAAACTGGCGATAATTTACGAATATATATATATAGCCTATATTAAGCCTAAGCTTGCACTATTTGCAATATATTTTTTGCCTAAACTGTGCACCATCGCAAAAAAATGAGTTCTGCTTTGGAGTTAGTGGCTTGATGTACAAACAATTGGTGGCTAAATTGTATGGTATTCCCAAAAATAATATTACTCTAGGCTATGATTGTCTCATACAAGGCTATTAGATCCATTGGTTTTATGTTTACATACTAAATTTCCATTTTTTTAGGTCCACCAGGATTTTTTTATAAAAAACTGGTGATAATTTACGAATATATATATATATTAAGCCTAAGCTTGCACTATTTGCAATATATTTTTTGCCTAAACTGTGCACCATCGCAAAAAAATGAGTTCTGCTTTGGAGTTAGTGGCTTGATGTACAAACAATTGCTGGGTAAATTGTATGGTATTCCCAAAAATAATATTACTCTAGGCTATGATTGTCTCATACAAGGCTATTGGATCCATTGGTTTTATGTTTACATACTAAATTTCCATTTTTTTAGGTCCACCAGGATTTTTTTATAAAAAACTGGTGATAATTTACGAATATATATATATATATATATTAAGCCTAAGCTTGCACTATTTGCAATATATTTTTTGCCTAAACTGTGCACCATCGCAGAAAGATGAGTTCTGCTTTGGAGTTAGTGGCTTGATGTACAAACAATTGCTGGCTAAATTGTATGGTATTTCCAAAAATAATATTACTCTAGGCTATGATTGTCTCATACAAGGCTATTAGGTCCATTGGTTTTATGTTTACATACTAGATTTTCATTTTTTTAGGTCCACAGCTTATTTGGCACTACTTTTTGTCCAATCATTATTAACGTCCACAATGTTTAAACTAGGGATGGGTAGGTTGTTAAAGTCGGTTGTCAGTTTTATCGGTTTTTTTTATGAACGAAAGATGAAAAGTTTAACAGAAATCAATTATAAAGGAAAGGACGTCATGGTTCTAGGAAGATAATAATACAATTGTAATATAAATTGGCTCCCTCAGAGATAAATATATAAATTAAAAAATTAAAGAACTATTTACATAGTATTTTTAGTTCTATAAAGCTAATTAGGTCTAGGTGGAATGATAAGTTGGTGGTTACGATAAAATTCACACTGAAAATAAAATAAATCAATGCAATACAAAACTTACCGATCGTATCTCATCCTGCAAACGATTCCCAATATGTCGACATTGTTTTCACCAAGAAGCTGGTTGACTCCTACGCAGATAGCTATGAAGCAGCCAGTCCTGCCAATACCCGCACTGCAGTGGACAATGACTGGCCCAGCAGCGGGGCCTCTTGCCGCCGGCACTTCGTTCCATAGGAAACTGACGGAGCCTTCCCGCGATCGTCTGTTCAACAGTGGACTCCTGTCAAACCAGTCTCTCGGACTCCGAACATGTGACACAGACTCCGGCTCTTCGTCCTTTTCAAACCACCGAGGGCTGTCTTCGGAGCTCTGAGCCCATCCAGAGCTCCCTTGAGAGCTGCGTGTCCATTGCTTGCTGCTATCCGAGCTTCTCGGCCAACGCTTACTATCACTCGAGCTATGAGTCACCGGGCTCTCAATCGATGACTGAGTACGATTTGGACTTTTCTCAGAAAAATTAGGACTCATTATATCCAAGCCGCCCCAGCTGAGGCTGTCGACAGACAACTTTGATGTGCTTTTATCAAAGCTATGGGTGAGATTGGGACTTGCTTCAGAGGCCCAATTGGGACTAGATGTGCAACCTATGCCTCTCAGTTTTTTCTCAAAACTTTCAGGTAAATTTTCGCTAATATCTGAAGACTTTTTCCTCTCCTCTGAAGAAGTGAGTTCGTCTGTAGATGATGTAGTAGTATCTTGCCAGATTGTTAATTTTTCAAAATCGAAAATTTCACCCGCTCCTGATTTTTTCTCTTGGCTAGAATCTGACTTTAATGACCCACTCGAAGGGGCTTCCACGGATTTAGAACGTATATTTTCTAATTGCACTCGAGACTGAATAGGACTTTTCTGGGGAAGGGAACCAACTTGAAAAACATCATCATTTGAGTACAAGGATCTATCATAAAACGTAGGGCTGTTTAATTTGTCTGCAGGTAAAACTGGTACAATTTTGTAAGCGGATTCATCCTCTTCTTTGAAAATTTCAAGGTTAAGTGCTTCAACAGTGGGCTGTATAGACATTGTAACTGTTTCTGTTACTACTCCCTGATTAATAACTATCAGATTTTCTTCATCACTTTTTGGACTAGTTCGTAACTCTTTGTCTGGCTCATCTTCTTTGAACTCTAGACGACCAAAGTTGAGAACAGGACTGGTTTCTTTCAAGGAAGGGGGGCTAGCAGCTTCGGGGCAAGGTGAGAGCAAATCTGTATCATGTTTAGTCACGTCAGACTTGACAAGTTTCGGAGAGTGTGGCCAAGAAGATGTACTACCTCTTTGTGTGTCCCTGAACCTGTATAACTCCACATCCTTGGCAAGACAGAGCAGCGAGTGAGCATTTGCCGGAGTTTTGTGGTCAGGCCATGAATCAAACCAGAAGTGTGTAACTCGCTGAATTTCTTCTCCTTTCTGTAACAAAACAATCATGTTCCAGTGTTAAATAACAAAACAGAGATTGCAATATAAAACCAGTCAGTCTTTATTTATAAAAACAGATATTTGAGAACATATTGAAAAGCCTACTATAAATTGCAAAATCGACTCACATTGATGAATAATAACCAACAACAGAGAGGGCCATGTATAAAGTAAACTTCCTCTAATCCGGATCGTCTGGGACTTGACACATACTGGATTACAGGATGAATGTCCGGAAAATGTAAATTAAAAAAAAAAAATTACATTAAATTTTATTACATAAAGACACTTATTAAAAATATGTTTTGCTACCTATAGTATAAAAACATTGCATAGCATAATGTAATGAAAAATACATCACTTGATTATAAAACTAAAATAAAATTATCCGATATCTCCCAATATCAGATGAATACAACCCCCTCCCCTCCACACATTACAAGGAGCTTTGTATGGCAAACTCCGTAACTCAGTAACTCCTAGTCAGCTCTCATATTTTTAAGCCAAACCTTTGCCTTGTTAAAAAGTAACAGTTCTAAAATAAACTGATTAAAAAACAACTGCTACCAATAATAGCCTATTGTAAAACTGATACACAATATATTGTGATGTAAAACTACCAGGTGGCATGTAACAGTGAAATAAAACAAAAACAACAAAAAAACCAAGGGGCTCCAGCCAATGGGATATTAGCAAGGATAAACAAACCCCCACCACCATCTCTCCCTAAAGGGATCAGGATTAAAAATAAGCGGTATCAGCTAACTGACACATACTTCCTCCCAACAATATAAAAAAATGTGTTAAAAGCTTCAAACATTAATGTCTTCATGACTCAGTCAGACAGCTACCAGCTGAGCAGCGCTCGTTTGACCCTGTCTGTGACTTTTAACAACGTACTGCGTTTACCGCTAAACAAAAAATTAAATTTTCCCCGCAACCACTTTACGTAGAGCAATAATTTAAAATACTGGAGTATTTAGTTTTTTGAGCTTGATTTAATCGCAATCAGTAAAATTTATTTCAGGATAACAGTTATTTTGAAAATAAAAAAAAAAAATTTGCTTTATAAACGCTTTTTATTGTATAACTTTTGAACGCACATTTTCTCGGAAATGCGGTTGGTGTCATTTTTATTCAACATTTTAATCTTAATAAACCACAAAATTTTAATAAAAATCATTAGAGCCATTTTTGAAAAATTTTGATTTTTCACGTTTTTTGAGGGTTTTTGGGGGTAAACTACCCTTAAAAATAAAAAAATTTAAAAAAAATTATAAAAACGTCTGGAATTATCATGGATTTGGACCTACATACCAAATTTCACCAAAATCGGACCATTGGGGCACTCTCTGGCTCTGTTTACATCCTGACACACACACACACACACACACACACACACAAACACAGACATCACTCTGAAAACCACTTTTTTGGACTCAGGGGGCACCAAAATGATATATCCACTAACAACTCACATTCGAAAATTTTGACGAAAACAATACTTTCTCCATATACTATGGTATAGGGGGAGAAAGTAAAAGGAAATTTAACCAATTTCCAATATGTTACTATTAGAAGATCTCTTTCATCGTTAATATAACCATTATTGGTCGCCGTAATGGCGAAAATGATGATTCCTGACCGACTCTGCTTCATCCAAATGTTGTACATCCGAAGGCCGTCCGCCACATTAGTTTGGATAAATGAGAGTGTAGTGTATTGAAAAGATCTCAATCTCAGTCCAATCAATGGTAGAAACTGAAAAGTTTTTGTGCTAAACAATCAATTTTGATTAACTATTCAGCTATGCCCTTCTGATCAGACACTCTGATACCATAAAATAAGCCTCACCTGCAGCATGAAATGGCGAATGATGTATCCATCTTTGACCACAATGGAAGATACAGTGACGGTGATCTCTCCGTACGTGTTGGAGGCACCGGGGTCGATGGGGAAGTAGAGCTCACACTTGGCGCGAGACTTCTCCATCAGCTTGGTGATCATGACGATGACGGGCGAGTGTTCGCTCCACACCATTCGCCAGAAGTCCACCACCGTGTTGGCCAGAGGGCCCTGAGTGGCGATGAATGCCTTCTCTTCCCCGTCGTAACCCTGCCACATTCCCACCACTATGTGATTACTTCTTACAATTTATAAATTTATAAAGGAAATGATGACTAACAAGTTGACTAACTAATAAGTTAAAAAATTATTAATAAATGGATATATTAAAAGTTTAGAAAATCTTGTAACCAAGATAAGGGAATTTGCTTTTAACTTAATGTATTGTACTCCATTTTATAAGAGAAAATTCTTCTTTTGGCTATTAAAGAAATGTTTAACCCAAATGAAAATGAACCCTAAACACCTCTATGCATTATCATTGCCGAAATCGGCATTCAGCATTGGCGTGTTCCCTCGTTCTGTGTATGTAAGTACACCATATTATTTTGTTCATATTAAGTGAAGGTTAGGCCATACGATCGTCCCAGACAAAGGAGAATCCTCCTAACCTCACCACATTCAGAAAAACCAAAACTGGTCTCGGTGTCTGACAATCAATTTGATGGCCCAGTAGGAGCTCTATTATGTGAAAAACATTGGCACAAAGCTAATCATTCATGTGCGAATGCAAAAGAAAGACGGACATATGGGAGATTGGAAAGGCTAGCAATAGCCCACAGTTACTTGGAAAAGAATTCTGAGAGACAATTTGAATATGAAGATGATTCATCTGAGGATGAATTTTATGAAGAAAGTATCAAAACCAACTGTAAAAATAAACCTAAAAGAAATACGGCGAAACAAGTTGGTCTCTGGGTTTAATATTGAGTACAGAAAACAAAGAAGAGAAGAGATAGAAGAACAAAAGAATATCACTGAGGATAGAGAAGAGGATTGCCGAGCGGAAGCAAGAGAAGAAGAGGACCCAGTTGAAGAAAGTGCAGACCATGACATTTTATTGGCTCTACAGCTACAAGCTTTAAATAAAAAAGAAGCTGGTAATTCAATTAATAGAGTGGAAGAAGCAAAGGAAGCAACCTAACGGCCTTCAACTATTTATAATTGTATCATTCCACATGACAATACATTAATAATAGTTCTCATTTATAGATATTTTAGTTAAAAGAACTCATTTTAAGTTTATGTGTATTATTTCTCTGTACAATATATGTTTTTTGTTTATAGTTATTAATTATCTAAGAAACTATTATATTTTTGTATTCCACTTTTCCCTAATTTTAGTTCTTTGTTCTTGTGTGCAATATCCAAACAAAATGGCGTCCACAGATGATGATCAAACATCAACATCATTACCTCAACAATATATTAGATGTGAAAGTTTTGGGAACAATACTCACTTCCTGAGTGAGAAAAGGGAAGATGAAAGACATTTAACCAGTTCAAAAATTGAACAACCAACACAAAATTTGCCAGACGTCAAGCCCTTGATTTACTAAATGTAAAATTTAGTGATGAATCTCGTGCGGGATATGATCCATATAGGGGAGATTTTGAAATAGAATTTCAAAATAAGGCAGAATATTCAGCAGTGTTGGTAGCTATTTGAATAGTTGTTGTAGTTACAAAGATCAAGTATAAAATAGTAAAGAGGACAATTTTAAAGACGATTTGGAATTGTTAGAAAATTACAAGTTGTGTTACTCCAGCACTACAACTCTGTCTTAAGGAAGAGAGAAAGATGGAAAAATGTTAGTAAAAAGCATGGTTTAATAAATGAAAAAAGAACATTACTTTGGTTTTGAAGACTGGAGGCATCTCCCGGGAAATCACAGGACAAATAAATTGGTTCGCCTCTGTCTCCTTACTTCAGCCGATGAGATAGAACATTTGTCAGTTTCTTTGGGTAATTTGAATACAAAGAGAGCTGAAGTAAACAAGTTGATGTTTGTCAAAACCCAACAAGGCATTACGTCAAAATGGGATATGATTATTTTTAAAACTGAAAGAAAAAGAAAAGAAATAGGCAGTTTTTCACCTAGCATAGATGTTCGGAACATAGCCACGCCTCCACCAGTCAAAAGGAAAAGGCAAGCACTGTAAATATTCCACCTACCAAGATACAATGAACTTACTCCCAAAGAAGCAAAGCTTTGCAGTATGAATGGTCTAGAACCAAGTTTCTATCTTAACATCAAAGATTTCCTGATTGCCGACTGCAAAAAGAACAATGGACTGTTAATATAAAAAAGCAAGAAAGTTGGCTAAAATTCATGTGAATAAAACCAGAAAGATTTTTTATTTCTTGCTGGAAGAAGGTCATACTTGAACACCAGATCGAGGACAGAGCGAAGACTCCAGTAAGTTGTGAGATGCCAAGCCAAGAAAACATTAAAAGGATTTTTGAAGTTTGACAGACTGATTTCATTTTCTGTTCATTTATCTTTAAGGAAGTTTTAATATTTCAAGACAAGGTTGTGATTTGATGAAGTTCTAAAGATTTATCAATTGTGATACTTTAACTCAAGTATACCATATTGTGATATCTTGTGATTTTAAAGAGGTATATTTAAACACTGCTAGAATATATAATAAATTGTTATAATAAGAATATATCCTGAGGTTATTACTTAAACCTTAAACAACAAACAATATATTTTTACATAGGCTATTTATTAAAAAATAAAACAATTTTAATCTACTTAAGTTTTACATAAAATAAATTGAAATCAAACTAATACATTTTCCAACTAACTGAGTGTCAAAGTTGATTGTGCTCACTTAGAGCTAATGTCAAAGTTATCAAATTGAAATTGGCAGCATCTTTGTTCCTACCAATCTAATGTCCTATTAAACGTTGGAAACCATTTTCTACAGTTGCTGGAATGATGTGCATTCACAACACTTACCCTTATATAATTGGCATTTATGTAGCCAGAGAGAGGGTCATTCGGTGTTTCCAGTGGGAGATGAACTCTTGTGTTCTCATTAGGAATGATTGTCCGATACCTGCAAATGTTCTCATTTAGTTTCATGACATTATAAAGCTGTTTCTCATGCTATTTTGAGCGACTGTTAGTCTTTTCAAATAAGTAAGCAAATTTTGAAATTTTAGATGTAAAGAGAGGTCCCTTTTGGATGGAACCATTTCTTGTAGGTACAGTTACTTTCAAGAGAAATTTTACAATTTTTCTCACAGGTAACTATTCTCTGAGGTACCGATAACTGATGACTTAACCTAACATAACTTAGATAGGCTATTGTAATTTTTATGTGTTAATGTGCATCAAGGTTACCGATGAGAAGTTACCTTCCAGCTTGGAATAATTTATTCAAGATAAGAGCACGCGTACAAAAACAAGTGATGGTTCATCTTTTTGTCTAATTGGTAAAAATTTAAGAACAAGACACTTTTTTAAATGTATGCTAATTACTAAATTAGGCTAATAAATTTATAACTGTATATATTGTCAAATAAAATTTAAATGTCACTTTATCAAACATTTCTTGAAGTGCAAAATAAATGCATTTTGAAATGTGTTGTTTAGCATAATATAACCCAAAATTACTAGGGTCACTGAACAGCCCACGAATCAGAACGATAATTACACACTGAACTGAAAACTAAATAGGACCTTTCTTGGTTTCTATTAGCATATGGCGGGCGACCAGTTGTTTCTAGCAGTCAAGGTCACTCCGCCATTGTGCCCCGTCCTCATCCCACCACGCCATCGCCATCGCTCTGACGTGTACCTCACTGACCACTTTGACTACAATCACAATTATGCCACCAAATAATTTACGGATTATTTTCCGTCTTTAATTGCTTTATTCCATTGATAAATCAAATAACAATTAGTAAAAAGATTTTTTTTCTCACATAATTTCAACATGATAAGATCGATAAATTGTAGTATTGATGTCTAAACTGAGAAAATAAATAAAATTGAAATTGACTTTTTGTGACCCCAGTTAATCAGCAACCCGGTTAACCCGCCCCCGGATAATCGGGAGTTGACTGTAGTAGCACTATTCGGCTCGTTTCGAAGTTAGGCAAAACTATTTGAATTTTTGTCAAACACTCAAAATGTGCATTCAAAGGGGGCACACGTGCCCCCCCCCCCCAAACTATAGATTTGTATAATTTGTTAGTTGTATACAAAAATTTAAAAGTTTAGGTCCTACTATTTATTTATTTTTCCTGCGTGACCAACCCCCCCCCCCCAAAATAAATAAATAAAAATAAAATTTAGTCACGTAGGGTTAACGCTTATGGAGGTGGGCACTAAAGTTTGCGGCTAAATCTGCTACACTGTAATTTAGGGATGGACGAGATTGGATTTTTAGTTCGAGACGAGACGAGACGAGAATTTTTAATTCTCATAAAATTTCGAGACGAGATCGAGACGAGATTTTCCTTCTCAAACATTACAAGACATGTGCGTTCTGGATTTTAATCTGATTTTTTAACATTGTTAAATCCTGATTTATGTGAAGGAACAAATATTACTTTGTATAATGCTGATTATGTTAATAAACTGAAGTTAAAAGTCGCTTTCTTAACAAATGGTCTTGGCCTATAAAGGAATGTACCCAATAAAAAGATTGAGAACATATAACCATAAACCCTTATCGACCTACGACCTACGTTTAATAAAACATAAAAAGAGAATCCTCTGTTACAGTTACTTTGTTCACTTTTTACTTTCATGTATCACACTTTTCACTATTAACTTACTTTAATAAAATGTTTTTAAATAAGACATTTTCCTCACACACAGTTTTTGTAATAGGTATAGGCTCACTAACTTTGAGTCACAAGACTAGAGGCCGGGAGGCTAACAAGAAATCCCTTGTAATTGGTGGATTTAAATTTTAATTTTCAACTCTCTTCTTCTTTGTCTTTGTCCATAAGAAAATCTTCAGCTCTCATTTTGTTTGCTATTCATTGTCATTTCTCCAAACTATTCAAGTCCTGTATATATAACTTTTAACTTTCACTGTTTTGGAACTCACGTAATTCCCTCGATTTTTCGTCTGCTAGTGGTAAGGTTTTTATTTTGCTCCTAACTGAATAAAGGCAAGCATTAGTATAGCCATGAAGCCTATATGGTTTTTTAAAACCATTGATTTTCTATATATTCAACACAACCTATTTATTGCTATTCAAAAATTATTGTTAATAGGCCTATTCAGTTTTTTTAGTATCCAAACCTTTAAATAAAATCAACCATCAGCCGATTTTAAGCATTTTTGGCTTAAAATAGCTGAACTCTGCAAAGAGTGTGAAATAAATAAATTGTATTGCCTGGGATATTTGAGGTTAGCCATTATTAAATCTGATTGGCCACCTTGTCATTCATCTGATTGTCACTACTGTTAATGTCAAAACAGCTCTTAAATTTGCCAAAAATTATTTGAATTAGTTTTATATAATCATCTTGAAGCAATTAAATGTCAAATTATGATTGTTTATTGTTTATAAAGTTTTTCCAATGTTCTAAAGATTTACCAAACAAATGAATTATTTTATAAATCAGTAGCTATGTTGACTAACTACCACTATCAGTCCGTGCAGCTGCAGATGCAGACGTCTCCAGTCCAGTCCAAAGTCTTGGAAGTCCAACTGTAGTTTAACAGTTTATGATGGCAAATTAAGTTTGTAGTTGTGAGGATGATAGGAAAAATAAAACACATTGCTTCAAAATAATTTATTTTTCAATATTAAATTGATAGTAAAATAGGCCTAGCAATTCGTAGATTATTTATACCCGTTTTATCGTTATTCACGAATTATTTCTCGTCTCGTCTCGAAAAATCTCGATCAAAATAAAATCTCGTCTCGGTGAACGAGATTAAAAATTATGTTTGGCCTATCATAGCCATCCTTTTCTACAAGTGTCATTTCATTTTAATAATTCCCCTTCTTTACTCAAAGTTTAAAAGTGTATGACAAAAACTTAGATTACTAGTAGAAAGATTACTGACACAAAGATGTAGTCACCTGTTTTTGGCACTGCTTCCTGGTATTTCCAGTTTCTCTGGATGGTTAAGAGGTAAATCCCAGAATTCTTTGTGTAAGGCTCTTGCGTCTTTCAAACAGTTCCGCAACTGTCCCCGACTCAGAACATTACCTACTGATAGCAGATATTCTTCAGCCGTGCTAAAAACCACAAATCTATCATTAGTGTATGAATTTCATTTGCAATAGCAAACGAAAAACACATTAGCGGCAAAACACATGTACTTTTGATACAGGCCTAATAAAACTAATGTTTTGCAATTGCAGCAAAAACGAAAAATAAAGTTAACCCTACAAAATACTAATACTAAAATACAAAAAGTTAACCCTACACAAATCACTGTTTTAAATTAACCCTTCATAGGTGTCAAACGAGTTTTCCTCCGGGCCCTTTTATTTTTGTAGAAAAATAAACCTTGTTGCGGTCACCGTTGAGTCGCTGTACGTCTCGTGCCACTTTCCTGGAACCAACATCAACTCCTTATAATCTCCTAAACCACCCCGCACTACCCCCCTTCTATTCAGTTGAAGCCTGAGAGTCACGTAGCACGGAGGCTGCTACCGTATGTCTCCGCTCATGCCACTAGGTCCTGGATGGGGTTGTCAATCCCGGGTTTCCGGAGACCAGGATTAGAGATATAGTTTTACGTATGGTTTTTTAAGTTTTGTGGTGTTTAACTACTACTAAAACTTAAAATTTTGTTTTACAAACTGACTGTAATCAACTCAAAATGCCAATTTATTCTTTAAGTTTGAAATTGCTTGCATTTGACGTATGTATCCGCATCTGCAAATCTAACGCTGTGAGTAATTTCTTATCGCTTCGTATTTTTGACAAGCATCCTTCCCACGGTTGACTATATTTTTAAGGGTTTATTTTAGTCTGGGTCACAATAATTTTAGTTGCTATCAGGCTTCATTGAAGAAACCCTGAACATGCGCTTTAGCAAGTGAGGGTTGCTTTGTAAGAGATGGTGCACGGAATTAAATACAGCAATGAAAAACCTGTAAGCGCTAAGCTAACAACTATGTTTGGAAATTCAAGCAACCTTTGGATAGTTGATCAAAATTTAACTTTACAAATCAAAATTATAATTTAATTTATTTTTAGTATGATTCAGCTATACCACAATTTACTCTACATCTACCTGCTACTTACTAGGGGTCTGCGGTACAACAATTTTCAGGTCGTTACGGTTCAGTACAGTAAATTTTTGTGTAACTCGGTTCTCGGTACAAAATCAGTACGGTTGGCATTATCAATATAGCGGTATTAGGTCTAATTATATTGTAGTATTATTATTACGGTAACAATAATGATGGATACACTTAAAATACCTACGTATCTCATTTACCATATTGCTAGGTAAGATCAAGAACTTAATTGGAAAAATATCATTACCACTTAAGTATTAGTCCTTGTACTTAACACCTGTGCATGTATGCTATGATATAAGTATAATGCTAAGTAGTAAAAATGCACATGAAGTGAGTTGCAGCATTACAACAATAATTGAAAACATTGAAAACATTTTGGCTGATAAAAAACGAACAAACATAACAAGAGATTTTTAAAAGTAAGAATATATATGCTGTGTTATTATTATTTTTTTTATTCATCACCTAAAAATATAAAAGAACAAACTTATGAAAACAATCCAAAGCGAAACTCAAAAATTATTTTTAGTAGGCCTACGTGGCCGCGGGAACTTAGGCCTTTTGTAGAAGGGCAGATGCGATCATTATCATTGGAGCGGTATCACCAGTGTTAGAATCACTCATGATTAGAATTAATTATTTATTTAAAACTAGACTATTTATGCTTCACATTTTTTTGACTATTCACATCCCAAACTTATTTCCAGGTCAACTATCATAAAGACGCCATGTATTAGTAGGCCTGACTCGCCTGACTAGTTACAGAGCAAGCGTAATACACAATTATCCACGAGAAAGTAAACGCCACTGAGTATGTTTATACAACATCTAAACCTCTGGAAGAAACATATATAACAATGTAAAATGTAGTTATTTTGAAAACATTGCCAACATTTCAACGCGATCGATTATTATTTCCAGAATGCATTCTGCTAACCCAGGTCACTTTTGAAGGTTAGGACATATCTTTTCAATCGGCAATCGATACAGTTCTTGTCATTTCTCATTAAACAACTGTCGTTGCTGACGCTAACGTCTCTGGCATTCGTCAAACTACATCAGTGGGCATTCATACCACTGTAGTTTGTTGTAGTTGTTACCGAATTAGAGCTAATGTACTTGATTAGCCACTATGAGCGCTATTGCCGACGAGAATGTGATTGTCTAAATGGCATTGGACCACAAATTGTAAACTGTATTCCTATCCGTAAACTCGGCGAACGCTAGATCAGTAGTTAACATGTAATCTTATTGCTGAATGGTGAGCACAAGCCATTCTTTTTATGTGATAATCCATAAAAACAAAAGATAACAACATAATATTAATTATTTCCGTTTTTATAAAGTCAAATATAAGTAATAGATACGGTACCTAAATGTTTTTGACATTTTTAATCTGCACCGAACCGGATTGGTACCGATGTCTTTAACCATACTAAACCAATGACGGTAATTCGTCTTGTACCATACCAGTACCGAATTTTCGGTGCACCGCAGACTCCTACCTGCACCTAGCACTCTATAAATAAGAGTATTTTGTATTTTTAACAATCACACGACTGGTTGTACAAAAGGTGAAAGGGAAATAATTTTACTTTCCACAGTAGGCCTTAACCACTTCTTTAACACAATTTAAAATAGCTATTAAAAAATATTTTACTGGAAGGATCAAGTAAGGCAAAGTTTTGTAACACATTACGTCCCATTATCAAAGTAACCGTGTACAAAATAAGTCATCTTCTGAATATTTAAAAAATACTTAATAATGATAAACCAAACTTTTGTTCATTACAGTATACATTCAAAAAAGGTTTAGGTTTTTTGTATATAAAATGGGGAATAAAATATCTTAGGTCAAGTTAAATTGTTTAAATTATCAATAAATAACTTAGTACGATAGGCCTAACTTGTGCAAATATAACATTACCATTCCCTGGTCGGTGTGACGCTAAGGTTCTCCTGGCTCGGGTGCAAAAGGTCGATGGTCAAACTCGCACTCGACCCCCGCCTCTCCAGGAGTCCTTTCGCCTTGATTCGTATTGGTTCCTTCTTCTCTTCAGTTAAATTATGAGCCGTCATTACTTCTGGTAATATAGCACGAGTAGCTGGAATATGAAAATTTTAATTTACTTAAAGAACTCATCAGACATTTCGTTTATCACTTTTCACACAGTTCAGTATGGGCCTACCCTTGCAAATTTCTTGTGAATTAATCAGGATGTCCACAAAATGCAATCCATAGTATATGTTTATTTTCCCACCGATTATTCACATTTTCCCCCACCAGTTTTTCACAAATAAAAAAAACTATTATTCATCAATTGAGACTTTAGGGAAATAAATGCGTCAGGAGCGATTGATCTCAACTGACTGTAAAGAGCATTCCTGATCGGCGCACACAGGCACTTCCGACTTATAATCAGTGGACATAAGTGGACAATAAGTGGTTATGAAAGTCTCAAGTTGGTAGACTCAAGCATCTCCAATCGGTGAACAAGAGCGTCCTCAATCGGCAGTGAAGAAAACCTCATTGGCAGTAATATGTGCCTTTCGATTGCCGTACATGAGCGCCTCCGATCGCCAAACACCGATACCACCAATTGGCACACAAAGCTCTTTCGTTTGGTGGAAAACGAGTGGACACTAGTCCCCTCTTTAAAGGAGAAGAGCGGCCCATATTTGCATTGCAGTCCTTGATCAATAGACACAAGCAAGCACCTACAAATGGTGGACACAAGTGCCTCAAATCAGAGGACAGGAGAGACTCCAATCAGAGAAAACCAATGCCCTTTATAGCCAACTAAGAGCGCCCTCGATTGGCGAACACTAGAGACCGCTATTAATTCCAATTCTTCCATAAAAATCACACCTTTTCTTGAAAATTCCCGTATTTTCAAAAAAAATTAAAAATTCCCATTCAGTTTTCACTTTTCCCGGTGTTCCTGTGATGTGGACACCCTATTATTGAATCATTAACTTATTTTGTGATAAGTCAATAATAATATTGTTCAAATTGTACATAACTCAAAATGTTTACTATGATTATGAAGCTTCACTGTGGAAAAAATCAAAATTTAATTAGTGTTCTTGCACGGCTTTCTAATGCAGCCAACATGTGCAGTGTCGTGAGCACACATGGGCGGTGGACACCACGTAACCATGACAACGAGCCGTACGCATCGCATTATACACTGCGCATCCAGTAGGCAGGGAGTTCGACAAGAGGAGAAAAAGAGGAAGAAACACACATGCAAAGTGTACGGGGGGGGGGGGGGGGGGGCTGTGTGTGAGTACAATGGGAAGGAAGAAGGGGCGATAAAAAGGACAACACTCGCGCGCGCTCTCTCTCTCTCTCTCCTTCATCCCCCCAATCGACGCCGCGCCGGTTGTTATTGGAAATAATCAGCCACTGGGCATCTGCGTAATTCAAGATGTGCATGCATACAATGAGTAACAGAATGTCAACAAGGCAATTCTCTAATAATTTTGCAATTTTTGTGTGTTAATTCTGCAATGCTAATATGTTACCGTAGCAGTGTATCTCTGGTTTTGGTGTTATTATTCGGTCGTACATTTGGGCTGTAAACTGTATGAAATTTTTTATTTAATAACTAATCTAAAATATATACAAACAAATGTGTAACTGACTCACTCACTCACTCATCGGGGTATCAGAAATTTGTCAATTGTCGGTAAGGTAGATTAAGGAGTAATTTAGTACAGCCGTGGTGACGTAGATCACTTAACAGGTTTAGTTCTCTCGTACTTATTGTATATTGAACTCTTTTATTGTAAACTCCGGTGTTACGAAACTTAAAGAAATAAGTTTCATTCGTCTCATAGTGATAGTACATTTACTAAAAATCGTGATACTTGACACTTTGCTGTACATGTACCCATATACCAGAACAATTGATATTTATTAATTTATCATTTCATTAAAAATTTGAAAACATTTGTGACACTTGAAAGCATTTTTATTATTGTTTTCTTACTTTTAATCTCCAGCGACCAAAGGATATTTTCATCACTAAGTTTTATGAAATCTTGTACTGTGAGAAATGGCATTCAAAGTTATAAACGGAACTCCACTAATTATGTCTATGACTAACTGACAACAATAAATTTGGGCTTTCAATGAATTCAGGGAAACCCTTGATGGGACATGGGGGTGGAGCCCCCATCGAGCCGTGGGCGAGTTGATGTGTATATTCTTACTATACCCAATGCAATTAGATTTTTTATTATTTTTCGGCTGGTTTTGTTTAACTTGTCTACCATATATAAGTCAATAAATCTTTTTAGTGGCCCTCCTATTTATTTCCTGTCCTTGCGAGGGGGAGATGGATGGGGGATGGGAAGGTGGTCTTAGTTGGCGTTCAGCTGATTCCCTTGTTTATATTTTGGTTTAACCATGGTTTTCAGTTATCCGTGACTGTCTTCCCCATAATTACCCCGGACAATTGAGATTTTACTGTAGAGGCTAATAGTGGTACAGGAGACTCCCTCTTAACCGGCCACCTTTTAACCGGTCTCCGCTTTAACCGGCCTACCCTGACACAAAATAACATCTTTTTAACCGGCCAATTTTTATCTCAACATCGCATTAACCGGCCGCGTTTCGCCGGAAACAGTTTTCTTATCTAATGTATCATTCAATTCAACTTTATTTCATATTGGCGTTCTCAAAACCAATTAAACTGTAACGTCCTGGACGGAAGTGACTGCCACCGGAAGTCAATGCGTTTGGACCTACTATCCAATAGACCACAATAAAGAAACAAATTATTATTAGTGTAGATTTGTTGTGGATTTCATGGGTGGTGGATGTTAGCTATAAATCGTATACAGTAATGTATTTAAATTTGTTTTTCAATTAATAATTACTAGAGATCGCCTCCTGATCGAAATTCGATCAAAATTTCAGCTAACCGGACCCTAGAAGTTTAAAAACATTTTATTAATGAAACATCTGTTCTCCCCGTTTTTCTTGCAGTTGTTTTTATAACAGCTGTCTAAAGATTCAATCAATTACCCCTCCTCCATAAGATTAACATTGGAACTTTGAAAGCCTGTGGGGTGTAGCCCTGGAGTCCGATTTGAATTATAACGGGATTCTGCTCATCTAGAGGACTATACCTTTCCAACGGTATGCGCGGAATTCTCCTACGATGCACATGAGCCGAGAAAAAAGGAGGAAACGAAACATGCTTGCCTATTAATATATAGATATTTAGGCAATATACAATTGAGGGTTGGCGTTCTTAAATGAACATCGGTTTAACCGGCCAATTCATTATCCGGCCGCGGCCTGGTCCCGAGGTGGCCGGTTAAGAGGGAGTCTACTGTAATAGAGTATACTTGGTAAAAGTTATGTTTCTATAAAGGCAATACTGTTTGAAAATAAGTTGTCCAACAAATATTTTTTAAACTACTTATTGTCAGCCCAGACAATTAAGAAACCAATTATTTTGGGAGTCTGACTTCACAGGCAGATGAAAAGAAAACAGTCTTACCATGTGACTGATGAGGGATAATGGGAAGAGTTTCACACTGCTCAGTAGTCACAGGTTTGATCACGGGGTGGTAAATCCACTGGCCCTCAGAATGTGACAAACTTTCGTCCCCAGTCTCCACCTTGTCGCTGCCAGCCGAGGATGAAGAGGACATTTGGTTCTTTAACCAAATCAGTACCTGAAAAAATGAAATGCTATGTTCAAGTCATAAAACAATATAAAGGACTAATAGGTATGCAGTAGTAATATGAATCACATTGCAGTGTTATGGTGTCGATGAAGAGGCAATTTATTCGTCTAGTAAAAAAGTTTCAGCTAAAAAATAAGCACAGACAACAATCTCAATGCACTAACATGAGCAACTATTACTTGGTTCTATTTAACAGTTTAATATGGTAACTTGAAATTAATATCTCAAATTAACAAACACATATATTCGGTTTCTGAAGCCTTTTAAAAATTGGACTTAGAAATTCTTACCACAAGAAAAAGTGCTAGACCACACACAAGGGCGAGTAGCGAGAGGTAAACTTGGAACTGCCAGTGGGGACGCCATTCCTCTTGCAACACGGATTCACCATTCCACAGAGGGCCCAGGTCTCCGCGCTTCTGCCCCATCTTGAAAACATTATCTGAACCACAAAATAGATTTGTCAACATATTGGACAGAAGTAAAGGAATTATGACCATTTTATAGGCCTACTGAAGTAAATAATTTTATGAAATACAAAGGCAGATTACAACAGCTGTGCAAAGCCTCTTTCAGTCTTAATTGATCAACAGGAACAACATTTCCATATACTATTTAGTATGATTGATACTACATTAATAATTTTGCTATATACACAAACTCTGAAGTGTAACTGCATTAAAATAGTCGCTAATAATTTTCTTTGATGAAGTAATTTTTTTATGTAATAAATTTACTATAGCCCATGAGGATAGGGATTTAACTCTTTAAATTGTAAACAATAATGCATGAAAGAAATTCCACATCTATAAACGTTTCTATAACTATAGCGCTGCCTAATTGTTACACATAGCGATTGTTCCCGCTTTACCTGATTCAATTCTGACTAGCTATTGCTTTTAGCGGAATGAGGCTGTTAATTTTATTAAATTTGACTACATTTAAATTTTTCCGCAGGTTGAACATTCTTGATAATAATCTTCAATTTGATAGCTGCCTAATTTTTTTCATGTTATAATAATTGACACAGTTTAAAACATTTCATGTCATAGTTTAGGTAGGCTACCCAAGTCAGTTTTTTTTAAATTAATTAATATAGTTTTGATTAAAACTTAAGCTTTTAAGCATTCTATCTTATCTTATACTCTAAAACAAGCTCCGTTTGTCCGGGCAAAGTTTTTTTTTGCTCCAAGGGTTTTTGATTTTTTTATTGAATATGGGGGTTTTGGCCACCAGAAATCGTTTGGAGTTGGTCCCATAGCTGGGAAAAATCCGGTTTTCACGCTAGAGCACTTGATCCCATGTTATCCTTATGGAGATTTTATTAATTGAACAAAAATCAGCTGATAACTGTAGATATATACCATCTTACATCTTTACATCTTTAACCTGTAGTTTAAGAAAATTATACCAAAGTGCAGCACCCGTCGGCTTGGCGAGTGAGCGAAGCGAACGAGCTCTTTAAAATGGAAGAGTGCGAGTGAGCGGAGCAAACGAGCTTTGTGTGAGAACGAAAGTAATAATATTACCGAGCTTAAGCTCGGTCCCCCTGGTACTCTTATACTCTAAAACAAGCTCCGTTTGTACGGGCAAATTTTTTTGTCGCTCTAAGGATGTTTGATTTTTTTATTGAATATGGGGGTTTTGGCCACCAGAAATCAATTGGAGCTGGTCCCATAGCTGGGAAAAATCCGGTTTTCGCGCTAAAGCCCTTCAAAGTTTCCATGTTATACTTATGGAGATTTTATTAATTGAACAAAAAACAGCTGATAACTGTAGATATAAAACAATGTGTAACATCTTTAACCTGTAGTTTAAGACAAATATACGAAAGTGCAGCACCCGTCAGCTTGGCGAGTGAGCGGAGCGAACGAGCTTTGTGTGAGAACGAAAGTAATAATATTACCGAGCTTAAGCTCGGTCCCCCTGGTACTCTTATACTCTAAAACAAGCTCCGTTTGTACGGGCAAATTTTTTTGTCGCTCTAAGGATGTTTGATTTTTTTATTGAATATGGGGGTTTTGGCCACCAGAAATCGATTGGAGCTGGTCCCATAGCTGGGAAAAATCCGGTTTTTGCGCTAAAGCCCTTCAAAGTTTCCATGTTATACTTATGGAGATTTTATTAATTGAACAAAAAACAGCTGATAACTGTAGATATAAACCAATGTGTAACATCTTTAACCTGTAGTTTAAGACAAATATACGAAAGTGCAGCACCCGTCAGCTTGGCGAGTGAGCGGAGCGAACGAGCTTTGTGTGAGAACGAAAGTAATAATTTTACCGAGTTTAAGCTTGGTCCCCCTGGTACTGTTTATGATTTAAGCACCCCCAAATTTTATAATTTTTTATCGGCTCTAACCATTTTTTAGCGAATTTCACTATAGGGAATACGCTATTACGGTAGTAGCCCATGATGTTTATGGGTAAATAAGAAAAATAAAAAATCTGTAGGAAATTCGCTGAGGATGCTGGTCTGCTGCGACAGGGGTTTTTTTTACTTATACCATGGTCTTCTCACCTAATGCTTTGTCCTGAAACTGAGTACTATCCCAGTCTCTGTGAACTCTCCTCTCCCCCATCAGATTGTAGGAGTAGGAGGCCCCTATGAAGGGTAGAGCGGGGCGCCATGGCCTGTTGTCGTACTCTTCATACTGCTCCTTGTCCCCAGGGCTCAATATCACTTTACCATTGTTTTCTGAAACAAGTTTTTTTTTAAACTTTACCATAAAAACCTTTTCAGTTTAAATATTGTTCAGCAATTTACTTGTATGGATATTAAAAACTTAAAACAAATGTTAGGATATTTTCTTTCAAAAAGAGAAAACTTAAAAGAAGACTGTTCTTATGGGATATTTTAGATTACAAAGTTACAAAAATCTTAACTTCTTAAAATTTAAACCTATAGCCTAATAGGCCTATTTAAGTACAAGAATGTAAAGGCTCTTACACACTGGCGTCTGCCGCATCTGCGGTGTCCGCGGACGCCGCAGACGCACCCCTTCCACACCACCCAGCGACGTTCCAAAACGTCCACTTGCTCGCGCATGATTATGAGGACAGGTGATCAGTCTCTTACTGTGTATAAATTATTGAATAGCTTGTTTTGTTCTCGTTCTTAATACAATGTGCTTAGACGAATAAAATTATATGTTCTTGTAATATTACATTGTTTTACCATGTTTTTCCTTTTATTATTAGTACACACTGTTTTAGTTTAACCGATACTGCTATGAAATGCAATATATGTACACATATAAATGCATACAATGCACTTTTTAGGTATTTGACATGCCCATTTTATAGGTTACTGTACCAAGTATTATAGTAGCTAATTTCCCTATAGGGAATACGCGATTATACAATAGTGGTAAAAGATACAAAAAATTCCATCGGAAATTCGCTAAGTAGGCAGGTCTGCTGCGACGGGGGTACATCTATAGATTTATAAGAATAAAATTGCATGACATTTAATACCATGATTTTTATTTTAAATAATATTTTTTTTCCCCCAATAAAGTAAAAAAACGATTGTTATTCTTGTTTTTAATTGAGTCTTTAGAAAAACTAATTAAAAATAATGACATTAACTATGATTAATTGAACTATAATAACTTCCATAAAATAACATTATAAATATATAAAGGCACAGAACACCAGCAACAACGACTAACGAAAGTAAACACACTGCAGATGATGCGGGGTGCGGATGAGGGATAGAAGCACGTGGTTCAGAAGTGTTCATTGCGCATGCGCTAGGCCGCAGAAGTTTGTGGAAAATTGCTCTCCGACCGATTCTCACAAAAACTTCCGCGGAAGTCGCAGACGTGCAGTGTGCACGGTCTCATTTGATAGCACGGGAAGCGATTTATTTCTTCCAAAACTTCTGCGGCTTCCGCGGACGTCGCAGACGCCGGTTTGAAAAGGCCTTTGAAAAGACCTTAAAGGTGATCATTTTTTTTTTTTTTGCTTCTAGACCTACTCCAGCTTTCTACTACTAGGCTTATAGTTTGTTTTTTTTTTTTGTGTTTATGTATTGAATTTTACTTTGACGCAATCTATCTGAACTATTCGGTCAACGATGAAGAACAAGTATTTCAAGTAAGTATTATATGCCATAAACTGCTTCTCAATGTTTTTAATAATTTTTAATTAATATCAACAAACAATGATAATACAGTGATATTGATACTAATAGGCCTAAATACAACAAATCTCACAAATAACAATGTTACTAGGGCCTATGAACTTTTGAGAGAACAATGTCACTGGCACTTACACCAACTGAAACCATCGGCGTAACAGACCGCTAAAAATTAACAGGTTGCCCATCAAGGTCATGTCATTGAACCAAACTAAACAAACAATAGGCCTGTAAGTTGTCATTGAGTAGTGGTGGAGAGGGGAAGAAGGTTTTGGGGGGATGGACCATGTCAGATAAACAATGTTGTCAATATGCGTTTGTGAAAATTTCAATGGGCCTATCAGACCGGTGGTTTGGTTGTTAAGGTAACCAAAATTAGGCTGTAAAATGCAAATAGGTCGAATATCCTATACACTGGGATATCAGTACCCAGATATATCACAGGCTATGGTACCTTACCAATAATTATTAATAATCCAAGCGTTAAACATGGATTTTACAGCCCAGCTTTTTGACTCTCGAGCGTTAGCGTCGATTTTCCGACAGTTAAAAAACATGACGTAACTTTATAGTGAATGACAGAAATGCAGCCTTGAACGCTACCGCTGTTACCGGGAGAATCTGGGCTATCTAAAAACACCCATTTCAGATGGCAGAACGTGATTGGCTATTTGTAATATGCAATGAAAATATCTGGGGAAAAACTGTTGCCATCTGCCAACATCGTAAACAATGAAATACGGTACATATTTTAACAATTGTTTTAAGGTTATTAATGATTGAAAGTGCAATTAACAATGTTAATTTATATAATTGGAATAAATTTATATGTTATGTCAAGTTTATAACATTGAATATGAATAGGAATTAGTGTAATTTTCCTAGCTTGATTTTACATGTGTTCTTATGGGATTAGTGTAAGTACCATAGATCGTATTTTGTTTTATTCCTCATAAATTTCTTTCAAATGCTTTTTACCTAAGTTATATTAATTATATATTTTCTTGTTCTCCATAAAATTCTAAGCAAAATGTATCTTGAAATTTTGATTATGTGTATCTAAAATTATTTTAGGGGAGAGCAAAGTTACATAAAATATTTTCTTTGTACTTTTTTAAATTTTTAACCTATAGCCTTACAAAAGTAAGTGTAACAATGTTTGTATTGTTAAATAGTCCATTTTATCTTCTTTCATATAATATATACATTTATAGTACTTGGTCATAAAATATATTTTTAGTAATTCTTTAGTAGGCTAATTTAAAAGTATGCAAAACCTTTAAAAAATGTGTAACGCACCAGAGGTGCAACATTGAACGCTCGGAGGGTTAAATAACTTCTTGATTAGCATTTTAAATGTTGATTACTCAGGTTGAAATGATAGAACGTCTTCCAACACTACTTGATATATATTTGTGACTATGTACAAGAAAGTAAATATATATAAAAGATGTGCAAAACTTCGTTATCTACTCCACCGTTATTATCGACGTTATTTCGATTTTGCGATAGTATTGCTATTCTATCGATGGTACAATTACACGATAGGATTACAATTTTATCACCGGATTTAATTTTGTTCTAAGATAATTAAGCATACCTTTTGACAATAAATCAATATTGCAAACAAGTAACTGAAAATAACAAAATAAATACAAATTTTAACTAATGTAACCTGTAACATTATCAAAGAACAACACAAAATTACCTACCCAAGTTTATTTTGTAGTTGTATCTTAATTGTGAGAAGAAGTAGACTACGTTACACCTAAAATGGTATGTCACACAAACCAACAAAGCTCATTGGTTCAATCAATCAATCGATCAATCAATAAACTCTGTATTCACAAAGTACAGTTTTGTACAGAGAATGGTGTCAAAAATAAAAAATATCATAAAAATAAAGCTCCAATACATTGAACAAAGCCAAGCGTTACAAATTAACATACCGTACACACTTGCTCTAACACATTACGCATATCCCTCAGCCTCAAAACAATTTATTTCTTAAATCCAGGTTAGTTCTTCATAGGAGTACGGTACAAAACTTTAGCAGTCAATAATTCTTTCACCCTTTTGCAAAAAATTTTAAATTTGTTAATATTTTTAATATTTGGGGGCAAAGCATTAAAAAATTTTATCCCATTGTATGTTGGTGTTCTAGTAAAAAGTTCGGTTCCATGTGGCTTTATTGACAAATTTTCTTTATTCCTAGTATTGTAGGTATGAATATGGCTGTGTCTTAAAAAATGCTCCAAATTTGTCTTTACATAGGAAATTGTTTCAAGAACATATAGGCCGTAAACTGTAATGATTCCAAGTTTTCCAAAGTCTTCCCTACAAGATGTTCCAGGAGTTAAATTTAGAATGATACGAATGGCTGATTTCTGTCTTAATAATTTATCTAAATTATTTATAGAAGTTGAGCCATAAATAGCTATACCGTAAGCCAAATGAGAATGAATATTGGCATAATAGATCATTTTAAGCGTCTCTACAGTTACAAGATTTTGCATTTTCCTCAACAAAAAAATCCCAACAGAGATTTTGTTGCAAGTTTGTTCAATATGCAAGTTCCAATTCAAATGCTTATCAAGATATCACCCCAAAAATTTAGATTCATTGGAAATATCAAAATCTTGATACATAATGTTTAAATTGTAAAATTTAGGGTGATTCTGTGCGAAAAAGAACTCCATATGACAACTGTTTCAGCACTATTTAACAATAGTACTAAATTGGAATAGTGGTTCATTGGTTAGCTTCTCAGAAAGGTATTTTTTCGCTATTGTATTGAGGGAGTACGGTATGCGTTTTAAATGTTTCCAAAAACCATTGATTTTGTTGTTATATTAAACATCGATGTCCATAAAGTGACCGAAGTTTACGCTTAGACTGTTATTATACTTTTCTTACCGCAGTATCGTTGTTGATTCAATTGTTTGCATCGCACCATTTTATTCACAAAATCTGAATTTTAACATCGATAATAACAATGGAGTAGGATAAAGAAGTTTCGCCTGAAAGATGTGATAGGCGATCAATTTTGACCAGTCACACCGATCATCATCAGGCCCAATCCGAGACGTAGAGAATGTGATTATTGCCAATAACTATTGGCACTCAATGCTATTGTAATACACGCAAATAAAGTAAGGCCTACCTACTAAATGCTAAAAGGTAGGCCTACCATTCTTCAAAGAGATCTAGCCCTCCAAGCTTTCAATGTTGCACCCCTGGAGCATTACACATTTTTTTAAAGGGTTTGCATACTTTTAAATAAAAATCTGTAAAATATATAATTTATGACCAAGTACTATAAATAGAGATATTATAGGAAAGTAAATAAAATGGACTATTTAACAATACAAAAATTGTTATCCTTATTTTTTGTTACCAAAATTAGGCAATGGGTTAAAATTTAAAAGTACTGTACAAAGAAAATATTGTATGTAACTTTGCTCTCCCCTAAAATAATTTTAGATACACATAATCAAAATTCCAAGATATACAGTTTGTTCATAATTATATGGAGAACAAGAAAATATTTAGTCTAATTAATATAGGCAATAAGCATTTGAAAAAAATGACGAATAAAACAAAATGTGTTCTGCAGTACTTAGGCTACCCTAATCCCATAAGCAGGGTTCCCAAACGTCCCAGTTTTGAAGGGACAGTCCCTTATTTAGTAAATTTGTCCCACGTCCCGGAGATAAGTCATCCGGGATGGTCAATGTCCCATATTTGGCCAAAATCAAAATTACTCATGGCAAATTTAGTTACAATAGGCTCGTTCAAAATCATCCACCGCAAAGAGGTTTGTTTATTTTTTGGCCTGTTGTGTGACCTTATTCCAGACACGTTATTTGTGGGATTTGTCATGAGGTAGGCAAAACCATAAACAAACCTCTTTGCGGTGGATGATCGTTAGTGAGCCCAATTAGAGTAAAATCCTAACCTCAAAATTACAAAACTGCTTATCGTGCATACAAACAGCACCGACTGCCAAGCAAGTGTCTGCCGTCATTATTGTCAGTATACTCCGTTTCTGGCATACACTATGAAATTACGTCACATTTTTTAACCGCCGAAAAGTCGACTCCAACACTCCAAGATGGAAAAGCTGGGCTGAAAAATCGACTTTTAACGCTCAGAGGGTTAACATCACGAGTAGGGTTACCATACACTCCGATATGAAAAAGAGGACACCTAGTACTCGACGCGAGCCGGATTAATCAATCACAAAAATATTAATTCCTGACACCCCCCCCCCCCCCATAATTAAATATAACAGAGTGAGAGACAGTAAAATGTTGAAATTTAGTACAATTAATGGTAAATCGAACCTTTTTTTAATAAAAATTTTCTTAGGATATTAAAGAAGGTGCAAATATTTGCCAAATCAGTAGGTTTCATTTTGTTATTTATTATATACAGTTTTATGCAAACTTATGATAAAAAGTATTGTGAAATGTTAAGAGCTCATAATTTATTAAATACGCTATAGTTGATGTCTTTTAAGATTAACCTTAAATTAAATCAAAATTTAAGTAAAAATTGTTAACAAATATTACTAGTTAGTAATGAAATCTAGTTTCAACAGACTCTTAACAAAGACTTTTTCACAATTAATTAGAAAAGACTCTTAGGCACTAACAACTTATCATAACATATCTAAAACCCCATGGTTGCTTTAATAAAACTAAGATGTAACGAATAAAAAGCGATAACATATCTACTAAAACATAACCTCACTCACTCTCACTCGATGGAGTTGACAGCAATAAGTGACTACTGGCGGCACTTGAGCTTTACGTACAACTAAAACAATAAGGAATATCCTACAAACTGTTTAAATAGAGTAAAAAGTAAATATGGCATTTCTTTTTACTCAAAGTTAAACATTTTGAATAATTTAAAATGTGATTTAATAACAATCTGGACGAAGCGACAATATAGGACATACAATAGGTTAGGTAAAAGCATAAATCGGCTACAAACATTCTGTTTGCTGCTTACAAAAAGCCGGACAAATGGACTGATTGTAAAAAATCCGCCCGGACGTTTTTTTATGCTCTAAAAAGAGGACATGTCCGGGGAAAAGAGGACGTATGGTAACCCTAATCACGAGGGCATTAGGTTATATGACAATGGGTTAGGCTTAAATTATATGATAAGCTTTACTAAATGTGTTCCCATATAAGGTTCAAGGATGGCTACGTATAAAAACTAGGCTATATTATAAATATAGCCTTGAAGATAGACTATGACTAGGGTTTAGGTCAGCTTTCAATAACAATCACTGTTTTTAAAGACTTGAATACATATAGTCTTGGATAAAATTTAGCAAGAAGCCTCAAAATGTCACAAACAAATCGACGAAACCCCCCTAAGTTAACTGACCCAATCTCATTCATTCCCAATAAATTAATGAAGTTCGGAATTAGACCTTTCAACACCTCGGAGCCCTCTCAAGAGCTGAGCTCGATTATCGATCCAAGACCTTGCAAGCGAGATAGACGAGAATTGTCGCTACCAAGACAAACTAATGACATTATTCTAGGAGTTGGCTCTCGAAAAGAAAGTACCTCGAATGAACACTGATAACAGAATGATAAAAATGTAACTAATACGACTTGCAGCACTTGAGCACGAATTTAACGTGTTATGAATTGGATGCCGTGCAGCCATATTGACCTGAGCAACACTGCTGCCAGGCGTATAAACCAAAATATCAAAGAAAAATTATTATACTGGTATTGAGTGTTTTACTTTGATGTAGTGTAGTATTGGAACGAATACTGTAAAGTATAAGGTAATAAAAACTAATTTTAACCTTTTATTACCAATTTACATTTACAAATTAAAATATTCTAAAAACACATTTAGGTACCACTTCTGGCATCCAATAAAAATTAGATTATGCATTATGCCTATAAGATTATGCCTGGACTCTTCCACTGAAATATTTGAAGGTTTTAAAGAGGTTCAAGTTTCAATAAAAACAGAAATCAAAATAAATACTCCCGTCGCAGCAGACCTGCGTACTCAGCGAATTTCCAAAGAATTTTGAGATTTTGTTTTTTCCCCATGGACACCATAGGAATGAGTATGTAGGTTTGCTGCCATGAGATGTTGTTAGAAAATGTTAGTTTTATATCATATTGTATCAATATTCGGCACTTTTTAATTTCCCCCTTAAACTCCATGGGACAGAGTAGGTTTGCCGTCATATGGGTGTTGTTAGCAAATGTCAGTTAAACCTTACCTAGTGAATGTAAGATACCAAATTTTATCTAGTTATTCCAATAAACAAGCGATACTCCCCGTCGCAGCAGACCTGCGTACTCAGCGAATTTCCAAATTAGTAATTTTAATTTTGGCAAGATAAACCTGTTAACCAAATATCATCACATGCCCATAAATAGGGAAATAAATGTCTATTCTCCTTATGATAAATATAGGGAAAGAGTATGCAGGTATGCTGCCATGGGGAACACTAAAAGTAGTTTTTTAGCATAAAAAAAAATAGTTCGATCATATGAAGCCATATACTAAGTTTCATCAATATCTGTCCATTGCTAATGGAGTTTGCCTATTCTCCATATGATTAACATGGGAAAAGAGTATGCAGGTTTGCTGCCATGATAAGCACAAAAACCAAGATTTTTCACCATAAATAGATGAATCTTAACCAAATGAAGCTGAATACCAAGTTTCATCCAAAAATATTGGTTAATAAGTGAAATATTAACACATTGTTATTCTCCATAAGATTAACATTGGAGCCCCAAAATACAATGTAATGTCTTTAGACTCTTTAATATCTGGGTAACCAATGGAGATAGAGCAAAGCTTCAAGATACTAAATTGTGTGTTTTTTGAGCTAAATCCAATGGTCAAAATAAAAATTTTAATTTTTTTAAAATTACGCATGAAAAATGCAAAAAACCCATTTTTGGGGTACAAAACCCCCCAAAACTACCCCTTCCGGTAGTTCGATATGTCTGGTTTACGAACTCATCCAAATAAACGTAGGAATACACATCTCTACCAAATTTGGTGTCGATCGGACCATTTTTACGAGAGTTATCGTGTCTAGGGACACATACATATATATATACATATATACATACATATATATATATATATATATAAAAATTTTAATGACTATTATTTTTGGTCTCTGGGCACCTAAAAACGAAAAAGTAACATGGTCCCGGGCTTAGGTCTTACCATGAGACCTACGGTAATAGCTTATTCCCTATGGGAAATTCGCTAATACAGGGTTTTGTTGATTTCCCATAACATGGGAAACCTATTTTTGACTTTTCTCCGTAACTTGTTAAGCAAAGTTAAAAATTCAAAATACTATATTGTTTGTTTTTTAAGCTCTTTTAAATGGTTTTAGTTAAAATTGTTGGATTTTGAAAATTAAGGTCCAAAAATGCCAAAACCCCATTTTTGACCCCTTTGAAACCCTATAAAACCCCGTTCCCATAACCCGATCATGCTCGTTTGCAAACTCATGAAAATAGACCTGGTCACACCTTCATACCAAATTTCATCAAAATCGGAGATGATATATATATGTATATAATATATATATATATCATGTATGTATTTCATATATTATGATATATCTATAGATATATATATGTATACCGTATATCTATAGATATATACATACATATGAAATTGAACGAATGGTGTTTTTGGCTTCTTGGGACCTCAAAACGAAAAAGTATTATGGTCCCGGACCTAGGTTTCACCATGACTACTTCCGTAATAGAGTATTCCCTGTAGGGAAATTCGCTAAAAATCACCGTTCTGGAGATACCGTTCTGATCAGTTGTACAAACAAGAGAGGCTTGGAACAAATGAATAACCCATATTTAAATATTATTCAAACGACAAAAAAAAAAAAAAAAAAAAAAAAAAAAAAAAAAAAAAAAAACAACAAATATTGAGAAGGCCCAGATTGAGAATGAAAAGGCTAGGGATGAAATAATACTAGTATTATTTATTTTCTTTTTATATTATTTTCCTTGAATATGATTAAAAATTTTTATTTATATTAGATTCCCTCCCAAGAATTTATTTTTGTGTGCTGAATATCTGATTTTGTTTCACAAAACATCTTAAGAATCAAGAATCAAGAAGTTTATTAACCATTAAGTACAATGTACATAAAATACAGTTGTGTACAATAGGCTTCGTCCAAATTTTTGTTTGAGATCATTCTAAGTCAGTTATTACAAAAAAAAGATATTCTTCTACACTATTGAAGGCTTGCCGCTTGAGCCACGGAGAAATACAGTCTTTAAACTTTCTAGTAGGTAAATTTCTTACAACTATTGGCAACTTATTAAATAACAGAAATTGTTGATAACTGTGACTTCTAAAAGATTTATGTAGGCGAATATAACGTGTTACAAGATTTCGTTTATTTCTAGTGTTGTGGTCATGGTGTTGAAATTGTTTACTAAACATAAAAAGGTTTTCTCTGACATATACTAAGTTACAAAAAATGTACATACAGGGTAAAGTCATGATTTTAAGATTAATAAAACTGTTACAAGATTACAAGATTCTTGATTTTTTAAGCCTAAAATACAACGAATAATCTTTTTTTGCCAAATGAATACCCTTTTAACATCAGCATTATTCCCCCACAAGCGAAGACCATAGTTTAATTGTGAATTAAAAAGACCATAATAGGCTAGTAATAATACCTCAGTACTAACACAGTTTTTTAGTTTTCTCAATACATAAGTGACTCTGGCAAGTTTCTTACATATAAAATCTATATGATTGCTCCAACTCAGTTTACTATCTAATACAATGCCTAGCTGTTTGACAGGTTTTAAAAAATGTTGTCGATCATTACTTAAATTATTTCTAAGTGTAAACAAAATGTTTTCAGTTTTATTTTCATTGAGGGCCAAAAAGTTTGCACTTAGCGCACAAATTAAGTTCTATGGGATACTGTGACATTCAGTGAGGTTTTGTTCTGATTGGTCAATAAGTTGAGGGGTGGAGGGTATACCGTACTTCAGTATTAAGATAAACCGCATATATAGCATACCTAAATCGCCAAAACACATTAAGTTATTCAACAATCAATTACAAAAAGTTACTTTGTGAAATTTTCATTAAGTATGATTCGTCATATATAAGATTAAACATAACACAAGATTTTTTTGAGAAAATTACATTTTGTAAACATTTAAATGGATTTTTTAAAATCTTCATCTTTTTTAATAAAATTTTTTTACTGAAAAAGTTTACGTCAATGTTTAAAGTGCTGGGGTGTTTTATTCATATATATATCCTGAAACATACCGATTCCCAAAAGGGCAAAGGTATAACTTATAAGCACATGAGAAAAATACCTTTTTTCAACACAAAAGAGCTAAAGGACGATGGTATTATGGATCTCGATCATAAGTGGAATCTAAGGGTATATTTTAACGGAAAATCAATTCGGCTTCATCATCCCTCAATCCTCAACAATCAATGCTCTTGAATGTGTTGTAACAGAGATTTTAACCTCTTTTGAATCTGGTGAGCATCTAGGCTTGGATATTAGTCCAGGCTCTAAACAGGTTGATCATGCACTGAAAATCTAACAAAATTCGACTTTTGATTACTGTTGGGGACATTTAGTAGAGTAAAAAATCGATAATGCCACATTTCTAGCGTGGCCACAACATTGGGAACGCACCCTAGAAAAAACTGTAGACTATTGGCCCATGTCATGTTGTATATCATTTTAAAGGTCTTTGAATGCAGAGAAAAACGCCACAAACCCGATCTCAAAAGGTCGAATACAATGCGAGTTATTGCATTTTTTAATTTCTCTATTATGCTTTTTTTCCAAAGTTCGCCTGCCTGCCATTTCTGGCTGGAAAGTTCATTTGAGGTGACTTTGACATTTAAAAAATTCTATTTCTATTTATCTATTGTTTTTAAAACCAAACAAGATCCTGGAAATTGAGTTTGAAGTTTTCTCTGTTAAGTCTTCATTTGCCGTCCCTGTTTGCTGACCCAAACATTATGATTTTCAGCCCGTTCTGGGACAGCCCATGAAAATTTACAATCATGTATTTACAATGAGATTTAGACTACTCTTTGACAGAAAACAATGCCACAAAGCCGACCTCAAATGAACGTTCAAGCCAGAAATAACAGGCAGTAAAAAATTGCAAAAAATTACCGAAATTTCAAAATGAAATAACTTGTGTTGTATTCGACCTTTTGAGATCAAGTTTGTGGTGTTTTTCTCTACATTCAAAGACCTTTAAAATGATATACAACATGACATGGGCCAATACAGTTTCTTCTACGACTTCCTCTAGAGTGCGTTCACCGCATGTTGTGCTCTCGCTGGAAATGTGGCTACATCGATTGTTTACATCTGTCTCCAACAGTAATCAAGTCAAATTTCATTAGACTTTTAGTGCATGCTCAACCTGTTTAAAGCCTGGTATATGGTACCGGTAGGCAGGCCCGGATTAATACTTTTTGACCCCCTAGGCCTAAGGTCACAATTACGCCCCTCCCACCAAAAAAAGATTTATGGGATTATTTTAATTTTATGGCTGTCGTATAAAACCACAGAACTATTTAACAAATGTGATGATCATCATTTTCGTCACTTTAATCTGTGGACGTAATCCTTTTGCATAATTTAATTACCGTTTTACCACCATATTAATTTTAGATATGAAATCAAATCTATCTATATATTAATACGCAAGCATGTTTCATTTCCTCCTTTTTTCTCAGCTCGTGTGCATCGTAGGATAAATCCGAGCACACCTTTAGAAAGGTATAGTCCTGTAGATGAGCAGAATCAAATTCTAATTCACATTGGACTCCAGGGCTATGCCCCACAGGCTTTCGAAGTTCCAATGTTAATCTTATGGAGAAAGGAGAATTATTGAATGAATCATTAGACAGCTGTTGTAAAAACAAGTGTTAGAAAATTAGGAAAAACAGATGTTTAATCTAAAATGTTTTAAGCTTCTTGGGTCCAGATCAACCGTAATTTTGATCGAATTTCGATCAGGAGGCGATCTCTAGTACTTATTTAATACGCTAAGGGTTTTTTTGTCTTGAGAACTCCTCCTACAATTTTCAACCGATTTTCAAGTTTTTGCTGTCGTTAGATAGGGCTTGGCCTGTAGTTGTTTCCGCCAAAAACTGATGAGAATCGGACTGAAAATAAAGACGCTATCCAACATTGAAATCTCAAAATTTTCCATTTAAATAACATTGGGGACTAAATAAAGCATTTGAAACACTGTTAATAATCAGCTGTAAATACGTGTAGTTATTGGCGATTAAAGATATTCACATTATTGGATTGGTCGGATGTCATTGATTTAGAGCTAAAGTAACATTTGTACTGTATTTAAATAGATTGCTCGATTCCGAGCAACACGTATACTAGTATTATATAATTGTAATACAAGAAATCAGTTTAAATCTAGGGCAAAGGAAGAAGGTCAAGGCAAACTCTCAAAGGCACAGGTCAAGGCAAAGGTGCGCTGTTTACCGCTGGTCGGGGGCGCTCTTTACCACAGATCACAGGCGCTATTTACGCGTATTGGGGGCGCTCTTTACAGGTGATCAGGGGGCGCTCTTTACCATCGGTCGGGGGCATTATTTAACTCAGATCAAGGGTGCTATTTACCGTATATTAGAGAGCGATGTTTACCACCAGTGCTGGGTTATGCTCTTGACCACCAAGCAGGGAAACCTTACGGCATATCAGGGGCGCTTGTCCTCACCACGAAGGAGCCCTCCCAGTCCTGGCACCTTAGGGGATCACCTAGTTTGCCTAAGTAGATTTTTCTTCTTTCTCTTTTGCTGAATATTCTACTTACTCTTGTTACTAGACTCCCTCTTAACCGGCCACCTCGGGACCAAGCCGAGGCCAGATTATGAATTGGCCGGTTAAACCGATGTTCATTTAAGAACGCCAACCTACAATTTTAAATGGCCTAAATACAATTATCACTTGAAAAACAACTTTAAATACATTAGGTCTTCTGTATATGATTTATAGCTAACATACGACATCCATGAAATCCACAACAAACCTAAACTAATAATAATTTGTTTCTTTATTGTGATAAACTGGATAGTAAGTCTAAACACATTGGCTTCTGTCCATTCACTATGTTGGCATTCACTTCCGCCGAAACACAGCCGGTTAAAAGCCAGCTTAAAGCGATGTCGTGGTAAATAATGGCCGGTTAAAAAGATGTTATTTTTGTGTAAGAGGGTAGGCCGGTTAAAGCGGATACTGGTTAAAAGGTGGCCGGTTAAGATGGAGTCTACTGTAATATAAAAATTGTGAAAAAACCAGAATTAAATTATATGGCAGTTAACTTTGTTTACTAAAACGTAGTATAAAAAAGGCATGTTTGACGCCCCCCCCTGGCTGACGCCCTAGGCCATGGCCTAGGTTGGCCTAGTGGACCAGTGGATAATCCGAGCCTGATGGTAGGTTTGAAAATTCTAAGGAGGCTTTTGACAGTGTCTCTCTTAATATTCTTCTAGAAAAACTTAAGCTATTACTGTGTTAAAAATAAAGCTTTCATTTTTTGGACCTACAATTGTGGAAGGCAGAAAATTGTTGTTTTATACAATAAAATTAAAGACATAAAGTGAAATTTAGAATGAGAATTAAACAACTAACTGTAGTAAGGTTCTTTGATTCTGATTGGATGGATTTTTGGCAAGTGGACTAGCGTGGGTAAAGGGAAAATGGGGGAATGGAAATCCGAAGTTCAACCGCACATTAATTTTAAATAGTCAAGTCAGTCAAATTCCAACGGAATTCAATTGTATATTGCTTTTACATTTAGGCCTACATATATGGGTTTGCTAAACTTTCTAAATGACTCCACATTTTGACAATCACTTAATTACACATCAAATAGTTAATATTTATGTTACAACGTTAAATCATAAAAAAATGTATACAATTTAATGTACTTAATTTATTTTTTAATTGTCTGCCGAATCGAAATGGAAATTCTGGCTCCTTTATAGTGAAACCCAAGCCACATCTCCAGAAATTAATCCCATAAAAATAGTCTACATGCCAAGTTTAATTTAAATACAGTACAGTAAATTCATTCAAACATACTAGTACTGAATTGATTTTGCTTTCCGCAAGAATGGGCCTCATGGATGCCAGGGCCGAGGGCCCGATCATGTCTCTTATACAAGGTTATTTTATCCGTAGTAATGTTCATTTGAAACTCATTCAAATAGACACCGCCCCTTCACAAATACAGTCAAGATTAATTTAAATGTGGTACAGTACACTACAGTAAATTCAAACATGCAATATGAACTGCATGATTGAACTGTGTTATTATGTGGCATTAATCGGTTTAGAAAAATGCTATGGTTCATATAGATTTAGTCACAAGTTCCAGAAGATGAGGAACTTTTGAATTTATTCTCAACTCAGTTTATTCACATCCCTAAATTCATATCCACAGTTGGTTGCACGAGACGTGATCCAGCCCGCCAGAATTTGTGCTACTTATGGGTATGTGGGCTCTATCTCGTGCAACATGGCGTGGATTAATCATTATAATAATATACAGTTAAATCATTACCAACGTCTTCATTCAAATTCAGGCTGTTAAACTGCCCACAAGTAGCACAAATCCTTGTGGGCTGTCTCGCTGTCTCACGTCTAGTGCAACAAACTGTACCAGGTTTTTTGTTTTAAAATCAACAAGGCCTAAGTGAAAAAAAATATTTGAACGTCTCAGATTCATTATTTGAAATAAAGACATATTGGTTCTCTAGTCCCAGGTATCAATTCCAGCAATATTAATCTATATAACATACCTCAACTTTTATAATTGGAAAATTTATCTTATTTTGTAAACCCTTAATTAAATTAAATTCTAATTGAAGGATTAATAAAGTAGGTACAGAATACAAATCAAATATAAAAATATTATTGATTATTCTTACATGTAATAAAAATTGATACAATGAAATTGTGATTAAGCATGTTTTCACGAATTTCCCCCTAGGGAATACTATGACAGGGACCTCCGATTTTGATGAATTTGGTATGAAGGTGTAGGATTAGGCCTATTTTCATGAGTTCGTGAACCAGCATTAGGTTAGGAAACGGGGTTTTATAGGGTTTCAAAAGAGGCAAAAATTGGTTTTTGGCATTTTTTATATAAGTTTTCAAAGTTCAACAATTTTAAGTAATACCATTTAAAAGAGCTTAAAAAACTAACAATTTAGTAACTTATTTTGCATTTTTAACATGGCTTAACAGGTTTTGGAGAAAATCCAAAAATATGTTATCCATATTTATTATTCTTATGGGGAATTAACAAAACCCTGTATCTCACTACTTATTTATTAACATAACTTGATCAAATTTGGTATGTACATTCACTAGGTAGGGTTTAACTTATTTACTTACAGCACCCATGTGGCGGCAAACCTACCTAGTCTACTCAACCCCAAAACCCCTATGGGGTTTATGGAGAAAATGAAAAATATCAGAATTTGACGCAATTTAGTTACATGCAATGGGAATGGATTTTCCTATATCTACTTGCAATAACCCTAAGGCAGCAAACCTACATCCTCGTTCCCCTGGTGTTTATGGAGGAAGTTAAAAAAATTGATTCATTTTGGAATTTTGCTGATTACACAGGTCTGCTGTGACAGGGGTATTATAAACGCATCTGATACTTACTTAAATCTATTTTCAATAAACCGTGATTTTGAATCTACTGTATTTTAAATACTGTAATGTCAATTTGAACCATACCCAGAAACTTTCAATCCTTTGAGTTTATTCCCTGAAATCAGCTTATGGCTGCGGTCTACCCCTGGCGCGCACCCAAATGCAAGGGTTTTTTAGAATCGTGTTATCTTCTGCCAAATGAAGCCTAGAGCTATAAATAAGGTGTCATATTAAAGAAGAATAACGGTACTAGTTTTCGTCTGTTACAATTTTGTAATTAGTTCATTAAAACTAATAGAAAACTTCAGTTAAAAATCGAGAAAAACAGATGATTTTAGACCGGTATAGCTGAAATTAGAAATTTTATTTTAAAATTCTAAAAAGATAGCCGACTAGATCCTTTTTTCTACTTTTAGAAAAATTTAAGAGCCAATCTCTATCTTAATTGGTTATTTTTAAAACACGATCCCCGTAAACCTCTGCATCTATAAAACTCAAAAACAGATAATTTTACACAATTATAACTGAAATTAGAAATTTTATTTGAAAATTCTAAAAAGATAGCCGACGAGATCTTTTTTTGTACTTTTAGAAAAAGTTAAGAGTCAATCTCTATCTTAATTGGTTAATTCTGAAACACGATCCCCGTAAACCTCTGCAGCCATCAAACTCGCCTAGCGCTACGGCCGTGAGGCCGGGATATTCGTTGGGCATATTCGGCATTGTTGTTGTTTTTGTTTTGGTTGGGGTAGACCGCAGCCTTTTTGATAAAACTTGTTGGAGAGAGTTTAGTTTTGAAACCATGAGTGAGCTTTTATTTGCTCTTTTTAACATTTCTTTTACCAAGCAAAATGTTCTTAATATTTCCATATTACTGAATGATGTTTATAAGTTTAGCCTTACAGATATAAAAACATTAATAACTTACAAATTTGCATATCTTCCACTATTTGAAGAACAGGTTCCTCTCCCGAATTATTCACTTCTGCTTCTACCAATAACTTTTAATTCAAATCTCAATATTTTAAGAATACCTCACAAGGAATAATAATGGAGTTTCAGTTGGAAATCCCGACCCATCTATATTGTCATGGATGTCATCATTAGGCCTATAGGCCCTACACACATGAGTGTGCCGGGACGAAGACTATCGCGTCACTGCACGCAGAACGCAACACGCAACACGGGTGTCACATTGTTGACTCAGTTCCTACGTACGACACGCTCACTTCCCGATCGGAAATTCTCACTGACTCACGGGTTCTCACAGTCGTTCTCCAACACTGTTGTAGACTTCCGTTTCCTGCCGGTGGGCCTACACTTTTCCGCCCAACTTCAGTCAACACCAAATCAACTCACAACTCATGCAAAGCAGGCTTGGGCTCGAATAACTAACTTACTGGTCTTATAGAACTGTTTAACTTTAATATATTGCATTTTCTTGCAAAAAAGCCTACAAATTCTAGATCAAGAGTAAATCTTTTCTGTTATTTTCATACCCAAAACTTAGGCCCTAATTAGAGTAATTTTTGTCAAAATTACGTGTTTAAAAAAAGGTTATTAAATACTGTAACAAGTCACTCATAACCCTTCATCTGTTTGCAGTAATAGATTCTCCTAAATACAATAATTTTGATTTATTTTCCATTTGATGTGTGCTCAGAGTAATTTTATGAAATTAGGCTATTAGGCCTAACCGGCCCGCTTTATCAGTACGGTAACTTAGTCATCCGAAGTGGGGTCTATATCTTGCATGAAATGGGGTAAACTGAGGTTTCTTGTTTTTACATTGATGTTTGTGATAGTACTGTACCGAGATATAAAATGCGATTTTTCGACTTTGGCGATCTTCCGGATTACCATCAAAATGCTTAAAACTGCTAAAATTCTACACTTTTTTTACATATTTGGCTAATTTTGATCCTACAGGAACAGTGTTTTTCAATAAAACCATCCATCCGTGTCGTTTTAAAAGTAGGCTACATGAAAATTCCTTCAATTTAAGACCAAAATGGTTCTCATATGTTTAATAGTTTTCGAAATATGGCTCTTAAAAGTTACTGAAATTTTCGATTGACCCTAATTTTAGCGAATTTTCCATAGGGAATAAATAAGCTATTACCGTAGGTCTCATGGTAAGACCTAAGGGCGGGACCATGTTACTTTTTCGTTTTGAGATGCTCAGGGACCAAAAATAATAGTCATTAAAATTTATATATATATATATATATATATATATATGTATATATATATATAGGCTATGTATATGTCCCTAGACACGATAACTCTCGTAAAAACTGTCCGATCGACACCAAATTTGGTAGAGATGTGTAATCCTACGTTTATTCGGATGAGTTCTTAAACCAGACATATCGACCTTCCGGAAGGGGTAGTTTTGGGGGGTTTTGTACCACAAAAATGGGGTTTTTGCAACCCCACATTTTCATGTCATTTTTAAAAATTCTAAATTTCTATTTCCACCACTGGATTTAGATTTTAAAAATACACAATTTAGTACTTTGAAGCTTTGCTCTATGAGATATTAAAACATCTAAAGACGTAGTACATTGTATTTTGGGGCTCCAATGTTAATCTTATGGAAAATAAGAATGGGTTAATATTTCACTTAAAGAATATTTTTTATTAAACTTGGTATTTAGCATCATTTGGTTGAGATTCATCCTTGTGGCAGCAAACCTGCATACTCTTTTCCCTTGTTAATCACATGGAAAATAAGCAAACTCCATTATTTTAGGCCTAACCATAGATTAAGCTTACTCCCCGAGTTGTATGCTTCAATGCTTCAACTAAGGCCTAACTCAAACATTGGGAATCAAAATCAAATGGTGCATTAAATTAAAAATGCAATCGCTATACACAAATTAAATTGAAATTTCTCCATTAGAATAACATTTGGTTTGGGTTGAACATTTTAAACATCCTGTTAATGTATAGCTGTCTGTAAATACGTGTATTTTTTATATTACTGATATTCACAATATTGGATTGATTGGTCGGATGTCGTTGATTTAGAACTAAATGTTACTTTTGTATTGTATCAAAATAAATTGCTCGATTTCGAGAACACGTAGACTAGTATGTGTAAACCAGTAAATATATAAGAACTATAGAACTTCACATAGAGTGAACAAATATATTCACTAATACATTTTCGTGATGTAGTCTTTCAATATCGAAAATTACATTAGGCCAAAGCCAATAAATCTAGATCCTGTTCTAAATAGGATATTGTGGCCCACAGTATCTCAAAGCCTAAGAAACTCACTGATGACGTTATCAGAAACCCATCTGATCAAGTCCTCAAGGAATTAATTTTGTAAACAAATTTTCCTCTATTCATCGAACCGATACCGTATCCTTTTTCCAAGCTTGTCCTATTATTCTTTTATAGAAGTAAAAAAAACATAATCATATTCACATAACCTAGTGTATTTTGATAATTTAAGGAGATAATTTAATGTGAATAAGTTTTTTTTTAAATTTACAGGGACATTTCATAAAGAAAATCACGAAATAAAACGTTGGAGCAGAACTGATTAACAGATAAGGACGAATTTCAACGGAATATCTGTAAGAGTGTAAAGTAGTTCAGTATAACCTTGAATTTTAGGTTTTTTATGCCAACCACGTAGTTTTAATACTATGAAAACGTCTTACCGCCTACATACCTATGCTATATGCTAAACCTTTGAAAGTTAGCATCGCTTACGATATAGCCCTATAATACAAGATGGCGGAAAACCAAGCAAGGTCTGTGGCGACTCAGCACGACGCGACGACGTAGCGTATTCCGGCGCCGAATGACTATTCAATTATAAACTATTATACTTGTGTTGCTCAAAATCGAGCAGGTTAATTTATTAGACTCTTTGCTCAAAATGTTACAATACTTCTATTCCTAACTCAATTACCCCCGTCCAATCCGATATTGTAACAACTATCAGTACACAAAACTACCCTTATTTACAGCTACAGGGATGAGGACTGGAGATCACCTCCTGATCGAAATTCGACCAAACTTTTAGTTGATCCAAACTCAAGAAGTTTTAAAACATGTTATAACTGGAAACATATGCTCTTCCTCTAGCACTTGTTTTTGCAACAGCTGTCTAATGATTCAATCAATTCTCCTTCCTTCATTAACAATGGAACTTTGAAAGTCTGTAGGGCGTAGCACTCGAGTCCTATTGAATTAGAATGGGAATTTGCTCATTATGCAGGAAGATACTTTTCTAACAATATGCGCGGATTTTTCCGATGCACACGAGTTGAGAAAGAAGGAGGAAACGAAACATGCTTGCCTATTACTATATGGATTACATGAGAGCATACACTCAGCAATTTAATTCATTGTGCATTGTAGAAAACTCGAAAGTAAATTTATTTCCAAATTTCTATGAAAATAATAAGACATAATTTAGAAACAATTAAACATACAGATTGCAGGATTTGAAAACCTATAGAAATAATAAAAAAAAATAAATAAATAACGGCGAACACTTTAGAAAATTCCTGAAAGATAGATTGTGAAGATAGATTCTACTGTGTGGGCCAACCATTCTCATAAAGGGAGAGGAGTAGGCCCTAATTCTATATATGTCTGTATTCGATATTTGTTTATTGAAAGTTTCTGCGGTTCGTTAAGAAGACGCCAAAGTTGTTTTCTATGATATATCATATACAGCTAGTTGTCCTTAAGCCGCGTCCGCACTGGGCGAACATGTTCGCCGAACAGAGTTCTTCCGAACTTTTGTTTGTTCGTTGCTAAGCATTTAGAATGTAAATCATATGGCCGGTAATTGTTCGTTATGAATGTTTGTTGATTTTTTTGTTTTCGCCGAACAAGTTCGCCTCGAATGTTCGGCCAGTGCGGAAGCGGCTTTAAATTTTTATATGGGCACAGAATTACTTAAAAATAATTATGAATTCGAATCGTATTAATTTCCTTTAAATAGACTGGGGAGTCAGTTTAAATGAATTTATTCTTGTTAAATTCATAAATCATACGGTATTTGAATTCATACACATAAATGATATTCACTACAATTAATTGACGAACGTCTTGTACGGTAATCAGTTGGTTTAAAGGGCCTAATATAGATATAATAAAATGAGGCCACTTTCCTCTAACATTAAAAACAAGTATTTGATTAATATTGATTATTCTTGATTTAGTTTTGCTTTCCCTTGTCGGTATACCTCCGCTTCTTGCAATCTCATAGCTCCCACCATTTTTTGTGCTCCTTCATTTAGACACCCAGACCCTGGATCTGGGTTTATATTACAAGGATTGAAAAGTTATTCTCTTCTCTAGGTGTTGTGACTAGAAGGACAACTCCTTATAATCGTTGAGGAGACGAACTATTAGGCTACATGGTGTTAATGGGACTACGGAGGACTGATCAACTTGCCCTCAAAGATCTGGATTAGGCCTAGATTACTCCGATTACTCGAAGGGAGGACTTTCTTGTAGAGTAGCGGTACTCGACCCCTGTTATGAACTGCAACAAACGCTTCATTTTATGAGCGGACGTTGTTTTCGCCAAGCAATCCTCAACTGGAGTTGCAACACCAATAACACCGCCATGGCTTATCAACCTGACAAACATTTCTTTCGCCAATCAGACAGAAGATCAGAGTTGAAGTTTTGACACAGAAAAGGTCACTTTTTACAAAAAAAAAGAAGAAGAATCTGGAAGCCTGTATTTGTTAATCCTGATGGGTGGGAAACAATTGTACAGTATCGACTGACCCGTCACCTTGCTCCAGCCGTTGAGGCGTAGGCTAAACTAAGACAAACCTGACACTAAAGACAATAAAGAAGTTTGCATACTCTCCGAGCCTCTTTCTGATGAACAAATATCTAGAACTAAAATTCCTGACATACCTCAGCAATATGTGAATCAAAAAGTATATGAGACAACTACAGACAGAACAGCTCTAATAATCCAGAATACACCTTAGACAGGAGAAGTAAAAGTTCTCATGTATCCTCCTAGCGGAAGGTCTACATTACACATTCTCAGGGGAATTTTTTAATATTTTACTCGGCTTGACACTAATGAACTACATTTTATTACTGTTTCCATGTCCTATTTAATATTATTTTTTTACATCGAAAATTATATTTTATATGTACAGTACTTAGTTCTGTGTCCCGGCCTATGTTTGGCCAATCTATTCTGTATTGTACTTCAAATCTCTAATGCAAATAAATAAATTACTATAATTGGTATCATGTATTAATTTGCTCCATAGAAACATTTTTTTAACTCTACAGTAAATATTACCGTAATCATTAATCATAGTTAAATGATAGACTGCTTCATTTTGGTGTAAGTTTTAAACTATGAGTCGGAATATAAGGTAAAGGAAGGCATCTATTACATATTTAATTGTTACGTATTTACTTCATCCAATATTTAACACCAAAACAAAGCAAATTTATTCAAATTATTGGCTTAACCATGATTAATTTGCTCGTAAAATGCATGGTTTCTTTTCTACTATTTTAAAATAATTTATTGTAAATTACCAACTCAATTAAATGTAAGTATCATGCAAATGGCATTGTTTCAATACAATTTATGATTGTTTTTATTTATTATAGCATCAACTTTTCTATTCCACGTTACACCCATGGAGTAGGCTTGGGTTACTCCTTCCCCTACAATCTTCTAGTCTTGCTTGTCGGTTTCTTTGACGCATTTTTATACAGTATCATAATTATAAAATAGTGTCCACAAAGACCTACACTATATTAGGCATTTTTTTCTACTACTTGTTCATGACCATGACAGTCTATATGTTTAAATAAAAGATATATTACCGTAAAAAGCTCTGTAAAATACTAACTTACAAACGGGGTTTTGTACAACCCATTTTTTTTTTTTTTTTTTTTTTTACTTTTTATTAGATCCAAATTTTGTTAATACTACTTAACGAACATAGAAGGTCACTTTTCTTTGTGTTCGTTTAAGAGCTGTAAAGTCTTCCAATTAAATTTTATTTACAAATTTTAATTTTCTTATTTATTGATGCAGAGTTTTTACAGCTCAGAACTATTCATATATATGTGTGATAATGGGATACATCTCTTTTATTTCAAAATTGCAGTACCTTAAATCGGTCTATGAAAAAAATTATTTGGTTTGAATAAATATGCTACGAGACATAAGTTTCGTTATTCATGAAATATTTTACAATCAGGCCTAGATTGTAAGTAAACGGGAAACATCAGAATTTATTTAACACTCTACCGTTAGCATTTTTGGCTCGAAATATTTTTTGGCTCGAATAAGATAGCCTACCGCAGAAAGACTGAAAAACCAATGGGCTACAAAGTAGTAACTTTCTATCTATGTACTTCAAGTAGTTAAAAAACTTTTCAATGGGAAAATACTTATAAACAAACAATGATACATTACGATTTATTACCCATGCCCTATCGTTATTTTACAAAGGTTTACCATCGTTTGACCATAAAAAGTTATTGCCATTCCTAAATTTAAAAAATGATAAGTACATGCAAAATTAATAGTAAAATATAGTTTTATACGATTCTAAACATTTAACTTATTCGAAAATAAAAGTTCATGCACTACCTTAAGTACGAATAAAAAATAAAAATATATAGAAAAATTATACAAGTCTCAAACTAAAAGCATGAAAAGCGTTTTTTACAGCACATGAAATATATTATGCAGACATACCAAGCCGCTTCCAAGTTGTTTTGGAAGATTTTCCAGCGGTATTGAATGAACGTGGACCTCTGTTAATCGGGGAAGGTTATCTCGGCGCCGGCGCAGTCCCCCGAGCGAAATATACCACATTCATAAATATTTACTGCCGATAATACGTGACAAGCTGAAAAATGCAACGGAACTTCCCGAGTGGGCGGACAACTTTCCAGGAACACTTTTGAGTTTGTATGGCATACTTATGAAATCGCAAAAAACTTTCCGGAATCACATAAAAAATTACCTGCGTAACTCACGCGTGCATAATAAAGTAATAAAACACATGATAGTTTTCGCGGGCACTGGCGAACTTTGTTTGAATCTGATTAGGCGAAAACTCGGGGAAAATGCGAGTTTGGTGGTGGAACTGGCGGATAGGCGCCGCAGTCGTGTATGCCTACAGTGTGCAGTATAATGCAGTACAGTGTACAGTACAGAGTGTACCGTGTATGTACCTGGAGAACCGAGCGCCGATCGATCGCGGCTGGCCGACAACTAAACTGACTCAATGCAATGAGCAACTGAATGGGAGCCGCGCGCACGCCGGCCCGCCCCCCGCATGAATGGGGCCTCCCCCACCACCCCCTGTCAGCCCATCCCCGGCGACGCGCCGCGGACATTCAGAAATTCGAATTTCCAGCCTTTCAATCGTTGCGCTTATTTTTTTTTTTGTACTGGCAAGAACGAGTTAAGGGACTAGCTCGTTGTTTTAAAATTTTAGGGATGAATTAAAATAAAAAAGTACTTTACATTTAAACAAATTTTAATCTTACAGGAAATTTAATTTTTTAACATGGTTGATTATATTACCAATGTGTATCTAACAAGAAATACAAATCCTACATAGTACTTGACTTTTTACGCTCTTCTTCTTGTTTTTTTTTGGTTTTTTTTTCTTTTTGATTTGGGATTGTGACGCGTTTCTCCGATTATGGCATCATCAAACTTAACAAACACACATAAACTAACAGTACATTAGGCCTACATAGACACAAATATCACCTTGCGGATTGTTTAGGTCTACGTAATGTACTGGCAGCAACACACTACCAGAGGGTAAATTTTAGTGTATTTTCCATTATTTATATATACATGTAGAGTGAGTAGATGGCGTAGTGGTTAGCGCGTCGGACTTTCAAATCAAGGCAGCGATATTATGGGTTCGAGCAATTTTCAACAGTACCATTGACCTGTACTGCACCTGCTCGCCGCCATACTTTGTCCCATACGATACAGGAACAGATCACGAGTCTATTCACCAACCTATTGAAAAAACGTCAATACTGAACTCCATTTTACAAATTTATTCAAGGCAGGTATTTGGCCAGATAAAATACTGTACGACACTAATAGACACAGAGTAGAACTTATGAGGAAACACTTATAATAAAACGATGGAAATCTGCATGCAGTAGTAATTTTACCAAAGTAAATAATCTGAGATTTTTTCAGAACTTTTCCAGTTAAACATTCAAGTTTAACATCGTGGAACGGTTGTAGCAGCTAGTAGCGGGTTATTTGCTCTCCAGAAATAGGCAGTTTATAGTCAAGTCAAGTTATAAACAAACGCGCGTCCCGATGACTCAATACAGAGCACCCCTCCCCCGCCCCCACACCATCACCACCTCTACCACCAACAACCGCTTCCCCCTGTTCTGTGTACGGTTCGCACTTTCGTTCGGTCACATTCTAACTGCCTTTTAAAGTTTAAGTTAGCAAGCTTTTACTATTAAAGTGTGCAGTGTGGTAAGGAGATAAGGTAACAAATAAGTATGTTTATGTCCTGAAAAAAATCTCTGAGTAAGCAAAATTTTAATTGAAATAAAGTTTTTTAATACATAAACCTCGGTGTACCGATATTACACTGTAAAATCAGGTGTAAAACGTAATGAAATTAAGAATAAGGTTGGGTAAAATATTAAGATTTCTGCGGGAATCTCTAAGGGGTTTATGAGTAGGCCTACGGTATGTGTATATTTACGATGATGTGGAAAAGCGCTAAATGTATGGAATGAAAATGTGGTGCCCTAATTATATGCTGTAGTAAGTGAAAAATGAGTTTTGGTAAATAAACGCAACATTTACTAGGCCTTTACTTTATTATAACAGTTATCATTCTGTGTATGGTTTACTACATCTTCAATGGTGTAATAATTCTCATGATACAGTACTACTCCACGCCGCACTGTTGACCCACTGTCCCACTGACCTATTTTAGCCATAAACATAGGAATAATAATAATAGACATAGGGGTGGGGATATGCAAAGGGAGCGGATGGCACTAATTATTTTGATGAAAAATAATATAACAAAAGATTTCCTTACTATGCTTTGAAACTGAAATTCAATGTGTACCTTTATTTGCTGAAACAAATCAAGAAGAAGAGGAAATTTTCTATTTAGTGTTGTTCTAGTTAAATCGTTCAGTTGTGGCCCCTTCAAGGTCAGAACTACTTACTTACTACGATTCTACTTACTACAGTAGAATACTTACTACTGTAATAAGTGCTTACAGAACCATTTAGGACAGAAGGTTCTGTCACTAAGTAGCATGATTTTATACAATATGGTCAACAAAGTCAGACCCTAAACCAAGAGGGTTGAATAGAAGTGTGCTACAAATTTAGGTCTACACAGACAACCTATAGATGGATATCCTTTACTGTATAGGTTATCCGTGGTTTAAGCCCTACCGCAGCAGGCCTGCTTACTCTGAGAATTTCTAGTAAAACTTTAAGCCAAATTTCTTAATTTTTCATAATATTAAGGGAGGATACTGGTATGTTTGCTGACATGAATTAGAAAATCTTTAAAAAAAAAAAAAACATAAATTTATGTACATAAATTTGTTATTATTGTGAAATGATACTCAAAATCAAAGAGTGTTACAAATATCGCTCTAGAAGCCATCACAAAGTTTTCGTTTCGCATAAGTTTCCGGCGACTTGTAAACTGTTTGCGATTGTTTCTCCGAGATGTTTTTAACTGTTGTTTACAAACGTCATGCACCTCGGTTTCCGGCTCAGGCTCTGGTTTTGCTCAAAATGTCCCGGTGTGTCCATGAACTACATTTTCAAACATATAGCAACTATGAATACGAGCTCTCGCTCCAGTTTCATTTTTGTAAAAAAAAGAAACTGTAATTTGTTCCTAAACGAACATTAAATTAAATTATTCCTTATTAATGAATGAACAATGTTGAACAACTTTATGTCTATGAAGTTCGTTTGCTGCACACCAGGGTCCAGTAACCTGCGGTTGTACACTACGATGATACAGCATCTAGGCCTAGGCTAGGACTAGTGTTTGTGTTTGTGTAGAGTGGATCGATGCGACGGAGCTGCCAACCCCTCGGAAATTTCCCCGTGACTCCCGGAAATATTTTATTAAACTGCAATTATAGTGAGAAGAGGAATGCCACAGCTTCCTGTATCTACAACACGAGCCGGACATATGGCTGTACCCTCTCCCAAAATGTGTTGCTCCTGTTAACTATATGCAATTTATTTTAATGTTTGTCTAAGCTAAGTTATTTTTATTAGTAGTTTTTAAGTGAACTTCAGAAAATTTAAAGAAGTACCCGTTTTATATTTGCATATTATATTTGTTGTATGATTATCTACTGGGATTTCTGTGATTTAATACCAATACTTTTGTGCTCTTTGTTTTATAAACGTTTTTGTACGATCATTTTTGAAAAAAATTGTTGATAAAAATATGGTTTTTTTCTTTATGTTTTTTACATCCAAAGTGACATCTGTTACACTTATGTTCATAACGGGATACACATGTATTTTTTTATTGTACATCATCTAGTTACCTATATTTTTGGGGATCCGTGGCGGGAACTGATTTTTCTTCTCAAAGTAGCCTATATACTTTATACCTTTACCTCATTGCTTACACTGCAGTAGTCAATACAGTAAGTTGCAAATGTGGCACACGATTCTTGAAAGCGATCCGGAAAACACGTTGTGCACTCCGGCAACGAAACATGTAGGCTAAACAACGGACAAACGAAACATTCTTCTGCCTCCCGTGGTCCCACAACGAATCCAGAGGCGGATAGGTTCATAGAAATCATAGGCCTACAAAAACATAAGTAATGTGATAACACATATTGTAATCAACATGAATTGCAAACATTTTCGGCTAAGGTTAGGAATGCCAAGTGTATTACAGTTTGGCGCATCCGGCCACCGGTCACTCATACGGTTGCCGCGGCCGCGACACTGCGACCGGAAGCATATCCGGGATCGATCCCGCGTTTCCGGTGGAAGGTGACAGCTCGTCCTGGCCTATACAGAGCCACTAATCCATAATGAATGACTCATTCACGGCTTTGCCTACTCCACCACTACGTTTCCTTCGCCCCATTCAATACTGCGACTTCCGTTCCGTTGCAATCTGGCGGGAAACGGGCGTCATTATGGCGGGAAGACAGGTAGGGGCGCTGTGAACACCTAGAGGGAGGCTCAGGCTAGACGCAGGGATATTGTGATGTAGGGTACATACGTCCCTCCTGTGACTTCTAAAACCTGGAATACCGTTCTCTAAAGGTATTACTACTCTTACAAGTTTTGAGAAGTTATCTTAATAGTCTTACCGTACAGGAAATAAACGACCTATTATTATTTACCTAAAACTCCTGAACATAATACATAATGAACATAATTAAGTTCTTGCATGCATACAAAAATTGAAATGCTGCTATGTATTTATTTTAAACTAGCAAACAGCCCGTCAAAAATGACGGGTAATTTTTACGATGATTATTATTCATTAATTTGTTGTTCTCGTTTGAAAATGGTCATAGAATTTATTAGTACACAGACAACACAGTATTAAAACTAAAATTTTCCCATTTATTTATCAATGTGAACAGTTATTTTCTACATATTAATAGGCAAGCATGTTTCTTTTCATCCTTTTTTTCTCAGCTTGTGAGCAATGTAAAAGAAACCCGCTCGCATACCGTTTGAAAGATAGTGTCTTCTAGATGAGCAGAATGGTATTTTAATTCACATCGACCCCCGAGGCTACGCCTTACAGGCTTTGAAAGATTCAATGTTAATCTTATGGGAGTAGGATAATTGAGTGATCATGAAACAGCTGTTGTAATAACAAATTATAGCAAATCAGGAAGAACAGTTTGTTTTATCTAAAATAATTTAAAACTAATTAGGTCAAGATCAATTAAATATTTTGTCGAATTTCGACCAGTGGGTGATTTCCTAGTCTTATATAATAGGAAAGTATGTTTCTTCTCCTCCGTTTTTCTCAGCTCCTGTGCATCGTAATTGAAATCCGCGCATACCGTTAGAAAGGTACCTATAGTCCTGTAGATGAGCAGAATTCTATTTTAATTCACGTGCGACTCCAGGGCTACGCCCCCCAGGCTTTTAAAGTTTCAATGTTAATCTTTTGGAGGAAGGAGAATTGATTGAATCATTAGACAGCTGTTGTAAAAACAACTGCTAAAACAGAAAGAACATATGTTTCAGTTATAAAATGTTTTTAAACTTCTTGGATGCAGATTAACGAAACTTTCAGTCTAATTTCGACCAGAGGCTATCTTAGTATGTCATTAGTAGTTTACAAGTTTAAATAGTTTACTTACTATCATATGGTTTTACAATATGGTAGGCCTATGAGACTTTACAAAAAAAAAGATAATGATTTAACCATAATTCCATTTATTCCATTCCAGTAGTATGGCCAATTAACTTATTGGTATATTTTCGCTGACTCAGAGTCCATTTAATATGCCAGAATTTGGAATTTGTATCTTAATTTTAAACACTCGAAATTTACCAGTCTGATTAAGTGTGTCTTCAACCTCTGGCATTTTTGTCACCTTACGTACTTGTTTAATTTTGTTAGATCCAAGCAGAGTCTAACATCCCCACTAGGTTTTGGTACCACCACCATCGCTGAGCACCATTCTGTGGGCTCTTCCACAGTGTTTATCATCTAATTGAACCTTGCTTTCAAGTTCTGACCTAAATTTTTCACGCAGTGGTATAGAAGAACATTCCTAGGTGTACTAAGTATTTCTGCATTGTCCTCTAAGTCAATCGTATAATAGGTTTTTTACATTCACTAAAACACTATTCAAAATGTTTATTCTCTGTCTTTTGTTTCCACTTTATTTCCATCTCCTTTTCTCATTCTTAGTATTTCTTCTTGTAAATTTCAAGACTTATTTCTTCCAGTTCATAGTTCCGCATTTTCTATTTTTGTACTCCACTGTTTATATCAGTGGGAACAATAAACCAACTGTTAAAGATGTACAATCATAAGCATACACGACCTTAAAATGATGAAAAATAACAATATAAGGATGTTATATGACTTAGTTATAACAAAAATTAATGGATTAAAATACGGCGGGAAGAATTTTACAATCAAAAGATTATGTTTATATATTTTAAAACATAAAGCTCATTAGTTGATAGTAATAAAAACATATGTATAAATAATTCGTAAGTTTTAATACATAAATTCAATCGTCTATATTAAATAAACTCTCTTTATAGTATAGCAACCAAAATTTCATTAAAGCATCAGCTGTTAAATATTTATTTTACTGCTTTAAAATTCACTGCAACATTACGTTTCCTTGATTTAATTTGTATCTGTCAATTATCATAAATTGTCTGTTTTGTTTACAAAAACACTTTGTAAAGCAGCAGTGCTTTCAAATTTCAATGTAAGATATGGATCACCTGGAGCAGTAAACAAATCGACAAAATCACGTCTTAGATTGGTCTAAATAAGGTCTAATTTTTATTTTGCGACTTTATAAGGAATTTTCCGAGGGATACCATATTTTTCCTATCATCTAGGAGTCATAAGAAATCCATTGACACCAAAACGGCCTCGATCCGTTCAGTAGTTCTCTCTCTAGACCCTTAAATGCACTCTTTTATTATATAAGATAGAGATCGCCTCCTGATCGAAACTCAACCAAAATTTCAGTTGATCTGGATCCCCGAAGTTTATTCCTACTGAAACATCTATTATTTTCTTTTTTTCTTGGCAGTTATTTTTATAACAGCTGTATAATGATTCAATCAATTCTCCTTAATTCATAAGATTAACATTGGAACTTTGAAAGCCTTTGGGGCGCAGCCCTGAAGTACGAAGTGAATTAGAATGGGATTTTGCTCATCTACAGGACTATTACCTTTCTAACGGTATGCGCAGATGTCTCTTACGATGCACTCGAACTGAGAAAAAAAGGAGGAAACGAAACATGCTTGCCTTAGAGATTTATATTGATATTAGATTTATTTGATAGAGATTTAACATAAATATTAGAGACTAGCTGTTGCCCGTCACGGCTTCGCCCGTGATTGAGTTTATTTTGTAGGTAACAAAATCTTTTTAAAGAGCAACTGAATCTTTTCAAATTCAATCGAAACATTGATGTAGTGTGGGTGGAGCCCTGAAAGAATTATGCATAACCTTATCTTATGAGCACGTATGAGTAAATAGGAATGTCCGTGTCAAATTTCAACCCCGTAAATAGGCTCTAGATAGGCTCTAGAGTAATTTTTAAGTCCAGTGGGTCGTAGCTTTAAAGAACTTAAATAAACTATAGTATTTACAAAGCCTTTTATTAGGGAGTACCTATCAACAAAGAGGATTTAAACGATTAATTGCAATCCCGAAGGATTTATGGTACTTAATAAATATTGTGGTAATAAATTTAATATTTTATTTTGTGTCTGTCTAGGCCAGTGGCATTTTTTAAAGTTTTGACGGGGAACGGTCCAAACCCCAGTCTTGTTACTATCTAACATCGACCAGTTGTTAGAAAGCCATCATTAATTGATAGCCCAATGACAAATGGCAACTGGGTTCGGAATCGATCCTTTTAAAAGCTACTAACTTTCCTCAGGATTGAACCGGCAACCTTTGGATTTAAAGGCGAGCTCTATAACCACTCAGCTACCCAGCCAGTTTATTCTGTGGGGCAAAACTGTCCCAAATGGAAATTTGCAAAACTGTTCCATAGTGAGCACCAATGAGATAAAGAAACGGCGACTACAAAGTTTATAGTCCTATATCTCTGAGATCCGTTGTTTCCTTGATTCGCATTTAAAATTGGTCACAAGGATGAATTATCATAGTAATTTTTAAGTCCTGTGGGATGGATCCCTAAAGGATTTCAAAAACTATATTTGTAAAACCATATCTTAGTAAGTAGTCCTACCTATGATGAGCAAAGAGGAACGACCGTGTGAAGTTTCAATCCAGCAGGCCATAGAGTAAATTTTAGTTCAGTGGAGCGGAGCCCTAAAGCTTCAAAAGAATTATTTGAAAATCCTTTTCTTAGTAAAAAGCTAAGAACCACTTTCTGAAGCTTTTCTGAGCTACTCTGTAAGCTCTATAGTAATCTTGAGGTTCTGTGTGGGGCGGGGTCCTGAAAGATATGTGCAAACAGTTTTTATTAAGCACCTTTGGACAAAGAGATCACTCCAAGTTTCAACCCCGCATTCCCTATGTTTTAGGAGATGCGTCGTTTCCTAAAATTGTATTTAAATTGGCTATAAGGATAACATTATATTGCAATTTCAAAAGCCTGTAGGGCGGAGCCCTTAAGGAATTTTGCCAAAGTGTTTCTTAGTGAGCAACTACGAATAACGAAAGAGCCCCGTACATGCCAAATTTTTGACGCCATAGGCCCAAAAGTATATTTGAAGTCATGTGGGGCGGAGCCCTAAGTAGCTTTCCAAAAGCATCTTGTAGTGAGCACCTAAGGAGAAAGTGGATCTTCCATGCCAACTATAAATACCTTAGGCCGTCTGGTTTTTCAGATTCGTTGTTGACCCTTGGTTTTTTCAACAATAAACTTGAAACTTTTTATATATACTGCTTGTCCATATGTATTGCCAGTTAACAGTTTTATTAATAAACACTTCAAATAATTTTCATTGTAGATATCGGCCGTAATTTTCAACTCAAATTAAATTCCATAGATATAAGTGCTCGACATCGTAGATACATATTCCCTCCTGTTTTTATAAGGCAGACACTCTCTTGTCATAAAATATACGTGCATCAGCCTGTCCCAGTTATCAGAAGCATGTTTGAAGATTTCGGCTCGTATATTGCGGCAATCTGCGATAGACCCTTTTATGGCAGAGGATAATGCAGACAAAAGACAGGCACTATCACCAGGCATAGTGTGAACCCTATGTGGGGCGAGAGCAATGTAAGTTTCTAACACTTCAAGGTCCGTCATCACCTTTTATTGTATTAACTTAACTAATAAACATTTTACACCATCTAAATTGTTTACAAAGAGATAAAAACATTGTCATATGGCTATGTCGTCTCTTACATTTATTATTTCACTAACAGCTGATAGCTTTGAATCTTCAACAGTAATTACATCAAATCTTTGAAGTCATGTGGGGCGGAGCCTAGAAAGAATTTCGCAAAACCGTTTCTTAGTGAGCACCTATAGGCAAAGAGGAACTTCCATCCTAAATTTCAATCCTGTAGGTCTTATAGTTTTGGAGATTCGTTGTTTCCTAGGCTCGTATTTTAAGTGCTCCATAAGAATAACATTGTAACGAAATTTTGAAGTCGTGTGGGGCGGAGCCCCGCAGGAATTTCGTAAAACCGTTTCTTAGTGAGCACCAATGGATAAAACAGAACGTATATACAAAATTTCAATCCTGCATGCTCTATAGTTTTTGAGATTCGTTGTCGCCTTGATTTACATTAAAAATCCCCCATAAGATTAACATTGTATCGAAATTTCGAAGTCGTGTGGGGCGGAGCCCCGACGGAATTTTGCAAAACCGTTTCTTAGTGAGCGTTTTTGAGCAAAGATGAACGTCCATGCCAAGTTTTAACCCTCTAGGCGGTATAGTTTTGGAGATTCTCTGATACGTGAGTGAGTGGTATTTGACAAATATATAGTAGATTTATATTGTTTATTTTGTGTGGATCTACGCCATTGACACTTTATAACGTTTTGTCAGGGAACAGTCCAAACCCCAGTCTGTTACTCGACCAGTTGTTAGAATGCTTTTAATTAACAGCCCAATTACAAATGGCAATGGGTCCGGAATAAAACCCTCAAAACTCGTTCGCGGCTATATGGCAATGTTTGTTTCCGTTCATGTCTTTTACGCCACCCTGACGGTAACATTTATTTTTTGCAGTTGTGTAGGGCCTACGGCATTTTTATATTTCAGAATCTGGTTAGGGGTTCGCAAAAATCGTTGTAGCTGCGAATATGTTTTAAAAAGCTACTAATTTTTCTCAGGTTTGAACCGGCAACCTTAGGATTCAGAAGGCAAGCATTATAAACTACTCAGCTACCTAGCCAGTTATTATATAGTTGAAACAATCATAGAACAAATAGCATTAGGATTTCTTAGCGAACGCCCAAACGTGCGACAGTCAGGGAGAAAATTACATTAAATTTGATCAACGATCACAATCACAATGGAGGTAGATTTGTACGTTTTCAATCATTAGTGTCATTTACACAAGATATACGATTTTACTGCACAAATATTAGCCAATTGAATTATAGACTCGTTCTGTTTGACAGAGGAATTATACGTAGTAGGGCAATCAGTAAAACCAATCATTTGATCTATATACTGACCATTGCGCCGGTCAGTACAGCTTACTTCCTGGATTTTATGCGGTCGATAAGAAGTTATGAATGCTTACGCCTAACGGAAGCAGAATATGTTTATGACTTCCTATTGGCAAAGATGGTGTAACATTTCTTTGCAATTACAATTGAACACAATGAATATATAAGCTCGCTAGATCTATAAATAGATTGAGAATATGAAATGAGACAAAAACGTTGAAAGAAGCCAGCTTCGCAAGTTTACAGTGAGTCTACAATCTCAATGCCACAGTACTTGATATTTTATTCGTAAATACCCCCCTTCGCAAAAAACCTGGGTATTCAGCGAATTTTCCAATAGAATTTGGTATTTTATTATTTTACCCATATACACAATCGATTTATACACCATAGGATTTAGGACAAAGGTTTGCTGATATGGAATTGTTGTAAGCAAATAGACGATAGTTCCTTCCCAGTGAAGGTACATGCTAAATTGTTTAAAATTGTGGTATATTTTTCCCATTAAAAACTCCATGGGGTATGTGTAGGTTTGCCGCCATATGTTTATGGGGTTTGCCGCCATATGGGTATTGTAAGCAAATATAAGTTATTATACTTTACCTAGACAATGTACATACCAAGTTTTATCACGTTATGTCCATAAATAAGTGAGATTAAGGGATTTGTTGATTTTCCCATAAGAACAACATGGAAAAATTAGTTTTTGATTTTATCCGTATAATCTGTTATGCCAGGTTAGATTAAATATACTAAATTGTTTGTTTTTCCAGCTCTTTTGAATGGTTTTAGTTAAAATCGTTAAATATAGAAAAATTTAGGTCAAAAAATGCCAAAAACACATCTTTTACCCTTTTGGAACCCCATAAAAGCCCGTTCCCATAGTCTGATCGTGCTGGTTATCAAATGTAACCTGAAGAATTTAACCTGTCTTACCTCAAAATGAAAAAGTATCATGGTCCTGGGCTTAGGTCATACCATGATTACTACCGTATAATAGCTAATTCCTTATAGGGGGACTCACTAAATATTCCACATAAGAAAATTGACTAAAAATTAATATTTCTGTTGAGACAAGTTTGGTGGGCATCTTCTCTTTCGACATTTCGACATAGTTTTAACATGTCGTTTTAATGCTCTTATTAACGAATATTTATCGTTCTATGCGTTTCCTTGATTTCGCCTACAAGTTTACAAATAAACAAAGTTATTAAATTTAGAAAAACCTAGATACTATAAAATCAAAATGATATATGTTTTCGATCCAGAAAAAAAATAGTGTGGTGAAACTTGTTGGCTACATACTGAAGTGCTCGAAAAATCTATATTTTTTGCCTAACTCAAATATACAGTGTCGGGCCTCTACTTTGTTACTTATATTACTCCTTCCTTGCATGTTTCTAGTGTCTGATGCTGTCTTTGTGACTTATACTCATGAAATGCCTAAATGAATCAACGGCGAAATTCCGCCACGGCCGGGATGTCCGTACTCGTGTCGGCATGATGCGCATTTCGTGGCCGCCACGCTCCGGGTTTTTAAATGACCATTTTCAGTGAGGAACATTCCTTGAAAAGTAATATAGGTCTATGATATATAATTAGAGAAATGCAAAATTTTACATAGCTGAATTTTATACATAGCTGAAATTTAACATAGCTGAATGTATCTCTTAGTACTGGGAACTTTTTATTTTAATATAGTAAATTCTTTTACAAGAAAGTATAATTTTTTCAACAGTTTGGTTTGGGACAACATTTTTTGTTCCGGGGTTTACCAAACCCCGGCGCAGAATATGGCACGCTTTTGTTTGCTCATTTAAAGACCAATTTTCTAAATTTGTAAATTTGACACAGGGCTTTAGCTCATGCTATGTTTAATAGGAGGAAGAGAATATAATGTGTGTTATCATTTATAATATGATGTATTTTAATATTATGCCGTAAACACTTATAACTACAAAAAACAATCTCAGGAGTCATCCGCGCGTGTGATATCTTTGAGTGGAGGCTATTGGTGGCTCGGAGCTCGGTAGTCTGTGCTAAAACTCTAAAACTGTGCAGTTAATATTATTGGTATTAAACTCTAAACAGTAGGCCTACTCGTTATACATTAGGACCAAAGGATTGGTCCCAGTCAGATACCTATAATTATGAATAAAAATTTTGTCTATATATATCATAAAGAGTAGATAAATCGATAGGTTGAACAGCTTAGATTGAATAATATTACCGGTGCAGGAAACAACAGTTGGTTCGGATACAACAGAGCACAACAGTAGGCCTCTACAGGAGGCGGGTGTGACATCCTGCTCTCCACACTTCAAACAACACACTACACTACACACTACACACTACACACTAACTACACACACATTGTCACACGACTGGGCGACCGACGACGCCAACACCGACACGACACAACACAACACGATCGGTGAATCTGCTAAACTTATTGATGCTCTGAAATTGAAATAGTTTTAAAGTATTGTCAATATTTCTTCGTGCTACGATAATGCAGTGCGCTAATAGATAGCAAGTTGCCAAAATATTCATGCGAATAAATGGTTGATTTGAAAGTTATGGTAAGTCCTCAAGTGTACAGAACTCTCAAATTCAACCCATTTAGGAAAATTTAAAATCTTTTATGAGATATATTTTGTTTGAATATTCTATAAAGGAGTCAATATTTACAAAAAATGTATACATGGAAAGATGTTTTAGATACAGTATTGAATACAGGGTGTTTCAGAACTCCCTGACAATATTTAGGGCATTGTTTCTGGGTTAGAAACATATCTAAATATCATATTTAAATTGTCCGAAAGTCTTTAGACAATAGACAATAGACAATAGACAAATTCTTTATTAACATAACATAGAGAAATGCAATGGCGTCAATGTTACATAGTTTTTTTTTCTTCATTAGGCCAGTCCAGGTTCTTCATTCTTCCTCCAGTCCAGGAATTCATCGATGGAGTAAAATGGTCGGTCGATGAGCCAGTTGGTCAGGGCTGTCTTCAATTTCTTCATGTCCAGCATCTTTAGATCTTCTGGTAGGAGGTTGAAGAGTTTTCTCCCCATGTATGATGGTTTCCTCTCGTATGATGCAGTGTGATGTAGAGGGAGGTGAAAGTTTGATGCATGACGGGTGTTGTATGTGTGTATATCATGGCCTCGTTGCAGCTGTTCAATTGTGGCATATAGTATGACTTCTTTTATGTATAGGCCAATGACTGTTAACACATTTGCAGTTTTGAAGGCATTTCTGCAGCTCTCCCTTGGGCCAAGGCCGACCATAATTCTGATTGCTCTTTTCTGAAGAAGCAGAATTCTATTAAGGTTCCCTGTTGTTGTGCCTCCCCAAACTGCAAGGCCGTATCGCAAGTGGGACTCGAACAATGCATGGTAGGCACAATGCATGCTTTAGTTACTCACACAGCCACCATTTTGTTTTTTTTTCACTTAATAATTTTTATTTCCGTAACGGATGGTTGTATTAAATTCATATTTGGCAGGAATCTTTATTATACCAATGTACATTTCCAGGAATAATATTAATTTTTTCCGCTGTATATTTTCAAAATGGCGGTCGTTTTAAATTTTCAAACGCAAATATCTCAAAATCGGAAAATTTTATAAAAATTTTACAAGACACAAAAAAGTTGACAAATTAAATTATCTAGCCACTGGTACCAATTTTATAAGGATCTGACAACAAATAACAGAGTTATTGCAATTTTTCTTCAAGAAAACATTGATTTTGCATTAAAATCAACGCAAATTAAGGCCATTTAACAGCAAAATCAATGTTTTCATGGCGAAAAATTGCAATAACTCCGTTATTTGTTGTCAGATCTTTACAAACTTGGTACCATTAATTAGATGATTTATGTAAACTTTTTTGTGTCTTGTAAAATTTTTATAAAATTTTCCGATTTTGAGATATTTGCGTTTGAAAATTTAAAATGACCACTATTTTGAAAATATACAGCGGTAAAAATTAATTTTTTTCCTGGAAATGTACATTGGTATAATAAAGATTCATGCCAAATATGAATTTGATAGAGCCATCCATTACGGAAATAAAAATTACTAAGCGAAAGACTTTTGGACAATTTAAATATGATATTTAGATATGTTTCTAACCCAGAAACAATGCCCTAAAATATAGTCAGGGAGTTCTGAAACACCCTGTATAATAACTTTTGATATTTGTATATCACAATGTCATAATATCTTTAATATCATAAATAAACATAATTATTTCAGATTGTAGACGTGGCACATCTCGGACTGTGATGACCATTTACAGCTCAAACGATTGGACTAGAGTGACGAAGTTGCAGACTGTTTTTAGTCAAAATGGTTACCAATTTGAACCAAGAAAATTTAAAAATTGCTAATTGGATTGTGTTTTGACGCAGGTTTTAACAGTGTTTATTAAAATCTCTAACATGAAAATACAGAGATTGAAAGTTTAGGATTCATTTATTACTCGGAAACAAAACAAAATAATTTACCCCGCAAATAGCCACAATTTCTCACAAAATATTACGTCTTCAGTGGTAAAATGCTGAATTAAATTATGTACTCTGCATTTATTTTCGGCCACATATATACTACCGAATAATGTACACTTTACTGTCAAAAGGATACTTTTAACACTTATGGGAATGACAGGGAGAACCATGTCATATACGTTCTATAGTAACTACATACTGTAAATTAATTAAATGGCTTATTATTGCATTCAGCGCCTTCGAAACAAGTGTTGACTACCCGCAGTGCGCAAACGCCTGAAAGTTAGAGGCCCTTCGCAATGCAGGCAATGATTAAGTTCTTTTATCGTTGTTGTTAACATCACTTACAATAGTCTCCTCTTACACCACTCTTTGTTTAATTGGAAATTATATTGGTATTATATGACTATTGCTATAGTACCAAGTTAACATGAGAATAATGTTATTTTTTAGGCGGTATTTTTAATCTTGTTGATAAAGCCAATAAACTTAAATAATTTTAAAATATAAATCTTCTAAAATTAATCTTGGTTACAAAAAAACCCTTTTAATGGAACTAACTACATTTGTTTATATTTTAAAATTAAATAATTAATTACAAATGATACAAATAATTTTGATGACACTGGATACTAAAATTTACATGTGCTGTAGATAAGAGGAGCACAACTCCCGAAATTTAAAATACTGCAAATAATTTTGATTTGCGCTAAAATATACAGCACGGCTTTAATTAAATCTCCTTCATCTGTGTACCCTTCACAAAGTAGAACACTGCCCATCATACAATCATGCTCCACAGTGAGCATCGGCAGTCTTGAAGGCGCATGCCCAACAATCATTATGCATAACAAGACACGACGAGGCCTTGTTCTAATAGTTTAAGGTTGTCGGTTTCGTCACCGTACAATAGTTGCTGTCAACATTAATTTGAATGGGTTTCCCCAGTCCTTTTAAAACTCATTTGTTATTAAAAATCTTAAATCTAATCTGTAATTTACGTGCGAACGAGTTAATTCAAGCTTCTCTATTATAAAAGATTTTTTGTGCTTCTGGTTATAGTGTACCTTTCTGCTAAATAATCAATTAGACAAATGTAAAATTAAATTGTAGGAAGAAATTTTTTCCTGTCAAATTTAATTATGAAAAAATATGAAAATTTAACGTGTTAGGGATTTGCCTCTTGATATTTCTGCATAAATAAAGTGAGCAGCCCAATTAAATGTAGGCCTACCTATATCCGCGCTTGAAAAATGTGTCTAATTTTGTACAATGTATCTAATCATATAAGTATTTGTTATGTCAGTATCTGAAAGAAGAGATTAATGCGAATTACAAATAGGAGATTTTCACTTACAAAACAATTATTGTTATACAGAGAACGAATTTTTTATATATTCTTTCTATTAGGCAAGAATATACTAGTACAGTATTCATATTGTTCACATTATTGGTCTGCACGATTGAGAAAATAAACCACAACCATTAGTACAACCAATTGGAGGTATCATGGCCTTAGATGTTAAAACTAGTCTTCTTGTTCAGTGGTGGGCTTAGCTCTTTCATTGCCGACTACGGTAATATCAATAGCGTTCCCAAAAAGGAGATCCGCCTACAAGTGCCAGAAAGTTTACAAACAGAGCGCCCTGTATTAAATCTTTCTTTGTGTGACGTCTTTGTATGGGTGTTTAAAAAAATCTGATAATAAGCATAGCCGTAATAGGCTTAGGACATGGACTTTTCTTAAAAGTTTTAGGTTGAGGGACACATCAAGGCTTTTTGGTATCACGGTGCGAGTGAACCCCGGTTCTATGTGGGATGGTGCCGCTCTTCAGTAAACGTTTCTAGGCTGCACACCGACACCGTTTATTGTATTTCAATCAAAACTGTGACAATATAACAAATTACTTTGTTACTAAGTTACATTGAGTGAAAATCCAGAACGGCTCTAAAACAAAATATCAAGGCAGGGTCAACGATAAAGTCAAGTAAAAAAATCTATTAATCTGTATGATCAATATATTTATAGAGCTAACTATGTAAGCATACTAAAAGAAGTTTGAAACACTAAGCCAAACCTCACATAACTTAAAACATAGCTAATTCCGACTGTAAAAAATCTTAAACTTCAAACCCATATCAGGGTCATGGAAGTAAATTTGCCGAGGTCTTCCTACGAAGGGGGAAATTCTGTTGGTGCAAGACATCGGTGCCGTAGTTCTCCCAGCTATTTGGCGAAGAGAATCCGAGCTGGTACATTCATGAATGGGAAAACTAGTAAATTATGATTAGGACGCCTTTTTCAATCCACCCACATTCATGTTAGGTTTTCAACATAAGACTACGTGGATCATTTTATGAGCGTTATTTTAATAAATAACGGGTTTGAGATTAACAACATTTTACGTTTGAATTAAATTTTACACATTTAGGAAATCAAATTTGCACCAATTCATAAATAAAATTTTTATGTTTCTACCAAGGACTCGATGCATTTGCCATAAAACAAATCTCTCTCAAGGTTAAGGTACAAAATTATATATCTAGCCATTCGTTATTAACAGTAATAAAGTATGGTCATGGGTAGGGGGAAGGATGTATCCCTTCCACATTGTTCGATTGGGCGGGTATTGAATTTTAACCAGGCCTACTCACAGCTCTCTCCGGTAAGAGAATGTTCAATCGATCACTAGACTATAAGTACCAAGAACCTAATTCAAACTCAAATTTACTACGAGTGTGTTGTTCTAAATTGGGTCGTACTGTCGTAGAGTATTTTGAAGACAAAAGGTTCTCGTTTAAAACTTAAAAAGATTTTTTTACATTCTACATTAAATGGGGGGCTACCATTTGCTCGACATGATGTTTGGTCGTTTGACGAATTGGTCGACTTTTAAAAATTAAATAATATATCTAAATAAAATCGGGAAACCAACTGATCGATATGAGACTTGGTAGTATGGCAATTTGCCCGACTTTATCACATTAAATATGCTAGTTATTATAACTTCAAACTTTCCCATTCTAAAGAAGTTTTTGTAGCATATATTAAGGATTTCCCCCTCAACAGAAGTACAAAAGGCCCCTTCCATCAACGGGTTAACTTATCAATCAAAATTCACCCTTCCCCAGCGGAATGACGTCAGAGTATCCCGGGCGCCATGAATGGAGACCACGTGATCCTGGGCGAAACTGGGGCAGGCACGTGTCCTCGCCATTGATGCCGTGCGGGGGCGGGGGCGGCTGGCACAGGGTGCGGAGGACACCTGGGTCACATTCTGCTTAAACTCTGCGCCAAAAATAGCCTCCGTGTAGAACTTCAATGAAAATCGGGAAGAGACAAGATTCCAAATTAATTGTTATCGACAGGGTCCTGGAATTTCCAAGAGAGTTATTTGAGATAGCCTTCCCTTTAATATGTCGTACACAACATGTTCGTTTACAGGTCAATAAGTTTTCATCACTCTGATACTGTGCATATATCGTTGCAGGTTACAACCGGAACGATTTTAAATAAGATTTCTTTATATATAATTAGGAAAATATACTTGTAAAGGGGTTTGGTAGACTAAGATAAAATACAAGGTCACTGACTCTCATTCGTCCTTCTTTGATGTGAAATAAAGAAAAAATATTATTTATTAACGTTTCTTTGTATCCATGACACTTTTTTTTAATTTTTGAAGTAAGTTTTTTTTAATCATTTAAGGACACCATTTTGTCATTATTAGTTATCCGATTTTTGTTTTCTTTGTGTCAATTTTTTAGTTTCATCAAGAGCTATAAAATGATATGAAAGTCGACATACTTCCCATTTGAAAATTTTTAGCAACCCCCTATCCTCACTACCCCTAAGAGTAAAAATTTTAAAACTAACCATCATTATTGTAGCCCCTCATATCCAAGAAGGTTGTGGCAAACCGATTTCAAGTATCTCAAATAATTAAAAAGTTAAGGGGGGTGCAAGTTACTTTTCAACCACTCTGTACATAAAAAACCATAAAGTTTTAATAGCAACCCCATTGTAATAAATTATGCCGCACTGATTTTGGATAGGCCCCCAAAAGGTCTTCTTCCTTATGCTCAAGTAGCAAATGTTTGGATATTGTATAGTTTCAAACTATGATGAAGCTAACTTTGGATCGGCTTATCTATCTATAGCTCTGTTCGGTAAAGTACATAGTAACTGGAATGTATAGGCCTACTGCACTGGTAGTAGTCATAAAATTTATATTGTGTACAACGAGTCTATATCTATCTTGAATTATCAATTATTTAATAGAATTGGAAAAACCATGATTCCATTTAATTTCCGTAATTTTTTTTGCTCAGTGGCTCTCGCAAAATAGAAGCGTTAACCTCTTGGTTTGAATACTTCGGAAGAGCGTCATATGAAACATTAAAATTTATGGGTGAACTGTTGAAGTGGTGTAAAGAAGTTCAAAGTAGAGATAAAAAGAATTATGTTAAATAAGTTCGAGATTGTTTCTTATAAACTATTTTTTAGGTTCAGCACCATAATAGAAACAATAAATCAATAGATATTTAAAGTCTGAGAAGAAGAACAGTATACAGAAAAAAATTTCAAGATTAGGAATTAGCCAATATTTTAGATTCAATATCATTGTTTCTAGGAATAATATTTTGGTCCAGTTAAAACTTTAAGAAAGAAATAAATTTAACAATAATATTTTTTATCCTCATTTTGTTCTCCTAGGCCTACATGCACAAATAAAAATATAAAGAGATTACAATGATTTGATTTATTTCCTTATTTTAGAAATCAGTAGGTGTATGCTATAATTGCGGGCCGATGCGGATATGCGAGGTAGCCTAGCTGTAAGCTGTGAGCACAGTTCGGTTGATGTAAGGCACGTGTTTGCCCCAGTGGGTTTTGTGGGTCACGTGGTCATTCATCCACCCCCTCCCCCTCCACAACTACCTTGTGACGTCATTGAATTCCCCCCCCCCCCTTTAACACCCTTCCCATTCTATTCCCCTTTATTTCCTGACTTCATCAATACCATTTGATTTTCAAGTATACTGTGTGAATTCGTTAAATGTTGGGTTGAAGTATACTTTTTCAGAATTAAATATTCATTGTGAATATTCCCTCACACTAGTTTCGCAAAGGTAAACCAATGAAGTTGTAATGTCTTTTGATTTATTGATTGTTCACTCTCTGTGGACAATATTATCATGTAACTCCTACTTTGACGTTCAGCTTACAAACGTTATAAAGTCTGATGAAATTAAAGCTTTTCTGATCGTCTGGTAAGTTATTAAAAGTCAAGTCAAGATAATTAATGAATTAGGCATATATAAAAGTTTCTTTCAACACTTTGATTGCTTATAAAACATATAAAAAGTTATACAATCATTCACTAATATCTAAACGCAGAGTCCGCAAAAAATATTGTAAACAGTGAAACCTTTACGGACTTTCAATAACAAAAATATTGAATTCAAATCACTCTTTTCGTCCTGCATGAATCATAAAAACATTAGCGATTCTTTTCAAACACTTTACATGGTGACTTGATGTTCCCGTACCGGCCCGTACCATAAAGTTAGACAAGTTTGTTTCTCTTGAAGCTAAAGAATTGTAGGTATCTACGACAGTTAAGCACCAATAGTGATATTGCATGTACAGTAACATTGTGAGTAAACATTGTGAGGAGGTACATTAATAAACCAAAAATATAAAACCGTTGCATAATGAGTCCATAATGACACAGGAGTCACTTTATGATACAAGTTCTGGACCAAAGATAGCTGAGCATTTGACGAAAGTAGTAGATATTACCCAATTTGCACATCGGCCGATTGTTCTCTTAAGACTCAGTTTTAGTTTGTTATCTAGCTGTTTCCCGTCACGGCTTCACCCTGGATTGAATTGATTTTATAGGTAGTTAAGCTCGTTCGCTACCTCACCTTTAAAAACCCATAAAAATACATAAGATAGAGTTTTTTTTTATACTTTTTTACAATCTATTGTATGCCCTCTGCGTCAGAGCCCTTTGGACAGATTTGTGCCAAAACTTTACACAAACCATCCTTGCAAGTTTCATTACAATCTGTCGAACGGTTTCGGAGTCCATAGGCAACATACATATATACAACTTATATATATATATATATATATATATAAATACTTTCTCTCTTATAGATATACATTTGCCATTCTACATCTCACTCGTAGCTTATAGGCTTTCTTAATACTATCATTGCATAAACTAAATTTTCAAAGTTATTTTTGCAAATATTTGGATTACCTCAAGTTATTAAACATTCACTTTTATTAAAATGACTTTTATTAAAACATTCACTTTTATTAAACATTCACAAGTTATTAAAATGTTCACATTATCTACATTCACTCATCTTTGTTAAAATTATCAGACATCAGGCAGTTGCGAATAGTCACAATCACTCATTCTGCAATCAAACTTGGAATCCCAAACTATCTCACGACCAATTTTGAATTTTTAATGAGAGAGGTGCAAGAAATACCCGCTCTGGTCCATCAACACTTCGAATTCCACACAACAAAACAACTGTTTTCAACAAATCTTTCATAGTCACAGCTTATCGCCCTCCTTATCGCTTATGGAACTCCTTACCTTAAACAATAAGATCCATAGAATCCCGATCCAGGCTGACGGTGGCGCTGAAAGAGTATTACCTCAACCGGATGACCGTAGCTTGGCGGGATGGCGTGAGCTAGGCGTAGGTGCAGCGGAGTATGAATGTGGAATGAATGTGTTGTTAAATTATTGTTTTTTCCTTTTTATTCTTATTTTATCTGAATTATTTAAAAGATTGTAAAATTGTAAAAATGTTTTCCTACCACTGCATGGAAATAATCGCATTGCCACACCTGTAACCCCTATGCAAAATAGTTCATTTCCGATTTCCGTTTCTTTCCCGCTCTAGAGCGGCAATGATTCTTTACCGCACGCTAGATGAAACAGCAATTTTAAATCAGCTGTTATTAAAAACCATGCTACAGCTGTTATTCATTGTTGTCATTTAGTAATTGCTTCTTTTTTAGTTTGAGGTTATGTTTGATGGTTAACATTGTGTTCCAACAGAAACAAATTAAAATTCATCTAAATGACATTTTGTATACAATAAAACATGTAATATGCAACAATTATGTTGGTAGGAAAAATCTTGTGTGTATTACGAGCGAAAATAGTCATTGCCGCTCTCGAATTGTTTGGCCGCACTCAGCTGACGCTTCGTGCGGCCATCTACAATAATTCTCGAGTGGCAATGACGTACTTTACGCTCTTATTACACAAATAGCTATTTCCTCCTTAATTTCAGTGTTAAACTGTATTTTATATTTTATATTAAGTTAACATTTATTTAGTTTTAGAGGTTAACTGTAAGAGAGGACCATATGGTCCTAATGTTCGCCTCAATAAAGAAGTACTTTCATTTAATTTCATTTCATTAAATCTGGCAACATTTTAAGATTAATAACTTAATATTAAATCTATAAGACTTTTTGAACAAACAGGGACAATAAATTAACACAATCAATTTTTTACTTTTGAAATGCAGGAAAGATGATACCGAAGGCAGAACAAGGGCTTGGATTTGCACACAGTTTGCTGACCTGTTGACCTACATTCAATGTTGTGATGTGTCGACGCATTCTTACGTGCAACATCACAACTAACAACCACTCGCTCGCTTTGCACTTTACTGTCATCTCCAACCTCCAACCTTGATACCCGGAAATCGACTCTGCTTGTTTGTTTTACTAATTAAATACCCATATCTATGCTTAACATTTTAAAATAAAATTAAAAATTAAAATTTTGTTGTCATGGCAGTAAAAGCAACAAAATGTAAAATATTGTACAATAATGTACAATATGTATATACAATAATATATACTTATTTAATACGCTAAGGTTTTTTTTGTCTTGAGAACTCTTCCTACAATTTTCAACCAATTTTCAAGTTTTTATTGTCGTTGGATAGGGCTTGGTCTGTAGTTGTTTCCGCCAAAAACTGATGAGAATCTGACTGAAAATAAAGGCGCTATCCACAATTGAAATCTCAAAATTTCCCATTTAAATAATATTGGGATTAAATAAAGCATTTTAAACATCTGTTAATAATCAGCTGTAAAGACGTGTAGTTTTAGTGATTAAAGAGTTTCACAATATTGGATTGGTCGGATGTCATTGATTTAGAACTAAAAGTAACTTTTGGATTGTATTAAAATAAATTGCTCGATTTCGAGCAACACGTATAGGCCTACTAGTGTGAGTAAAAAGGCCTTTAGTTAAAAGTTGCAAGGGAAATTGTAAATTGGCTATAAATGCGGGTTGCATTTTGCAATAGTCAATGGGGGACAATTAAAGGAGTAAATGTAAAAAAAAAACTTTGAGTTGCCCTTATATAGAGACTAAATGAATAGTAGTCAGTTTAAGTTGGTTATATGCTGTAAACAACATCCAAACGCACTGAGAAAACTGGTATGTCGGATACAGTTATACAACGTCTGCAGCTGACTCCAAAAAAATTCACTTATTATATGTCTGGAACGGATGAATGGGGAACATATCCGAAACAAATATAAGCTTATATCAGCATCATGAACAATTTTTTATCGGTCATTGTGTTTGTTGTATCCAATTCTGATATAAACTACACCAGATACTCGCAATGTCTTGTCTTTCTCTATCATATGTTATCGAGGAAACAGATATAAGCTATACTACCTCCAGACAGAGAAAAGCTCTACACGTATATTCTTATATCTAAGGCAGACATAGAGTACATCATATACTGTTAATGTCCTGTCTATCTCTATTATACGTTATGTTTTACACAGATATAAGATATGTTAACTCTAGACAAAGAAAAGCTCTACACGTATCTTCTTATATCGAATGCAGATATATAGTATATCAGCTACTGGTAATGTCCTGTCTATCTCTATCATACGTTATTTGTCATACAGATATAAGATATGCTAACTCCAGACAAAGAAAATCTCTTCACATAACTTCTTGTATCCAATGCAGAAGTAGAGTATATCAGCTACTGGTAATGTCTTGCCTATATCTATCATACGTTATTTTTTAAATAGGTATAAAATATGCCAACTCCAGACAAAGATAATCTGTATAAATAGCTACTTCTACCTTCTGCCGATGTAGTGTTTGTTGATTCCCGCCATACTGGAAACCGAATGGTTTATATTGATCTCAGAAACAGTTGTAAGCAAAATTAACTTTAGTAAGTTTACACAATATTTTACTGATGATTTAGATGTTAAATAACTACCTTGGTGTTAGAGAAGGTACTTTAAAAAATAGTATTTATCTAGTGTAGATATTATAATTTTGGATATTGCCATTTTACTTAAGGTGTAGAAGTAAAGGCCTTTTACATCACACTTCAGATATAACCATTTCAATTGCTCTTTAGCTGCCCTAGTGGTTTGTAATAATAACTCACGACATTAGTCAATATTATAAACCATCTTAAGTTTTGAGTAGCAGTAATATATTAATGTTTTTCAGTTAGTATGTATAAAAGGTAATACGAACATACACACTGTGTTTATAATTTTTTTATGAACAAATAAAGATTAAGTTTGGTATACCTTCTGTCAGTACAATTTTGTTACTGTTAAGCATAATTTTGTTATTAACTCATGAACTTATTAACTTTTGAATTTAAGATTCATGTATGAATAATTTTATTTTGCTGGAAATCACCTATGGTCAAAGTTTTCAGTAATTAGTAAATGTAATTACTTTTAAAAATTAATTATTTTTTTCTTTTAGTTTTTTTTAGTAAAATCTCTAACTGTCACAAATTATAATAAACATTGACCGTTGACGATAGGACAATCTATATGGTAACAAAATTATAGTGGCGGAAAGGGTCCTACAAATCAATAGTTTCATCACAAAAAATGTAATAAAGAGTAAATCGCTTTTTGAGTCAGTTAATCTATGAAAATAATGGACTAATATTACATAAAAATTCTGACTATTTAAAAACTGATAAATAAATGTACAATAAATTAGACAATTCATTTTCTTAAATGTTTTGAAATAATTGATTGTGTTTAGACACAAATTAAAGTACCAAATATCAATATAAGTATCAATATCAATATTAAGTATCAATATATATTTTTATAAATAAATATGTCATGTGATAAGTTACACTATGTTAAAAATTCAAACGTTTTTCATTTACTCTCAAAATTTATATTACTTTCCTAAACAAATAATAATTTTACCATTGAACAAGAAAATTCTGAATTAACAGACTTTAATTCTGTTGGGAATTGTTTTGATAAAAATTGCTGGCAAGAAAACTTACGCTCGTGAATAAATATAGCCCTTTTGTTGGTTAGTGCAATTGTCTTAAATGGCAAAGAAGTAGCACTAGCTCTATAAAACTAAAGTGGCTCAATAATTGATTGATGCATCTAACTACCTGTCTTATGTCTGCAGTGACTGACAAAATATATGACTTTTTTATCAGAACTTTTATGGAAACCAAAGAATAATTATGTTCCATTCCAATATTGTTCATGATGAATAATAAGCTCAATATTAGACTACTGAAAGAGATTATAAGTTAGAAAGCTTAATATTGTTGTGGACTAAGAAAATAATTTTTACAAATGCCTATTGATTTTATTCACCTAAAAAACTTGGCAAACCATTTTTATTCTCTCATTTATTTTAGATCCATTGGTTATCAAATATTTACGTTTAAGGCTAATACTTTTAAAATGAATAAGAATATGTTATTATGCATACAATTTTTTTTATGTTATTGTTTTGATTAATACTTTAATATCCTAAAACAGGGAAACTCATATAAATAAACAAAGACCAATAAACCTTCTAAATGTCATAAGAGTTTAAGACATTTTTAATGACAGAAATTTGCATTAGCCAGCTTTTATGTTGATTCTTCAATTTATACGATATCTTATTTATATCATCAGAATCTATAACCACAATTTGTCTAGCTCTGTTAATATAACATTATTAATAATGAGTGTATGTAAATAAATTTATTTTTACTTAAGTTTAATAAATAAATATAATAATAAATGAAATAGATATAATTGTATAAAATAGAAGTAGGATTTAAAAAATGAACACTATGATTTGGAGAACCAGGTTTATTGCTCTATTAAACATACTTACACACAGAAATAATACTTACAAACCCAAAAAATAAAACAAATTACCTATGCATTAATAAAACATAGTAAAAATTGTTAATTACACAGTTTTATAATGTTCTCAGTAACACATTAGGTTACATTAATTAAACAGTAAAATCTAAGACTTTTATAAAATAATCTAAAAAAGACTCACATAAAAACAATCTTTTTTAAGTTCATAAAAAAATAATTAAATAATAATAAATTAAGGTTAAGGTAGTTCTCATCTTCACCCGCAAAATCGTGCATATGACAATTTTTCTCAATTAAATACTGTGATGAGTTGTTAAAGGCTGGCATAACATAATTTGAACGAGTGAAAAATCTAAGGCTTGTCAAATTATTAATTAGACTAGGGGCTTGTAGGGGCAAAGGCCCCTAAAAATCTAAATGGTGCTGCTATCTCCAAAAGTAAGTTTCAATTCGTCACCTCCTTGCACAGTTAATGTAATTCTTCTCAAGCTATACTGTGAATTTACACTCTTGAATTTTCTTATAAAATATTACCTTAGTCTTGATAGAACTTATTGGTGGTATCAAATCAGCAATGAAACAATGATTTTCCTTGTATTACGTACAGTAGTCTATTTTGTGGAAAAATGAAAATTCATTACACTACTAAACTGACGGACGCAATAAAAATGGTTTTAGCTCAAATAAATAAAAACTTCAATACAACATGACAAAAAGGTTATTAGCCTATTAAGACTGTACACCATTGTATTCTGAACCCCTGTGCCTCCATGTCCCCTCCCCAGCTCCTCGTGTTCCCCATGCCTCCCCCATGTCCCTTGTCCTCCCGCATGACCCGTGCTTAGTACCCCCATATGCGACAGCGATCCACGTGCCTCCCATGCCCCCGTACCACCCGTACCACCTTGTGCCCCTCCCGCCACTATGCTCCTGTGCCCCCATGTCAGCCATTCTTCCCCATGCCCCCTATATCCAGCAAGCCTTTTCCATGTCTCCCCCGTGTACCCCTGTCTAACTACCCATGTGCCACCAAAGCCCCTCATGCCCCTGGTACCCTCCCATGCCCCCGCCCCCTCACTACCAAGCTCCCGTTCCCTCCATGCTCTCGTACCCCCATGCCCGTGGTTCCACTCTGTCCCCCATCCTCCCTGAGTTTAAAACCGTTCTTCCCTGTGTCCCCATGCTACCAAAGATTCTCTTGACCTTTGTACCCTCCCATGCCCCCACGCCCCCATGCCTCCCCTTGGCTCCCGTTTCCCCCATGCCCCCTTGCCACCATGGCTCCCCCATGTCTCCTTTCGCTCCCAAGCCTCCCCGATGTCCAACTACCATTGTGCCACCGAAGCCCTTCGTGCCCCTGGTACCCTCCCACATCCCTCGCCCCCCCCCCCACAACGCTAATTAAGTAACGTGTAATTAAGCGTTTCAGGTAGATTTCAAAGTCCCTTACACCCGTACCAATATGCCCCGTGTCTCCTCTGTCCCTCACTCTCCCATGCCCCCATGCCCGCCGTTCTTCCCTGTGCCTCCATTCCCAAGCCCAACTACCCCTATCCCACCAAAGCCCATCTTGCCCCTTGTACCCTCCCATGCTCCCGCGCCCCCCTTCTCCCATATCCCCTTGCCCCCCGTTTCCCCCATACTACTGTACCCCCATGACCGCCGTTCCTCCCCGAGCCCCCTTGCCCCCTGTCCTCCATGCCTCCCCCATTCTTCCACGTACCCCCATGCCCTCTATATCCATGCACCCATGCCCCAACATGCACCCAATGTACATGTGCCACCATGCCTCCTACCCCCCGTTCCATCGACGTCCCTCGTGCTATGATTGTAGTACGTTTTGTCTGTTTGTTCAATGAAAAACATTGATTTATATATTGTTTGTTTTCGCACACTCTCATTTACATGAATAGGGCCTAGCTCCCCGTCTGTATGGGTTGACGGGCATTGGTTGTTTCCATACTACCTACGTAAAGAAAGAAGTAGAGAGTGAATAAAACAAAATATTCCTCACGCAGAGGTTATTCAATGTTTGTAGTTTACAATATTCAGTCGGAAATAAACAAACACTTTAGTAAAACGATTTAACCCTAACCACTAAATATAGCCAAAATGTAAAACAGTATAACAACTAAACGAAACGTCGTTCACTGAGTAAAGACAATATATTAACTATTATACTAACTGTATCAAGGTTAAATATCTTTTAATTGTGGTCTATTCAACATACAAAATCATTTTAGTCCTCAGTCCTGATTATATAATAAATGTCATAGATGTGGCCACAAAGAAAAAATACACTGTGGATTCGCAATTTTTCCATGACTATTGGTGTTTTCCTTTTTTATAGTGCATTGCCGATTTTAAAAAGTTATAATTAAGGTTATCTTAACTCAAAGAAAACAGCTGAGTTGTTCAGTTAATATAAAATATTCACTGGAACATCTGCTTAAATCACACGTGTAGATCTAAAAATCTCCTCCCCATAAGATTAACATTGGAACTTCACGGACCAATGGGGCAAAGCCCAGGTAACTTTTGATAATTCTGGTATTTTTCCTTGCGTCCTTGGCTCTCAAGCTTTAAAATGAGCCATAATACGTTGCCCTATCTTTCTCCCAACTCGAGATATTTCGTGGGGACCGATTCGCTTACGGAATTATATATATAGATAGATTAAACAATAAAATGATTGTGTAGTAATAAAATTAGGCATCTGTTAGAAAAAGTTTAATATCTAAATATTTGAGTTAAAATAAAAATATAATAAAAATTATATAAGCATGAACCATTTTGTTCCTGATAGAACAAACTTAATTCCATAATTAATGTCATTTTCATACTTCCTATTAAATTTAGTCATTATATTTATATGATTAATATATTAATATGAACAAAAAACTTAAATGGTTGGTTTATGACGCCAATGGATTAAGTATTAATAAAAATGAGTACAGACTTATTACAACTAACTATATGTAAAAGTCTTATAAAAGTTTTGATAATCCAAGTGTGGTCCTAAAAATTCTAATCCATCAACCATCTTACTGCAATATAAAAATATGAAAAAATGTCTTACATGATATATGTAGTCTACATCTAACATAATATACATACACGGTGGCGACGTCCTGTAATCCAGCTACTTGGAGGTCACGAATTGTGGATAGTTATGAGCGATGGCTTGTGGATGCGATATTCCCTGGTGGGGATTAACGTCCGCACTAGTTCATCCATAAGTACCATCCTCATAATTAGACCAATTCGTATATGGGAGGTTGAAATTGTGGTTCGGATCCCACGTTAAACTGTAGGTCCCTAGATACCATTGGCTGTTGGGCTATGAATTAACAGTCCTGTCTAAGGAGAATGTCGGCCTTAGTCAGTAACAAGACTACAAGATCGTGCCACAATCATCCTACACTCATCCCTCATTCATACTTGGCTTTAAACTACCTATTGAGTTAGGTCGCCATTTCAATAAAGGTATTAAAGGTAAGGTATACATCATACATCTATGTACACATACATGATGTCAACCGGTCACACTTGTTCCCATCCATAATGAAGTAGTATCAACAACAATCACATTCACTGTATAACTTTGAATCAACAAAACAGAATAGCTAACAGAACATTACGACAAGCTAGGCACTGTACAAAATTATTAACTCGAGGAATACTCGTGGTTAAATTAAACTGAAACGAACGCGAACGCTACCGACTAGCGAACGGGGGAACGAGAAACGACCAGTACACATCACGGCACCACTGCTGAAACTGCTGAGGTCCACCCCGGAGAAGAATTCCGAAATGAATACACGTCCAGGTGGAATTAGTTTGACTGTAGTGCTTCCCGCCAGAAGGACTCTTTAGTTCAGATATAGCTCTGTCTGTCTGTATCCGACATAAGATATCCATTACAAATCATTAAAATCAAGTTAAGATTTAAGATATAACTATAACTAACTTGTAGAGTTCACAGTGTTTGTTGCACACATACCGTATGCTTGTTACTTACTTTCACCACATAACTGTTACAGAAATACCAGTTACATTTTGAAGATGTATATATAAAAGATAAATACAACTGTATGCAAATTAGTAACAAAGTGAGTTGTGGAATGAGATATTTCGTGTTACCCTTGTTGATACCTAATAAATTAGATCCAGCTAATTATTAATAGTACCAGGTTAACCAAGCCTTGCTCGTTGGTTTTAATTCAGTTTTGATATAGTGTCATTAGAGCTATTAAATTTCCCCCAACTATACCTCTTCACAGTTAACAGCTGTTTCAAAAAGTCTGCTTAATATTGATGTTCCTTTATTTTTGTATACCTTTCGTTGTTATTTCGTTACCAAAATAGCAACCCATAAGACCAATGTTAAAAATTACGATTTTTAAACTTAAATTCTGACAAAATTCGATTTTTCCTGGGATGGAGGCCTTTTCTAAACTTATTTTTGGGCCAATACACTTTTAATTGCAAAGTTTAAGCAAAATCTGACAGCTAGATTTCGAGATCGTGGAACACACATCCCTTCAGACATTCCTCGTATTATAGTATAGGATTCAACAACAAATTAAAAGGATGGGAAGAAAAGGCACTATAACTATAACGGTTCCTGTTATCCCTATAAATTTAATATTTATTCCAGGAAAACGTTAACGGCACACGTGTTGTTACAAATGTATTAGCCTATATTAATTTGCTATATAATTTTTTAAACTTGAAAATCTTATGCGTCGTCGTGTACCTTAATTGTATTTAATTATCACGCCCACAAGTTCAATAATACCAAAAATATTAAAAATTAGTAAGATGATAATAATAAATAAATCATGAACAATTAATTATATGCAATTCTTTAGTAGCTTTAAGTTGTCCCAAAGAGATATTGCGTATTTTATATTAAATAGTAAATAGTAGTTTTATATTTGCGTAGTAAATTAAATTAAACTTATAATATTTGGCTTAATGTAAACAATGGTTGGTCCAATAAAACAGCCACATCAATAACTTGATGTGTGACGTGTATAATTTATTTGAATATGCTCGAAAAACCTGTTATAAAAACACTATCAGTAATGATTTTTAAAGTTTTTATTTCTTGTGGTTTAGTCAATGTACTTAAAATAAGTTAACCTTTTGTTCTTTATTAGCTATCAATAATATAATATGCTTTTATAAGGCTAAAGAAGTATTGCTAAACGCAAATATAGTGTTATGTCTATTGTGTGATATTTCTTATGTTTAATGCGTATCCAGTGTTATGTCTTCCTCAGTTAAAAAGTATTTTTTTACTACAACCATTTAATTTGTAAATTTCAGATACTTGTTTAAATGTGGCAGATAATTATTTTGACAATGAAGGTTATAATATTACTGAAATAGATATAAAGTATGATTTCATCAGTTATACGTTTACACAGGAAGTAAACGTATCGGAAGTACACGTTTAATGGGGGCTATAGACAAAGCTTATATCTAGAACCAACTTAGTGCACCCAAGGCTGTGACGTCATACATTCAGATATAAGCCGTATTTTTGCTGCAGTCAAAGTTATACGTTCGGAGAACACAACTAATATGACTTCTAGACACAAGCCAATAGCTAAAAGGCTTATGTCTGATACAAAAAGTGTTTGTGTCTGCAAAAGATAATGTTAGTTTTAGTTTCTGATAATCACATCTGAATCGCTCATTAAATTGTGACAACACACAAAATCTATCTCATTAGATTTACTTTTAACTGGTTTACATATTAGGATGAAAGTGATTTTTCTCAGTGCGTGTTTAAGAATCAACATACGTAATCTATGAATGGAAAAAAAAAAACATAGTGAGCCCGTAAGTTTCAAACTTAAATAAAGTCCGTATTTCAAGTTATATGCATTTTGTCGAATTATATAGTTATTAATAAGTGAATAAAAACTCTCTCCTGGCATGATACTGTACTGTACCACTGTACGTATTTCGGCTGAAACAACGATTTCTCTGTGACGAGGATACGTAAAAACCAATTATATTATCACCAATGTGGGTATGGATTTAGTTGTTTACACGATGGATTTGTGGATAACCAGCTAAATATGGAGGCTATTGGCAAAACACTATCCTCTTGTTTCTCTACCATCGTCAATAGTTAATTGAGCGCCGTGGGGCTGGGTAGAGACCTGCCGGTGCCTGGCGCGTTATTTCTCTGGGAATTGATCAGTTCTAGGACGGGGGCGTTCCTGCCATTGTTTGGAACGATGTTAATGTCAAATATTTTACAAGTGTTCCACATGATCCTCTCTAAGCGAAAGTTAAGAATCGTGCAAATTAAACACTGCAACTTCCTTTTGATCTTTAATTTTATCATACTGTACCAGGAAAATTCTTATGACAGCCGGTCACTTAGACGAGTGGTTATTACTTTCCAGACGTAAAAATGATTGAGGTTTAATTTTGATAAAAATTCATAAAGCCTTAAATTCCTTATGTATTTGAAAAAGTGAGCTGTACAGAACAAAATCAAAGTTTTATTTTTGCTAAATAAATCTTTGAAACTTTTGAAGGACGTCATCTCTATAGCATATGGGATATGTTTGTATCCTCTCGCTTTGAGGCATTTTGTAGAGAATGGTTAAGTCGCGTGTTTATGACCGAATAATATGTTCTTCGTAGATTATAATCTAGGATATTAAAAGGTCGATGGGTCTAGATACAAAATGAAGTGAATTGCCTAATGATAATGATATACGGTATCTGATAACAACTTACTTGTATCATTACAAAAATCCGGTTGATAATATCCTAAGTCCGACAAACTATATTGCCTAATATAATTACGTACAACTTTCTCAAACCTTCTAAATATTTGTTCAGATTGTTTTTCTTAACTTATCGTCGATAATGTTTTATCAAGGGTAGTTAAATAATCAATGCTATCGCTGCTCAACTCGACAATACCCGAGTTGTGAAGGACTGCTAAAACCACGAGAGCGACAGAGCTTGTTTGGTTACTTTATTGTTGTTTAAACCGAATGACTGTGAGCTTCCTGTCCGTCCCTAGAGCCTTGCATCTTCGTATGCTCAGGCTCAGATGATGACAAAGTACGCTATACAGTACACTACATATTACTAGAGAAATATGCCGTGCTGCTCCGAAGCATTGACATTCGATATACAGATAGTAATAATTTAATAATACTAATAATTAAATTAATAATTCTTAGTATTACTACACATATTTGTTTGTAAAACAAATGAATAATGTAATATAAACACAATAATATATCATCTACCTTTTCCTTTCCAAAGAACATTTTAGGTTTTCTTTCTACTTTTGATTTTCCTCTTGATAAGGCGACGTACAACTAACCGTGGCTGAAAACAGGTTCTGGCAAATATATTCCCACTCAATCGTCTGCCCTTGCGCATATATGTTACTGTGGTGTCTTTTATTTCAACATATGTTTTATGGACATTTGGTAAAATAATTTATGAAAGAGAGTGATAAGTTGCAAAACTAAAAGGATAGCCTATGTGGAATCTATATTATTAATACGGTACATGAAGGTTTGTAAACAAAAAGGTTTTTGTTAACATTAGGCTAATATACGCGTCTCGGTATGCAGATGCAGTGTTGCACACTGGCTTTAGATTTTTAATCTAAACACTAGGCCTATCACTCGAAAAAAAACATGAAAAACTGATTTGACTGTATGTAATATGAATTTTAAATATAAAATAAAAAGCCCAGTTGATAGGCTGTGTTTTACATTGGAATAGAAATTTACATAAAACCAGCTGACAGGAGTAACACACAGACTTGTGGCAAAACCAAGGATCATATTTACTCTATAAGTGGTGGTTGCACTACGATGCAGTTTTTTTCTTTTCTTTTAGGAAAAGTGTACTTTTGATTTTCGTGTTTTTGTGCAAATTCACACTCGTTAACCCAGTATAAACTTAATTATGGAAAAAAGTAAAATGTTCATAAAAATTAACAAAACCATAAAGCCAATAGTAATTTACATATATTTAAAAATGATTGAAAAGTGGAGCTAATAAGTTTTAATTAATAAAAAAGTTTATATTAAGAATATTAAGAAAAGTATAAAATAATTAACTATAGTAAAGCAGAATAAAAAAATCAATTATTTGTTTAAATTGTTTAAATTATATGAAATGTGTTTGCATTACTAAGACAAAATTATTAAAAATTAAATTTGAAGGTAAGCCTATGTTAATTGCTCAAACTAAATTACAATAAAAAATAAAAATTCTGGAAGGGGATCGGGGCAACGGGGAGAATTAGATGAAAAAGGTCACCAGCAGCCACCGTCCAATAGTAGCACAGAAAAACGAAACGTTTTCTTTTTCTGTGATAGTAATATCAAGGCCTACTAGTCGCAAAACGCTGGACGCCCACAATACGATCATATCCCCCCGGCCCTCAGCACAAGGAAAACATGCAACAAATGAACTAAATAGTTCTATTCACGTTCCGGGATTATGAAATAAGCTTTATTCTTGCTCTTTGATCGAATATAATATTTACCGTTGTTATTGAAAATTTTAAAATATTTTTATGTAATATTTTTTACAAAGCTATTTTTAAAATATGGGCCGTTTGACGCCCCCCCCCCCCCCCCCTCCGCCCCGCTGACCCCTAGGCCATGGACTAAGTTGGCCTCGTGGATAACCTGGGCCAGAATGTAGGCAGCATTCAGGAAGGAGGTTCCTCTTAACCATGGCTAGAACCACTCCGAAATTCCAATTACCGATTAATAAGCTCAAGACGGGAGAAGGTCGACCACATTGCGGCGAACGTTTTGACCTCTCAAGCAGGTAAGGAAACAACTATCAACAACAGTAAACAATCCTCTGAGATCAGTAGTGAGACTGTTGTGGAGGTAATGGCAATAATACTAACTTGTGATGGAGACTAACTTTTTATTGCATCTTTACTAGATTATTTTTTACACTCCAGGATGAAATGATTGAGTTATTTTGAAAGGAAGGTTTGTTTTCCTTCTACGCAGGCATTTCTATGCTCATATCACAGAGAAAGCGTTGTTTTACAATAATTACTTTGGCTTTAAAGTTATCAAGAATGGTTGCAGTGGAAGTTTTGCGACAAATCTATCAAACTCGAATTAAGAATCAATTTGTCAGTAACGAAAGGTTAATTTTAGCATTAAAGTTTTCAACAGTGATTGCAGTGGAGGTTTTGCGCCAAATTTAACTCAAATTTAAGAGTCTATAAGTCAGTAACGAATTACCCAACAAATCGTGAATGAAATTCAACGCATAAAAATTATTATAAGTCTTTTCAAGTATAATAAAACTCTGGCCGTTACAAGATACGAAACTGAAATTAAATTCTAAATCGGCAAGTTAATTATACGAATTTGGAATTTAACCGTACCTAAATTGACACATCTAAACGATTTTTCAAACGTCCTCTCTTTCTTCACCGCAAGTTACTATGATACCCTGTGTTTGCCGAGAACTGGTCTCGATGCACCAAGCATCACTTCCGTCATCGAAGACCAAGTACCACCTTCTAATTACAGCCGGGTCCACTTTTTTTGTTTTCTGCGCCACTGACACTCACCTTGGGCCTGCCACTGGTGAATTTAAAGCAGACAACGCATTGTTAAACTGCATTACTGCCTTTTCCTCCTTAAAAAAGTGCTCCTACAAAATCAATACTATACAGTAGTTGGAAAGTTATCGTTCGGAAGAGCCAGGGTTGAATAATGCACACCCTAAAACTGTTATTGAAATTACAGTTAACGAAATTTTTTTATTCCTAATACCCATAAATAGTTAAAGCAAAAAGGTAAGGTATATAAAGTCAACGGGCTTACAGTCATGAGAGTATCAAGGGGGGATAAGAGAAAGAGCGTCGATTTAAATATGTTACAAGTACAGAATTGGGAAAAAGAAACAGTTCTTTTTGTTCTATAACAACAGCAATACAGTTATGCACCTTATGAAACGAAACATTATACCCCCACCGTGCCGCAAGTGGCTATCGTAGATTCACAATAAAACTTAATTTGAATTATTTTTTGTGGAAATTTTTCAACTATATTTGATGTATTATAAATAACATTTTTAATGCCTAATTTGGTAATACTAAAAGTGGTTTTAATACCTGCTTTCTGTAATCCACATTGGTTGCTGGGGCAACTAGTTTCGATTCATTAGTGAATCATCATCAGGCCATACAGAAGATGTCGTAGCACTTCATTTGAAGGTTGTCAAGAAGAATAAAATCATAAATAAACACACATACACACGAACACGGACACAACGAACAACGAACATAATAATGAATCGAAACTAGTTGCCCTAGCAACCAATGTGGATTACAGAAAGCAGGTATATTTAATAAACTACGTTTAGTTTTTCAAAGTAATCGGGAGGATATATAGGCCTAACCATTCAATATGAAATTTAGTAATCTTCATTAGAGACATTACTTTTGAATTTCACTCAGTTTCGAAAAAAAGATTTTTAATGAATATGACCAAAGTAATCATCGAATCTGATAGATTTAAAATCAATTTAATATGGTTAAAATTCGACAGGACAATTAATTACTTTTAATTAAAAATACTTATTCGTTATTCAAGTTTAATAGTAGAAATTGGAGTTTTTTATTTCACCATATGAACACTATCCTTTACTTGATTTCGAGTGAGGTTTGTTTGCTTGTAGCTAAAATTTTAGCATGTGCTCGTGTTAGTTTCCGTTAAATTTGGCCAAATCAGTTTTAAGTATGTGTACTCGTGTCCGTGTAATTTCAGTGTTATTTTTTACGAAATCAATTCAGATGGATAGTTTTTAAAAAGTGGCAACTGACGTTCTGACCTGATGATGCATCCTTTGAATGTGAAACAGCTGTAGTCGATATCAAGACTAGAGGATCACTTGACGACAGGTATTTAAACCCTATTTAGTTCATCCAGTGATCCAGAGGCTAACCATCATAAAATTTTAGCTCGAACTATAATAAAAAATATTTTTTAAAGCTGTTTGGAATAATTGTCTGCCTTAAACATTTTTAACGGAACTATTTTTAGTTAGTAGTTTCTTCCCTATATAGTTAATCTATCGAAAGTACTCTCTTTGAAGAAGGCATCAACGGATAGTGATCCAACTAGGCTACTGTATGCTATTCTATTTAAGCTGACTTAACAAAAAACCCTGCAATTTTTGTTTCTACGTTCTATTGCGATAGTAACATTTTAGAGTTTTATTTGGGTACAACAAAATAGTTTAATTTTTGACCCCTTTATTTTGATAATATAAAACAATCAGCCTGTTACAGTTTGCTTGAAATTTTAAATTGTTAAATTTACATACACAAAATATATGTATGTGTATGATTAAACTTTATCGTCAAACACTTTATTTCATCTTACTTAGTTTTAAATTTACGAGTTTTACATTAGTTATACATTTAGTAGCGATTACTTTGATTTTAAAACAATGGCTGAAGTATAATAAGTTTAATAGCCGTGAACATAGACAATCTCTTTTAGTTTTAAAGAAATCATGCATTGCTAAAAATTAATATTTCATTCTTAATGATTATCAATATGCATATTTTAACTAACATTTTTCTATGAAGAAAATCTAAAACAGAAAAACCACTGTTCTCAGCAAACTTTAGGAATATGATATTTTTTAACTAACAATCATCCCTGTTTTTTTTTTAATTCTGGATTTTGCAGCCTTTTTATTTGTATGTTTTTTCGTGTCTATCTACGCCAGTGGCATTTTTTAACGTTTTGACGGGGAACGGTCCAAACCCCGTTATGTAGTTAATAATATAATATTAAAATGTTTATGTAGCATACACTATGTAATGTAAATAAAAAAGTTTTTTCTTTATAATTTAGTTTATCGATGTTTGGGTGAACGCGCAGGATATCTGTTATTTATTCAACTAAACATTTTTCATTGGGGTTTACTAAAGAAAACAATTTTAGTACAGTAGGCCTATTCTTGTTGCAACAGAACTGTGTAGGGGCCTACTCCGATTGCAAATTTGCTGATATTTTCTTTGAGAAAAGATTTATAGTGATGTTTTTGCAAACAGAATTCGGTCCTGACTATTATTATCTGTCTTTGTCAAGATAATAAAATTCATTGATTCAACATACTAATGGCAGTACATGGGCCCTGGTAAATAAGTCTGTTATGTTTGTAGTTCGGCATGTGCATATACATGCATACATACAAATATACCTTACTGGTATTAGAAAACATGATAAATATTTATCCATATGGTCAATAACATGTGGTTTTGGGATTTTCTCCACAACTAATTATAAACTCGTTAATATGTTAGTGTTATTTAAATATTTATAATATTTATATTTTCAAAATTGTGCAATTTGTACAGTTATTAAATAAAATAAAAAAAATGAAAAGGACGTTTGTGGCTCATCGGAAAAGCATACAACTGGTCGCGTGTATATTATTGTATTGCTAATCTAAAGCTTCAAAACTTAGGAAACATGGCCCTATATAAACCTCTATATGCAGTACCGATTTTCCTCAAATAAGTCTGTCAGTTATTAATGTACTCAGTAAAGTCAATAATTAAATTAGAGAGACCACGGAGACATATAAAAAAAGTTATTTAATAGTGGCAACCTCAACAAACATGTACAACCCCCCTTAGAAGAATAGAAGTGATAGGCTAGCACTTTCACTGATAAAACCGCCATAGGCCTACCACCACGTACTAAGTGCTCATCGTAGGGGCTATTATTGTTTTGCTGCTCAGCAGTACTAGGGAATTTTTTGTTGCAAAAGTTTGTGACTGAAATGGCTTAAAATAATTTTGATAGTATGTCTGATTCCAAAAATGTACAAATAAATGCTGTCTAGGGTCACAATAAAATTTTTTTCTGTAAATAAAACCTATGAACGTTGCTAAAGATTTTGCTAAAGATTTTTTTAATAATTAATACGTAATACGAAATCATAATTTCTTCGGCCATTATTAAAAAAAAATATTTAAAAAATTGCATTTCTCCATGATTTTTTTTTTTTGTTGAAGGTGTTTCAAGAAACCTGATAGGCCAATTTCACTCTAAAAAACGGCACTCCTCAAAACAGTTTTTACTGGAAAGCAATATAAGAACTAGGTTAGAATAAAGGACATCTTTGGTTATTGATTATAAAAAACCTGTAAAACAAGTATATATAAAAACTTGCCTGGTTTCAAACAGTTTGAATTAAGGAAGGGCGAAACTTGTATTGCGATCGGTTGCACAGCAGCCGTCCAGCAGATAAGGTTACGGAGCAAGAGCTTCCGAGTGTGCGAAAAAGCACAAGGTCGCTGTCGGGTCGGGGAAACGAGGAAAGTTTTGAAATTCCGTTGCAGTTTTTGGTATAATTCTTGGAACTTAAAAACGAAACCATAACCGTACTTCCATGAGCATAACCGAAATTGATGAAGAGTGACGGATAGTCCAAGTGACTGTGTAATCGTTGAGCTCTGATGAGCATCATGCTCGTGTTACTGCGTGTCGTACACTTTGTCCCAAGTAACATTTCGTCCCAAATTCCTCAGATGTCCAACTCTCTACCTGCTCCCTAATATCACTTTGTCCCAAAAATATTTGACAGGTCTTCACTAACTATTTGCTAGGATAGTATTTCATTGCATAATATTTCACTGCATGACGCTCACTTAAAAACAAACAAAAGGTATTCGATTTAAAATTTACTCACACAACCTTCGTTCTGCAATTCATTGACGGAGATAATTTCAACTAAACTTTCACCAATTTCACACAACTAGAAAGGTTTTATCTAAAACCAAAACCCAATCTGGCTATGCAAAAAAATTGTTTTATTGTTACTTCTTAACAACAGTTTGCCAAATAATACTTTAAGACGAAAATAGAACACTATGCAAAAAATGTCTTAATTTTAAAAAAGTAGGAAAAATCCATTATTACACACATTAAAAAAATAACAAACGGTTAACATATATTACCAAATAAAAAGTTTTTATTTTATTTGTTTTGAGAACTGAGTTGAAAGTTTTTATTTTTATTTATTTTTTTATTTTTATATAGTTTATTGCATAGTGTATGCTATTGTGATGAAAAATATAAATCGTAACTCGGCCTAAAACGTTTTGTCTACTCACGATCGTTTCACGTTCTCGAGCTTGAAACATGTTCTCGAGGCCGGCAAAACACCATTTTCAGCCATTGTAACGAAATACACCATTATTAACCACATGTTGTTTTCCTGAACTGTGGATTTACAACATGTTAATAAACAGAAATACCTCATATTTTGTAATTAAAGACTCTTTTGAAATGTTCAGCAGATGTTGAGAGTATGAAAAGTTAATACGGTATTGTATTTTCACTTCCAAATTAATGCACAGCCTTTCATAGTGCAACTATACGTCGTTTTCTTAAACCTGATCCTTCACGAGAATATTGGGGTGAGGGAGGGATTTAAACTGTAAACAGAGAATTTAAACTGTAAAAAGACATTTAAACTCGTGACAAACATGTTACAGTATCAGATTTCCTCAAATGCGTTTTAAATAAGTTATCTATCTTCTTATTTCTATAAGGGTTCCGTCTGTTACGTCCCTTTTTCTCTCGACATAATGAACTGATTTTTAAGATTGAGGTGTCATTTTAAAGCTTAGGATATACCGCAGTGACGGATTCGTAATTAAATACCCCCGTCGCAGCAGACCTGCGTACTCAGCGAATTTCCAAATTAGTAATATTAATTTTAACACATAAAACTGTAAACCAAATAAAATCACATGCTCATAAATAGGGAAATAAATGTCTATTCTTCTTATGATAAATATAGGGAGATTATGCAAGTATGCTGCCATGGGGAACACTAAAAGTAGGTTTTTATCATTTAAAAAAATTATTTCGACCATATAAAATTATATAGTAAATGAGAAAATTTCAAAATTAATTTGTGTATAGCGCCCTTATTTTAAGTCCGATTTTCATCAATTTTTGGCGGAAACAACTACAGACCAAGCCCTATCCAATGACACAAAAAACTTGACAATCGGGTTAAAAATTGTAAAAACACCAAAAAACACCAAAAAACCACTTTACGTATTAAATAAGTTACATAAGTATTAATAAGTGTTAAATATGTACAACATATAAAGACACCAATTTCCATGTAATTTCTGAAGCCCGGACTCTCCTTTCGGCTACAATTTCTCCTTTGTCTTAGGAGAGCACAGCAAATCCACTTTCTTGAATGCACACCAGGCCGGCTCTACATACAGGCGAACTAGGCGACCGCCTAGGGCGCCGAGGCCTGAGGGGCGCCATTGCGTTGGAGACTAGAGCCCCTGATCTGCAGTTAAGTGTCCCTTATCAGTGGTAAAGAGCGCCCCCGACCGGCGATAAACAGCGCCCTTGATTGGCGGCAAAGAGCGCCCTCAAAAGATAGTTACAGCCTCTTGATCGACGGTAAAAAGCGCCGCCAATAGTCATAAATAAACCGGCCTGAGACAGTGCCTCCGATAAACAAAATGATCCCCTGATTAGGGCGTTGAGTTGCGCCCCCAACCAACGAATAAAGGCGCCCCTAACCAACGGTAAATAGTGCCCCTAATCGGAGTTAAATTACACCCCCAATCGCTGGTAGAAAAGTCCTCCAACTGTGGTAAATAGAGCTGCCAAGAGGGTCCTGACTGGAGGTAAATATAACCCCTGGCCAGTCAAAAAGGCACCTCTGATCAACGGTTAAGAGTGTGATTGACCAGCGGTAAACATTTGCCTTATAAACAACGCTAAATAGCGACCCTAATCGGAGTTAAATTGATCCCCCAACCACTGGTAAAAAGAATCCCAGGTCGGTGGTAAATAGCGTCCCTGTTTAGCGGTCAAGTGCGCCCCGACTGGAGATAAATACCGCCCCCGACCATCGGTAAACATTTGCTTTTGGCTTCTAATCAACAGTAAGTAGCGCCCCTGATCATATCAGAGTTAAATTGCGCCCCCAACCGGCGGTAAACATCCCTCCTCCCCAAACCAATTTACGGTAAACAGCGCCCCTGATGAGAGAGCCCTCGATCGTTGGCATTAAAGAGGGTCCCTATTGCGAGTAAAGAGGGCGCTCCCAATAGGAAATAAATATCGCCCGCAATCGGCAGTAAAGAGAGTCAACAACAAGAGCGCCCCCCTTATAACAAATTTTTTCCTTGATGTCTGAAATGGATAATAATAATAATCATTTTCATCATTGCATATAAGTACATAAAAATCCATTTCAAATCTTTACATTTTCGCAATGGATAATTATCGAGCGAATTTTACAATAAATTATAATATTTTTTCAATCCTAGTACTTTTTTATTATAAACTGTTAACAAAAATATAGTTTTGTTTTAAACATTCTTTTCTTTGTAATATGTAATAACGGCTATAAAAGAAACGGCTCGAGTAGTTTGGGGGGGGGGGTAGGGGTGCGCCTACCGTTACTTTCGCCTAGGGCGCCAGAAAATCTAAGACCGGTCCTGATGCACACAGCATCATTTCTAATGAGAATAAATTAAAATAATTAGTAAAATGGTATTCTCGCCAGGCCCGGCTGTTTCGCCGTTGTCTTCTGTTCTGACCCTCAAAATACAGCCGGAGCGGCGGCTGAGAAACGAAACAGAAACAGCCTTCCGGGCTTCCGGGAGTTTTCCCCTCCCGTTTGTCCCCGACCTTCAGCGGTATTTTTGACACACACTACCAAATTATAGGCTACACGGTTGTTAAGGCGTCAATTTTTGTAACTATTAGATAACACCGTAATTTTAATCTGCGATCTGCGTCCCTCCCTGGCCGGTGCCCCATGCGGCCTCATAGATCGCATGACCCTCGGACTGGCCTTGCTCTTACTACCTGAGCTACGTTCCTCAACCCTTGTCAATTTTTCGTAAGGACAAAATGTTTCCTCAGCTGATTCAATCAACTGTGAAAAGTGAGTAGGACACAGTGTAACTGCTGTTTTTCTAAGAAATTTGATTTGGGACAAAATGTTACTGGGACACTGGGACAAAGTGTTACTGAACCATGTCAGATTCCGGCCATGTAGTTATTTGCAATCAATTTAAGTTATAGTAGTGCAAACATTTGGGACTCATGTTTTTTTTTTTAGTTTGGGACCGCGATAAAATTAGTAAAATGCTACATATCAACAAAAAATGTTTGATAGCATGTCAAAAAAAGAATAATTTGTTCTAAATTGACTATTCAGAAATTCAAGAGATAAGACATAGATTCTAAATATATTATTGTATCTGAAGCACAAGCCACTATTTCTGAAATTAAATTACTATGTTGAAATACAAGTAACACATTCTGAGACAGGAGAGGTACCTAAAGATGAAGTGACGTAGTGGGTACAGCTAGCTCTCACCGATCCTGGAAGCTGAAGCTGAGGCAAAAGGCTCCTCAAGCAACGGAATCACAATTGAACAATCTATCTTTATCAAACCACTTACCGTACTAAACGAATTCTCTTAGTTGACTAAAACATAATGGCCCAGAATCAGTTAATCATCCTATACTCTAAAATGAGTTAAGTTTGTTTGCATGTCTCTGTTATCAGCCCAATGATAAAACACATTCTTTAAGATGACGAAAAGTTAATGACCCAGGATAAAAAAACTCAGCTTGTCATCCTATACTCGCAAATATTAGGCCTACGAGTAGGCCTATATAGTGCATGTAGTAGGCTAAGTGCACATTCAGCTAAACAAGACTTTAACACTGTTCTTTAAACTACAAAAAATGTTTTAATGCAAGTAAATTAAAATAAATAAAGACATAATTTTATATTAATATTCCAGATTCCTTGTATACAATTTCGGTTCAAAGAGAAATTAAATTTCGTTGGCTGAAAATATTACTAAAGGTCTATGAAAGCCACAATACAGTGGTGAAGCCACAATAGCCACAATACAGTGGTGTTAATCACGTAAAAACGTGATTTACAGTAATGGATTTGGTGAAAACAAAAATTAAAATCGGCTGTTAGACGTCAAATGTCATAGGTCAAGTTTACGTTCCTCAGTGGTGGAACGGGATTGAGTAGTTTTTTTACGGTTAGTAACAAATGCGCGTGAACATCAGCCTTCAAATTCCGGTGGATTCATAAGATGACATCAACATGACGTCACAAGGTTCCACCAGGATTTATTGGGAATAAAAAAAATCCCGATTGCGGTGGATGATCGTGAACGAGCCCAGTGTGGAAAGTCTTGACATCTTGAAAAGAAAAAAATGTTTTTGGGATCGCCATTTCAGACTACAAACCTAAAGCAACAAGATCCGTAGCCATAATTCTTCATGCACATTTGCCATAAAACTTCATAGAGTTTATGAATAAAGAATATAAAATATTTCGAATTAAACTAATTATCTGCATTAATATTTTAAATAGAATACTAACACATCTAAGAATCGGGCTTCGCAAAAAATATGATTTTTCATAAAAACTTTTCATTGACATTCGAGTTATTCACAGGGATCCAATTCAGTCAAATCCATAAATGCAATCCACGTACAAGCGAAAGACCTAAAAAATTTCAACGCCCGGGCGAACCCCGTTCATTAATTACAAAATTACAACCAGTAAACATCCTCTTTCAAGGAAAAGGAGTCTCCCCTCCAGGCAAAGTTAAAACAACTATTAATAAATTGGAAAGTTCCTAAAAAACACATTCCGAGGTGGTCGTGCGTCAACCTGTGTCGCAGCCTCCCCTGCCTACGTAGGTACGTCACGGTAGGCACTCGCACGTGAGGTAGGTGACGTAGCCCCCAGTAGGCAGCTCCCTGGTGGTGCCGTGCCGTCAGTCAGTGACATGGTGTTGTAGACAGCGCCCGACGCCACGTACCGTCGACGCGACGTGCACACTGCTCATACCAACAGCCAAGTGAGTTACGTCTGTTTATTCATAATTTAATTTGTTTTACGAAATACCTTAATTCGATTTTAAATTTGATGTTGAGTAAGTTGGCATTTATTTAGTCCAACTAAAGATTTTCTATTTCTGAAAAACCCATTCGATTTGTTTGTTTAAAATTTTATTATTTTTTTCATTGTATTAGAAATTATAACTTTCAATTTTTACTACACTTCAGTGGATTAGAACCTAGTACCAGGTTAACCGAGCCTTGCTCGTTGGTTTTGATTCAATTTTAATATTTTCACCAACAACCAACTACACCTCTTCACAGTTAACAGCTGTTTCAAAAGGTCTGCTTAACATTAATGTTCCTTTATTTTTGTTTACATTTAGTTGTTATTTCGTTACCAAAATAGCAACCCATAAGACCAATGTTAAAAATTACAATTTTTAAACTTAAATTTAGATAAAATTTGATTTTTTCTGGGATTGAGACTGTTTCTAAACTGATTTTTGGGCCGAAACACTCTTTAATTCAAAGTTTAAGCAAAATCTAACAGCTAGATTCCGAGATCGTGGAACACACATCCCTTCAGAGATTCCTCGTATTATAGTATAGGATATACGTATGATACACACAAAGTGTAAAATATAGTCTTTCGTATTTTGGAATCGAGATCCCTTAAATACGAGTGGTGAGATGTTACCTTATTGCAAAATATTAAGTTGTCAATAAAATAATTGACTGCTAATATAAGCATACAGCCGGCCTTCCAAAATATGTTTATAATAAGCAACTGAAATAAAATAAAGTAGGCAATTCTATTGTATTAAAACACTTGCTTGAAAAACAATCTTGTTATTTGTGGTGGTCTCACACTTGTTTCTTTTTTATGTAGGAGGTGTACCTCCTACATAAGGACATAAGTTGAGGTACCTTCACACTTGTTTTTTTTATTGTTGATGATAATAATAATAATAATAATAAGTACGAGGTGGCGCGTGCGCAAATTGCTCATTTTATGATTCTGTATGAGTGAAACTCACATACAGTACGTGAGGGTTGATTATGAAGTGACAGAGATCTATTTTTGTTATCCTAGCTTTAAAATGACACCTCAATGTTAAAAATCGGTTCAGTAGGTCGAGAGAAAAAGGGACGCAACAGACGAAACCCTTATAGAAATAAGAAGATATAGATTTATTGCATTTTTTGATGCAAATGAACGCATAGAAATTAGCAAAGGGTACAATACGGTAATTTAGAAAAACTTACAATGTCCACAATTTGTGTTGTAATTACTGTAAATATTTTTCTACTTGGTAAGGTGATTTTTCATTTAAAATATCTGCTATTTTCCTCTTCAGTTGTTTCTTTTGCAATTTGCTCAAAATGTCTGGTAAATATTTTTGTCTCCATTTGATGATATTCTTTTGACTTTTAGAAAAGCTACACATTTCTGCCTTTATTTTTGAATTAATTATGTCTTGTACAACGAGAGTGGCAATCTGACTTTGGCGAAAATTTTGGATTTCTTTTTTCATTCAAAATTGTTGAATCCACCAGAATCATCACTTTTTTCATCATTATTGGTTTGCTACTACAGTAATTGGTAAGCCGGCAATTGTTTGATGCAAACAAACTTTTCTCACTTTCATTTAAAATATTCAAAGTCATAATAATTTCACTAATTAAAAGAATCTACACAAAGAAATTTGCCATTATCTTGAACTGCATCACCTTTGTTAGTTATATGGATAAATAATTCGGGGTTGAAGATCTATTGAATGGAAACAGTGATTGCGAACCTTGTATCCTATACTAAAATACGAGCAATGTCTGAAGGGATGTGTGTTCCACAATCTCGAAATCTAGCGGATAGATTTTGCTTAAACTTTTCATTTAAGGGTGTTTTGATCGAAAAATAAGTAAATAAAAAAATAGAAAAGGCCTCAACGCCAGAAAAAATCGAATTTCGTCTAAATTTAAGTTTAAAAATCGTAATTTTTAACATTGGTCTTATGGGTTGCTATTTTGGTAACGAAATAACAACGAAAGGTATCTATACAAAAATAGAGGAACATTAATGTTAAGCAGACTTTTTGAAACAGCTGTTATCTGTGAAGAGGTATAGTTGGTTGTTGGAGAAAATTTAAAAGCTCTATTGCCGTGATACTGTATCAAAACTGAATTAAAACCAACGAGCAGGGCTCGGTTAACCTGGTACTAAGCAATAATAAAGGCCTTCTTCTTCGAAATAATGGTTGATAATTCAAGCGTAATTTTTTATAATAAAAGGTAAGCAGTAAAAATATTACTACATACTTTCAACGAAGTGTGATGAGTTGGTGGTGCTCTCTCGGTAATCTGTTATTTGGCGTATCTTTGTACTAGAAATTAACACCTGATAAAATAATAAACATATAGTACGCAGAATGACACTGCATGGAAAAATAAACTGAAAAATCCTTGAGGACAAAACATTAATTTTAATTTGTTAAAATATAAACTATTATTGCTACCTAAATATAAACTATTATTTTTTGTGTAAATTTTTGAAATACTCTATTTAAGACAACGATGATGCATCCTATAATTTCAAGCCCTTTAACGATATGATAATCGTAAAAATAAGTTGAAGGTATTAAAAACTCATTAAAACATACTGTACAGAAAGAAGATAAGTCTGCTTCGTAATTTAAAATGTGAGTTTTCGAAAATATCTTGAATGTTTTAACCGTTTTACTTCATTCGAGCGGTTAAATTATAATATAAAAGTTTTAGAAACTGATAATTAATTGAATTGTGCAAATTGCCATGAACTAAACCTTTAAACATTGGACTGTTTGTGTTTAGGAAATTTCTTTGGAACGGTATAATAGTTAAAATGGATTTTTGTAATATAATTAATAGCCTATCTATGTTGGAAAAATAAAACTATTCCTAAAATAACCCGTAAATAAACAGCACAAATGGAACTTCAATGCAAAAGTATACATTAAATTTTCAAATTAGTCAATCATTTACTGTCGAAATTAACTGGTTCCCGTTTTCAAGTACCTATTAGCAAGTGGAGCTGTCTACCCAAGAGGTAGGCTATATCGTTGAAGGACATCAGACTGTCTTGTTTTGTGTATTGGCTACCTTGCTGCAACGTTGTGCTAAGTGTTTGGAAATGCTTCCCGCCTGTGTCAGCTGATCATACGATCAACCTGTGACGGGGGCGTGCGTTGTTGATGTTTATTTGTTTACATGCCCTTACACAACAGTTTTAACCTAATACAACAGTGTCAGTAGTCTAAAATGCTCTCCGATAAAAATGGGTGAGTGAATATTTATAATTTTTACCAATTGTATGCAATTTAGTGTAATAGTTTTCTACTTTAACTTTATTTCCATAACCATATGAGAAACCACCGTGTTTGTGTTTATGGCGATAAGGATGTTTTTATGTGTTTTATGTTATAGACTGGTTTTAACACGTATACAAAGATTAAAAATATGTAAAACAAGTTTGACTTAATAAATAATGTTTTAGGCACAATATTTAAAGTGTTTCTGCCATTTATGAGTCACATTTTAATTTTAAGACTTATAAGAAAATTAACAATTTAGACATTGGTACAATAGTTTAGATTTACATAGACAAACAAAAACCGAAACTAAAAGGCAGAATTCCTTCTCAAAAAGGCCCTTATTTAAGACCAATGTGTGGTTTCAAAGTCCTTTGGCATGTCCCCGATCGCCTTAAAAATAATACGTATGCAGTAGGCCTATATGAAGATTTCGTAGGTCTAAAATGTAACATCGAAATCAAACGTTCTTTTAAAACTAACAGTGTTTATTGGGAGACATGAACCAAAAGAAATTCAACATATAATTCAATGAATTTACCTCATAACCATTGTTATAAGTTTAACAATTGCCTTCGTAATCAATGTAAATCAAGCACATTCTTTCATAATGTGTAGGCTTTTAATGAGTGACCAGGGATCACAAACGTCCCGGATTTTAAGCGACAGTCCCTTATTCAGTAAATTTGTCCCGCGTCCCGGAGAGAAGTCAATAGTCATTTGGGGCGGGAAATGTCCCGTATTTGGCCGAAATTACAAGTTGAAGTTACTCATGGAAAATTTAATTACTATGAGAGTAAAAACTGATTTCAAAATTACAAAACTGCTTATTGTGCATACAAACATCACCGACCGCCATATAGTGTCTGCCGTCAGTATCATTGAATGATAATGTAATTTTCGGGACCTCTTGTGGTTCAAGTTTTGGAAACACTCTTCTGCATGCACAGTGTGCGAACTGAACTCATCTCGTTCCTTGCCAAGTCGTCGTAGCCGCACCGTGTTGATAGGTGAATGCAATTTTTATAACAAGAGTCTCTCATTTACAGTAGGTAGCTAAAGTGTAAGAATTGTGATATATGGTTTTAAAATAAACTTCTTTGTTTTTAAAATATAACCAACCTAAAATATAAACAAGGCGCAAATGTTGAATCATTAAAAGATTTCCATCGTGTTTTCTTTTATCTATCAAGGTTTGAAACTTTAATACTGGATATCAATAGTGTAAGATTTAAGAAATAAAATAAAGGGAAATATAAAAAATTTATTTTGTTTAGTATTGAAGTGCCAATGTTGGTAGGCCTATGTTTTACCGGCGATTAAAAATTTTTATTATATTCATAATTAAAAAAAAAAAAACCAAAAAGCCACAATGCACAGCACTAAAATAGCATTTAAAATGGTAATTTAAACGTGTATTATCAAAGAATTTTAATTTTCAACCACGATTTCGGACTCGGGGGTAGTATAGGTTTGATTATAAAACCCCGTCCCTTTATTATCTATACTTATACTTACATGGGTGCTTTATTTGGCAACCCAGAATCAGTAATTTGCTGATGCGTGATGATAATGACCCCGTCCTGCGCGGACGACAATGAGCAAAAGCAAAGCTTACGAATGAAGCTTGTCTATTTTATCCAGAGCACTGTAATAGGGCTACTACTAAGATAGCCGAGTACATAATGTATTTTCAAACATAGTATATTTTTGGTGATGTAAATGTGTTGAGTATACTTCACACCGAGGTGCAAAGTCTCCTAGACGATTGCTTCCGTAACTAAAAGATCCCTATCAATGGAAAAGTGCAAACTTATCAGTTAGTTTAAATAATTTCCTGAGTTATCAGTGTCATATATATGACAACGTGACTACACCTTCTGTTCAGGTCGTGAAAACCTTACTACTACTGTACAATCGGGTGCATGGTACAGTGTAAGCCTACAGTATGGGTTGTTAAGTATTGTATATGTTATCTTAAGTATGGTATGTTAACTATGTTATTGAGTATGTTATTCAATTTACTGTATAAAACAAAGACATTGGTAAATTTGCCGTGTTTTTTACGAAATAGACCAATATGAACAAAGGCAGCAGTTCTATGGCAGTTCTAGGCATAGATTCTAGAGCAGTAGAATCTAAGCTCTACTGTCTAATTTACTCTTAAGTTCTCATAAAGTTCATCTGAGAACTTTGAAAGAGTGATAGTAATGGATGGAAATTTTAGGCACCTGACTGATAAAAAAGTATTTCCAAAATATCATTTTATTTTCCAGTTCTACAGAAAATTAGGCCAAATCAGACAATTTCAGTACAAAGAATAATTTAATTCCTTCAGTAAGAAAGAGCCCCGACTGGCGAATCAACATTTCAATTGTATTATTTTTAAACCCAAAGACTACTGTATTTATACATTAATACCCGAGATGGTTTACTGTACAAACAACTCCTCCCACATTTTTCAACAGATTTTTATGATTTTGGTGTCATTGGATAGAGTTCCGCGTGTAGTTGTTTCTAAAGTAAATTGGTATACTGTATATCCATTCAAAAAGAAAGGTCCTACAAGCCCTTAAGAGTTGAAATCTTCACCCCTGTGCCAGTAGCCCATTGTTGCGCAGTCGGCAATGTTATCCATACGACTTTTAATGCAAAACATGGTATTTGATTCCCCTGTTTCGGACGCCGTTTTAAAACCGATTTTCTTTAAACTTGGTAAGTGTTTAGTTGAATAGTTATATTAGGTCCCTCATACCTCGAAATTTTGAATTACTAAATTTTGAAATATTACTAAGGAAAATCGAGTTACTTTGTGAGGTCACAGAGAGTAATATTTTAGTTAAAATTTCGAAATTTCGAGGTATGAGGGACCTAATATAACTATTCAAATAAACACTTACCAAGTTTAAAGAAAATCGGTTGAAAAACGGCGTCCGAAACAGGGGAATCAAATACCATGTTTTGCATTAAAAGCCGTATAGATAACATTGCCGACTGCGCAACAAATGGGCTACTGGCCCATGGGTGAAGATGACTGTTACAGTTCGTAATTTTCCCATCTGATTAACAGTGGTAAGGAATAGTATATTTCACCACTAGCCTGGAAATGGGCTTTCCGGACGAGTTGTGAACGATACTTTTCATCACGACGCAATTATTAATAAATGTGGAAGTTTTAAAGGAGGATTATTTTTGTAAATTCTTCGCCATTGGCCAAAGTAAACAAAGCTGGAATTCAAAATTTAATTTGTTTTAAACCCAGCTGATTGTTGCTGTACGGAAAAGTTTGTTTACCTTGGACGGAAAGTAATGTTTACAAACATTACTTTCCGTACAGGTCAGTAAAATCAGCTGACGGTGACAGTTTGGGAAATGACTACTTTCCAAGGTCTCAGCTGTACGGCAAGTTGTCACTTTCGTATACGGAGTGATGAAAATTTATTGAATTTCAAGTTAAAAGCTGTAAAGTGTAAACACCGAACATCAGCGAAAGTACTATCTACGTGTTCTTACGAAAGAGGTTATGTTAAACAATTTTTTTTTTTTATTCAACGGTTAAATCACGGAGTGGGAAAAACATTTATAGCTCAATTGAGAGCGTTTCACAAATTGTAGAATTAACTGAAAAAATAACTGCATGTCCAAAAAGCTATGAGGAAATGATTAATACTGTAACTTAAAACGTCCTAAAGAAGAAAAGAATGGTGATGAAGAACATCACGTTAACATCACAACATCTGTTTTGGTTTGATTTTAAAATGATAACCAGCGATGACGGCAATGCTTGAAGACGATCTTTTAGTTAATTATAGAATAACGTTAGTATATTAAATTTTGGCGTTGTTTTAACAAGAAAACCTGCTATAAGCACTGCCGTTTTTTCAACTTATAATTGATTCATTATATCTATGATTGGCCAATCAAGAACATTGAAAGTTCGTATAATGCATATACAGGAGTAGTGGAAAAGTAAGGCTTTTGGGCCAGTTCAAGGTCACCCGAGCGATGACGTCATCGATGACGTCATCGAGGTCAATGACCTCATCGATGACGTCATCGATTGCATCATCGATGACGTCATCACCAATGACGTCACTTCCATTACGTCACACCCATGACGTCACAGAAATGACGTGCTGATGACGTCATCACCCCTTACGTCACCAAGATGACGTCATCGATGTCACAAAGGTCGAGGTCACGCTGAAACCTAAATTTTTTTGGCACCTTTGCTGTTTCTCACACTACGCTCCGAGTTTCAGTCAGGTTACCGTGACCTTGACGACTTGGAGCGAAATTAGACGAGAAACAGCAAAAGTGCTGAGGAAACTTGAAGTTTCCAACGTGACTCTGCCTAAACCGTCATGTGACACCGCTCGTGTGACCTTGAACTAGCCCAGCTGCCTTACTTTAGACCAGTACTACAACCGCGATGTGCACCCTACGACAGACACCGAGCGACTGACTGTCCGGCCCCGCGCACTCTAGGTATATGGGAAGTGGTGGGGGAAATCTCAAGGTCATCCAAATTGGGTTTTAAAAAAATAAGAAACTCTAAACCTCATGCTCCTCTTCTTCCCTTTCCACCTCATTTGTAGTATATATGGTTGACGATGGTAAATTTGACAAATACTCCAGTGATTGTTGATCGTCTTGCTGCAGTATAACTTCAGACCAATCATAATCTAAAGTGACCTTGAGCTTTATTCCCGGGTTGTCGAGGAGAATAGACTTCATCCAATCCATGTCGCGGGACGCTTTAGGTAAGAAACTTAGCCGTGTTAAGACTTTATTAGTTGCTCACTGTCCACCACTCAAAGTCAAAAGGGTTTCGACTTTAGCTAAGTGGCGCAAACTGTTGCGCGGACACCCTAAGTTTTATACCAAACAGACTAATGTAAGTTTTACTGATAAAGATTTGTTTAGAATATTGGATGAAATGACTTTTCCTTGCAAAATTCAGTTAGTTACTCCCATTCCTGACAGTTTAGAGTCTTAGTCTCTCAAGCTGATATACCTAGAGTACACAGAGCCTGACAATCAGTCACTCGGTGGCTGTCGTGGGGTGCGCATCGATGTCGGCGCTCCATTGTTAGGTTTTCTAGGTCATGGTAATGTCAAATTGTTGGTGTTGTGCTGGTTCAAGGTCACCTGAGGGATAACCGATTGCCCATTTAGGCAGAGTCATGTCAGAAACTCGAGTTTAACTTGGCACTTTTGCCGTTTCTCGTCGAAAATTCGCTCCAAGTGGTCAAGGTCACGGGGACTCGGACTGAAACTCGGAGCGTAGTGCGAGAAACGGCAAAAGTGCCAAAAAATTTTAAGTTTCGGCGTGACCTTGACCTTAGTGGAGTCGGTGACGTCATTTTGATGACGTAAGGGGTGATGACGTCATCAGCACGTCATTTCTGTGACGTCATGGGTGTGACGTCATAGAAATGACGTCATTGGTGATGACGTCATCGATGACGCAATCGATGACGTCATCGATGACGTCATCGGTGAGGTCATTGACCTCGATGACGTCATCCCTCAGGTGACCTTGAACTGGCCCAAAAGCCTTACTTTTCCACTACTTACAGGGTGTCCCGGAACTCTCTAAAACCCTTTTGTATATTCGTCCCTTGTATCGAGACAAGAAAAAAAATCATATAATAGGGGTCTAAAATCCATCGTTAAGCCGCTAGCCGCCATTTTGTTTTTTCGCATAATAATTTTTATTTCCATAACGGATGGTTGTGTTCAGTTCATATTTGGTATGAATCTTTATCATACCAACGTACATTTTCAGTAAAAAAATTAATTTTTCCACTGTATATTTTCAAAATGGGGGCAATTTTAATTTTCAAACTCAAATACAGTATCTCAAAATCGGTAAATTTCATAAAAATTTTACAACACACAAAAAAGTAGCCAAATTAAATTATCTAACCAACGGTACCAAGTTTTTAAGGATCTGACAACAAATAACAGAGTTATTGCTATTTTTCTCAAAACACATTGATTCTGTACTGTAAATAATGCAAATTAAGGCCGTTTTGATATAAAAATCGCAATAAATCCGTTATTTGTTATCAGATCCTTACAAATTAGGTACCGTTGGATAGATAATTGAATTTGGCAACTTTTTTGTGTTAAGTAAAATTTTTATGAAATTTACCGATTTTGAGATATTTTAGTTTCAAAATTTTAAATGGCCGCCATTTTGAAAATACACAGTGGAAAAAAATTTATTTTTTTTCCTGAAAATGTACATTGGATGATAAAGATTCATCTCAAATATGAATTGAATTCAACCATCCGTTATGTAAATAAAAATTATTATGTGAAAAAATGGCGGCTAGCGGCTTAACGATGGATTTTAGACCCCTATTTGTATTATATTTTTTTCTTTTCTCGATGCAAGGAACAAATATACAAAAGGATTCCAGAGAGTTCCGGGACACCCTGTAGAGTAAACGATGCTGATGAACTGTATTGAAAGAAGTTTAAATGTGACATATGAGTGCTGGTTGCCCGACACGTTATCTATTTAATTGTCATTATAGTGGTTATATTGATAAATTATTCTCACTCAAATTATGATGCCATAATTTATACTTTTTTCGAGATTCGTAGGTTAGGTAATATTGGTTGAGACCAATAATTTCACAAAATGTTCTTTGGATCTTGGTTAGGAATTTATCAGAGGCAACTTCAGTTAGATTTGTTCAGCGATGGCTGAGGGATACCCAAAAGGGGAAAAATAATTTTAAAACTGTAATGAACACAGATGTTGGCAGTGTTCGTCAAAAATTGTTGAACAACATATAGGCTCCAGTTGTTTAGAGGCACTTAAAAACATTACTTTTTGTTTGCGTATTGTACCGTCTTTTAGCAGCCAATACCAGTAAAATGACCTTGTTAAAGCGTGGGTGTTATTTTACTGCTCGTATGCTTGTAAATAAGAACAGATAACGCACACATATACTTTGACCTATTTAGCATGGTTATGTACTTTATGTAGGTAGTTTACAAATCACCCGACTGCTGGCATGAATCGTTATTTAAACAGCGTTTAATGAACATGAAATATAAATGGTGCAGTTTAAAATTCTGAAAACGGGGAGGGTTCATTTTTTGTGCTAAAGGAACCAGTTAACACGCATGAATAATATTCATAGAACCTACACAGTGTTTTGGGATTCAGAACTGAAGTGCTTAAAGTCTTTTAGAAAACTTTGTATACACAATATGCTTAACTTCAAAACGTGTCATTAAAATGTATACAAAACAATAGGCCCCTAACTGTGACAAATTTTGTAGCAAATAACGAAAATTTTTTAAATGAAGTGATCAAATAATATAAAAAACGAGTAAATCGATAAGGAGTCGATACCTAATCGAAGGCTGTGGCTTTGATCCTTACATAGGAAGAATCTTTGTAATTTACATAATGAACTACTCGAGGGGAGCTATTAGGCCTATGTAAATGTTATTGAAGTTAAGCATTAACATGTACCGTAAGCGAAGAGATTAATCCTCTAGTCTGTACCAGATATTGACATCTCTCATGATTCTATTCGAGGTTCAATCAACAATGCTAACATTCGAAACAAACCAGGATACAACTGAAAATCATTACATCTGCAGAACAAGATGAGTTTTTCTCCAGGCATGCAATCCCATCTCAAGCACGCGTGCTAGCGCCATTGTTTGGTTTGGTACAAGTTTGGAAATATACTCGTATATGACGTGACATATTTATACACGTTTTCAGAGTATTCCGTGGAAAAATCAAGAAACTACCTTTTACAAGGCCCTTTTTATGAATCTCTCTCTGTACGTATGCTTAAACACTGAAGGCAGAGATGCGCCGCTCGAGCGTCTGCCCTGTTATCACCAAGTGACAGGTGTGACGCTGATTGCGGCGACTGTAGAGTGTAGGTGCGTGTGCGTGTGTGGGTGAAGGTCGGCAATAACTGGCACACCGACACCGACGCCGGACGTGAGGTCGCCGAAGACGAGGGTCGCATAGCTAGTGACCGCTGCGGCTACTGCAGTTTTCCTCCCCAAGTCGCTCAAGTCGTTGATTTTTTTGTCGTCACATGTGACAATTTTACTTTTGAGATTTTACTGTGCACTATAATAAGCTGTTTAAAACGGTTTAAGGAAAATCGATTCCAACCCTAAGTGGCCCTGCAGGGGATTGAATCCGTCACCTCCTGAACCGAGGTCCAAGACGCTGGCCATTATATGCCGACTGGACTTCCTCCTGGGACTCTTACCAATGTTGGAAACGTCGGTAGGATGGATCTTCCTTGGAAGCAGTGGACTGCACTCGGTCGCTTCCGCGCACTGGAGTAGGAAGATACAATTTTTGGAAATACAAATACAGATTAGAAGTGAAGTCCCGGGACAGTTAAATATTTTGGGAAATAAAGAAGATAGAGCTACAAATCGTGGAAAAGAGTTACTGGGAATAAAAAAAAAAACTATTGCAGCACATATTCAGTAATCCAAAACCTCTTCAGGGGGACGGCCCACCAAGAGTCAGAACAAGAACGTTAAATGAAAGCATAGGTTGATATATTTTTATAAATACATCAGATTATAGGTCTCTTAGAATAGAGAACAATTGCCGCAATCCCGACCTGAAAAGGATGACTGAATCAATAAGCTTTGCATTATTGAATATTTCTGGAAACAAAAAATACATTAACACCCGATTTAGCTAATACTCGACCTTTTGAGGTCGGGTTTGTGGCAAATTTCTCAAAATACAAAGCCCTTTAGAATTGTGTTTTATATGACGTAGGTCAATGAACTTTTTTCCCAAGACTTCCTTTAGGGACGACCCTAGAGGAAGTCGTCATGGTCTTTTTTACTTTTCCAAATATTTAACTGTCCCGGGACTTTACTTCCACCCTGTATATATGGCGTTGTATATTTACATACTATACTTTCTCAGAGTATTTTCTGGAAAATGAAGAAGCTACCTTTTTAAAGACCCTTTTTATGAATATCTGGACTATGGATCCAGAATTAGTGATACAGACTATGGATCAAGTAGTAGTCACGTATTGCCCACTTAGTGCTTTCCTCAAAGGGTTCTAAGGGAATTGGTCTGCATAGTGCACGAGAAGCTGAACTTCAATGGCTTTTTGCTACCTGTATTTAGCTTATAAAGAGAGATCATAAATGGTTTTTTAATGTTTAGTTTTACATATACAATGACGCAGAGGTGCTGTGCACTACAGAATATTATTTTAGATCTCGGTGACTGGCTATGAAAGCCATGCGATGTAAATACATATATATTGTTGGGTACTCGGATATATTTGTAGGTAAATTGAGGATTATAGCTGTACAATGTTTAAGCCTGTGAACATGCTATCAATAAAATCCTTGCGCAAGCATAGTCTACTGGTGAATTTGAATGAACATGAGACGATATTTTAGTCAAAGGCGGAACATTTTCACACCGATAACATCGCCAATTACTTGACCAGTTAGAAGGCCTGGCAGACTTTTGTTTAGTGACGATGACAGAGAGGCTGACGGCCAGGGTCATGTTCATTACTAGCCCGGTGCGAATGACGACCTTCTGACCCGCGACCGGACATCCACGTCTACACCCCGACTACACAGTCAACTGATAGCACTTCCGTGAGATACACGCCATTTATTTTTATGAATCACTCAATTTTCAACCTCCTCCAAAACCAGTAAAAAAACTACCTTAGAAAGCAATGTAAAGTGTGTATGAACAGTGTTTACGATCAATTTTAAATGTATAGAATTTACTTAACTTGGCAATTGTGATTAAAATAACAATTATTGCTTTGATCGCTATTGTCTTCACCATTGATTATTCTCCGACTACTTTATAGAGAAATTATCGTAAAATTTTGTTCGGGTGAATAGGGCCTAAAAAAATAAATGTGTAGTGACTGAATGGTCACTTAGGGTTGTAGCACAGACAAGCTACAATAACCTTGAGTTATTCTGAGGTTCTGGACACTGGTTTTCATGGAATTTTAAAACCTTATAAGTAATTTTAGAATTTTATTCAAAAGGCGGCAATTAATTTATAGAAATTTATATATATTTGATTAGTTTTATATTGTACACATTTAACTAATTAATTTGTTTTTATGCTATTTATCATAAAAAAATAAAATTGCAAAGGATATGATATGCAATCGTTAATATTTCGTTTATAAATTTATTCAAACCTCGTATACTTTAGCAACAGAATCGCCATATCCTACTTGACCTTTTTATGACAAATAAAAAATATACATTACCGTATGACACAAATATTAAATCAAAGTAATAACGCAACATGTTCTATTACCTCACAAAACTGTTAACACGAATGATCACTAAACAAGGAACATTCAAAAGCGAACATATTGAACTTCATTGCTCCACATTACAAATGTAACCACAAACACATTTAACTTGCCCTCCCACCTGTCACGACGGCCCAAATCAGCCCCTCAGGTGACCTTTATGTAATAATTCACCTACCTTACCCCCCCCCCCCTATCGTTTATTATGTGGTTATCACAGAGTTGATCAGCAGTTTTTCCATAATCCACCCGCCGCTGAGCTATTTCGAGCCGCGGCGCGGCGACGGCGGGGGCGCGCCCACGACATGCTCGTTATTATTTTAGCAACCCCGATACCGTGGGTGCCCTCCCCCTCCCTCCCCCGCACTTCCGGTTACACTTTACTACTCAAACACTCCGTGCGGCAATTACCACTTGATACAACACAGAGGGTGTGTTGCGTAATAGCAATAGGTGGAGCGGTGGTGGTGAAGGAAGAATCGAATTTTTCCCCAGACGCTTCGTGTGGCCACCCTCGCTGCTGGGCCCACGCGGCGCGACCGCGACATTGTTGTGCAGGGATATCAGTATACGGCGAGTGGCAAGTTTGAGCGAAAGATTTGGAATTTTATGGGTCATTGATCACGCTTTTAGAGTAGACGGATTTAAGTTTACGAAAGAGGGATGATAAAATAAGTACAAATAAACAATTTTTAAATTGTGTTTTTGGGCATGGATTTAAATGACTTATTTTAAAAATTGATTTGTCCAATTTATGACACATTCCATTTAAAAAAGTAGCTGATGTTTTTAAGCTACAATGATGTCCATACTGTACTCGTACACTAATTATGTGCACATAATTTTTTGAGTTCACTCTGGGGAATCGACCGTATGTAGGCCTAGTCTTCACTTAACGGGACCAAATTAGAAAATAATACAATAGAAAATAATCACAAAAGGTATTACTGTATTATGTTACTTTTGGTACGGCAAGTCACTAAAATTAATACGGTAGTGGTTGATTGGGATTTAAATGCACGGAAGTTTAATATGAATAATTTTATAGGTCTAGTTTTTATAAGTCGTAAGGACTTTCGATGAAAAAATAAAACAATTTATATTACTAAATTGTTATGATCATAAATTTAATTTTTGATTCATTGCACTGCTGATGAGGGTCTACTAATATAAACGTCGATTATTATCTTACTTCGTTAAGAATTTAAGGTTTTGGCATAGGCTAGATACCTCCTGCGCTGTACGTATATTTCATTATGCATATAATTGCATCAACAGATACAAAAGGTTTCACTAACAATATAAAACGTGGGAGGGGGGAGGGGTGGGAGTACGCTCTTCATCCTTATGGGATTGGATTTATTTGCAAACATCATGACTTTTAAATACCAGCAGACCTTGTCGGGGTCAGTCAAATATTAGCAGCTTTGCACATAATCTACTTTACATGTTGTGAACTTGATTAACCTATTTGAACTACGGATAATTGATGTTATGTCAATAATTTGAACCTTTGATATATTGTCTTAGTATGTTTTTATTTGGGTTATCCAATGAAGGTAAAAAACACCTTTGGACAGTTCGTCTGAGACTTCCACTGGACCGGTTTACATATGTGTTTTATATTGACATATTTTCATAAAATTTGGTATGCACATCCATTTATGAAGGGTTTAATTTATATTTTCTTACAGAACCCGCCAACCTACGTACTCACCCCCATGGTTTTATGGGAAAATAGAAAAAAGACAAAATTCCATTGGAACTTTGCTGAGTACGCATGAGGTCTGCTGGGACGGGGGTATTTTATTTATTCAAAGAAGAATGTAAAAATCTTCCTATTTCTGACAATTTATGAAAAACTGCTAACTTCATAAATTGTCATCTCATAAAAACTCATCTCTTACATGAATGAATGAACAAATGAGAATCTTTTTTATCTATAGGCCTACAGCAATTAATTAGGAGACTTTATAGGAGCTTTAAAAATTTACTTGACACTCATGGCAACTTACATTAATCAAAATAATTTCCCTCACAAATCCAAAATCCATTAGCTCATCTAATGCTCTTTTTCTAGAAAAGTGTTTATCTGATTAAGTTTATGAATCATGAGCAGCATCAAATTAGATGTTTTCATCTTTTTAATAGAACAGTTTTTGTTTTTGTACTTCAATATCAGTTTTTTATCATTTTTTTTTATTATTACAAAACTGGGGATTATTTCTTACATAATAATACAAGGCATCAGGTCGATATGTTCATCGCTACTTGAAAGTAAAGTGCAATGTAGATTTAATCAGTTTTTAAGGAGACTGTAAGTGCCTTTTGAAACACAGTAATTTCGTCAATGACAGCACTTGGCGAGGCCGAAAGTGTGACAGGCGTGGACGCATTGTGTGTGTAACCGGGGGGACCGGGTGCCAAGGATCTGCTGATAAAGTCATCAATATAATAACAATTAGCACAACCCGACCCGGGCCGGGCCGAAAACGCACGTACCGTAGTAGAAAGTGAGGGGCAAGAGGGACATATTGAACAGTAGGAGGAACCGCGTGCTCTCACTGCATGCGTAATAGCGCTGCATAATTATTATATCAACAAAATAGTGGAAATTTGAGCGTTTAACTAGAGATAAGGAATAGGGAAAATATATATATATATATATATATATATATATATATATATATATATATACAATTAAATTTATCATTTACTACTTTTAGATTGTTTGAAATTAATTGTAATACAGTAGTACTTTTAGGCCTTTTTTGTGAAACCATTTTGTTAATTTTTCATAGTGAATCTTTATGAAATTTTTTTTTGTTTTACGGGTTTTCCCCACTGAATGTTTTATTAATAGTTATATTTTAGGAATATTCTACTTTAATTTACACAAGAAAGGAGTTATTGATGCAAGATAATTTTCCTTTTTGAGGTCTCATAAATCTGTTAAAAGAGGGAACATACAGAATGGTCAACCTCATGTATTACACTATTGCATATGTGTTAAAAAAACAATAGAGCTGGAAGGTACATTAATGGGCCTAACATAAAAAAATATCTTAAAGTTTTACAATTAAAAATCTTTTGTCAGCTGCTCATGCTTTTACAGTCCACAATGCCCAATTTGGAAAAAAAATATGCACACTATTGGAAAATATCTTGGCTTTTGGAAGCTTTCATTATTTTATAATATAATTATTGCACTTTTACTCACTAAGGATGCACACCCTTCTGGTTTTCACCTCTCTGCCTTCCAGAGGTAACGTTCTAAAATATTCATTGCCAATTCGAGCTTTTGATTTAATTGCATTTATTTTGTTTTTGGTCATATTATTGTTATTTATATTACTATTTATATTTATAGAATAAGTGAAGAAAGAAGAAAAACAACAACAAAAGTAATTAAAAAGGCTGGAAAAAGTTATTAGAGTATTAAATAAAATAACAATGATCTTAGTAAAAAATCCAAAAATGTGAAACGTACTAAGAGACTTATGTAAATTCCCTAAACAATGTAAAATATTTTCAGAGGAATAAATATTATTGTTAATATTATTATCTGTGTGACTTATGTGTAGGCAGTCCTCTCCTTTTGGTTCTTCGGTGTATGATTATTTACAAAGGTTGTAAAGTATAAGATACCCCAGTCACAGCAGACCTGCGTACTCAGCGAATTTCCAACAGGATTCAATTTTTTTTTAACTTCCCCCATAAACACCATGGGAACAAGGATGTAGGTTTGCTGCCTTGGGGGTATTGCAAGTAGATACCTATAGGAAAATCCATTCCCAGTGCATGTAACTAAATTACATCAAATTCTGAAATTTTTCATTTTACCCATGAACTCCATAAGGGGTACTGGGGTTGAGTAGGTAGGTTTTCCGCCATATGGGTGCTGTAAGTAAATATAAGCTAAACTCTTCCTAGTGTAAGTACATACCAAATTTGATCAAGTTATGTCAATAAATGAGATTAAGGGTTTTGTCAATTCCCCATAAGAATAACATGGGAAACATATTTTTGGATTTTCTCCGTAACCTGTTGAGCCATGTTAAAAATGCAGAACACTAAATTATTTGTTTTTTAAGCTCTTTTAAATGGTTTTAGTTAAAATTGTTGAAGTTTAAAAATTTATGTCCAAAAATGCCAAAAACACATTTTTTTATAATCTTATTGGGCAACTCTCACCTTATTTTATGTTCATCCAAGGGACTTGTCAAAACACGAAGACACATACAATCACACACTTAACACAAAAGCGTCCCGGAAAGTCCTCCTACGTTCTACGTTTCACGGAACCGAGACAAACGTTCCGCTTCCTCCGGGAGCCGTAGTTTTTCACGCGCCTCACGCACACGTGCTGACGGCGGACCACACTGACTGGGGCTGACATCATAAGCCCAGTAGCAAAAATTTTCTTTATTCATTAAAGTTTTGTTTCATTTTACCCCATTTTACTGTACTACCGTAATAGCGTATTTCCTATAGGGAAATTAGCTAAAATATTTTCTAAAAAAAAAAAAAAAAATTATCCAGCCTTAAATTTAATTTTTTTTCACTGGCTCTTTTTTTATAATGTAGACCAACTGTGTTCTACATTGAATTGTAGGCGATAAATCTGGCTGGATGTGGTTACCACTCTGATGGACTCACTAACATACAAACAGTACAGTACACAGTGAAAATAGGCACTTCAAGGCTTGATATTATTACGACCAGTAACACAAAATAAAAGCAAATATTATAAAAGTGAGTTGACCATATTTTTATTTAGCGTATATGTAAAGAGAATAAATTACAACATTGATTTAATAACCAATAATTTAACTTTTGGGGTTCCTTGAGCCAGCACAGGAAAATATTCTACTCATAGGTTTTATTGGAGCAAATTGACAAGGAAATTATGTGTAACAATGCTTTGTGACGTAACATATGAGGTGATTGTTATTGACTATCAATATGAGCTTTCCTTATCTTCGAATGTCACAGTAAAAAATATAGAGGGAAAATAAAAAGTTGATGAAATTAATAAATACAAATTTGTTTTGTTAACTGAATATGTTTAATCATTGTATTGATTTAAAAAGGACTATTAAATTTAAACATAAAGGTATTTCTGTTTCGGGAATTTCCTAAAGATCTAATGCACAGCTTCCTCATTTCCAAAATAAATAAATGACTAAGATTCACTGCAAAATCAATATTGCCACTCACTTTAGAAATGAGTATTCCTCATTGCATAGTCGTCAGAGTTCTTATGAACAATGATATTCAAACATTAATGGAAAAGCCAACCACTTGGTAATATTAAATGACACTCGCGCCAAAAGACGCTTAGTCTCGTGGTGGCGCATTCACTTGTCTCATCAGGATGCCGGCTGTGGGAAAGACTGGGTAAGTGTTGGGCACTCTCGAGTTAGCAATGAAAAACCTCTTCTTATGAAGTATTAAATGTGACTAGGGGGGCCGAGTGCAAATTGCGCGTTTTGTAATATATATTTCTCTACGTTTATTAGATACTCACCTACGATACAATTCGAAGGAACTAGATGACCTTTCAAACAATAACGTTGAATATGGTTAAGTTACAATTCACATTTTAACATCTTATAATGAAAGTTGTTCAACATTATAAAGAGCCCTCAGACATAAATCAAAGGCTAATGGGCCGAAGCCCAAAATGAAATGACCTTTTTAACAATCATTCCTACACGATCTAGATCGTAAGCTATAAAATGAAACCTCAATCTCAAAAATTGGTTAAGTAGATGGAGAGAAAAAGGTATGTAACAGATGAAACCTTTATTGAATTAATTAGATAATCTAGATACAGGAGTTACCATAATCCAGATGATTTAAATAATAAATTATTTTAAAGGATTTAAATCTATTTTTAGTTCATTGCTATTAAACGTATGCATGCTTAAAATTTTAAAACTATCTGGCAGAGTATCGGCAAGGCGCTAATGAGGTTAGCGGTATTTACTACCATATTTTCAATAAATAAATTTCATTACAACTGTTATTGTAAGAACTATCCTGGTTTTATCCAACCAATAACAGTGATTTTTTTCTACTAATCTGTAACCCATCATTAATATATTCAGGTTTCCTTAAAGTCTGCCGCCAAACTTCATAATATAGCTAATTGGGTTAAAATAATCAAAAAAGTTCATATGAAGGTATGTCCTAAAAGGCATATTTACCCAGATATCCATCATTTTTTTCACTTATTGATTTTAATTTCGGTGACGGATTGTTGTATCAACTTCAAATTTGGTATGGACCTTTATAATACCAATGACCATTACCAGAGTAAAATTTTTTATCTGATGTGCATTTGTACATTTTTAAATCTGCAAACCCAAATATCTTACAATCGGTAAATGTTATCAAATTGTTAAAAGAGCAAAAAAGTTGTAGAATTAAATTATCCAACCAATAATACTAGGTTTGTGAGGATCTGATTTCAAACAGCGAAGTTTTTGAATTTTTCACCAGAAAACATGGATTTTACGTGAAAGTTGATGCAAATTAAGGTTGTTGTAACAGAAAAATCACAATAACTCTGTTATTTGATCTCACATCTATACAAACTTGGTGTTATTGTTTAAATAATGTAAGTGTTCATTCAACAATTATGTCTCATGTAAAATTTTTATAAAATTTACTGGTTTTAAGAAATTTAACTTAAAATATTTAAATTGGAGCCATTTTGAAAATACACATCGTAAAAAAAAACACTGTGGAAATGGAACATTGATATAATAAAGGTTTATATCTAATATAAAATTCCTACATAAATCCGTCACAAAAATAAAAATTATTAAATGTAAATTATTTAAAAACATAATGTTGGATGTATGGGTAAATAAACATTTTAAGACACACCCTCACATGAACTATTTTGCTTTTTTGACCCAATTAGAAATATTATGAAGTTTAGTGACGGACTTTATATTATATCCTTAGCAGTGTTGGAGTACCAATTATTGCTACTGATGTAACCATCAATAAGTAATTCACTTATTCGATAATATTTGGATTTTACATGACATGTTTTCCTACAACATTTTTTTCTTGACCCTCCAAAGTTCTTGTCATGAGGAAGTTTAATAGGGGATCTACTGTAATATGGCAGGGGCCGGGGAGAAAATATAAATTATATTACAAAGTAAGAAACATATTATTTTGATTTAATCGCTCTATTGCCACTGAGTTCTTCAATTACTTCTCGACCTGTCTTGGGACATGTCATCTGACATAGCTAAATCTTTGATTACTAAGAAATTTAATTGGAGTGTATCATGCATCTTTTCCTGAAGTATGCTGTTATTGTTGCAGGATGAGCGAGGGCCAGATAGCCGAGTTCTACCGTGGCCGGCACATCCTGATCACGGGCGCGACAGGCTTCATGGGCAAAGTGTTGGTACAGAAGCTACTCCAGTCCTGCCCCGATCTGGAGAAGATCTACCTGCTCATGAGGGAGAAGAAGGGGCAGGACGTCCACAGGCGCCTCCAGGAGCTCACCAATGCTGCCGTGAGTAGTGTGCATGTGGTGCTTTGCGAGTCGGCGCTCCGATAAGCCATGAATTGGGAAAACGAATGGGAGTATATTTAAGAAAAGGTTGTATCACGAAAAGCCACATGTTTTTTATGGTAAAAAAACAGAGGTATTCTCAAGACGTGGATGCGGAGTGAATGAGTGATTAAGTTAGAGAATCTAGCTAGTTTAAGGTTCCAGGTAGATTGAGGGTGGTTTCAATAAGTTTACAAACTTGACAGATTTGTTGGTGTTAGTGGGATCCTCAGTTCAACTGCCACCGGTTTGGTGATGGTCACTAGCCTATGAGACCTTTTACAGGTTACCCAAAATGCAGTCCAAACAGGTCATGGCCGGTTTTCGCATAAGGCGAGGGTTTCCCTAGATACAGTCTAGTTACATACTACACAGAGGAACGGGACATTTGGGCTGTCAGTGTGATAAGCATGAACATTTTGCACAAGCTCAAAAAAGATCAAATTTGAAGCTTTGTTTTTTTTCCAACTGATCACAACTAGATCATTTTCATGAAATAAAGCTTAATGATTTTGATAACAGACCTGGCAGAGGACATGAGGAGTCTCATAAGACTGGTCTGGGGGCTGTTCCTGCCAACAATTCTCAAGTACAGGCTCAAATCTACAAATTCAACAGCAGGGTTCTCTTTCCCTATACTAGTAGTGACACTATGAAAAATATGTGGACTAGGATAGCAGCTCATTTTTGGGGTTTGGGGCTGTCATTAGAGTAGAAGCTGCTTTATCTAAATAGGCTATAGAATTACCATTTTGTCAAACTACAGAAAAACACCACTTTCTTAAATTCTAAACATAAAAAGTTACTTACCCATTCAAAAACAACAACAGTCGACTTTGCCCCACAATGCGTTCGTCCTTCTTCAGGAAACTCACATAACTACCACAAGAGCATGTAAGCATTGTATGACTCTTGATTATTGTTGCACTTTATTGGGTATTTAATTAGTTAAAGTCAAAAGAAAATGTGTCCCCCGGTCACCTCTAATATTTAGGTTAATTTTGTTAGATGATTAGATAATAAATAGTAGAGTTACCTGTAAGAGGGATTTTTGGTAACTGCATCGGCAAGAAAAGTTACCTACCAAAAGTGACCCCATCTACGCAAAGGTGGCACTCACATACCTCTATGTCCACCCTCCACTCTTTCTTCCAACAAATAGAACTGGACTTACTTTATCAACAATGGCCCTTATACATAAGGGTATAAAATTTAAAAAAAAATCAAAGATAACATTTTATCATATGATAATAAAGACACACCCAGCAAAACTAGAATACACCGGGTAAGTCAGTTTTATTATGTAGAATAATTATTTTGTTATTTTCAGGGAAAAACAATTGATTTCACTGTTGGTTGATAAAGTTATAGTTGTGTTTATTGAGGAAAAATATGAGTCATAATAAAAAGAATATCAAGTTACAAAAAGTGTACTACTCACATTGATATTTAATAAAAATATTCTAGCTAGGTAAAAGATAATGGGGAAAAACAGCACTTAGATACATTAAGGGTGTTAAGGGCAAGCTCTGATGGAAAATTTAAGGACTTTTGCAAAAATAAGCCTTTGACCATGGTCCAATAAAAATTAGATATTCCCCATTTATCACTTAAACTAACAAAGTTTTTTTTTCTTCTTTTTGATTAGGCTATTGGTGTGGAACCATCAGTAATAATTCATTTGTATTCCTTCCTTTAGATATTTGACTCGCTCAAGAGGGACCACGGAGAGCGGCTGCAGAAGCTGGTCCCGGTGTCCGGGGACATCACACAGCCGACGCTGGGCCTCAGCGAGGACGACCAGCGCATTCTACAGGCTAACGTCTCCGTCGTGTTCCACTCGGCTGCCACCGTCAAGTTCGACGAGGCCCTCAAGCTGTCGGTTGCCATGAACCTGCAGGGCACCAAGACACTCACGCAGCTCTGCCTCAATATGCCCAAACTGGAGGTGCGTACAATATTTGGCGCGGTTTTACGGGCCTATAAAAATGTTATGAGGTAAACAAAAATTGCTTATCGTCATCACCATTGCAATCAGTACCTTAAACAATCCGTTTGGTTTTTCTTAACGCAGTTTGGTGGCTCACATCTGAGCTGGTGTTTCTGTTCGTGCACAAACTAATTAATGAATCCAGTCTATATTAAAGAATAACTAATTTTGTAGCGGTCTATAGGGAAACTAGTATATGTGTTGCTCGAAATCGATTAATCTATTTTGATACAATACAAATGTTATTTTAGTTATAAATCAATGACATCGGACCAATCCAATATTGTGAATATCTATAATCATAAAAAACTACACATGTATTTACAGCTGAATATTAACAGATGTTTAAAATGCTTTATTCAATGCCAATGTTATTTTAATGGGAAATTATGAGATTTCAATGGTGGTTAGAGCCTTTATTTTAAGTCCGAATCTCATCAGTTTTTGGCGGAAACAACTACAGACCAAGCCCTATCCAACGACACCAAAAACTTGAAAATTGGTTGAAAACTGTAGGAGTTCTCTACAAAAAAAAAAAAAAAAAAAACTTTAGCATATTAAATAAGTGTAGATAGCCTAACTTGGTAGCCTCATTGATTCTTCGTCCATAGGAAAGGATTTATTTAGCACTGCAAACTGCCAAAGTGACATAAAAGGGCCGGCTTGGTAGCAAACATGTTGAAACTTAGGCCTACAAATTGCCAGTGTTGTCGCTATAGTATAATATCCAAAAAAACCCTAATGGTTGACAATTTTCTTTTTCTGAAATGTATAAATTGGAAATTAAATGAACCATCCCCAAATTACATTGAGTTTTAAAAATAAACCATCCAATTAGAGGCTATGATATAAAACTACTTCTACCCATTTGAAATGTTTGTTTCAAATTTAAGGTGTTTTGAAAAATCTCTATCTAGATTAAAAGAAAACTAGTAAGCTAAAGTGAAGCAAAAGAAAAATTTTATCAGTCTCATTACTGTTGAATATTACCGGGTGTCCATAAAGTTTTGCCCTGATAAAGAAACCGAATAGTATAAAAAACATTGGTGGTAAGAAAAAGTTTTATTTTCATTTTCAACAAGTCACTTCTTAAGTTTTTTTATAGCTATGCACAAACTTATTACACTTCAAATGTGCGCCTTATATAGCGTAGCCTGTAAATCTTCAAGTCAACATTTGGTTAGTTTTTGATAAACAACTGTTTTTCGGTTTCAGATAGCATTTTCTAAGGAACGGAGGTCACTGTATTTTGTATTTTGCCTTTTAGAGTTTCTAAAATAGGAACTGGGGAATAATAAACCAAATCATGGACAAATCAGAGGAAATAAAGGAATCCAGAGAGGTCAAGCGTGCATGGTGAAAGAGGTGGCAATTTGGTCGAGACACTACGATTTGTTTTTGTAGTGCATTAAAAGTAAACTGTATTGTTGTCAGTCAGCTGAGTTTAGGTGTAAACAAATTAATGAGAAAAAACTAGATTAAATTCCCTTGAAAACAAGAAATTTAATGTGTGCGTGGCTAAATGGTTTCTGTACATCAAAGCTATGAAATCAGGGCAATACTTTATGGACACCCGGTATATTTAAATGATAAAATTGAATAAACTACCACTAAGTGATACTGTGACTGGCGTGTGTGACAGGCGTTTGTGCACGTGTCAACGGCGTACTGCAACTGTGACCGCAGCGAGGTGCACGAGGTGGTCTACGCCCCGCCCGCAGACCCAGAGAAGGTCATCCAGCTGGTAGAGTCCCTGGACGAGGACATTCTGGATTCCATGACAGAACAGTGAGCCACTTCATTAGGTTCTTAACAAATCTTAAAATTAACTAAAAATTACAAACAAATTGAACAAAGATTAAGGTTGTAAAAAATATCTTTGACTTTGTTCTCCAGAAAAAAAGGGGTGTGGCAACTTAATCAACAACCTATTCAGGATCATGGACATGTCAGGATCTTGTATTATAATAGGAGCTGTCGTTGAGTTTATTGTGGTCTCTTAAGGAAGGATTCGTTTTCACGATCCCCTCTGGTGACATAATATAAAATCAATAACGATTTTCAATATCGTAACCAAACAGAACGTTAAGCTTAATATTGATTAAGTCTATATTCAAATTTTTCCCATGCAATGTTTTCTGATAGAGCTATTAGCAAATTTAATCTTTATTCACAGTTATTTTTGTCCTTGTGCAAGAATAGGGAGTCTATCCACACCCATGGTTTGTCATTCAGTAGTTCAGTCCCTATTGTAAGAATCCATAATCGAGGTATAACATGGTGAGTTAAAAAATCACATTTGAGTGTTAGGCAAGGTTAATACTAAGATTTCAAAGCATAAATATGACTTAGGGGCCTACTGAAGGTTTTACCTTACTTTGTAACCACAGTTCTCAACAAATCGCAGTGGTTTTTTGTAGACCAAATTTTTACATGGAATATTATTGTAATAATGGTTTATGGCTAATTTTGATTTCATTGCCTAATTTAATCTTATAAAAACCTCGTCACATGATTTTATCCCTTAACTTATAGCCCTTTAACTGTTTTCAGGATCATTAAGAACCGCCCAAACACGTATACGTTTACCAAAGCACTGGCAGAACACGTCTTACTCAAACAGTCGGCTCAACTCCCCATTGCCATCATCAGACCGTCAATAGGTACTCAACTGGGTTAACTAAGTACCTGATAAGTGTTTCAGATTCTAAATAATACATTTTTAGGTTTACGGGGATGATTATCTCATGAGCACTTTTTAAATTTATGACTAAGTAAATTATTTATCCCTCTGCCAAAATACTTAATTTCCAGATTTAACTCACAGTGATTTATTTTACAACTGCAGGTCTGACATATTTATGCAACCTATATATTGTTAATAACTGTAAAAAGCAGGGAATAATGATTTACAGATTGAAAATAATGTTTTATATATGTGTTTTTAATTTGATCTTTAATTTTCTATGCTTGAGTGTGTAAATTATTTAAAATTTATTTCTGCAAATGATAAAGCAAATCAACAATAAATATAAATTTATGTATTTTGTGCAGTATTACTGATCAAACTGAGCAAAATTTTCAAGAAGCCAGTTTTTCAGTTAATCTTCAGTTTATAGATACTTAAAAAACAAATCAAATTAACCCTAGAAAGGTATTGTGTTTCAGTATGACGCTAAAGGTATCGTTACGCAAATTTGACGTATTTATAGTTTTATTTTTTTTTTTAGCTATATAATTACGAAATAAAATGTTCTAGGGATAAAGTTTGCTTATTACAATCTCATTCAAAATGTCTTAGGGTTTAGTTTGCTAATATACATATATATTCCTTTGAGTAAAAAAATATATATATACATATCAAAATTTGGCGTTTCTTGACTATAAATGTTGGGGATGGCAATTGATAATTTGCAAAAAATAAACCATTGTTTTTGTACGCTAATTTTTAAATATTATGTGTGTTTATATAAATATATATACATGTTTATATATATATATATATATATATATACATATATAATATATATATATAAATTCATACAAGTTTTTTTTTAATTTTTTTATTCAAGGGCAAGAATAAGGCAATTAAAAGAAAATAATTGGAGGGAAAAGTTTTATTGTCATATATTATACAGCTAAAACATAATAAAATAACTGGGGAATTTGAATCCTTGAATACCATCAAAAACAAATTTATAGTTTCAGCTTTTAGTCAATGTTTGTATTTTTATTGCTTTTCTTCTTTTTTTTGTTCTTATATAATCCTTCATTGTTCAATAAACTCAAAATTTACACAGATTACACCTTTGTTTCAACATTGTTAACATGTATTACAAAACACTTGCATATCTCATATAGGTATTGACACGTAAGTTTGACGTACACGTTCCAAGAAACTGACCAGCAAGAACTCAAAGAAACGCACTACGATCTTAACCACGGCAATTGACTGCTGAGAGCACTGCTAGAAGGAGGGGAACCTCAGTGAAGGGGTTAACGAGCGGGACGACAAAAAAAACCGGTTATACGTCAATTTTGCGTACGATACCTTTCTAGGGTTAAACTGAAAACCTCAAAAGCACATTTTTCAACAAAATGAATTGGCATTACAAATAAATTACTGACTTGAGGCAAGAGATTACCAAAATGATCTCGTAAAAGAAATAGCCTTGGCGTACTTTTCTTGTAGTCACAAGAGCATAGAATCAAGAATCAAGAATTTATTTTCAACAAGGACAAGTATGATACATCTTGTATAGTTGACGTCACATTTTTTAGGCTTATTGAGGCTAATGAATCAATATTAGCATATCCTTTTAACCTAGTGTGATGTGTGATAGTGACGGCGTCGTGGCAGGAGCCCGTGGCGGGCTGGGTGGACAACCTCAACGGACCGACGGGGATGCTGGTCGGTGCAGGCAAGGGCGTGCTGAGGACCATCATGTGTCATCGGGACAAGGTGGCTGACATCATACCTGTCGATGTCGCCATCAATCTGATGATCACCGTCGCCTGGCATACGGCTACCACTAGGTCAGAACTCGAGTGTCATCTACCTTCTGATGGACTGTATGCATTTCAGTTACAAATACAGTAAAAAAATGGCTTCATTCATAATTTCCTGGGTATCAAAGTGGTTATTCAGCTCACTTCTGAATTTCAAGGTTGATGTTTCTATTTAGAGAAATGTTTGTGGCTTTTTAAAGGTTAGAAACTATACCCAGCTACTTTTGTTCAATGGGCTATTAATTCATGATCTTGACAATCGAATGAGCTGGTCTTTCAGGAACAAACCCCCCCTAACAACAAACCTCTTTTTCAGTTATATTTACCTTAAAATACACACTAGATTGTGCCCAGTGTCTTAAATAAAGTACAATACCACATGATATCTAAAATATAATTTTTTTGTGTGCTTTATAATAGTAGTTGGAAACAGATGCAGTTTGTGATTATACACAAAGGTGTCTGAGGATTGGGGTAACTGTTCATATCTTGCTAAAAATATTAGCTATAGCTTCCATAGCTGCTGCTCCACACTGACCAATCAGTTCTCCCAAGCTTTGATACAAATGTATGCTTGTCATGTTCTTCAATCTTGGCAACGAGCAGTTGCTTCAACTATATAAACAGTATTCACATTCTAACCCACAGACCTTATAGATTCCATAAAAAGTAAAGATGGAACCTCCCATTGCAGGCCTAACAGACTGATGGTGTACAACTGCACGTCGGGAGTGACGAACCCCATACTATGGCGGCACATAGAGACGTGGGGTCAGGAGTTCCTGGTGAAGCACCCCTTCAGCGGAGTGCTGTGGTACCCCGGGGGCAGCTTCAAGAGCAATCGACTGCTCAACACACTCTGTGTCTACGCTTTCCACCTCACGCCCGCCTACATACTCGACGCCTTCTCGCTACTCACCGGACAGAAACCGATGTGAGTTCTCTCTTAAATTAGTCTAGTAGTGTTTTAATCTATTGTCGGGGATGATGGACATTAATTACACACAGTTTATAAAACAATTAGAGCTCTTAGACCTCTGGTGGTCAAAATCTTGGAGGAACCCCAAAAAAGGTATATCAGATAAGAAAATACAGTCAAGTAGAAAATTAAGAGGTGATTTATTTGTTAATAGAATTAACAAAATATATATGATGCAGAATACTTCACAGCAAAGGAACTACCACTTTTTAACTCGTTCGCTGCGGCATAGAAAATGTCAAAACTCAACCCCCACGCTGAATTATATTTACATTCCTCCAACGATAGCGCGAAAACGAAACAGATTAACGAGCGAAACTGGCACAACATGCGGGGACGATATAAACCTTCCTGGCCAAGAGCTGGGCTCACACTGAAGCAATAACTGGGAAGGGAGCACGCCACTGCTTTAGCAGTTGCCAGCGCACAGCGCTAGTGGGCGGGCAACTGCTATAGCAGATGCCAGCAGCGAATGTGTTAAGTAATTTTTACTGTAGATGAAAAAACACATTGTCTTAAAGAAGCAGCCCACATTAGTAACAAAAAGGTATATCGTTTCCAGACCCTACAGGTATATAGTTTTTCTAGACAGTTTAAATATAAAAAGAACACTACGTTGAACTAAAAGAGTCACACGATCGGTCGCACTGTATCTATCAGATACAACAGTGCAAAACAAGGCAGGTGTGCACTGGATGACGCTAACAGCGATACTGAGGTGGGTGGGGGGGAGAGGGGAAGCAGTACAGAGGGCGGCATTGGGTCTGGTCGGGGAACACAAAAATGGTGGCAAATATTTATGTTGCCGTACCCAACTGATAAGGTGCTACCGACGGAGGGTTAACAGTTTTGAATTCTATATCAAAAGTAAAGTATTCAGATCTAAATAGGCAAAAAACTGTCCTTGGATGTTTATCAAGAGCGGAAAGGCATAGGACACAGCTAATTAACTTATAAAAGAAGATAAAAAACAAAAATTACTAAATGGTATTTTGGCTAGCACTGTTCTAAAGCCTAGTGCTTTTTACTTAATCTTGTCTTTGGATTTTTTTGTTACTTCTTCCTATTCACTAAACCAATGAATCCATTCTTTATTTTGCTTTGATAAGGATTATTTTTTTTGTTATTTGTAATGCAACAGAATGCTTTCAGAATGCTCAAAATCCAGAAGAAACTCCAAAGAGCGGTGACTTGTCTGGAATACTTCACAACTCACGAGTGGAAGTTCATAAACGACAACATGACACAGCTGATCACGGAAATGCACCCTGCCGACCGGAAAAAGTTCAATTTCAACATTGCAGACTTGAACTGGAAAACTTACCTTGAATCGTACGTGATAGGAACTCGGAAATACATCTTGAAAGAAGATCCATCAACACTTCAGTCTGCCAAAGTTCATTTGAGAAGGTAACAATATAGTAGCTAAGTCTTACCATTTGTGACTAGCAAAATATAGTTCTAGTATGCAAAGATACAAAATTTGTTAAACATTACACAAGTGTTCTATACAGGGTGAATCCCATAAGGTGTCCTAAATGGATTACAGACAAACGCTTTGCCCTACAACCTTCAAACAAAATTATTTCCCACAAAATTGACCCCAAGGAATAATTGAAAAATATTTTTAACGTTGTATAAATACAGGGTGTACCAAAAACTGGGGGTCACAGGTTCGAATCTTGGAAATTTCAAATACAAACGTATGTCATATTATACATCATTAGAAAGGTCTAATTAATAGAAACATTTTGGTGAAAACATAATTTAGTTATCTTTATTCATTTAAAAATGGCGTCCATTTTTGTAGCTGAAATCAAAATTTACGGAATACCCTGTAATTCTTTTATTATTAATCATAAACGACTTCTGATTCAAAATACTTATTTGAAATAAGCAAAGCTTTACATTGATATGCCACAAATTTATTTAAAAACTAAAATTTCCAAAATTTAATATTTTTGAAAATGTTTACATAAACAAAACTCAAAAATTTCAAATGCTAACCCATGTCATTTTGTATATCATCTAAAAGCTCTCGTTGAACTGAGTAACTTTGTAATTTACACTAATGCCGCATCTCTTTTGGTTTTGTAGTAATAGCGTAAAAATGTCATTTTCCCATATGATTTGCATGTTAATTAATCAGGACATGATAGTATGGCAGTCCTTCTTCCATTGTTGCCATACCATTAAATTAACATGCAAGTTAAATGGGGAAATAACGTTTTTCCGTTATTACTACAAAACCAAAAGAGATACAGTATTAGTGTAAGTAACAAAGTTGCTCAGTTCAATGAGAGCTTTAAGATGACATACAAAATGACATGGGTTAGCATTTGAAATTTTTGAGTTTTGTTTATGTAAACATTTTCAAAAATATTAAATTTTGGAAATTTTAGTTTTTAAATAATTGTGATCTTGTGGCATATCAATGTAAAGCTTAGCTTATTTCAAATAACTATTTTGAATCAGAAGTCGTTTATGATTAATAATAAAAGAATTACAGGGTATTCCGTAAATTTTTATTTTGGCTACAAAAATGGACGCTATTTTGAAATGAATAAAGATAACTAAATTTTGTTTTGACCAAAATGTTTCTATTAAATAGACCTTTCTAAAGATGTATAATATGACATATGTTTGTATTTGAAATTTCCAAGATTCGAACCTGTGACCCCCAGTTATTGGTACACCCTGTATTTATACAAGGTTATTTATGCAGCACAGTTCACATTACCCAGACCGAATAATACTTTCTTTATCAAATCTTACAGTTTTGTAGCACCAAGAATTTTCAACATGCTGCCTGAAAAAATAAAAAATTCACCGACTAAAACAATTTTTACTAAAACATTAAAGAAATGGCTATTTAGTTTAGAAGACATTGACTTTCTTTTCCAAATATTAAGATAGACACTAGTATAATTTGTTTATATATTATATTTAAGGGCGCACTATGGCGAGCTTTGCCACTCAGGGACTAGGTATTGCATACCATGAGCTTTGACGGTACCTGGGGAGGTGCCAGAGCCGCCTGGTGGTAAAGTGCGGTGCGCGGTTTGAAAGTACCAAACCATAGCATAGTTTTTAAGAACAATCATCAGTTTTTTGTATGGCACATTTAATTCTTATTTTGATGTAGAGACCACTTTTATTTTAAGTTTTATTATTTCTTATCTGACCGCTGTTAGAATTCATTGTTAATTACAGAGATGGAACCTCTTATCAGGCATAGCCTTAGAGGCCCTATATTTTCTTCTCTATGATTATTTTTCCTTAAAAGTATAAATTTAAACGTGTTGTAATTCTAGAGGTTTTTGTTGTGTTTATATTTGTTTTAGATGATAATTGTATAAATTGTTTATAGTCAGTCTGACAACTGGAGATGGACAATTTTACTTAATTAATTACTTTAAGGAATTTTTGTAAATTTTGTACATGTTAATTGAAGAAAATAAATCATTCTTATTCTTATTCTTATACAACGATAAAAATATTTTTCAATAATTATTCCTTGGGGTCTATTTTGTGGGCAATAATTTTGTTTGAAGGTTGTAGGGAAAAGCGTTTGTCTGTAATCCATTTAGGACACCTTACGAGATACACCCTGTATATGTGGGATAAGATTCCAAGTTATTATGGGGAAACAGATATTAAATTTTCTGAGGTACGGTAGATCATAAAAATGAAATAGATAGATACTTACTGTGATAAATACTTTAGTAAGTGATTATCCTCCCTAAAGGTAACATTTTGCAAAATTTCTTTTTGGGAATAAGCTTAGATGTTGATGGTATGCACAGTAAGAACAAGTCTGCGGACCATGAGATATTTTTGTTTAAAGTCCTTAAAAGGCAAAAACATTGTTCATTCAAATTCGTATATATGGTACTGATAACTATTTAAAGAATGCACGAATGACTAAAATGGTTATATCTCTAATGAAAGTGTAGGACTAGTCTTAATGAGTTTGGAGGAAGGATGTTGAGACTATCGGAACAAAGTTTCTGGAAATTCGAAATATCCCCATCGCAGCAAACATGTGTACTCAGCGAATTTCCCAAAGAATTTGAGATTTTGTATTTTCTCCGTAAAAACTATAGGAATGAGTATGTAGATTTGCTGCCATGGGATTTTGTTAGAAAATGTTAGTTGTTATCAATATTCAGCATTTTTTATTTCCCCATAAACCCCATGGGGTGAGTATGTAGGTTTGTCGCCTTATGGGTGTTATAAGCAAATATCGGTTAAACCCTACCTAGTGAATGTACATACCAAATTTTATCAAGTTATGCCAATAAATAAGCGAGATACAGGGTTTTGTTGATTTCCTTTAAGATAAACATGGGAAACCTGTTTTTGGCTTTCTCCATAACTCGATAAGCCAAGTTAAAATTTCCAAATACAAAATTGTTTGTGTTTTTAGGCTCTTTTAAATGGTCCTAGTTAAAATTGTTGAATTTTGAAAATTGAGGTCCAAAAATGCCAAAAACCCATTTTTAACCCCTTAGAAATTCCATAAAACTCTGTCCCCATAACCCGATCATGCTGGTTTGCAAACTCATGAAAATAGACCTGGTCTTACATCTTCATTCCAAATTTCATCAAAATCGGAGGTCCCATTCAAAACCATGTGTCAGTACCATAGACACACATACAGGGTGGTAATAAAGTCCGAAGACAGTTAAATATTTTAAAAAATAATGTGGATAGAGCTACAATACTTGGAACAAAGTTACAGGGCACAAAACTCTATTTTAACACATATTCAGTGATTCAATAACTCTTCAGGGGGACGGCCCACATCGAGTCGGAAGAAAATCTTAAATGGAAGCATAGGTTGATATGCACATCAAATTAAAGGTCTTTATTAGTAGAATACAATGCCGCAAACTAGACTTAAAATGGATAACCCAGACAGAAATGGTAGGCATTCAAAGTTTCCATTAAAATCATATGGGTAAAACTTAAAGAGTCATCTTCACCCCTGGGCCAGTAGCCCATTGTTGCGCAATCGGCAATGTTAATCATACGACTTATATGCTAAAACATGGTTTTGTATTCCCCTGTTTTGGACGCCGTTTTTCAAACGATTTTCTTGAAAGTCGGTACTGTAAGTGTTTAGTTGAATACTTATATTAGGTTTCTCATACCTCAAAATTTTGAAAATTTTACTAAATTTTGAAATATTAACTAAGGAAAATCAAGTTACTTTGCGACGTCACAGAGAGTAATATTTGTTAAATTTTCAAAATTCCGAGGTATGAGAAACCTAATATAACTATTCAACTAAACACTCACCAAATTTCAAGAAAATCAGTTGAAAAACGGCGTCCGAAACAGGGGAATACAAGATCATGTTTTAGCATAAAAGCCGTATGATTAACATTGCCGGCTGCGCAACAATGGGTTACTGGCCCAGGGGTGAAGATGACTCTTAAAAATGCAATAACTTTCTTGATACTTAACCTTTTGACGTCGGGTTTGTGGCTAATTATTTCAAATGCAAAGACGTTTAAAATGATGTTTGATGTGACAGAGACTAAAGAAATTTCAACATATAAACATCCTCTATGGGACGCCCCAATGAAGTCTTACAGAAGTATGCTTTCGCTTTTGTCACATCGTACATCATTTTAAAAGTCTTTGCATTTGAAATAATTATCCACAAACCCGGCGTCAAAAGGTTGAGTATCAAGAAAGTTATTGCATTTTTAAGTTTTACCCATATGATTTTAATGGAAATATTGAATGCCTACCATTTCTGTCTGGGTTATCCATTTTAAGTCTAGTTTGCGGCATTGTATTCTACTAATAAAGACTTTTAATTTGATGTGCATATCAACCTATGCTTCCATTTAAGATTTTCTTCCGTCTCCTTGTGGGCCGTCCCCCTGAAGAGTTATTGGATCACTGATTATGTGTTAAAATAGAGTTTGGTGCCCTGTAACTTTGTTCCAAGTATTGTAGCTCTATCCACATTATTTTTTAAAATACCCCCCGTCACAGCAGACCTGCGAACTCAGCGAATTTCCAATGGAATTCCATGGAAACACCATAGGATCGAGTATGTAGGATTGCTGCCATGGGATGTTGTTAGAAAATCTAAGTTAATCAATAATTGGTGAATGTAAACATAAAATTGTATCAAGCTATGGCAATTTTTTATTTTCCCCATAAACCCCATGGGGGTGAGTATGTAGGTTTGCGCCATATGGGTATTCAAAGCAAGTATAAGTTAAACCCTATATAGATAATGTACATGCCAAATTTGATTAAGTTATGTCAATAAATAAGCAAGGTATAGGGTTTTCTTGATTTCCCATTTAAGAATAACATGGAAAACATATTTTGGATTTCCCCCCTAACCAGTTATGCTAAGATAAAAAATAAAAATACCAAATTGTTGTTTTTTTATCTTTTTTAAATGGTTTTAGTTAAAATTGATAAATTTTGAAAAATGAGGTTCAAAAATGCCAAAAACCCATTTTTGACCCCTTTGAAACCCCATAAAACCCCGTTCCCATAACCCGATCACGCTGGTTCGCGAACTCATGAGAATAGACCTGGTCTTACACCTTCATACCAAATTTCATCAAAATCGGAGGTCCCTGTCAAAAGTTATCAGTACCAAGTACACACACACACACACACATATAAATAAAAAAAAAAAATAAATATATATATATATATATATATATATATATATATATATATATATATATATATATGAAAATGAACGGTGTTTTTGGCTTCTGGGTACCTCAAAACAAAAAGTATCATGGTCCCGGGCTTAGGTCTTACCATGGCTACCACCGTAATAGCGTATTCCCTATAGGGAAATTCGCTAATATTTAACTGTCTTCGGACTTTATTACCACCCTTTATATATGAAAACAAATGAATGGTGTTTTTGGCTTCTGGGGACCTTAAAATGAAAAAATAGCATGGTCCTGGGCCTAGGTCTTACCATGGTATTCACTTTAGGAAAATTCACTAATATTGGTAATTTATTGGTTGTTAGATAAGTTACAGGAAATAATATAAAAAGTATTTTAAGTACAATAAACTTTCACAAAAAAATCATGGGTTGACAAACTGAACTAGCTGTCAGCAGAACGTACACGAGTGTTTTTTTATGTTACTATACACAAGAGTGAAAGAGTGAGAGTGGCTTAAAGGGTGAATAAAACCTTAGAAACATAACTTTATCCACGACTAATTTAAATTGGCTCTCATTTAAGCTACCTCATTACGCTCATTAGAACATCTATTTTAATGTGACATCTGTAGGTTTAAGACCTAAATAAGCAACCAGTATGGATTTCGTTTAATAATGTACCTCTTTACGATTTTACACGCAATATCATTATTGGTGCTTGCCTGCTTATTACAACAGTTGCAGATAAAATATTTTATGAATTTAACCAGACATACCGTTTTGTGTTTTGCAGGATGTACTGGATGCACAGACTAAGCCAAGTGTTGATCGCTGCGGTCATATGGCAAATGATTCGTTCCGGGAAACTATCGGCTCTCGGATACAACCTGCTCAACCACATTCTGCAGCTGATAAAGCCGTTGTGACAGTCGGGCCAGCCGTCGCGTCGGTAGCCGGGGGTCGCATCTACAACACCACCTTGTCCTCTAGCACATGTGTACGGTGAACGGTTCCAGCGATCAGTACATGATGAGGGGAATGATCTACAAGTACAGAATGGCAGAGACCCGTTATACAACTTTGTATCGTAAGTTAACAAGTGATGTGATAAACAGGTTTGGCTTGACGATGTACATGAAGAAATACTTGTGCTTGGACTAATTTTCAAATCTAGTATAACATTGTTATTTAATTTTATATTAATGATAATAGTTTAAATACAGTATTATAGTTTTTACAATTTGCTTTTGATTATTACCTTAATAAACAAATTTATGCGAATCGTGAATCACATCTTTGAAAACATAAAAAACTCGTTTTTTCAAGTGGAAAGTCAGAAAAATATATGATATCAAACTTAATGAAAATTTGATATTGCTTGATTTTTATTAATGGTATTTTCAGGACTTTTTCGTATAGTTTTTGGCAAACTGACACAAGAACTGACATAATGACTGTAGGTCACATCTTGTGTAGTTGCTACTGAATTTTGAAGATGCAAGACTCATGAAAAATAAACCCTAATTTCCTGAAGTTGTAATCATTGAAGTATACAATAAACTGGAACACGCGCTGCGTGTCGAGCAAATGGTCTGCCGGCCGGCCGGGCTGCCATCTTTGAAGTTGGCAGTAAACAGCAGCGCCGCACTGCAGCAGCATAGCGTTTTGTGCTGTTTGTCGTTCAGAACCTCAATTAATTATGTTGATGTTGCAATTTATTAATTAATATATCATAGTTTTACTAACATAAACTTAATGGTTTTTATATTGTTCCATTTACATGAATACTGAAAATTAAAGAACAAAACAAAATTTTTGTAACTTTAATTGTTCTTAAAAGTTGGTTTTAGCATGGACTCTAAGTGATGTATATAAAATCAGTGGTGTTAGTGTTGCTATTGGCTGTGAGATATATATTATTTAATCGTATTTTTATACAAAAAATAATGTCTTGGTGTCTAAAACTGTTCATGATAAAAACCATTATTTTCACATTAGAATATTTTGTATTATGAAACTGTAATGAATGTAGACGTTATTGTAAAATATTTTGTATCAATAGTGGAATAATGTTCCCTATATGTAATGTACAAATGTATATGTAAATGCAAATGTATATGTAATGTCCCTACAATGTAATGTATGAAGAAGGAACGCATATAAAAATTATATCATTGCCTTTTTTGTTTATTACAGGAACACTTTAACACAATATAAACCAAACATTACTAAATAAAACTATCTTGTTCAGTTTTTGTCTAACTTCTAGCTTACATTTCATGGTTGAACTTGATTTTGCCTACCCATACTGTGACACATTATGTTAAAAAAAAGCTTTCACAACTAACTTAATTAAAGTTAATTCATGGGTGCCTTCACCAATACCATTATTACTGATATGGTTTTTGAACACTATACCGACAAACGATGGCCGTAAAAATGTATATTAATTTTATGTCATTATGAATAAATGTTCTTTATGTGTAGTTTAAGACATTTTTTGTCTTTAAAACTTCTATGTTACCAAGTAGTTTCGGAGATACATGATATGAAAGTTTAACCCATGCTAATCTTAGGGGCTAAAGATAAACTTCAATCGACCTTAGCAAAAATTGTTTCATTAATTGATTTTTAAATAGTTTTGAGACCGTTCATTCTGTATCTGTCTAACTAAAAAAATAAATATAAGATTTTGTAGTAAAAAACCCATTCATTCTCTAGATTAACAGTATACACATTCAATTGAACAGTGCAGATGACACACGTCAACCTTTTTAAAACTGCAGAATGGATATAAATTTTACATTTAATAATTTAGTGATAATGACGCAATTTAATATAAATTATAAAAAAATATATGGTCAATTCAATTTAATTAAACAAAAGAAAAAAGCTAAAACTCATGAAAAATATTCAACCAAATTTTAAACTGACTCTATTGTGCCGTACAGTACTATAGAAAAATTTCTTAAAACTATGCATACTTTGCGTTCAGTATAGTAACTCTAACTTATGTTCACTAAAGTTGACAGTACGAAGGTCTATCAGTTAATAGGATACTTTATGAACGCCAGTTAAAAAAAAGTATAAAAATGGGCTAAATAAAATTATTATTAATTTATTATTAAATTATTAAATTAATTATACCATAAACAATAGATAGGTACTGTATGTATATTGATTTTAAAAACATATTACTTCAACAAAAGAGATATCAATAGCCATATCTTTCACTACATTATCAAATTAAATCAAAGTAATCTTTAAAAATATATTATTATAACCTAAAATATTTTTTTAGCTGAAACCATTACTCCCTGTTTGACATTTAAAGCTGTAAAACGTCATATAACTTTAAAATACATTGCGTTGCGTTTAATGTTCTAAACTTTGATTTAAGTGAATCGCTGAATCGTCATCGGTGCTGGTTACCGCCAACTTCAAAGATGGCGGCCGGACCGATTCGGTGCCAGGTAAGGCACCTGAGAGCGCATTCCAGTTTATTATATACTTCGATGGTTGTAATACACCTTAGGTAGAGATGATATTAATATTCTATACAAACATATCAATGGATTTGAATGTCTTGAGATAAATTTCTAGTTAAAATATCCTGCCTGAGCTCTATCATTTTAATTCCTCAATAATAAACTACTTAAATAAAAATAGTTTACAACAGTGTTTTCTCTATAGTATTTCAGAACATTCAGTTGAGTATTTTGAGTGTTCTAAATAAGAGTATTAGAGCAAATTTATATACCAGGTTTGTAAAATGTATATAAAAATCACTCATTGTAGAAAATATCACGGTTTATTTAAACTATTTTTAAGAGTTAACAAGAAGTGATATAAAAGTAAAATTACTACAACTATGAAAAAGAACGTTTATGATTTTAGTGTACATTATTTTTTATTCATTCACTTGAAATAATCAATCATAAAAAAAATAAAAAGCGTAAATATTCTTTGGTAGTTTTTTACCAAAACTGACTCTGACTTATTAACTATATATAACAAAACGCATGCAAAAACCTTTGATACATTTTCGGGAACTTAAACCACATGAAATAGAGTAAAAAAGCTTAAATTTTGAATTTTTATTTTGACATCTTTGAAATTCACTTTTATTAGGCCTACTGTAGTCAATTACTAGTTTTAATACCAATGTCAATTCGAAGGTAATTTATCAAGTTAAATTGAAAATTGTGTAAAAAGTCAAAAATTTGATTATTCCAAGTTTAACATAAAATAGTAACAGTGCTACATAAACCACCTATGCTGGCTTTAAAATTAATTATCCCATTGACCTTGTAACAAAGTAACTAGCAAAAGATTCTTAATTATACTTAAACGATGCACTCACACTGGTAAATATTCTTGTCAATTTATACTGAATCATTGCAAAAACCAGCTGAAAAATGTCATACGGTACTGGCTTGAAAAAATTAATATTATAATTAGAAAGTTTTTCTGAATTAAAAAACTTACATTTGGCTTATGGGTTACTAACCTGACAAAAAAATTATTACAAGTAAAAAACAAGTAACATTTGTTTACTGACATTGTTATAACATAACATTGTTGCAGAAAATTTTGTTTACGGATGCACAAACTTTTAGAATAGTTCAAGAAATGAATTATGTCAAACTTAATACAACTGTATTCTAATTTAAATGCTTTTATTACTTAATGAGTTCTCTGTTTTCTGGGACCACAAGTATGTTATAAGTCCATTAAAGATGCCTTATACAAAAATGACATGAGAAAAAAATTATTAGGCCTAACTGAATGTAACCATCATCAGAGGTGAAATATAGAAAACCCCCATTTACATGGACATCAACTGGAGCCCGAAACAACTAGAATGCTCGAGGTGGAATAAAAAATTAATCACAAGAAAGTATAAAGTTTTGGGCCTACAGCTGATTCCGCATCAAGATGCCTGTACGTAAACTGAGGCTAAACTTTGAACCAAAGGTTTGTTTTGAAATATCACCTTGTATATTTGTAGCAACAGAGAGTAAAAGGGGTGTTATCCCGCATTTTTACTCATTCTGATGTTGTATTGGAGCATTAGTATGTGTTGAATTAGCACGTTTAACCCTCTTACAGTTAGTGTTAGGTAATCTTTGCTGAAAACAGTGTCACAGTAGAGCTAAATTTTGTGAGTATTTTCACAACGGCTACCAAGAGAAAATGTATTGTTTTCTTATTATATTTTTTGGGCATTCAGGGAATTTTAAAGCAGCTTTCTTCAAGGTTATGATGATGGTAAGTTTTAATTCTCTGCACATGAGATGGGGTAGGATTTTTTCAGGTGTGACTGCTCAATAAATTATTTTAATTTAGAACAAACCATACAATACAGTACACTCTCGTTCATCGGACTCGGCGACATCGGAACTCCGCTTCATCGGAACTGAAAATCTGGATATTATTAATTTTTTTTCTTACGAAATAAATAATTTTTCCGTTTTAGCGCCTTCAATTTCCATTCGTTCTATCGGCACAACAGTGAAGTATCACATTTTGCATCAAACGTCATCAGGCGTTTTCCATAATCTGTACCCATCAATGTGATTTACGAGGCCGTGGAGTATTCGAACAAAAATAGAAAGAGGAAGGGGCAGGAAGTCAACATCCGGTTCGACCGCTTCCCAAACTGTCATTCAGTCTGTCTCACGTCGCGACTGCACCTGTGTTACATGAAAGTCAGTTGACTGCTGGAATATGAGTGGAATATGAGAATAAAGATTTTAGATCTTTATTTCCTGAGTTGTTTTTATTCCTATCTGTTCATTGTTACCGTGTTCAAAGTTTGAGTGCCTTATTTTCATAAAACCTCTTGTGTTATCTTAAAAACAAGAGTGAATAAAATCACGATAGTTCACCGTACGGGCGGAAATGATGACTCACGACGGACTCCGCTTCATTGGAATTTTTTGACATCCGAACCGGCCGTCCGCCACATTAGTTCCGATGAACGAGAGTGTACTGTATTCCTAAAATTAAATAAAAAAATTTCTCAATTTAGATTCTTTAATTCAGAACCAAGCTGAACAATGAAAAACCTTTAAGCTATCAAGACAATATATGGAATAAAAATGCACACTGGTTTATCCAAACACGACACTTATAAATTTTGTTTTCAGACATTTACTGATTAGGCCTATTTAATTTTCATGTACATACCACTGTTTTATCTATAATATTGTAGTATTTTCCTTTACAAATCTATGTTCATACAAAAGGATGTTGGTGTAGGTATATTTTATTACCTCGATGGACTCAGAAACCACTGGACCATTGTCATGAAACTCATTACAATGAGAAAATATTTCATGTAGTAGTTTTTTTGGAGGCCTCAGGGCTTAGCCGCAGGACCATTGTAAAGGTAAACCCATCTCAGGGGTTTTGATCTAATTTAATTATGAACACAACAGATGGCAAAAAAATGTTTCTTACAATTATTTGAAATGGTTATTTTTGAATTCCATAATTTTGAAATAGTTGTGAAACGACTGAGTGAATAGCCATTACTCTTTTGTCGATGGTAAACAAATTGGCTTATCCTGGGGGAAACACGGTATACAGTTTTTACAATTTTAAATTCAGATGAGACTATTCTCAGAATATACTAAAGTAGCAATACAAAAAACTACCAACACAAATATTTTTTTCCATTAAAATAGAATAGCAAGTGTAAGTTCATTGCCTTTTAGAAAATACGATTTAAAAGGGCATTGGAGTAAATTCCGATTCTGTTTTTTGCCTATAAGAGCAATGTTAACCAGAAAACGCAATAACGTAATTAAATTAGAAAATAAGCTCTACACCCGCTGTAATAAGCTGTTGTAAATTGGCGTTATTTCTAATTAGAAATTTTACTACTGTACTTTTAAAACATTATTTATAGAATTTTACAAAATCTTTATAAAGAATCGGATCCAGCAAAAGGAACGGTAAATTTAATTGAGATTTAAATAGGCCCTACACTTTATTCTAAAACAAACGGACAAAATAAAGCAATTGTATGAAAAGCAGTTGGGACAACATTGCACTTTAACTACATCTTCCTTTCAATGGCAATACAATTTTCTTATGTATATAAGGACATGACAAATATTTCATAGTTTTGTAACACATGCTTAAAGTAAAATATTAGTTCACATTACTCAAGTTACTGAGACACTATATCTTATCTCATCACAAATTTAAATAAGTCTCATCTTTATTTTGCCTTCAGTCTTACAAAATGCATCCTCTAGATTAAAATTATAGCTAATATAACCACTGACAAAAAAAAGACGAATACAAAGTTATATCAGAAGAGAGAATCATATTGTAATATTTTTTAAATAGCTTAATTTTATATTCCAAAAAACGTGGATTTTAAAAACCCTAAACCATATTACTGGAAACAAGCAAAGGAACGTAACCACGATTAAGAATTTATGTACCACGACTGGGGCAAATGTAATAAATTATAGTAAACAAACTACTAAGTAATTGACTGTATCATCACAAAAAATAATCATACATATGTAGACCTATATTAATAAACCAGTAATATTACTAACACCTATTAGTATATTATTACATTCCTTTCATAGTTTATGATTCCACTAACATTAATAAGAAAACTACATAAAAATACTTCTTGAATAAAATATTAAAGTTCTTATTAAGTTTATCACAATAAATTTAGGTAAATTTGATAGAAACTAATTAGGAATCATGATCATCAATAGCAACTAAGCAGAACTAAAAAGTTTTAAAAATATACTTTTTTTTGATTGTTCATTAATTAAAGTAGAACACATAAACAGGAATATTCTACGAAAATATATACACAATATTTTCTAAAACAATTCTTTATATGTACAAATAAGAAAATATCGAAGCTCTGCAGAATAGATATTGTTTTTGCTACATTTATGAAAGCGCAACTGAAGAATTATAAATATTGTAGGCCCTTTCTTTTCACTATCACTAAAAGTACGTATTATTTACTCACAGTAAAAAAGCACTCATAGCACTTCAACATACTTATGTATATAGTTTTAGAATGTATTAAAATGTAAACACTTAAATACAACAATACAAAAAACAACAAAAATAGTATATTATTACAGTAATCTAATAAATAAATACTTGAAAGAGGTAGAGCGAAGCCTACTTCAACAGCGCCTTGATTTCATCCTTGTCTGCGGCATCAACGTAGCTCGTCCCATCCGGCGTCGAGCCGTCTTTGGATGCTCCCTAGTTAAGGTAAAGGATTGGTAATTAGTGCTCTTTTAATACAAGTAAAAGTCAAAAATTTCTGAAGAAAAATACGTGTAACTGAATGCTACTAACATGTATCAGCCAATAAGAGACCCTAAGTGGGTTTTCAACAAAGCAAGTTAGGCTTTAGCTACTAACTTAGGATCAATTTTGGAAAAGCTTTAATATTCAACTGAAGAAGGGTTTCAAGGTTCAGGTGTGTAATGATATTAATGATATTTATTTTAACAAAAAGCATACAGAGGACCATTTCTTATATTTATATGTTCGCTGTTATGAACGTCCTGTAATGGCGCCATTCTATTTTAATTTCAAATTAATATCGAGAAGTTAGCAATTTAGAGGTTATGTTTTCTCTTTTTCAGCTTGAGGGACCATTCTTTTCTCACATATTAATAAATTAAACTCAGCTTTTAGGTAGTAATTTTCAACTCATTGGGGACAAAACTGTGCTCCACCCAGCACACAGACACATCTATTGAGCATTTTTCTGCAGCGAACGTGTTAACTTACACCGTGTCCCAAAAAAGTGAATAACTTTGAATGCTAATAAAATTGTTAGCCGAGAGATCGTTTTTTGAAAGTGCCATATAATAGAACAAGCTATGGTCGATATCGTCAAGAAACCTATTACAATTGACTGGAAGGATGAAACACCTGTAAGGTAAGGGTATAAACGGATGAAGTTGTAGAAATCTATGGATTGTGCATAAGCAATCCCATCCAGTGGCCTACACGGTAACAGACATGACATAATGACTTTTTTATTTAGAGATTTACCAAAGATGAAGTTTACAAGCTGAAAGTCTTCAAAGCTCAAGAATCATGGCTGAGAATCAATGCAGCCTTCAGCAACATCATAGATGGCATATATCTTGAGTGTGTTCAGAGTAGATAGCTACATTTTTAAACTCTTTGCTATAAATGGAAGCATTGTTTGAATTTTTCAATAAAACTTATATCTACAAAAAGTTTTGAATATGTATGTTAATTTACACTGATAACAATTTTCATAAGCGTCCTCATAAGAGTTTTACATACTGTAGCAACAGCTTTTTTTTTTTTTTTTTTTTTTTTTTGACACGGTGTATTACCTTGCAAATTTAACTTGCAATTATTTATTTAATATTTACAAACAACCAAAAAAGATATTTATTGGATGGAATAATGTCTAAAAAAGTTATTCTAACTCATTCCTAGTTTTAAATGCAGTAAAAAAATGCTCAATATGGAGGAGGCTTGTTAAGGTGGAAATTTTTGTCTCCCAAGAGTCGTTATAGTAAACTAAATGTAACACACCTGTAGATAATCTAATATAGGCCTATGTAATTATTTGTTTTATCAAATAATAACACCAAATGCCAAAATTATATACGTTCTATATAAAGTTTAATTTTTTAAAAATTAGTATCCAACCTAAATTGTTCGATCTTGAGTAACAGGTGCACTAGTGATATAATGATAACTATATCATTACAAATAACTATACAGATAATGTTGCCTTCAACGCCTTCAACCACTTATCATAAATGTCACACTGAATGTGTGTGCTTAGATTATACTACCTACATAGTGACAGTCCTAATCTGAATCTGAGTCCCCTTTCTTATAATATCATGCTTCACAGCAACCACAATTATTTTTAACACCATGGCTGAAACTGAAACACTTTAATACTTTCAATCTATGAATTTTAAATAAATGATACAAATACTTAAACAGGAAGTTAGTTACAAAATTATTATTTTGATATAGTAATAAAAATAACTACAATAAATAATCATGATATTAAAATATTATTTATTTGATAATCTATATATCTAAAACAGTAAGATAACAAGGTATACAATGCAGTTGCCTGCTTGCAATATTGAGCAGAGCCACTAGTTTTTAAATCAATAATAGCAAATATTTTATAGGTAATTCAAGTGAGCTCGTTCGCTACACTCACTCGCCGACAATTTAGTTCGTTTGCTGCGCTCACTCATCTTTCGGGTCAGCTCATTCGCTGCACACACTCGTCGCCAGATTTAGGTTGTTCGCTGCGCTTACTTGCTACAAGTCTGTAATACACTAATAATTTTTAAGTACGTAGGTTTGCTGCGACGGGGTGTTATATGTTTACAAGACATTAAATGGTGCGTCGTCCAAGATTTGCACCTCCTCTCCGTAAACGTGGCATTTCATTCATGTACAAAGGTAAACAAACCACTAAAATAAACAAAACAACAATTTCACATAAAACTACTGTATTCACAAACAGCTGAAGTCTGCAGTTAAATTTGATCTTTATAACAGCTGTATAATCAACACATAGTAAACAAACCAAAGAAAATATTTCTCCTATTAAAATAATATGGTAACTTTAAAGGGCCGTGGGGCAGAACCCTTATGTCCGATTTGGACCATTTCAGATTTATACCTTCCCATAGATGGTTACTACGACCGAGCAAAATTTCCCGAGGATCACTCCAGCCGTTCAGGAGGAGTACTTGTAAATAAAAAGCCTGAGTGGAGCTCCGCTCAAAAAACACTATTGGGACAGTTCATCTGAGACTTCTACTGGGCCGATTTACACACAGGTTGTACCAAAACAAATGTTTTCTATCCCATATTAGCAGGTTTTATTGGTATTTGGAAAATATTTACGTTAAATCGGTCAAAAATGAAAAATAAAACTTTTCTTATGGAGATTTTCTTATGGAGAAAGGCCAAAATTTTCAATCCTTTAGACAGTTTGTCTGAGACATTCACTCAACCTATTTACACACAGTTTGCACCAAAAGCTAAACTTTTCTATATTAGCAAATTTTATTTACTTAAATGTTATCTTATTTTCTTAAATTTAAAATATCAACATTTCCAAGAATTCGCAATTTATATATTTTACATGCTTTCAATCAGCTGATTGTAAACACACAAGGTATTTTGTAGTATAAATAACACTAACTAAGCCTATGGCCTTTTGATAAAGAGTTTTGACAGATGTTTTAAGCTACTGAGGTTTTAACCCTAGATCTGGCGTTCATGTTTGACACAGTTGGCAGAGCCATTTCTGCCTTTTTGTAGTGGTACCATATATTTCGTCACACAGACCAATTGCTTTGAGATATATGTACACATATGTATATTTTCTGTTTCAGGGATAAATGTAGAATAGAATGGTATAAATAAAAATAAATTTCTAGCAATGCGTTTAGGCGTAGAAGCAAAAAGTTTGCAAATAATGTTTGGATTCAGCGAAATATAAATTTTGAAAGCAACCCGCAAGAAAGCCATCAAATAATTTTTTTTCACATTTAACCTAAATGTAAAAGTTGTTTGAAATATGATTCCCTACGTAGAAATATCATTGTTATTTTTTAAATACTCCTGAAAAAATTTTTATAAATAAAAATTGCTAACACTCAAAAAACAAGAAAAATAACAAATTTTTTTCATTGTCATATATAAAATAGTGGGATGCATCCAGAGTAAATAGATATGATACTGCATGATAGAAAAATAATTGATCTTTGAAAAATATATAATTTTATAGGTTTGAATTGTAAAATGTATGAGTAAATTATGTCAGAATGTAAGTCTTAGAATTTTTTGTTACGAAAACCTAATTTTTATGACATTTTCAAAGCAACATAAAATTTATAAAACAAACCTTATAAAAATTCTGAGATATACAAATTGTAGGGAATTTATTCTAGTTTTAGGAAATATAAAAATATTGTACAAAATATACAACACAAAAAGGTGTACAGGCGAATATATGATAATGCGTACGGATTTTTACAACCTCAACCATTGACTAGTTTTCCAAGTATTTCACAGATATGTAAAATATTGTTATATAAATGGATTTTTTAGTAAAATGTGATGTTGATATTGTAGCAAATATATTGTAGTTTCAAAAAAAGTTACATTTGGTACCTATTATAACACTTACCAATATTTACGACCATACTTCAGCAACTATTTCAAACCGTGCAAATTTTTTTGTAAATAAAAACACAATAAATACAATAAAAATAATATAATTATAACAGAATAAATTAGGCTAAGTAAATATATAAAACACATGAGACTCACATCAGCTGACTATAATAATAATAATTTTATAATAATTATAACAGCTTTTATAATAATTGTGTACTATTCGTGTATTCTACTGATACAGTATTGTATACATGAACAGTAGGTACACGAATATACACATTACAATTAACACAACACTAAAAATAACTATTTCACAACATTTTATAACTGACAAAATAAACACACGCGCAGAGTTTGAGATTACTGCACCATTTTTGGGCCAAGACGGAAGGAGAACGGAGAAATCAGAGTGACCTTTCAGAAGCTCCAAAAACAAAAATTACCGTCGCAACGTGAAGCAAGTCACATCAAAGTAAAGGGCAGTTCTTCTTCTTTCTTTCGTTGTAAATATATTCCAGAAAAAATAATTCTAAAACTTAAATCTCATCTGTTTTATAATCGTCTTTTTAGTGACGACCGCCGCTGAGGCCATTGCCGCTCAATACACAAAAACCTTACTCTATTGAAAAATATTTTCTGCCGTAACTATAATAGATACAAAAAAACTGTCAACAGACAACTCGTAGTCCGAGAAATTTCGGTTTCTATGGTAACACTGGCATTTCACTGTGTTTCGTATTAACTTTTCTGTCGATCGACAAAAACAGCTGTTTTGGTGATCACATGACGAATATTTTCGCCGCGACATCAAATGTTGAAATCTCTTGTCATTTCGAACTATGTTTCTCGCTACATAAAAGTCGCTCAATAATGTTTTATACATGAATATGAATCCTCAGAACCTCCTCTTTCTAATGGTATAAGGTTCATTGCGGTTAAGAACGGTTTTCATATTTTAATATTATAAAGTTCCGACCCGTGTCGATATCGTCACAAAAGTGACGACGCCACTGGTAATCGCACGCAAATCGTCACAAAAGTGACGACCCCCAGATCTAGGGTTAAGTAACAATATACTCAATTATAATCTGTTTATCAAAAAAATGTATAAAGAATGAAAAATATTTAATGATTCTTTAAAGATTTACTTCAATAGTAATTTGAGGTAAAAAATTACTAACAAATCAAAATGCATTATGAATATGTATAATTCATTTAAAGAATGCTAAATGAGCAACAAAGAAACAAAAGACTATTTTTTATTCAGAAGAAGACTTGTATATTTGTAAGTACAATAGCTGATAGAATTGAGCGAATATTGTTACTTGGTTTCTGTGACAACATAATCTATGACTTATGGCCCTCTCCACTTCATCCATATTCCAAAATCAGTCTTCAGTAACGTCAGTCTGGAGAATCGAGTATCTACTGTACTTGGTAAAATAACAGAAAGAAAGCCACAAGAAGAAGAGTAAAAACACCAGAAGTAAGTATTTGACACTTACAATAAAATATTGTAATTGTAGGTTGTAATGTTCATCCTCGGATAACTTTAATAGAACTTTCTCATATCAAACCTATAGACATCATATTCATGAGTGGTGTAAGTAAAATTACCTGACAAACATCAAAGATGAACTTACCTTTTCCAGAAGAGTTTTGACACAGCTAGTGTGGCCTTCCCAAATAGCAGCTAACAAAGCACTGATGCCATGCTTATCTTTTGCCTGAAATAAATGATATAAAATGGGTTGGTTTTGTACATCATCTGTTGTACCGGTATAACTAAAACAAACCTAGGGATCTATATTAATTTCTAAGGATCCTAGTTAGACTACTTTGTTCAAAATTTATACTTTGTTTCCATCATGTTTTAATTAAAACTGACCACACGATTGATAACCAGTTTACAAGAAAAAATGTACATATATTCTGGTATGTTACCTGATAAATATTCACTCTTCCCATGGCCTAATCTAAATCTAGAATATTCCTAATTCCCATGGGTTTAACATAATATTTAAATTTGGATTTGGTAGATTTGGTAAAATTAATTAAGTGCCGTTGTAGACACCCTCGCCAAAAGTGCCTACGACTTAGGCAAATAATCTACCACGACCAGCAGCATAGACACATGAATGAGGGTTATGGACAGTGGGTGCTCCAAGCAGTGAAAACTGTAGGTATCAAAGACGCTGTTAATGCCTGCGCTAAGCGAGTGAGGCACTAAACCATTGCAGCCTATTTTAAATAAAAATAATTTGGGCATTCAACATGTTTGCTACCGACATGTAAATAAAAAAAACTTAACCACAGACCAGCGTTAAAAATAGTTGACAAGCAAGTTTTCACTACAGACTGCCGTTAACTAGGCTATAGTTGACTTGTGGGCTGAATAAAGTGGACCAACGCCAACCAAGTTTGACACAAACATCAATTTTACTATAGCTCCTCATAAGGAATGGTTTATTTTATCGATTAGATTGCTAGGCGTCAGTCTACAGGTATACATAGTAAGTTAAATATGCTGGAGGCATGGTTTCCACATGGGTATATATTTTTTGTAAATTTGGCAGAATTTTTTTTTTTTTTTTTGGTTAAGTTTAATTCAACAAGCCTAGTCCCAGGAGGATGTCAGGTCTGCAAGGTCGGACTATTAAAGACAATTTCGTGTCTACTATCGTTGACGATCAGTAAGGAGCAAACGTGTTAACAGTTTAGTAACTTACATTTGAAAATTTATGATGGGTTTTCATAAAAAAATAATATACTTACATTTACATCTGCTCCTTTAGATATCAGATATTCAATGACATGTTGTTGGCCATAGTCGGCAGCATAGTGAAGTGGAGGTCTCCCATCAATTTCTTTATTCAAATCCATTTCCTGTAAAAATTTCTAAAATGAGTTCTATACCAGTACCTACGCGACTACATCTTGACTGACACTAGACAAACTTTGGCAGGGTACTTAATCGGCAAAAGCATTTAATATTGAATCTAAATTCTGTTGTGTATGCGAATAGGGTGTTGGAAGAATTGACAAATGACAAATGTTTTATTTTGTGATGCAAAGTTAGGACCATAAGGTCCTCTCTTACACTTAACATCAATTTAAATGATAAATTTAATACTAATAACAATTTTTTAAATAAACTAAATATAGGTAAAGTTTAAAAATTTTTACAAAAATTTGACAAATTTTCTTAATAATACTATAAATTTTTACATTACATTCTTATCATTGAACTTTCAAACTGTGTTATAATTAATAATGATGTAGTTTTATAATGCAGGCCGAATACCCCATGATACTTCAGATAGCCATGTTTTTATTGCTGCACCAAAGACTCACCTTGATTCAATAATTTTCATATGGTTAGGAATCATATTCCATAATCTACAAGCAGTTACATGAAATGATTTATTATACATTACTGTGCGATGGTGTGGAATAGATAAGTTATATGATCCCCTTCTAGTATTTCTTCCACTAACTTCAGTGCAAAATGTAGGGAAGAAATGTAGGGAGGGGAAAAAAATACGTCCAATATTGTGTTATTGTATCATTGGATTTCTTCGGAGACATCCGAAGTTCTTTTCCGGTTATATATCCGGTTAATTTTTCATTTTGATGCCCCCAGAAGAAAAAAAACAACATTCGTTCATTTTCATATATATGTAGGGCCTATATATAAATATACCTACAGGGTGTCTTTCAATTCCGTCAAAAACCTTCATAATATGGCTTGTCAAAATAAGCGGAACAGTTCATATGAAGGTAGGCCTATGTCATAATATGCATATTTACCCAGATATCCCCATTTTGTTTTTTACAATTTTAATAATTTTTTATTTCTGTAATGGATTGATGTAGGAACTTCATATTTGGCATGGACCATAATAACAACAATGTCTATCTCCAAAATAAATTTGTTTTGGGATGAATATTTTCAAATTGGTAGGCAATTTTAAGTTTTTAAACTTAAATACAGTAACTTATCTTAAAACCAGTAAATTTTATCAACATTTTACAAGACACAAAAAAGTCAACCAACTTAATTAGGCTAAAACTTATATCTAACCAATGATACCAACTTTCAAAAGACTTCCAACAAATAATAAAGTTATTACAATTTTTCAGCAGAGAAACGTTGATTTTGCATTATAATTTATGCAAATTAAGGTTATTTTAATAGAAATATCACAATAACTCAATTATTTATTGTCAGATCCTTACAAACTTGGTATTATTTGTTAGGGTGGGTTTAAACGTGAGAGTTTTTCACTCTCGGAGAGTGGTTAGTTACTCTCATAAAAATCTCAGACAGCTGTTGATAGTACTCGCAGAAAACTGTCTGGGATTAACAATCTTGGAAAATTCGCTTGTTGTGTAAACACCTCTGCGAGTACCTGCTGAGAGTACGAAACTCTCTGAGAATGAAAAACTATCACGTGAAAACCTACCTTTAGATAAGCCCGTTGAAACTGGCTTCAGGTAGACCACAAAATTCATATATCAACGGTTGAGTTTCACAGGGTAGTTTTCAACCAGTTACCCATTGCTTGTTAAAAAATAACTGCAGACTTAAAATGCACCATAACTACATTAAACAACACTTCAAACGGCAAATTGCTATAATATAGGGAGTAATACCGATCATAGATTTAAAGATTACAACTACAACCAAAAGAGTGAAGATTATATAAAGATTATATGTTTACCAAAAGAGTGAAAAAATGTGCATCAGCAATTGTATGCTCTCCATGTCCTGCCAAGTGGTTAAACGCACCATTCCCATCTCAATAGTTACATATTTGTCAGATAAAATAAATCTGCGTAACTTTTAGGTTTACATTCAGTAAAAGTAATTAATCTATTTATTTAATTTATTACCAGGCTAACCGAGCCTTGCTCGTTGGTTTTAATTCAGTTTTGATACAGTGTCACAGTAATAGAGCTATTAAATTTCCCCCAACAACCGGCTATACCTCTTCACAGTTAAGTTATCAGCTGTTTATCACCCACTATATTTCGAGGTCGTGGAGCGAACATCCCTTCACACACTGCTCGTATTATAGTATTTAATCCTATACTATAGTACGAGCAATGTCTGAAGGGATGTGTGTTCCACGATCTCGAAATCTAGCTGTTAGATTTTGCTTAAACTTTGCATTTAAGAGTGTTTTGGCCCAAAAATAAGTTTAGAAACAGCCTCAATCCCAGGAAAAATCGGATTTGGTCTAAATTTAAGTTTAAAAATTGTAATTTTTAACATTGGTCTTATGGGTTGTTATTTTGGTAAGGAAATAACAACTAAAAGTAAACAAAAATAAAGGACGATTAATTTTAAGCAGTTTTTTAACAGCTGTTATCTGTTAAGAGTCTGATGAAGATTTAATAGCTAGATTACCATGACACTATAACAAAAGGGAATTAAAACAAACGAGCAAGGCTCGATTAACCTGGTACTTTATTTTATACGCTAAGAGATTTTTTGTGTTGAGAACTCCTACAATTCTCAACCGATTTTCAAGTTTTTGGTGTCGTTGGATAGGGCTTGGTCTGTAGTTGTTTCCGCCAAAAATTTATGAAAATCAGACTTACAATAAGAGTGCTAGGCCTATATCCACAAATTAAATTTGGAATTTTCCCATTAGAATAACATTGAGATTGGTTTGAGCATTCGAAACATCTGTTAACTTAGAGCTGTAGTTTTTGGTGATCAATGATATTCACTATATTGGATTGGTCGGGTGTCACTGATTTAGAACTAAATGTAAATTTTGTATTGTAGGCTATCAAAGTAAATTGCTCAACGTCGAGCATCACGTGCACTCGTATTTTTAAAAAGATTAGTGATCAATTAGGTCTATAAGGTAAAGTGGTTTAGTTGTGGTAAAATTGTGTAATATTTGTTTTCGTTTGATACACAAGTGGACATGATGTTCTTTTGCTCAAATTTTTGTCCCTCTATGTGGCATTATATAAAATAGTGTCCGCCATTACGGATTTATTTTGGGCGTGCCCCCGGTTGGGAACTGCTGGTTTAGTTGCTAAAAAAATCTCCTCTTTTTCACCAACTAGGCCTACTATATTGAAACACAATACATACCTGTACCAAGGCAAATGAGGATTTAAAAAAGTGTCAACTTATGGTTTCACTACTAGAGGAGACATTGATTATGACACCAACACACTAACTTATTATTGTAGTTATTACTATCAACATAAATGGGTTTATTTGTAGTCTAATTTCATTCTTTTTTTTTATAAAGGAGGATTTTTCTAATTTTTATAGGTAGGTAAGTTAATCGTTCTTCTTTTGCTGGCCAACCAAGTATAGGTAGACTTATATCATGTTAAAACTTAATACCACTTTGTGTAACTAATAAGTTATCGTATGAGTTAACTTACATAGCCCATCCCAGACATTTCATCACAACATAAACAAAAATCTCCATTATAAAATGTTTAATCCTTGATTGAGAAGAGTGGTAGCACTGACTTGCCTATCATATGACTCTTGTACTTCCATGTACGCCCGCACGAGATCACACCACCGTCAATATGTTTCAAACACGCCTTTGCTATGAGAAGTCTACTCACGGTAGTTTACATAGTCAATGTCTCAATCTTAATAAGTTATACTGCGGATGGCTCTTTTTTGGATGACAAATATCCTGTTCAGTACATGTTTACTTGATAATCAAAACAGTACCGGTATGATTGAGTAACTAATATTACTTCAGGGTTGCCACAGAATTTTTGAGACTATTTTTCCTGACTTTTCCTGACTTTTACTGACCAATCTGAGAGATTTTTCCTGACTTTTTGGTACTGCGGGGTTTATAAATAAAGACTCGTTTTTAGTGAATTTCCTTTGGAATATTTTTTTAATGCAATCTCCTCTATCCCAAAAAGTTACCCATCGCTAAAATTTTTATTGAAATACCCCCTTTGCAGCGAAATACTCAGCAAATTTCCAATGGTTTAGATAATTAACTAAAGAAAATAATTTTTTTATTTACATATAGCATTAATTAAGCCTTTTGAGATTTTTATTGGGACATGTAAAAAAATAAGCAATATACCAGGTTTTATTGGTTTTCCATAAAAATAAAATGGAAAACTTTTTAAAGTTATTTTGAATGGTCTCTTTGAAAATTGATGATTAAAAAATTTTAGGGTGAAAAATACAAAAAAACCCTAATTTGACCTTTTTGAAACAACATAAAACTCTGTTCCGACTATCCGATCAACCTGGTTTTCGACCTTAACATGAAGAACGCTGTCTTACACCTTACCAAATTTCATCAAAATAAAAGGTGTCTTTCAAAATTTATTGTGTAAACGAACACATATATATGAAGTTGAACAAACGGTGTTTTTGGCTCCTATGGAACTCAAAACAAAAAAGTAATATGGTTCCGGCCTTAGGTCTTATTATGAGTATTATCGTAAAAGCGTATTCCCTAAAGGGAAATTCACGGGGGGTAGACCTCCGAGGGTGTACCCGCTCTCGACCGATGAAGGGCCGCCTCTTGCCGCACGATGCGCTGGTGAAACAAAAGTATGGATTTTAAAATGCAAAACACGAACGATGATGAGATAGAGCAGGCCGCCTTTAAGCTCAGCTCAAGACTGCAGAGGTCTCCGACCTTGAACACTGGAACGCCGACGAAGGGTATTAAAACCATCCCCCCGCCGGTGCCATTCAAGGCTCTTGGTGGTGCCGGATCGTCGTCCAAAACCGGACAGAAGAAGGAGGAGATCGGTATGGCGATGGAGGTGGCCGAGCCGGCAACACCATTAGCCAATATCCAAGGGATTCCTCCCAGGAAGAGCCCTCTTCGTGCGGCATTCGAGCTGCAAATGCTTCGTCAGCAGCAGGACGACGCCCACGAGGAGGAAGACTCACTTCTGAAGAAGATGAAAGCTCTTTTGAAGGAGATAGCCAAGGCCCTCTTAATTCAAAAGAACGTGAACAAGGCGATAAAAGAGGGGATCCCGAAACTCGAAGATACAATACAATACAATACAATACAATATATTTATTTCCAATTATAACACACAATATTACAGGACAATACAAAACAATGGAAATTATTCTCCACAAGACTGTACGTCTGTGCGTGGAGAAGAGCGTCATTGTCTCCCGATATAAATGTCCAAAAACAAAACATAAAAACTATCCTGGAAAAGAAACTAATACTAATACAATTCAGTAATGATAAAAAGGGTACATAGTATTTTAACTAATATTGGTTGATGAATGCCCGGATGTAACAAAAGAAAAAAAAATTGATATAAAGAACTAAAATCAGGTGTAAGGCGAACATATCAGAGCCTCCACGGCTTCCCTACCAAGGCGGAGCAGCCAATCCTCAACCCCTCGTTTGTAAACGGCGGCACTGGCTCCCTCCAACAGCCTAATTTCTATTGGCAGATTGCGGTAAATTTGATGAGCTAAATAAAATGAATTATGGAGATCTGCTTTGTATTTTAATTTTGGAATCTCATAGCCAAATCTAATTTTGCTCCTTGTCTCATATTTGTGATCAGATACTGAAAAAAATTGGTTTTTGTTTTCTTTGACGTAAACTAATAAGGTTTTTAAATAGAGTTGTCTTATATTTAGAACCGGAAAAGCCTCATACAACAACCCTGAAGGATACCTCTGACCCTTTTTTAGAATAACTTTAATGATGGATCTTTGTGTGATTGACAATGGTTCCAGCACTGAGGCAGAGGCACCTCCCCACGCCAGTATGCCATACTGTAGAACAGATTGGACATACGCGTAATAAACACCCCTGCAGCGATCCACGGGCAGAACCTGCCTCAGTAGTCTGAAAGCATAAATCATTGTTCTAACCCTTTGTTTGACAAATTGAACATGTGGCTCCCACGACATCTTATTATCAATGATCACTCCAAGATACTTATACTTAGTCACTTGCTCAATCTTGCCACAGCCACAGCTCACCGACCGCGGATCGCCACAGGAGTGGATCCTAAGCACTCTCTGACCTGGTCCGGATTCATTTTTGAAGTAAATAGGAAGACATTTAGTTTTGTCGATGTTTAAGGAAAGAACATTCCAGTCAAACCAGTTCTTGACTCTGGCCAAGTCAGAGGAAGCCCGATTATACACGTCGTCCCAACTTCTACCAAAGGACACTAGAGCCGTGTCGTCAGCAAACAAAAATAATTTACCATGGACATTTAGCTTGGATATGTTGTTGATGTATATAAGAAATAGCAAGGGTCCCAATGTACTGCCCTGAACAACACCATAATCAACGTTGACAGATTCACTTTGAACTCCATTTATTGTCACAAATTGCTGTCGATTTTCAAAATAATTAGAGAACCAAGCTAAAGAGTTGTTTTTAACGCCAATTAATTCTAATTTTCTTAACAAAATCTCTCTGTTGACTGAATCAAATGCCTTTGCAAGATCAAGAAAGGAAATCAAAACCTTTTGCTTTTCGTTCACTTTATTCATTATTAGTTTTGTGATATCGAAGAGTGCGTCTGAGGTATTTCTACCTTTAGTAAAACCATATTGACAATCAGAAATAATTTTTTCCTTATTTAGGTAATTAGCAAGTTGAATTTTGACACATTTCTCAAGTATTTTATCTATAACCAATAGTAACGAGATCGGTCTGAAGTTATTCATGGAAGTCTTCAAACCACTTTTAAATATTGGGACAACCTTAGCAATTTTAAAATCATTTGGAAATTCACCAGAAATAATACTGAGATTAACCAAGTGTAACAATGGTTCAATTAAAAAAGTATAATATTCTTTAACTAACTTTGAAGGAATTCCATCCCAACCAGGAGCGGAATTACACTTAATACTGTCAATGACATGCTTCAATTGTGTCCGATCGACAGGCTCCAATGAAAAGGCAGAATCACAGGCATGGTCAGCGTCCTCCACCTCAGGCTGTCCAGTTGGATTTATCGCATTTGCTAAATTTTGACCTACACTTGCAAAAAAATTATTAAAATTCTGACTGATGTCACTTATGGAAGATGAGGAGTCAGCGCCGCCACTCACACGAAACCCTTCAACAGGAAACCTCTCCCTAACCCGCGGCCGGCCCGACACTTCGCCTACGATGGTCCAGAACTTTCTAACATCACCAGCGGCTTGTTCAATCTGTTTTTTGTAATAATTATATTTGGTTTGCTTAATCAATGAATGAAGCATATTTCTATAGCGGAGATAACGACTGCGTAATATCAAGTTGTACGGCTCTTTTTTAATTCTATTATGCAAGCGATCTCGTTTCCTAATGGATGTTAACAATCCTACAGTTATCCAAGGTTTTAACTTCGTATTTTTTGAATTTATTTTAACTCTGGTCGTCGCATTTCTCAAGGTTGTCTGCAAGAAGTCTATAAATCTATATGAGCATTCATTTACATCAGTGCATTCTAAAAGGTCAAGCCAATTTTTATTTGAAAGGTCATTTTCAATTTTATTCCAATCGATTTTATTTACACTATTATCGTCGGTGAATTGACTGATATTCGCAAATTTAGAGATTTCAAGTGCAATTGCATAATGATCTGTTATTTGAGAGTGTAAAACAAGAGGAGTGACATCTGCGAAAGATTTTATTTTAAGAAAAAAAATGATCTATACAAGTTTTGCTTTCAAAACGGGTAATTTTGTCAATGCATGGAATGAGACCATTGTCATGCATTGTGTCAATGAATTTTTCTTCAATAGAATTTAATGCCGGATTTAAAATATTGCAATTGGTGTCACCAGCAAAAATTCGAAGATAAAACGATTTTGTATCATTTTGATAATAATTATTTATGCCTTCAATAAAACGGTTAAGATTGGTGTTTGGACTTCTATATACGGCTAAAATTTCACAAGGTTGGCCATCCCATTTGAAGGTCAAAGATAAGGCCGTGGCTACTCCACCTAAACACAGCTGATTGCAGACCGCTGATAGCGAACTGTCTAAATACACTACTACACCGTCGCTCTGATTCAGGTTGCCGTGGGATCTGAACATGTTGTACCCCGGAACCACCTCTGGCTCCGTGTCTGTCAACCAGGCTTCAGACAGAATAATGGAATTAAATTTTATATTTGTACCTTGTAATAAAGTAAGAACTTCATCTAAATTCTTGTAAATACTCCGGACATTCTGATGTATTACTCTAAAATTCATGCATTTACTATTACTACTGAACACTTCACTTATTGTATAAAAATCTTCGCACTGCTCACACTCTTTAATAGGGGACTGAATAAAATCGTTATTTTTAAACATAATATTTTACCTTTAGTTAATGAAACATTGTAGCTATCCAGCGAGTAATAGACAAAACAAATATAGCGCTAACAGATTGTGCACAAAAAAATGTAAACCTAGAAATAAAAAATAAAAAATAACCTTGTGGCCTATTTATAGGCCTAATTGACTACGCTTCCTAAAAATTAAGTAGTGAAATGATATCTATACTATAATCTTGAATTATGGTAATTAACCTAGATTCATTTTGTAATGAGTTATAAGCTAATAGTATCAGGAAAATGGCTCAATAACGGTTAATGGATTGCTGGACTAATTAATCAATTAATTATAAATAAATAATAATAAAAATGCCTTTACATTTAACATGAATCCTCAACGCATTTAACGAATTGCCTTAATTCCTAGATGCTCTAGAAGAAATCGAGGAATGCCGGAAAATCAGGCTAAAGGCAGTGAAGCAGGAGCGCGATGTCACGAACCGAGTCATCTCTGCTTCGCCTCAAGCTCACCTGGCTGAGTCCCAGACTCAAGCCAGAAAGCGAAAGAAAAGGCAGAGCGGTTCTTCGCCTGGAAGCCCTGAGCTTGACCCTGAGGTGGACTCAGTGCCGAGACCGGTTTTTGTCACTGCGGCATCGCAGACATCTCCTGTCCAGGCTACTGAATCCGCCCCGGGCGCTGCCGTGATTCCAGCGGCTACTCCTGCAGAGTTTCCTGCTCCGGCGGCTAATCCTGCCTTGGCAGCAAACTCTGCCTCAACACCTTTGGGGGGCTGGAAGACGCGCCTGTCTAAGAAAGAAAGGAGGAGGCAGAAGCAAGCGGAGGCGGCTTCGAAAAGTGCGTCGAGGGTGGAGCGGACGCAAGTCTCGAAACCGGTTGGGGAGGCCTCTGGCAAGTCTGTCAGAAAGCCTAAACAACCCAGGCCTAAGAAGCCCAGGACGGAGGCAATCTTGATCAAGCCTTTAGGGGGGCGATCTTTTGCCGATGTTCTGGGTCAGATTAGATCGCAGGCCAAACCGGAGGAGACCGACACCGTTATCAAGTCTATTCGGCGAACCCAGAACGGGGATGTCCTCCTCGAACTGGGGAAGTCGAGTGACAAGATCGGTTTTGCCGCTTCCCTCAAGACTGCACTTGGGGACAAAGGCTCAATCAAGGCCCTAGAACCGAAGTGTTCGGTCGAGATTCGGGACCTTGATGCCCTCTCCACCGAAGAGGAGGTGACCCGTGCGATCCAGGTGGCACTCCCGGAGATACCAGCTGATGGAGTGAGGGTATGGCTGACAAAGCCCAACCGAAGTCAACTCCGGATTGCTGTTGCTGAAATGGGCGAAAAGCACGCCAATAAGCTGCTTAGCCTTCAGCACCTCAGAGTCGGTTGGGTCAGTTGCAGGCTCAAACGGAGGGTGGTAGTTTCGAGATGCTTTCGCTGTCTCGGTTTCGGCCACTCCTCCCGAAACTGTAAAGGGCCCGACAGGAGTGCCAACTGCTTCCAGTGTGGAAGCCAGGGCCACAAACGCAAGGAATGTTCCTCGAGCCCCTCCTGCTTCCTCTGCAAGGATTCAGGCTCCAGTGCCCTCGGTCACTTACCCGGGTCTGGTCAGTGCGGTGCCTTCAGAGCCGCACTTGAACAGGCAAAAGGCAGCGGCCGGTAATTCGCATCCTCCAGGCTAACCTTCATAGATCCTGGGGAGCTGATAACCTTCTAGATCAGCTCGCCCGAGAACTTGGTGCTGACGCGCTCCTTATCAGCGAACAGTATCGGGACAGAGACCCAAACATTTGGATCTCGGACAGCCTCGGTACTGCTGCATTTTGGGCACGTAATACACGAGATGTCTTGGTGCGGAGTCACGGGCGCGGCCGAGGATTCGTCTGGGTTCGGTGTGGGGACGTGACTATCTTCAGTTGCTACCTCACACCCAACGAGGCCGTCCAGGACTTCCGCGACAAGATAGATAACCTAGAGGAGTGCGTTCTCGGCACCACCGGGCATGTCGTCGTTGGTGGCGATTTCAACGCCAGGGCCGTCGAGTGGGGAATGCCCTCTACCAACTCCCGGGGTAAATACATCCTGGATTTCATCGCCAGGGCCGGTCTTGTCGTCCTCAACCAGGGCGACACACCTACTTTTCGGCGCCCCGGGCAGAGAGGCACGATCCTCGATGTCACCTTTGCGTCTGAGTCGCTCCTTCCGAGGATCTCTGGCTGGAGGGTTGTGGAGGACTACACGGGTAGCGACCACCAATACGTCGTGTTTGACCTGCATGATCAGGCAAATCGTCGAGTTTCCGCATCTCGGGAAGGGCCACGCCGGTGGAACACCAACAAACTGGACGTGGTCAAGTTCACCTAAGTCATCTCTCGGGGAGCGCAGGGGAATCCTGGTGAGGCTGGGGCCGAGGCACTAGTAACATCCACGATGGAACTGATCGTCTCGGCCTGCGACCAGTCTATGCCGCGAAGGAAACCCCGACGCGACAAACAACCCGTTTACTGGTGGACTGAAGAGATTGCGGAACTCAGAAGAACATGTTTAAGAACTAGACGAGCCGCCACAAGAGCGAGAACCCCCGCAGACAGAGTTCGTAAGTCGGAGGCCTATAAAGCTGCGAGAAAATCTCTCCGCCAGGCGATCAACAGGAGCAAGGCGAATAGCTGGAGGAGACTTCGTGACGACGTTGATTCCGACCCCTGGGGCCTGGGTTACAAACTTGTAACACAGAAACTCGGCGCCCGCTCTCCACCTTCCATCATGGAGGGCGCCACCATGGGGAGGATCGTCGCTGCGTTGTTTCCTGAACATCCACAGCGACCGCCGGTTGACTTCGGACGGGTAGAGGACGTTCCACTCTTCACTTTCGAGGAGCTAGAAACCTCCGTTCTCTCCCTGAAGAGCAACAAGGCTCCTGGCCCGGACGGGATTCCCAGTGAGGCTTTAAAGAAAGCATTTTTAATCAACGCTGACTTGTTGTTGAGAATGTACAATGCCTGGAAAACAGCCAGGCTTGTACTGATCAGCAAGGGCAAAGGTGATCCCGAGCTGCCGTCGTCCCACAGGCCTCTCTGCATGTTGGACACGGCTGGAAAGCTGTTCGAGAAGCTGATCCGTTCCCGCCTGACTTCTGCCGTGGAAGCTGCCGGGGACTGATGCCCCCGTCAGTACGGCTTCAGAAAGGGACGGTCAACGATCGACGCTGTCACCGAAGTTCAGAGAGCTGTGGAGAGAGCCGAGAGCCACAACCATTTCTCCCGCCGAGTAGTGCTTCTTGTTACGCTTGATGTCAAGAATGCCTTCAACTCTGCGAGGTGGGTCGATATGCTGGATGCGCTTCGCAACACCTTTCGTATTCCTGCATATCTGTTGCGGCTCATCGAGGATTATCTACGCTCTCGAAGCCTGATTTATGACACGAGGGACGGAACGCGGACGATGGAAGTCACTTCTGGTGCCGCACAAGGTTCAATACTCGGCCCGGATCTCTGGAACGTTGCCTATGACAGCCTCCTGAGGTCCGAGATGCCTGAGGAAACCACTTTGGTTGGGTACGCCGATGACGTCGCAGCTCTCATTGATGCACGCAACGTTGAGCTGGCCCAACTGAAGTTGAACCGAGTTATGCGGGTGGTCAACAACTGGATGTCCGATCACGGTCTCTCACTTGCTCGCAGTAAGACGGAGATCGTGATTCTCACGAAGAAGAGGATCGACACCGTCGTCCCGTTTCGAGTGGGAAGGGAGGTGGTCACATCAACTCGTGCCGCCAAATACCTCGGGGTTATGGTGGACACCAAGTTAAGCTGGAGGGATCAGATCTTCCGTACGGCGGACAAGGCCGCTAAGGTAGTGACTTACCTTAGTAGGCTGATGGCCAATGTCGGGGGTCCCCGATCCAGCAGAAGACGTCTGTTGCTGTCCGCGGTCCAGTCCGTGCTTCTTTACGGGGCAGAGGTGTGGGCAGGCGCTCTAGATAAGGAGTGCTACAGGTTGCGACTCGCCCGGGTTCAGCGTCAAGCTGCGCTCCGGTTGTGTTCCGCCTACCGGACAGTGTCCGAGCCTGCCGTCCTGGTGGTCGCCGGAGTCATCCCTGTCAAGCTCTTGGCAGGGGAGAGGAAAGCGATTTATCAGAGACAAGGCGAGATCGGCAAGGACACGGCAAGAACAGAAGAGCGCTCCCGAACCTTCCAGCAGTGGCAACACAGCTGGGAGCACGACACCCGAGGACGATGGACTGCGCGACTTATCAAGCAGGTCGAACCATGGGTGGAACGGCGGCATGGGGAGGTGGACTACTACCTGACCCAATTTTTGACAGGTCACGGCTATTTTCGGTCGTACCTGAACCGGATGGGAAAGACCGGTTCACCGGACTGCATTTATTGCCCGGGTGTTCCCGACGATGCGGAACACACATTCTTCCGCTGTCCCCGTTGGGAAGGGCCCCGCCTGGAGGCCACACAAATCTTTGGTGTATTTTCGGTGGACTCGGTCTGCCAAAAGATTTTGGAGGATGAGGGCAACTGGGATTGTTTGTCACAGTTCGTCCGGGGCATCCTCCTGGAAAAGAAAACCGATCTGGACCGCGAAGTGGCCCAGATCCCTTGATCGAGCGGCTGGATAAGGAGCGAGCCCCACGGGCGTAAGCCAAATTTAGGCCTAGCCTGACGTAATGTGACAAACAATTCCAGGTTAGATTCCTAAAGAGTAGAGGAGGTTTTTTAGTGGGTAAACCCGTTTTTAGGGGAGCCCCACACTACAGGCTGGCCACCTGTGTGCGTAATGCATTTTTCCGCCTCTCCCTCAAAAAAAAAAAAAAAAAAAAAAAAGGGAAATTCACTAATATTCCATGTAGAGAAATTGGCTAAAAATAAAACAAAGTGTTCCAATAATAAAGTAAAAACTAACATTATAAAAATGAAAAACATAATAGAAATATACATTATTGATAGGTAATTAATGTATAAAATTAATAAATTTTACCAACTACTTAATAATTCTGATTTATGGGAGCGGTCGAAAATCGAGACGGTTGGATTGTGCCCCTGCAAATTTTCCTGACTTTTGGCACTTTTCCCCTATTTTTTCCTGACTTTTGGCATTTTTTCAAACTTTTTCCTGACTTTTCCTGACCAAAACCCAAAAATCCTGACTATTCCTGACTTTTAATGTCTGTGGCAACCCTGTACTTTCTATTAAGGGGGCCGTTCGGCACCGAAAATCTACCCGAAAACATGCAATCGTTTTTATAGCCTTCGGTTGGGACTGTTCATCGTAGACTTAAGCTGTTTGTTTTATATGGTAGTCAAAGAGTGGTTCTAGTGGAAGTATGCCTGTTTTTTTCTAAAAAAAATTTTATAATAACTTTTATTTGATGCTGAAATTCACTAACTTTGACATACATTTTCACGTAATAATATCACAAATTATTGAAAAAGAAGGTAGCCTTCCACTAGAACCACTCTTTAACTTCAAATAAATCATAAAATAAAATATTTTGGTCGGTAAACACTAACCGAAGACGGGAAATACGATTGCATGTTTTGCCCTCGCGCGGGAAAAAGGCCACTGTTTTGGGTAAACCTAGCGGTGCGGCAACGAACTACTTGAAGGAAACTACTACCAGTCCTGTTTAATTTTTCTGTTTCCTTTATACTATCCATCTTACAAATATCTTCAAGCAAAAGTAGTTTTCAAGTTATAAACAAATCCAACCTTCCACGCCACCGATCTGTCGTCGATCTCCTAGTCACTGGGGCAGCCGGCCACGCACTGCACACCGCCGCTCCGGCCAGTCGTTCTCACTTCTCATACGTGCGGCCGATGCATTTAATAGCTCAGCTGAAGTTGTTGTTGGTAAATAGCAATACGAAAGGAAGGACCTTGCAAGCCCTCAAAGTTCGCATTTCACCATTTGATTAAGTCCGGTATTACACTATCATAGTACTATATGTAATATATCACATCTATTATATTAACTATGATAGAAACAAAATATTATTATAACCGTTAGTAAAATAAGAACATAACTGTTTGTAAAACACCCTCTATTAGATTTTTTTTCCATTATTGTAATAAATTGAAAAAAAAAACTGTTTGGTTGTTTTTGTTATTTTAGAGTTTAATTATTACAACTGATATTTTAATTTTGTTTGTAAAATCAATATGAAAATGCGTTCTGTAGCAGTTCATAGGTTATTATTATAATATTTGATCCATTACACTGTAATATTTTTGATTGCATAAATTTTGGTAATAGGCCTATGCTATAGAACTATTCAAATTCAAATTCAAATTCAAATATATTTATTCCACAAGAAATCAGTACAGTGTACACATAATATAAATTAAAGGAATTTATTTCCACATAGACTATTGGTCTGTGAGTGGAAATGAGTCCAGTCAGTCTCTTCACTGCTTAACTATACACATGATGTTTGTATTGATAAAATAAAAATACATTTTTCTAAAGTTAAATACATTATATAAAAACTAAAAATATATGTGTATATATATTGTTATTTACTTAATAATACATCAGAGCTAATTTTAGGAATATACAGTATTAAGAATAAATAATAAATAAACTTTGACGTTGTGTAAAAAAAAAACTATGTAGGTATTTAATAATGTACAAAGGTATTAAATGAACAGAACATTCACAACCAGCAGCAAGTATAAAACACAAGAAAATAAATAATAAATAAATAAACATAAATAAAATAATAATAATAATGAACATACTATGGAAATCGACTCTAATATTAACCTTAGAAGTAATGTGATTTTATCAGTGCCTCTGAACCCTCCGCCCCCAGACGGATAAGCCAATTGGTCACCTTCCTCTTGTATGCAGTGACGCTATCACCCTCAGCAGCAGCAATTTCAGGAGAAATGTTTCGATAAAGAATGTGTGATATATAAAACGAGGTTGTTAAAAAAATTCTATGAATTAATCTAGGAACTTGGAAGCCTGTATTTTGTCTGCTTCTTGTTGGATAATTGTGATTTACCTCAGTAAAAATACTATTTCTGTTAGCTTTAATATATAGAAGAAGAGACTTTATGTAAAGTTGCCTGGTATTTAAGACGGAAAATTCATCATACAGAAGAGTTGTAGGATATCTCAAATTTTTATTCAGAATAGCTTTCATGATGGTCCTTTGAGTAACGTTTAAGAGTTCAAGTGTGGAGGAAGAGGCCGCCCCCCACCCCAGGATCCCATATCCCAGCACAGACTGCACGTAGGCGAAGTAAGCAGTCCTACAGCGATCCATGGGCAGGACCTGTCTGAGCTGCCTAAATGCGTAGATGAGTTTCCTCAATCTTTGTTTTAAATACTGAACGTGTGGAGACCAACACAGTCTCTGATCTATGATTACACCTAAATACTTATACTGCTCCACACGTTCAATAATTCCACAGCCACAGACAGCCGCCCGCGGGTCGCCGCAGGAGTGCAGCCGCAGCTCCCTCGGACCAGGATCATGATCAGGTCTTAGGACGATAGGCATGTATTTAGTTTTGTCGATATTTACAGTTAATGTATTGTGGTCAAACCAAGTCTTTAGTTTTGCAAGGTCCGAGGAAGCCTCAGCATACACCTCATCCCACGAGCAACCAGTAGAGACAAGCGCTGTGTCGTCAGCAAAAAGGAATAATTTACCTGATAATGTGATTTTAGCGATGTTATTAATATAGATAAGAAATAGCAAAGGACCAAGAGTGCTGCCCTGAACAACACCATAGTCCACTGCAGCAGTGTCACTACTGATTCCATTTAAAGAAACAAATTGTTTTCGATTTTCAAAATAACTAATAAACCAATTCAAGGACAAATCTTTTACTCCACAAGCTTCAAGTTTTTTGAATAGTTTTTTACGGTCAACAGAGTCAAAAGCTTTGGCAAGATCCAAGAAGGTAATCATAACATAATTTTTTTGCCCGACTTTTTTGGATATCAATTTTGTCAAATCAAACAAAGCATCGGATGTATTTTTACCACTCCTAAAACCATACTGAGAATTGGACAAAATTGATGCTTGCTCAAGATACGATGTTAGTTGAATTTTGATACATTTCTCAAGGATCTTATCAATGCAGGTTAAAAGGGAGATTGGTCTAAAATTTGTCATTAAATTACTTTGTCCAGATTTAAAAATAGGAATAACTTTAGCAGTTTTTAATTTAACTGGAAATTGTCCGTTTCGAATACTGAGATTAACAATATGAGTTAGAGGTAAAAATAAAATATCAACGTTTTGTTTTATGAACCTCGAAGGTATATTGTCATCTCCAGGCGCAGAGCCCCCCCTTATACTTCTAACTACATCTACCAACTGTTGATGACTGACTGGCCGCATCTCGAACATGGAATCCACAGAGTGGTCGGCGTCCTCAACCTCCGGAACACCTCTGGGATGAATGTTGTTGGCAAGGTTTGAACCAACCAAAGAAAAATATTTGTTAAATTGTTGAGCAATTTCTTTAACCTGAACTGGGGTGACAGCGTCATCACCCTGGTGAAAAGCCTCTACTGGAAACCTCACCTTAGTACCGGGACGCCCTGACACGTCATTGACCACTTTCCAGAATTTTTTACTATCCCCTGCAGCTTCGTTTAATTTGTTTTTATAGAAGTTAAATTTAGCTCGTTTAATTAAAGAGTGCAAAAAGTTTCTGTATCGAATATACCTGTTACGTAAAACGGTGTTAAAAGGTTCACGCTTCAGCTGTTTACTTAATTTATCGCGTTTTCTTAGTGATACAATTAACCCCTGGGAGATCCATGGTTTGATTTTAAAATATTTTGCATTGTACACTTTTTGCTCGGAGTTATTTTCAATTAAGTATTGAATGATTTTAATAAAGTTTTCCACACTTGAATTTAAATTATTATCATTTAGAACAATATCCCAGTTTTGAGCACCGAGATTTTCTCTTAATTTAGCCCAATTAGTAACCGTATATGTATTGTCAATTTGTGTTTTATTTGGGTTATTTTTCTGCACCATCATTTGGAAAGCTGTAGAAAAATGATCAGTGATATTTACTTGTACAACGGCTGAAAATATTTCAATCCGATTTTTTAACTTTACAAAAAATGGTCAATGCAGCTCCCACTTGACGGACGAGTGATTTTATCGATGCATTGCATGAATCCTAGATCATACAGAGTGTCAAGGTACCTCTCTTCAGGCGAGTTATTCTTGACACCTAAAATGTCGCAGTTTATATCTCCCGCAATAATACATAAGTTCGGGGAATTTATATTTGGCCTAAAATAATTTTGTAATCCCTCAATAAATTGAATAATATTGGAGTTTGGGCTTCTATAAATCGTTAAAAGTTGGCATGACATACCGGCCCAGGCAAAGGTCAATGACAGTGCAGTGGCCACACCGCCCAGGAGCAGCTGATTACAGGACACTGATAACGAGTTATCTATATAGACAACAATTCCATCGCTCTGATTTAAACTGTTACTAGATTTAAAAGTATTGTAACCATTTATGCTTCCGGGCACATAATCATCGTTTAACCATGCTTCTGTTAAAATAATACAGTGAAATTTAATACTTGTACTCTCTAAAAATACTAAAAACTCATCAAAATTTTTACTGTGGCTGCGAATATTCTGTTGTATAATTCTGAAGGTAAATAAACCTTCATTATTACGATAAAAAATATTTTTTACATTGTCACCCGTACATTCATAACACCTATTAAGAATGACATCTTCCTCATCCATTTATGCTTTGTCTGTAAATTACGGGTTTGCACTCGGCACAATAAGTAGTAGGTAATAGTTAATTTTGAAGATATAAAGACACATTGTAATACACAGTTGTTACTTTTACTGCAATAGTTTCAGATTTAATATAACAGTTCCATATATGAGGTACATTCAGAAAAAATTTCGATAAATAAGTATAAAGAATAAAATAACAACAATCCCGATAGTCATTTTTACTAGTCCAAATAATTAATCCATTTTAGCTTACATGGAGTTCTAATTGATTTATACTTTTTAATAATTGCATTTGAAACTACAATCGAATCTGAATACTAATTACTGTAAATTTATCCATCACGGCATATATATTTTTAAAAAAAATATTTAAAATTCCTTAAACAAACAGTTCTTATTACTAAAAAAATTAACTATATAAAATAACGAAATTCTTTTGTTGTCGTCTTTTGGATTATTAGCAAAGACAATTAAATCTAAAACAAATAATTAAACAATATTAGAAATAATTAAAAATAGTTTTACCTTTAAACAACCAAATATTTCAGTTTTCATTTGAAATGAAAAAAAAACATATATTTATACAATAACAATTTTAGATACAGGAAATAAGTGTCCCTGATCTATTTTAGCGTCAGTTCAGACACGAAGAATGAGAATAAAAATAATCTTACTCTAATAAAAATAAAAAAGTAAATAAATAAAGATAAAAAAGTACGTAAATAAACATATCCATCTTTATCTATACATAATAGTGATTATTGTTATTTTTTAAGTATAACTTCTTTAGAAAAAAAGAAGAAAATATGCTTTAGTCAGAAAAATAACAAAAAACTGTGATACTTTTTCTGTTCACTTTTAAATTTCAGACTAGATAGGCCGATATAAATAATTTTAATTTGTCATCTACCAGACACCAATGAAAATTTTAACAGATCATTGAACATAGGATCAGCTAACTTAATGTGTTGGTACATTATGTTAAATAGTGATTGAACTTAACTGCATATAGAATGAAACCTTTAATAGACTAGTCTATTAAGTAGAAATTTAAAGTTTGCCTAATTTTATTTATTGCGTGTTTTTATGGTTTTTCGTCTGAAAATGAAAAAAAAATGAAACATTCAAAAATTATCTAACCAAACTATTTACTTTAATGTGATATTTTAATGTTGTTTATTGTATTTATTGTTGAATGGGAATTATGTACGGTATAAATTCTAATTTATAATATGCAAAGAAAAAATTCTTAGATCCAAAAAATAATAATAAAGTGAACTAATATTAAATATTTACTTGGTACAACAGTGATTTATTGTCTTTGACGAACCAAATCATGCTGGCGGTGTCCTCTGCGTCACTGGTGCTGGGGTGGCGGCGGCGGAATGGTCGGGGGCGGCGTTGTTGTCTGATGTCACTATGATATACTAGTGGCTTATAGGGGCAAAAGCCCCTAACTATAATAATTTAGATCTTAGTGGATTACCAAGAAAATGCTTTACAAAGAAAGCTGTCAGAAGATTTGTATTTTATCGATAGTATTTTAGCAATACTGTTTGCAAAGAATTTGATACTTATTTGAAAAGCCGACGCACTCTGTGGTGCATATTTTAAGGTGAGTATGACTGAAGGGTGAGTGTGATGGTTGTGATGGATCAGATGAGGTGTCTTTGTTACTGACAAATAGCAGCCGTTTCATTATTCAGGATCATTAAATAATAGCACAATGACCAAAGGCAGTCATCCGCTTCCAAAGCACTCTTTACAATCTCGAGATACTCGTCATGATACCGTGAATGAATGCTTAATTTTGTCTATGGTTAAAACCTATATCGATTCTAAAAATGGGATTTTTAATAAATCATAATCCTTGAGCTAAGACAAAAATTAACATAATGTAGAAAAGGGGCAATTATTAAAATCCGTGCGGATGCTAAGCACCCATTTCAGAATAAATACAGTAGCCTACTTTCAATAGTGTGGATCATACACCATTCTTTTTTCAACCATTTTGATTTCTGTATTTTGTTTTTCCATTAGTTGAAATAGTATTTTACCTCCTGTTTTATTTTTTAGGGTCACAAAATGTTAACACACTCCATTACAGTAGTCTTCACTCACTGTAAATTTTTCGGCTCTCCTAATAAATAAACGAAACTTATTTGCGTGAAAACAAAGTAAACTTTTTTTTAATTCCTATAAATTTTATAGAGTGTTTCCCCATTCTTAGAAAAGGGACAATGATTAAAAATCGTGACGGATGCTCAGCACCCATTTCAGGATAAATAAACTTTCAATAGTGTTCATCATACACCATACTTCATTCAACTGTTTGATTACCTTGTTTGTCCATGAGCTGAAATAGTATTCTCCCTCCTGTTTTAATTTTTAGGGTCACAAAATTAAATTTGAACACTCTCTTTAAAATACAGTGTCTTCATTCATTATACAAAATTCGGCTCTCCTAATAGATACACGTAACTTATTTTCGTAAAAAAGTAAAATTGTTTTAATCCATGTAAATTTTATTGAGCAATTTCCCCGTTCTTTCTCATTTATTTGGAAGATTTTGGGCATGTTTCTGTTTTCCCTAGTCTTTGGAGCAAACGTCTTTAATTGAAACTCTATCGATCCTATCATTCTACAATTAGTAAAACACCAAAAAAATATATATAGTGTAATTTTTCAGAACACCAACACTTTGTTGGCTGCCACACTATACGTTTGAGTTAATAATAATTTAATTTTTATTCTATGGGTTTAGTTTATTCTCTTTTTAAAATCAAACTAAATACATACTTTAATGCAAACAAAAAACCTTTTCTTGAACATTGACTCATCGCTCATTGTACCGGTTTCAAGATAAAATTCTATTTTACCATTTATTTGCATCTAGGCCTACGCTGGATTATAAAGTTTTCTTTAATTTAAATGTTGATGTAAAAATCAGCTGTAAATTTTTAATAGTTTGTAAGATTAAAGTAACACTCCTAGTGAATTTTGTAGTCATTCAATGCAAAAAAAAACTATTTTATTAAAGTACGAGGTGGCCCGTGCGCAAATTGCGCATTTTATGATTCTGTATGATTGAAACTCGCCTACAGTACGTAAATGTTGATTATGAAGTGACAGAGATCTATTTTTTGTTTAATATCTGGCTTTTATAAAATTCATCTGAAGGTAATCAGCTGTTGAATTAAAATTCACATTAAAGAACTGGCAATAAAAGTTGGTCAACATTTTAAAGCGCCCTCTAGAAATAAATCAAAGGCGAGGGGGGCGAAGCCTGAAACGATATGACCTTTTTATTACGATTCGTCACTGCGCTATATACTAAGCTTTAAAATGACACCTCAATCTTATAAATCGGTTCAGTAGGTCGAGAGAAAAAGGGACGTAACAGACGAAACCCTTATAGAAATAAGAAGATAGATTGTCACTTTAGGTGATTAGTATAATTTAGGATCATCTTCACTCATTGTATTCCACCCGGCTTTCTTTTTAAAATAAACCAAAACAAATGTTCCAATACACAAAGCAGACGTTTTTCGATTCCCCATGCTATTCTTATGGAGGACGTTTTACGTTATTCCTCATTTCCTGGTAATATTACGGACATCAAGATAATTTTCCCTCGTGCATGGCACCGAGACCTTTAATTTGAGACCCCTCTTATCTTCCTACAATTTGTAGAACGCTCACAATTTTGCTCAAGAAATTTCCCTATCAGAGATCAAATTCATCTTCCAAATTGGAAATGTATAGCCTATGTGAATTTACCTCACTGTATTTATGTATTTGATTATTTTCGTATTGTATAGTTTTTTATTATTATTATTATTTGCGTAGTCTATCTGTCTGAACAACTTTGTAGGGAAGCTTATATGAGTTGATTTCAATCAAATCCTGTTCTCATCAAATCTTGAATTTAATTTAATCAAGTACTGAATAACAGCACCATCGCGTACAATGCTAATCAAGAAGTTACAATTTGTTTCTATTTACGTTTCTGTATTAAAATTATGCAGGGAAGTTTTTTTAAAATTTGTATTTATTGTTTTACGTCATTAAATTGCTATTTTATTAGCGAATTGAAAATTGAAATCATTTTTGTAAATTAGTCTCATTCCAGTTGGTGAGGATGATATAGAATCCTGTTCCTCTACGAATTTCTTAGGTATTATCATTGATTCACGTCTGAGCTTTGTGGAGCATATCAATAAAGTATCAAATAAAATTAATAGCGCCATATTTATTCTTAGAAGATTATCAGATTGGTCAAGTAGGGAAATTCTAATGACTGCTTATTACTCATGCCTTTATCCACATATGTGCTACGGTAAGGTGTGGCAATATGGGGATCGGAAAAAGTCAAAGTCAGAAAGATCTTTTCTCTTCAGAAAAAAGCTTTGAGGCTCATTTTTAAAATACCCATGCAAGAATCCTGTAGGGGTATATTTTCATCTAATAACATTCTCACTTTTCCTTGTATTTACATATTAGAATGCATCACTTTCTTCTTCAAAAACAAACACTTATTTCCCGTCCGCACAAACACTAACCGATATAATTTCCGCAATAGAAATCTCATACAAATTCCCCACCATAACACAACTTGCTTTGAAAATCAGACATTTTTTTCCTCAATAAAACTTTTCAATGCCCTTCCACACAATCTGAAAACCACCACAAATATTAAATTCTTCAGAAGAGACCTAAAACAATTCTTAATTGCTAAGGAGTTTTATAGTGTTAGTGATTTTTACAAATTTAAAGAAAATGTTTAGTTGAGAGATTACCATATTTTTTGTTATGTTTTATTTATTTAAGTTGACTAAAATTGTAATGACTATTGTCCATGCTGTAAAAGGTCGATGACAATAAAGTTTCTTGATTCTTGATTCTTTGTATATGTTACTTTTGTATTTGACTACTGTATGTGTTACAGTAATTTTGTAGGCTATACAATTAATTTGCGATACTTTTTTATTTTGTACGTAAATAAATTATAAATATTTTTAAATTTGCCTTGTTATGTTAAATCCTTGTAATAAGTATTTTATTTATAATTTGAATACTACTTTATAATTAATTCAAATATTTAAATTTACGTTATTAAAAAAAATCTTACAATGAAATAATTTAATTGTTTTTTTAGGTTACAGACAATTTGGACTTCTGAAATTTAAACTATGACAGTTTGTTTTAAAATGATATCTAAAATTAAAACTATAAAAGTTTGTTTTGAAATTATATAAAACATTAAAAAGACAATGCCCTATTCTAAATAAAGTGATTATATGGTAGTGTAATTTTTTGTTTAGCGATAGTTTATGGATGTTATGGAAACTCTGACTGATCCAAAAATAAACATAACCGTGCAATCCGTCACTCAGAGTCGCGTGTTGAATTCCTCATACCCGCCGCACGGCTGTCGAGCCTCCCCCGGTGCGGGACAGACAGTGCCAGTGATGCGAGATAATTTTTACAACCCCGAAAACCGGGTCTGCGCCAGCCGCTCTGTTGTGCTGGCATGTGGTCAGTGTCATTCGTTGGAAATCTTTAGGGGTCGATTGGGAGAGGGGGAGACCAGGGACGCAACGGCCGCTCCTGATTTTCCATTTTTTGTGCCTTCCGATATCTTGGCTCGGGCGTCGGTAACTCAGGCAATCTTCCTACAAAATTACCGACATTTCGACGAGCCCATTTCGTTTTTCCGAACGGCCCCCTTAAACTAAAATCAACAATCCTAGACAGGTTTATGTTGTTGAGAGAAGCCAAGTTCCTGAGCACAAAGATGTTCTAAAAATGATTATTCAAAATTATCAAATTCGCTGAGTACGCAGGTCTGCTGCGACGGGGGTATTTCTTATGTTTACGATTTTGTACTAATACCATTTATTTTTATTGATATATCAGGTATGAGGCACCTATATGTAACCTTAAACTCTATAAAACACATTTTTTATTTATAAATATACAATAACACCATCTGAAACAGAGGAATGCGGTGGCATGTTCCGTGTTTTTACAAGGGCGCAGGTGACTCTTAGAAAGGCAGACTAAAGGCACCTATAATCTACCTGTGTTAAAATCCATGAGATATATTCTTTTTACGGTATAAGACTTAGTACTCACGTGTAGCGCTGCCACTGCCGAGATTTTTTAATTTGTTTGCAACGAATCAAATTCCTCTGTTAATTCTGTCTTTTATCCTTAGCAACAATACAACTCAACAATACAGTTGAGAGCTTATCTATGTGTGCGACCCAGGAGAGATCACCGTCCAATCGCACTCCTAGTTAGTCTGCCGTTTGAGAACACTCAATATTCTCATCACCAATAAAAATTTATGGTGAATGTTCTAACCGGCGAAACTTCGTTATCCGTCTCCACCGTTATTATCGATGTGGAAATTTCGATATTGCAATTGAAATTGTGCGATGATAACAATCGAATCAACAACGATACTGAGATAAGAAATGTATCATAATAATTATCTAACCTAACAGTTTAACCGTAAACCTCCGTCACTTTTTAATTGACAGCGATGATTATAACAACAAAATCAATGGTGTTTGGAAACATTCAAAACGCATATTCCCTCAATACAATAACAAAAAAATACCTTCCTGATTTGTGTTTGGCAGCATTTGTGTGGTGTGACGCCATTTTAGATCTATAAGGAAGTCTGCTTCTTCTCACAATTTAGATGCAGCTACACAATAAACTTGGTTAGTTTATTTTGTGTTGTTCTTTGTTACAGGTTACATTAGCTACAATTTTTACTTTTTCGTTGTTATTTTCAGTTAATTGTTTGAATATATTTGTTTAATTGTCAAAAGGTTTGGCGAAACTTCGTTATCCGTCTCCACTGTTATTATCGATGTGGAAATTTCGATATTGCGATTGAAATTGAGCGATGAAAACAATCGAATCAACAACGATACTGAGAAAAGATATGTATCATAATAATAATCTAACCTAACAGTGTAACCATAAACCTCCGTCACTTTAATTGACAGCGATGTTTATAACAACAAAATCAATGGTGTTTAGAAACATTTAACATGCATATTCCCTCAATACAATAGCAAAAAAAAACCTTTCTGAGTATTTGGCAGCATTTGTGTGACGCCATTTTAGATCTAACGAAGTCTGCTTCTTCTCACAGTCTGAATTTAGATACAGCTACACAACAAACTTGGTTAGTTTATTTTGTGTTGTTCTTTGTTACAGGTTATATTAGCTACAATTTTTACTTTTTTCAGTAACTTGTTTGAATGTAGGCCTATACGGTATTTGTTTTATTGTCAAAATGTTTATTTAATTATATTAGAACAAGAAACTAAATCAGGTGATAAAATCGTAATCGTATCGTGTAATTGTATCGGCGAAATAGCAATTTTATCATGCAATATCGAAATTTCCACATCGATAATAACAGTGGAGACGGATAACGAAGTTTCGCCAAAGGTTTGTTTAGTTATATTGGAACGAAACTAAACCAGGTGATAAAATCGTAATCGTATCGTGTAATTGTATCATCGATATGATAGCAATTTCAATCGCAATATCGAATTTACCACATCGATAATAACGGTGGAGACGGATAACGAAATTTCGCCTTCTAACCTTCTACGCTTTTGCTCAGTTAAAAAAGAATTAAATTAGTTTTTGTTGGTTTGATATCGAGATTGAAAAAGTAAGTACTGAGAGAGAATGTTTAGCCTATTTGAAGGTGTGTGTCTTGCTCAAGTTGATCTATGTTCACTTGTGTTTTGTGAAAAGGGAGGTGTCATGCTCTGTTAGTTTGCTGAGAAGAATTGAGTGATCGACGCAATCCAATGCCTCGGAGAGGTTGATAAAGCAATCAATGGCAGCTTCACGACACTCCAACGCATCGATGCATTGAACCAAGGCTTGTTTGGATGATCTTTTCTTTTAGTTTCCAAACAGAGTTGCAGAGAAGGCGAGACTAGGCCTATTTGTTTATAAAAAGTTGATGAGTTGGTTGCAAACCACTTTTTCAAGTAGGCCTAACTTATTTTGATACGGCTGGGAGGAGTGCAGTTGGACAGTAATCAGCAACTATGACTTAAAGTTTAAAAATAAGTTTTCATTAATAAACAGTCCAAATTCTATCACAGTTCATCAATTAAATAGCTATAAGAGATTATTATCTACAGAAACTAACCTTACTTTCGACATAATCTTTGACGATATCAAGATCGCCATTTTTGATACCCCACACTAACTCACTCATTATAAAATTGGTTATTTAATAAAACTAACAAGAAACTTTGTGATTTTATAAAATGCTTTGTTTTTATTTTTACTGCTGATTCCTACTTGCGTTAAGAGCGATAATTTAGACCCAGAAAGACCCCGCACCGCACGTTAATAATACTGTACTATAAGCAACCTAACCACAAACTACAAACACAACACAACCCAAAAACCCAAATGAGTCGTCCGTCAAGTCAAAAAAACAGACAAAGACTAAAGACTACGGAAGCCCTGAAGGGCCAAAGAGTACGCACACATTTTTTACACCCGCCGTGTTTAGAAGACGGCGAGCCGTGTTTCAAAGACGGCGAGCCGAGTTTAAAAGACGGCGAGCCGAGTTTAAAAGTCGGCGAGCCGTGTTTGGAAGACGGCGAGCCGTGTTTGGAAGACGGCGAGCCGTGTTTGGAAGACGGCGAGCCGTGTTTGGAAGACGGTATAATGGTCTTCATGCGGCAACATCCGTGGATGTCGCCATAGAGTTTTTGTTTATTAAAAAGTGTTAAAAAACCAACATTTTACTCTTTGTTACCTGCAAGTGTTGTCAACACTGCAGGAAACAAAGACACGTTCTCGTTTGCGTTGGAGATTTTTTGTTTCAACTATTTTACTAAAATAAGGAATTTCAAAGCAACCTAGGGTAGCACGTTATGGTTTTATATTTAACTTGATTGATAATTAATTGTTAATTTGGTCACTACATAATGCTTTGTTATTATAACTACTCCGAATGTAAAATAGAGTAATATGGTGTCCCTTACGATAAATATCGTACCTGTGGCAAGACTTCTTCATTCTCTTTTTCAATCAGCTGTGTAATTGTAAATCAGAAATCAGAAATCAGATCTTTATTATCATAAACATTGATAATACAATGCATCGATAAGCGTCATTAAAGCTAGTCATTGACAACATTTAACACAATACATGAACATGAATACTTTTAAAAATTAATACAAAGTGATACAGTAGGCCTAATACTGATACATTACAAATACTTATTCCATTCAATTTGATAAAAGTCTTGAATATTATACAAACATTCAACTAAAAGGACAGATTTTATTTTGCTTTTAAAAGATGTAACAGGCAATGACTTTATTTGTATTGGTAATGCATTGTAAAGCTTAATTGACATATATAAAAGATTTTTTTGAGAGCTCGTAAACCGTAATTGTTGAATTCTAATATTACTTCTATTTCTGGTTTCATAGTGATGAAAATCGCTATTTAATTTAAAATGTTCTAAATTGCTATGGACATAATTAAGACTAAGCTAAATAAATATTTAATGTGTTATTTTTATCAAATATATTGGTAAATAGCTATAGGGTAGTGTTTCTCCTAAGGAAGCTCTTGCACTGGTCATATCTAAGTTCGTACCTTGTCACGGTGTACCAGGCCAGGACCGGGGAAAAATATAAGTAAAAAAGAAGGGCTGTTTCATTAGCTGCTAAAACCAATCTAAAAACGATGCACATACTACGTCATCGGCCTGATTTTGTCTTACCACAGCTGATAGTGCAAATGCAGAGGATAGTCTGCTTAAATGTCAGTTTACTATCAATTGCCGAATCCGAGTTATGAAACATTTGTTTGCACCACTTTCGTCGGTGTGAATACAACATAACCTATAACACGAATCTTATATAAATGTCGTATTGACAAGTTAGAATAGGCTCTGCCCGTCATTTTATATAGCATATTTAGCATAATATTTTGTTTTAAAGAAATGTACAGATAAAGTTTATCTGTACATTTCTTTAACTGCTTTAAGAAGTTTAACTGCAAAGCTTCTTAGTTATTAGAATACACCCCGAAGATTATGCTACATATATTTTGTAATGTAATAATTAACTTTGTAAATCCCATAGATAAAAATGGGATTAAAGAACAAAGTTTATAAATTTTATCAAATAAATTTTTTATCAAAATTATTAAATACCTACATTGTATATGATCCATATGATCGAAATTTTATTCTGTAGCCTATCAGGAATGGGGAAAACTGCTGGAATGAGTGGAATGTATAAGTTCTCCACAGTCCTGATAGCCTATAAAGAAATTACTAAAATACTATTAAAGCTTTTTAAAACTTTATTTAGGCCTATGTGAACACAACCATTTTTTACTTTTTTTTGTGCAACTTCTTTGGGTAGACTTTTTATCTTTAAAATGTCTTATTCGAATACAGTGGCGGATATAGAACATTAATAAGGGGGGGGCTAACCGAGGGTCTGCGCCCCCCCCCCCTGATCGGCGGGCCAGACCGGAGGGGGGATCGGGGGCCCTCCCCCGAAAAGTTTTTGAAATTTAAGTGTTAAAAATATCTGTTTCAGGTCATTTCTTCACCCATCGCTTTGGAAAACAATACTAAATCGCCAATCAATTTTTATTACAAACAACAGTTTGGCCAATGTACCAACTTTCATTGCTCTTACTATCATTAATATTTCATGAGAATTTCTTTTGCATCGTAAAGTACAACGCATACACTAACCTTAAAAAATTTGGTTCGTTTTTATAGGCCTATCACTGTTGCCATCTAAATTTTCATTATCTTTATTTCGTACTGAAATGGTAGGCCTACACTCTCGTGTTAACACTTTTAACTTTAATATACTAAGTCGGTAATAGGTAGGTAGGTTAATATTTTAAAATGTCATTACAGTACATTTCATCATGGATTAGCCACTAGATCACGTATAGGCATGGCCCACATGTTATGTAGATCACATGTGGTGAACTTATAGCAAAAGAGTGGTTTACAATATTTCTGCTGTCTAGTGATCCGGAGGGGTTATAGTTTCACTGGTTTCACTACCATGGTTTTGGGTCTTTTGACCCATTATAAAGTGTTTACAGTTACAATTACATTAATCCTTCAATAGTGAAGTTGTCGTAGTATTAAAATTAAATAGAGACACAGACTCCAACACGGACACGGTACATTTCAATAAACAAAAACTGGCCGTTATGATATAATAAAATCACGTGCGTCGGCACCAAGTGATGAGACTCGGCCTTTCAGACAGTTTTAATGTGTAGGACGAGGACTACCGTTGAGGATGCTGCACTCTGGTTTATTTACAGTCGGATCAGATGTTCTAATTCTTTTGTTAACAGATGATTTCATTATTTAAATTCTGTTTCTTAAGTTTTAAATTCAATTGCAACTCTAAAAAGTGCTTTGTATTATCCATTTACTTTACTTTTATTTATCTAAATATTCATAATCACCAATACAAAGTACAATAAAAAAATTATCGTTTTTATTATAGTACCATCCGGCAATTAAGTAACTGGCTACAATGCAAAACCATGTTAACCTGGACACTTGGTTTGTTTTTTGACCGATGAGTCAGCTTCTTCATTATTTCTTTTTTTTTTTGAGGATCAGCTGGACCTGATAAATAGAAGACACGTGCTATTTTTGTCTAGTGTATTTCTTTAAAACAGTTAGTAATTTTCTTTTTAAGATTGAGTGTTAAGCGTAAAATGTAGCTTTGATATACTTGGAACGTTTTTGTGAACATTTTTGGACTATAGTTTTTGTTCTACTCATTATTTTTTAGTCCTTCTCACCGCTAGCTTGGGATTTTGTTCCGTTGCCATGGGAACGCCAAATAACCAAACTACTTCTAATTCTGACAATAACCACCAGATGGACCACGAATCGCACGATGAACGCCAACCAAATGTAAGTGACTTAAATAATCAATGGACCACCGTTGTATCACAAAGAAAACGAACCAACAGTGATAACTCTATCCCTTCACGTCCTAACAAATTAGCCCACAAAAATTCTAAAACCTCTCCTGTGTTGCTAACTTCAAATAGGTTTCAACCTCTTGCAAACTCGAGTGATTCTGAATCAAACCAAACTAGGAAACAAAGAGTGCCCCCCATAATTCTCCAAACAAATGTTCAATACCTTGAACTTTGCAAATTATTGTCCCAATTGGTTGGTATCGACCAGTTTAGGTGTTCTTCGACCTTGAAAAATGTTACCATTCACCCGTTTTCTCCCGAAGCTTATAGGAAAATTGTTCACTTCTTGAGGGAAAACAAAGCAGAATTTCATACTTTTCAACTTCCTGAAGAAAAGGTATTTCGTATAGTTATTCGAGGACTTCACAGTTCTATTGACCCAGATGCTATCAAAGATGAATTAATTGCCAAAGGATTTTCAGTTCAAAGCGTAACTAATGTTTTGTCTAGGGACAAAACTTGCTTGCCTCTATTCTTTGTTGATCTAGATCAATCCCAAGCAAACGATAATATTTTCGAACTATCTACACTCCTCCATTCAAAAATTCAGGTTGAAGAACCAAGACCTAAACGGCTGATCGCGCAGTGCATGCGTTGCCAACAGCTGGGACATACCAAAAAATACTGCAATCGCCCTCCAAAATGTGTTAAATGTGCTAAAGACCATGAATCCACAGCCTGCACGAAGCCGAATAACACACCGGCAATTTGCGCGCTATGCGGGGATAATCACCCTGCTAATTATAGAGGTTGTATTGTTCACAGGGAACTGCAAAACCGGCGATCCCCTAGATCTAGACCTTCGAAGGAAGGGAATCATGTTCCCCAACCTCAACCACCTCCTGACCTTTCACCATCATCATTCCCTCAACTTCCGAAACATAAACTACATTCTCATCCCTTCAGCACAAGTGACCATCCTGTGACCTTGTCTCATAACTTAACTGATGAACATAACTACGCTAAGCGTCTTCAAAACTCAAATACCAATGCTACTTTAAACCAAGAAGACATCATTTCTCACTTCACATCAATCCTCACGGAATTTAAAGCCCTCTTCACTCCTCTATTAACCATGATGACTCAACTTATGCAAGTCCTCATCAATAAACATGACAAATAATATATCAAATATTTTTCTTACAGTACTGCTTTGGAATGCAAATGGTTTACATCAACATGCTCAAGAGTTGGAGTTACTTTTACATGAAAAACGCATCGATGTTGCTTTAATAAGTGAAACACACTTTACAAATAATACGAGATTTTTCATGCCAGGGTATAACATTTACAGGGCTGACCGGCCTGATAACAGGGCGTATGGTGGAGCTGCGGTGCTTGTCAAGAATAACATTAAACACTTTGTTCACCCGTCAGTTAATCCAACAAACTCCCTTCAATCAGCATCAACAACCTTAGTCTTTAATAACATTGACATAACATTTTCAGCTGTTTACTGTCCTCCAAGGTTTGCAATAAATTCAAATGAGTTTTCAGAGTTATTTTCTAACTTGGGTACGCATTTTATTTGTGGTGGCGATTTCAATGCCAAACATATACAATGGGGCTCAAGACTTAACAATCCCAGGGGTCGTCAGCTTCTCCAATCGGTGTTATCTAACAATCTTGATATTCATTCACCTGGCACTCCCACATACTGGCCTACTGCCGCAAATAAAATACCCGATTTACTTGACATTTTTATTTCAAAAGGAGTAAATCAATTTCACAAAACCGTACACTGTCTCGACAATTCTCCTTCCGATCATTCTCAAATTCTTCTGCACATATCTGTGGCACCCTTAGAAAAAGAGGTAAAACCCTCATTAACATCTGGAATTATGGACTGGGAATCTTTCCGACACAAACTCGACTCAACTCTAAATTTGAATCTCCCTTTGAAAACAGGTGACGACCTCGAAGCAGCTGTTGATCATCTGACGAAATCTATCCAACAAGCCGCTTGGACTTCTTTAACCCCCAAGCCTCTCAAGAAACGATCTGGCCCTTCCTACCCTCAATATATTTGTGAACTAATAAGGAACAAGCGGATAGCCAGGCGGATATGGCATCAGAGCAGACTACCGTCCGATAAGACCACCCTCAATAGATATACTAATCAATTAAAAAATGCTATAAAAGACTTCAAAGTTTCAGCTTTTGAAAGGAAATTAACAAATCTTACCCCTAAAGACGGTTCTTTGTGGAAAACTACAAAACAAATCTTACACTACATACCTACAACATCCCCGATTAAACGTCCTAATAATTCTTGGGCAAAATCGGACAAGGAGAAAGCTGAAGTTTTTGCAGACCACCTTTCTGGAATTTTCAGTCCGCACGAAGAACAGAACCTGGCTTTTTCATCTGAAATAGAAAATTCTATTACCTCACCTTTACCTATGTCCCTGCCACCTCCCCGAATTACAGCTACTGATGTTAAAAAGGCAATTTGCAAATTACCTCTGCGGAAATCACCAGGATATGATTTAATCACAAGTGAAGTTTTACGTGAAGTCCCCTCCTCTTGTATTACTTTATTAACACAAATCTTTAATGCCATAATTCGAACGACTCACTACCCTATTCAATGGAAACTGTCCCAAATTATCTTGATTCAAAAACCTGAAAAACCTGCTCACGAAGTGTCATCTTATAGGCCGATTAGCTTACTTCCTGTCATTTCTAAATTATTTGAAAAATTACTTTTGTCTCGGTTGCAAAGTATTGTTGAAGAAAGCAATGTTCTACCACATCATCAATTCGGCTTTCGATCCAGGCATTCGACTATTCAGCAACTTCATAGGGTGGTCGATACAATTGCGTCCGGCCTTGAAAATAAAAAGTACACAAGTGCTGTGTTTTTAGACGTAAGCGCCGCCTTTGATAATGTGTGGTACCCTGGCCTGTTATCAAAATTAAAAGCTTTTCTTCCATCCACCTACTATTTAATACTCAGGTCGTATCTACAAGATAGATTCTTTACTGTTAAACAAGGACTGGAATACTCTGGCTGTAAACCTATCTCTGCTGGCGTTCCTCAGGGGTCATTGTTATCCCCTCTTCTCTACAGTATTTATACAGCTGACTTGCCTGAAACTCCCAATACCAAGATAGCCACTTATGCAGACGACACCGCTATCCTCAGCACTTCAGAAGATCCAACTGAAGCAAGTAGCCACCTACAAAATCATATTAATGTTTTAAGTACATGGTTAAAAAATTGGCGAATGAAAGTTAATGCGTCAAAATCTTCACATGTCACCTTCACTCTAAAACAGGGCCTGTGCCCACCGGTTTATATAAACAACACTAGAATCCCTCAAAGTACAGACACACGTTATCTTGGACTCTACCTGGACGAAAAATTAACTTGGAAAACCCACATCACAAAAAAGAGAACTGCTCTCAATGCAAGATCTAAACAACTATATCGGCTGCTTCATCAAAATTCAAAATTGCCTCTTAAATCAAAATTACTTTTGTACAAAACCCTATTAAAACCAATATGGACATATGGCATTGAGGTTTATGGCACAGCAAAATTTACAAATATGAAGAAAATCCAAATTTTTCAGTCAAAAATGCTACGTTTAATATCTGGGGCTCCCTACTATGTAAGCAACAGGACTTTGCATAATGATTTCAATTTTAAATTTGTACCTGAAGTAGCCAAGGAACAATATTTTAAATTTTTCCTCAAACTTGATGGACATGAGAATCCCCTGATACAAGACCTTTTCACCTTAACATTGCCAGGTACCCGCCGAAGGAGGCTAAAACGAAATTGGAGTCGGGACTTTCTAGCTTGAATCCCTAATATTGAAGAGGACTACCCCTAACATCTGCAATAATAAGGAGGAAGACTTCTGAGCCTACTCTTTCATGTTTTATGTTTCATGTTATTGTTCTTTTTATGTTATTAGCAAATTTGCTCGTTGTATTTTATTTTTTTTTTGTACAGTTGCAAATATAAAATTAAAGATAAAAAAAAAATTTTTTTTTTTTTTTTTTTTTACTTCATAAGGCCATTGTTAAAAATTAACGTAGGCCTAATTAACGTAACCATTGGTAAACATTATAATGACAGAACTTAATTTTACTTACTAAGCTAACTACTTTTTATGTTATTCGAAGTGCGGCCTTAAAAACACATCTATTGAAAGAAGACTATTTACTGAACGTCGTGTGAAAATTACACGTTTCTAAGTTTTACTGTTTTTGAGTTGGGCTTGCTTAAAGTCAGCCATGTCACCGATGATCGTGGCGAACACATCTCCGCTGAAGGCTGTGACGCTGGGTTAGTTATTATAGCTGTCTAGTCGGTCTTATGTATGACTTATCACTACCGTGTGATTTGTTTTGAGTTAGTGAAAGTATTTCTGACCTATACATCAATAACAAACATAACCTAATCGTCGCAGCGCATTGTAAACTTGGCTGAGTACTTGTAGCAGGCCCGGTGTCAGGCCGCGGGCGGAAATGCGTTTAACGTGATCATCGGTGACATTTCTAACTTTAAGGATGTAGAACCAAAAAACCGTAAGACTTAAAAAAAGTGAAATTTTACACAATGCTCAGTAAATAGTTTTCTTTCAATTTATGTGGTCTTTAATATTGCAGATTAAAATAACATAAAAAATTAGCTGGCTTATGTATAACAATAGACAAGTACCCGAAAGATGATTTTCCTGACATGGAAATCTGTAAATATAGGCCTTATCATTTTTATCCCAGAACTGCTTTACTTGAAAAGTTTGAAGAAAATCGATGGAGCCTTTCTCGATATCCGTGTGTACATACATAGGCCTATAGACATAATACAATAATATACCTCATCAAATAATATTAAAGTATAATAATATACTTTTTTGTTAGTATGGATCGAGTGGCGATATATAGGGCCTAATATAATTAGTTTATAAGTACAGTAGCCTATTTTTGCAAAATATTATTGGAGCCTTTCTCGATATCCGTGTGTACATACATAGGCCCATAGACATAATACAAATATACCTCATCGATAATATTAAAGTATAATACAGTAATATACTTTTTTGTTAGTATGGATCGAGTGCCGATATATAGGGCCTACTATAATTAGTTTATAAATACAGTAGCCTATTTTTGCAAAATATTATGATTGCTATTTGAATTAGTAATTACTTTAACGAATTTTACCTCCAGTTGATTTTCTCCAGGTTCAAATCTACACGGTTCTGGCTTTGATAAAAACTTGAACGTCAATTTAGACTGCTTTCCGTCGTCTTTTATTTAATCAGATTATCGTTTTCTTTAAAATGAACCAGTCTTATTTTTCAGACATAACCTTCTTTAGAACTACTTTATTTATTATAATGCATCTTAATAATTAATTAAGTGATCTCGTTTGAATCAATAGGTAGTCATCGCAAAGGGTTTATCAGACATTACACATAGTCTACAGCAATGCGTTTTGCTCTACACTGTCTGTTGTTCTTGATTTCGTGTTGTGACAGGAAAACTTTGCACGTGCAATGCCACCAAATTAATACAACATCTAGTTGTAATTTTGATTCCCCTTCGCCTCCACCACTTCCACTTAGGCCCCTATTATACATTGCATTTTTCAAGGCATGTAAAATAAGTACTTTGAACTAGATAGGAGCATTTATACCCGGCGCCTGACGGTCGTCTGTCGCGCGTCATCCAATAAGGTATACAGCGATTCGAGCGACACGCGGCGGGCGCAAGCCCTCGCGGCGTCGCTCGACGCGATGTAAAAGGGCCCTTAAACTTGAGGATGGAATACGTCACTCTCTATCTCCGCCTCGTAACTATACGAAGACTCGGCATACACACACAGAGGAACTCTGGAAGCCTCAGAATTGGTACCCCACCGATTGAGATGGCGTACCAATAGAGACACTAAAATGACAGTGTCGTCTAGTTGAATTACCAGAAAAGGACATTATAATATAATTTTAAGAACAAATATTTTTAGGGGCGATGTTTTTATTTCACAGTGTGCATAACAGACACAAAGTAGTTTACATTGAAAAATATCGGAAAAACGTGCGCTGGTTTGCCGGCGCCCCATCACCCGGCCTGCGCCGGGGCCAACGTTAACTACGTTGTTTACGTCGGCCCCGCCTGCGCCCGACACGGGCCGGCGCCCGCTCCGGGCCGTCGCGGTGCTCCACCTTGGCCCCCAAGGGGGGGGGGCTATAGCCCCCTTAGCCCCCCCCCTTGGATCCGCCACTGTTCGAATAAATGTTCTCACTCTTGAATATAGACATTTATAGCCTGAGGACATACATTTGAAATTTTTCCGTCAGTCTTTTTCTTAATTCTTTAATAACCCCTCGCTGCGTACTGAAAAACTCAGTTTCCATATTGATTGATTTGAAAACACTTTCAAATCCTTCTACTGTTTTTATCCATGATTCAGTCGGAATTGTTAGTCCCCCTTAGGAAAGAGTGTTAATCCATCTTTCCTTTGGCCTTGTTTCAATTTGTTGAAAATTAAAAAATTCTTTTAATTTTTTGTTTTAAAGCTAAAGGAAGGCATCCGCGGTTCCATGTAACAGCTGATTTACACCATTATTTTATGGGAACCGTGGATGCCGGTAAACAGCTGATCAACAATGTAAGCAACAAAATATGAAACACAAAATGAAAAACAGCTGATTTACACCATTGTTGCACTACATGCTACAAGCATCCTCATTATTAGCATTAAAGGGTTGCTTATTAATCATATTTTTTATAATTAAATAATTATTATGATAAATAAATACGCCATATTTGGTATTTTCGTGAACAAAAAAAATTATTTCTTTTTTATGATGATGAAAAAAATACATACTTAATTGCATTGAAAATAATCAACTTGTCTAAAATATATCAAAAACCGTTTGAAGTAAAAAATTTCAATTTTAATATTCAGAATCTACGTAAAATTTCAGTAAAGTTTTATCCAAAAAAGTTTTTTTGTATTTCAACAAATAACAAAGTTATGGGCAAAAGAAGTTTTGAGCAAAAAACAGTTTTTCGAGCACAGCGAACGAATCAGTTAAAATATCTGGGATTTTTACACATCATTTTGTTCAGCTTATAATTCTGCACTACTTTGCTAATTTGACCTATCCTGTAACTTTTATAGTTTGCGAGATCCCAATGGTGAACATAAAAAAATGAACACACTGTATACATGTAGCTTAGAGTAGCAAAAGAGTTGTTTTTTCAAGTCATAACTGCATTTAGGCTACATAAATTTTAGGTTGGCATTTTTAAAGGTACATCGGTTTAACCGGGCAAATCGTTATCCGGCCGAGGCCTGGTTCCGAGGTGGCCGGTTAAGAGGGAGTCTACTGTACAAGGAATATCCCTAGGTTGTTAGAGCTTTAATGCAAGATAGTGTAGGTCATATGCACTCTAAACTGCATTTTAATAAGTAATTTTCTTTAATGAAAAACCTACAAAAATAACTCTTAGTGAAATGTATGGAAAATTTCCATAAGCAATTCCATGACTGCTCCTCTTAAATATTTAAAGTCCTAGTGATGTCGTGAAAGGATATCCCAAAATGCATGATTTCCGACAGCCTCGGTACTGCTTCATTTTGGGCGCGTAATACGCGGGATGTCTTGGTGCGGAGTCATGAGTAGTGTGGTTTTGCCGGTGCTGGGACAAGTCAAGGTCATGCGGTTCGAACTGGCAGGTGTGGGTAGTAATTGGGGGGTGGGGGTGACAGTGATGGATGGGTTTGGGAAGTGGGTCAAGGTCATTCGGAGGGAGTTTTAAAAAAGTGGGAGCCGCAGGGGCTCGGTGGGGAGGGGGGGTGGGGCGGCGCCGGGCCGCGGGAGGTTTTCGTTTATTTTTAAAATTAAATCAAAGTCGTGTTCTTGTGCAGAGAGGTGTTGGAGTGTTGTCCACCGGTGAGGGAGTGGTAGAAGCCGAAGGTGGTGGCGAAGAGAAGGTAGACGCACAACATGCACAGTACGCATTTGAACAGTTGCAGCAGGCGAACCATCCCTTGTTGATTTTCCGTTTCCAATTGCAGCCTGTTGATCTCTAGTTTGAGTCTGTCCTCTTCCAATTGTGTTTTAAGTGAAAAATCATCCATCATGTTTGTGTGCTTGTTTTAATTTCTGTAGGTGAAACGGGAGCGGTGTTGACGGTCGGAAAGTTTTGCGATGAAATGAGAAACGAAGATGAGGACAGGGCATATTTACTGGAAAGTGGTGGGGGGTTAAAAAAAAACAGTTGTGTGTCCAATCAAACGTCGTCGTCAGCTGTCGGTGTAGTTTTGGAGGATGCAGGAGTGAGTTTTAGCAAACTATCTTCATCTTCAGTCTCAACTCTATCGCATGTTGGACAACCGTAAGCAAGTTCCAAATTCATAGTGATGCAGTGGAATTTGTCTATAATATCTTCTAAAGTTTCCATTATATCTTTTAAATCATGTCTTGTTCTAATTACAAAAGTAGATTTCATTAGTGCTAGCGGATCGTTGTTCATCGTACGGGAGTCGGGAAACAAATGGCGAGCGTCAGTCAGCGGCTCGCTTATATGCGGGCAAGGGCGGTGGAGGGGGAAGTGGAGGGGTGGTGGCGTGGTGGGGGAAGTGGAGGGGTGGTGGCGTGGTGGGGGAAGGGTGATATACCCCCATGCGAATCGTTGGCCAGCGCATTTCGCAGCAAAATGCCGTTCGGGTAGGTAGTAGGAGGTGTACTAAGATAACCATTAGTTGTATTTTTAAGTTAGGAATACTAATAATGTTTGTAAATTAAATATTAAATTTATATTTAACCAGAGCTTGCATTTCTTGTTCCTCGTCGTTTAATTCAACAATTTTAACACCATTAGTTGTCTGTTCCTCTTCCTCTGCACTTTGCGACGATGAAGACATGGAGGTGGCAGAAGATGATGATGAGGATGAAAATATTTTGGTAGGATTGACGTATTGCACTGTGATGTTGATCCATCTTAAAGGATAGTTATCAATGAGTGTGAGTAAGTTTTGGAATAGTTCTTCCATCTCTTCTCTGTCGGTAATTAAATGTTGAAAGGAAATGAATTTATCATCCATGTTGTTCTCAGTGCGAGTAATGAAATAAGAATGAGAAGCGTATCGAATGATCCGAAGAATATATGTTGTAAAAAATAAGTGGTGGGGGTAATCTCAAGGTCAATCAAATGGAGTTTTAAAAAAAGGGCTGCAGTCAGTGACTACAGCTATACATCTGAAGCTTCAACAGGATCAGTAGACCAATCTGATCTGTACTTGCACGCACTTATGATGCATGTACAAAAGTCGTCTTTATAATATGCATTGCACTCTCGACAATTGACAAGTTTTTCCGGATGAAATTTGATACACCTCTGGGGACAGCAAGTGTGGAAGTATCGTGATTTATAAATCTTGATGGTTCGCAATTCCGGTGGCGGTAGTTGCTTTGTCTTGCATTTGCAGTAACAGGATCCGAAGAATTCACACTTTGTACAAGCTAATCCGTCTACCATCCATCTTCCTAAATCGGTGCATTTTTGTTCACAACAGTAGCGCGGTGCGTCCTCGTTTTTCTTCTCTTCCATGTTGGCGCTTCTAAGTGTTGGCAAGAAATGAAGTTGTATAGTGTAGGATAGCGTGTTTTATAGACTAGGAAAAGTGGTGGGGGTAATCTCAAGGTCATCCAAATGGAGTTTTAAAAAAGATCATCTTACAAGTGTAAGATGTATTTATTTAAGATACTGAGTTTTCATTTTCTTTTTCTTTCTTTACATCTTGTTTGTATTTTTCTTTTTCTTCTTCTTCTTTAGCCATGGCGATGATATCTTTAGTGGAGAGTGGATGTACTTCAGGAAATTTTTTAGAATTAATTTTGGTTGGAATCCCTCTTTAGTCAATACTTGAAGATCGGACGTCATTTGTTCTACACTTTGATAGTCTTTTCCGTAGATTTTTCCATTGAATTCAATCATCATTCTGTACAACATGGTATTAGTAGTTGTTTTCGCTGCGTCAGTTGGAGAGCAAATGATGATTCTGTTAGGTTACACGGTCCTTTTATAGATGCTACAGCGACCACTTGATATTATTTAACATTAGTAATATTTCTGGAACTTAACATTACTTTGAGTAGATGGTGTTGTAGTTGAAGGTTGTGTGGAAACGAATACTTCTTCGTTGCAGAACTTCTGTTTAGGAAACATCCTCATGTTGTTAGCGTAAACATCAATATTTAAACGATAACCACCGGCAAGTAACACTCGCAGTTCATTAATAAAATCGTCGAGTTCTTCAAAAGTTGTAATGGTGGTGGTATCATATGATGCACACTTAACCTTAAGAGACATGTTGTTATTCGTAATAACTGGAGAGCCAACAGAGATGTGTACAGCACGAAAGGTAGTCGTAGACTGATGAGATCCTCAAGAAAATTACGGCCTTTATATACCCTCGAAACTAGGTCAAGGTCATCCAAACGTGTTTTTAAAAAAAGCAACATATCGATAGTGCAGAAACACTATCGATATGTTGCCTTTTCTTATTATTTTTTTTTCATTTTTATTTTTTATTTATTTAAAATCAGTTACACACATGTACAACAGTATATATAAACTACAGACTAGTTGCTAGTAGGCATAACATGAAGTGTAAGTTCAGTAGAGTTGGTTCCACTAGGACCGTGGGATGCCAAATAGAGTGCGCCGGGGTGAATCAGTCGTAAATCTTCATTCTGCAGCAGTTGAACGAAGCGTTTGGGAAGAAATACTTGAAATTTCGGTTCATCACCAGGTGTGTAGGGTGCTTCACTCAATGTGCAATTGATGGCGTCTCCAACTGATGTTTCCATCTTCTTAATAGTGTGAATAATGTAATGTTTTTCTTCTTTCAATTCTGAACATTTCTTAGTCGGTAGTATTGTAGATTTAGAATGTTTGTTGAATTGATCAACAAGCGACTGTAGAAAAGTTTGCGATGCCATTATTTTTTCTTACTATTGTTCGTCTTCTTCTTCTTGTGCTTGCGCGTCAGAGGTGTTGACTCCTCGGAGGTTAGAGTAATACTCATGCATTGTCATGGTGCCGCTCTCGCTTTTATACCCATCGCTTCCCCCACCACTTTGCTGGAGATAGACATTCAAACGATATGCGTTCTTTAAAGCACATTGAGACTGCCGATGTTTAAAGTTTTTAGATGCAATACAGATGTTAGCAAAGTAGCAATAAAAATCTTTCTCCATTTGCACATTTATCACTTCATGGTTTGTATATGCTTGTATCCAATTTGCTTTTTCCAATCCTCTTGTAAAAATAGTTTTGAACTCTTTGCAGAAATGATTCATAATGTGTGGCATCATATTGTAGGTTATAAAACCTTCATCCCATGTTAGATTATGAAAATGTTTCATCAACCATTTGTTTGTTACTTTAGCTTTGGTTGTTAATCTGTTGAACGGCAAAGGAGGCATGAATAAAAAATGATAAACAACAGATGTTATCATATCTAGTACCACTAACTCTTTAATTATAAAATTTCCATCATTACCACGGAATGCCTGAAACTCTATGATACCTCGCTTTACTTCCATTATTTCCGTCTTCTTAGAGAATGAAACTCGTTTATCCATGATGACGTTCAGTAGACAACTGGTATGTCAATGCGGATTGACAGCCTTTTATACTCCAACATTCTTCTTCTTCTTCTTACTTACAATATTCTTTGTCTGTTTTAATTTGTTGTTGATTGTTGATTGTTGAAACGTGATTCGTTTTCCTTGTTTTCTTGATTTTTTTCTTCATCTAAATTAAAGTTGGTTTGATTGCGGTGTAACTGTCTCCACATCTCTACTTCATGCGGGATCCTATTGAAGATTGAAGTATCTACTGGACCGTATAGGATTGGAACATATGGTTGTCTATCCAATGCATCAGTTAAATAATCTTTGATAATTGTACTTGAGAATATTAGCTGTTTTAAATATCTTGTTATAGGACCAGTAGCACAAGTTAAAGCGTAAAACTCTTCTTTTGTCAAATGTATTTTTATATTATATTTAGTTAAATCTCTAAATCGAACTAGTTGTTGACCACGTTGTTTAACAATATCGATTTCAATATTTGATTCGAATAAACCTAGTTTTGTTTTTCTTCCAAACGTATTGTTACTCAAATAGCATTCCAAAAGATGTATATGTTTCATAAAAGATTCCCAAGAAGATTCAGTGAAGGTTACCATTTTAGATCCGTGATTCAAAATAACAGTTGGAGAGTAATCCAATGATTTCATTACTCCAGCAAACACAGTCTTTGTCATACAAGAAGAAATAGGATAAAATATTCTAAGAAATACCTCCATTAAGATGTTGGTAGAAATGTTATCTTCAATTTTCCTTTTCTTCGTTTCTTTTTCAACTTCCTCTTCGTCTGTTTTCTTATGTTTAAACTTGAGGAACTCTTCCATTTCCTGTTCAACTTGTCTTTCTATATCCAAACTGTTGTCAGCCATAAGAGGTGTAGTTTCTTCATTAGCACTTGATGTAGCAGAACTCATCTTGCGGACGATGTTACCCATACGACAATCAAAGATGAAATGAATTTCCAGCTCTTCTTTCTCGCTTTTATACTCGCAGATGACCTAGATATTGTTGATCTTTTGTAAAAACCTTACAAATCGTGCAGATGTTGTATTAATCTTTTTTAAAGTACATTCTTCACAATTCCTGTCAGCGGTGTGTAAGTAACTATTTTGTCATGTAGAATTAAACAGTATGCTGAAGTTCCATCTGGTATTTTATCTTCAAATTCCATTTCAATTTTTATATCTACACTTGAAGATTTCACAGATTCATTTTGTTTTGAACAATCGATTACAACAATTGGAGCTTTTGAATAAAATTCTTCTGGTGATAGTAGTGGTGTATTTGTCTTACCATAATATGACGATTGAAATCTTGCATACATGTCATATAGAATGGAATAACGTTTTTTGTCAAATGAAACATTTAAACTGTCATATGGAAAGAACTGAGAGTTTAGAAAAACTTTGCAATTCTTTATCTTGCAATGGTCAAATTGACCAGCGTGCGCAGTTATAACATCTTTTCGTTTAGTCTGAAAACCGACTATTATGTACCTTGCTCGTTCTAAATAAGTAGAGGTTTTAACAGTCCATGTTTGTCTTTCTGTTTGAGGCAATATGGGGTATTCATGAAATTCCCAACTTCTAAATGGTATTACAATATCACGGTCAGATTTTAATTTTTTCAATAATAATACTCGATGTTCATCTGCCAATCTGACATGTGGTACTCTCCATACAACTTTATCCAATTGAAGTTGCCATTCCAAATCGGCATCTTTTGTTCCACTTGGCGCTTGTATTACATCCTTATTCGTTGAAGATCTGAGCAGTACCAGTTCTTGCTTTACATTTATTATTATTCTCTTGTAATCTTCTGCGAATCCCAAAAGCAATCGTAAAGGCACATTAAAATCAAAGTAACCTTTTGAATTAGGAGTAATAGTGTCTTTATCAGGAGTCACCCATCCAGCCGAGATTAAAGAATTCTTTTCATGGGGTGTTATTGAAGTCAATCCTTTCAAAGTTGTTGATATACCAACTTTTTTTGTTGAATCAACTGTTACTCCAGATATCTCATATCTAATTTCATCAAACAGATATGCCATAGGGTTATTTATAAAAGGAACAGTTGAACCAGATTTTCCATCCAATGTTGTTACTCTTCCTTCGATATATAAATAACTTTCACATGGTAATGTGTAGATATCTTGTTGTTGAATGGGAATCCTTATTTCATCATTATTATTTAATTTTGATGAAGTGTAAGGGTTGTGAGTGTGATATTCCTTCTCCCATAGGGTTTCGTCGAATGTCGGTCCTTGCGCTATATCCAGTATATCCATGGTTGGCAAGTTTTAGCCCGATCTTCTGTAGGAAGCGTATGTTGTCCGGTGTTAACTCGTCGAATGTTGAGGAGCTACTGAGCTCCCGACTCTTCCGTTGTGGTTTAAATGATAATCCCATGTTGAATTTATGTTGCTGCTCTGATATGTAACCGTATAGTTATTGTTTCTCCTCTAAAGTCAACACTAATGCCGTCTTGATCCAATATGTTCAGTACGATGTCTGAAATGAAACTGGTGTTTAACGGTAGGTATATCAGGTTTTGTGGCTTCTCAACTATTTTAAAACCAGGAGCTACTGTGGGGTAAAATGTATGTAATATGTGTTGATTTACTCCATCTCTATATGATCCGTGTATAATATTACACGTTACATCAATACTGTTCACCTTTAATATTGTTACTGTTGTATCGCCAGTATAATCATTTCCAGGAGCTAAAATTCCTTTCTTCTTTGAAAATCCGAGCAAATTGCCGATTGAGTGGTCTAAGCTAAAATCTATATAATACTTTGAAGTTATTTCTGCTTTTAATGTATTATTATTACCTTTTATACAAATGTTTTCTTCTCCAAGTTTCTTTTGTAATACTTGGTTTATATCGTCTATTTCATATGCTCCTGTAGATAATGGAATTATTTTTAATTGTGAATAATTTCCTTTTTCATCTTTACTCTCATAATAATGTAGTAAATTATTTTTTCCTTCTGTAACATTGGGAATTGAATTGTATGTAGTCAAATCCAATAATGCTGCTTCCCATAGTTTGTCCGTAGATAAACGTAATGCTGGGAAAAGTGTACTTTTCAATGTTGACGAATTTCCGCTCAGCGACACTGTATACGATGACATCTTAAAGCTGACTGACGCTCTTCGCTAGGAACTCTAAACATAAATGTCCGCATATTTCTGTATTGCTAGGTTGCTCTCTTTTGTAGTTGTAGAATATATTCTTGGAGTCCCGAAAATAATGTTGAAGTTCTTTTGGTGGCGGTAAATTTCCAAAACTATCAAAGTAGTAAACATTTTCTCCAAGTTTTTTATAACATACCCAATGAGTACCTGGTCCATAATTAGAGTCTAAGTTTACTATTCCAGTTTCATTTTTCCACACTCTATTTGGTAATGTATCTTTCATAAAAACTCCTCTGAAGAATGGTATTCTTAAACATTTCACATATTTTGACAATTGATAGTTTGTTAATGCTTCATTTGGAATTATCAATTTATTCTTCTCATTTAATACACACGGTACGGTCTTAAGTAAAGACCCGATCCGTTTTTTACCATTGACCATATGGATGTTTTCTTGACTTTCCTTTTAGGGTTAGTGCGACGTCTTCTTTTGATGTTCCCGCCCCTTTTTGCAGCTTCTTTTTTACTAGGTTTTCTCCCGCGTCGTCTTCCACCACCAAACTTAGCTTTCGTCTTCATGGCTGTTGTCACTGCCCAAGCTGCTGCTTTTTCCGCAATACTGGCGTCACTTGATTTAACCCTTTGCCAAGCTTTTTCCGCTAGCGCTCTATCCGCTATTGATCTATTTGTTGAATCTGCAAACTTGGAATACGCTATATCGTGTTCTTTGCAAGCTTGATCTAATTTATTAATTCCAGGATCTCCTCTTGCCAAACGTTTTGCCAACTTAGTTCCGGGTCCACAATATTGATAGCCTCCGGGCAGATGAAATTCGTATGGTAAAGCGTCTATTGCTCGATTTAGAACAGCACCAACAGGAATCCGTCTTAGAAGGGATAACGCAGCTGATGTTATACCACGTCCTTTCTTGTCGCTGTCTTGACGATGACTGAGAGGTGCGGTCTTCATTATGTTGTCTTATATAACCAGCGTGTTTACTCCACGAGCTGCTTTACATAAATGAATAACTCGTGCGCAATGTTTTATATTTAAATATTTAATTATTCAAATTAATTATATACTGATTTATGATTCTATTTTTAATCCAAGCTTCTCGTTCATCGGGTTGAATCATCACATGACTCGTTGTACTAGCTATATGATTGTGGGTATCGATAAGTAAGTTTCCCACTATTCTTATTAAACAATCTAAAGTTACAGCATCTTTCGGATGTTGAGGATCGTGTAACTGCATAATACGTTTATCATTACACGTGTAAGCGGTCGAATCACTTTTTGACGTTGTTATGACTTGTCCAATAGTAGCAGCATCATTTAAATCTTCTCCTGGTAAAATATTAATTATTTTCTTCATCTTTGCATCATATTTGGTCCCAAAGTGTTTATCCCAAGTTATTGTTTGTCTCAATGTAACACAATCATCATCTTCATAACCAGGATAAATATTTTTTATTCTTCTATTACGACCATCGTATGTACCTAATCTACCACCACTCGCAATTAATGTTTGTACCATCAAAGGTACATCCGAATCTTTTATACCAAATCTTCCATTTGTTATTGTTTTATGTCCTGCATCCCATTCATCATTTTTTCCTTGCATTAAATCAAACTTTTCATTTCCATGTATAAATGTATCTCCTCGCTTTAGCACGGCATCTTCATGTTTTACAAAATTCGATGTTCCCCTTTTTAATTCTTTAGATAGTTGTTCCATAGTAACAGCGTCTTTTGGTTGAGAACCGAACTTTACATTTGACAACACTTTCCCATGACAATCGATTTCATCACCATCTTGTAAAATACAGTTGTCCTTGATGTATTTCAGGTTTACAGCATCGCCGTCTTCCTTTGGGTATCCAATGTCATTTATAATAAATTTATAAAAAGAAAATCCGTGTTGAGTCTTTTCCGGTATAATAGAATGTAAATATTCTTTATTAACTGAATCTTTATCATTTTTTGGATTTGCCACGTTGGTTATTCTATGATTCCCAGCATCATATGTCTGTCCATCTTTTAAATTATTACCCCATTGCAATTTTAAAGTATTTAAAAGTTCAGATGATAAATACTCTTTAGTAATTGCATCAGAACTGTCAGTTGGTTTACCAACATTAATTATTCTATGTGATTTAACATCATAAGTATTCTTGTTTAATTTCAATGATGTTGAAGTTGCTTCTTTTACTGTTTTAAAATTTGCTCCATCTGTATCTTCTTCTGGGTCTTTAACAAATTTTAGACGTTTGTTACTCATATCATAGTCACCTTCAGGTGTTTGCGGCAATCCACTTCTTTTTCTGTTTTCTCCTCCTTGTACTCCTACCCCGGAGTACCGTCCGAACTTGTCAACGCTCATGATTGAACTGATCCACTGTATGCTCACTGCTCTCTTATATATCCGTGATGATTTATACAATTATTCCACGATTTCGAAGTTCGTCAACTAAAGCCACCCATTCATTATTTAAACCTGTATGACCAGCTTCCATGGCTTCATGTAATAGTCTCATTCTATCAACCAATTTGTTTATATCATTATAGTAAATCACATTTGTATTATATAGGTTTTTCATTAAACCTTTACCAGATGTTGGAGTTTCTCCTTTTTTCTTTTTACCATATTCATCAATAAGTGATAAGTCCATAAGTGATAATGACTTCCTCTTAAGCGGTTTTTTCACAGCAGGTGCAGTTCGTAATGTTGGTAGTTTTTTCAGGGGAAACAATCTTTTTATTACAACTGTATATTTAGTTGCGCGTGTTCTATTTATCATTGAATCTTTGGAGTAATTCTTCTTATGAGCATTAGTATTTTGCAAAATTTCTTTAAAAGTATTTAAATCTTGAAGCGTATATCTTATAGGTATATTTTTGAAAATCAGTTCAAATAATCCTTTTGTTCCTTTATATTTATGCTCACCAATAACAATATCATCATCTTCAGTCAAATGTACTTTTGAATCTCCTATTTTTAATTCATTTCCATCAATTCTCGCACCATATACATGTGACTTGTGTAATTTTGGGTTATTTTTTATTTCATGTAACATTTTCATGATATACTTTCTTCCAAGAGGTCCTTGTTGCAATATATCACTACTTAATTTTGTTAGATTTGGAATTGATTGCTCTGCTTCAGGTATATGTTGTTCTTGTTCTTCTTCTTTTTCAACATTTATTTCTGGTTCTTCTTGTCTTGTTTCTTCTTCTTCTTTTTGAGAAACTTCACTATCACTTGTGTAAGAATCATCATCATCTTCTTCCTTTTTCAAACTCTTTACTTCAAATTTAGAAACAGGTAGCAAAACATCTCCTTCATAATGAGGTTTACCAATAGTTTCTGTTATCTGTTTTAAAGGTTCTGTAATAGGCTTAAATGTAGTCTCCAGGAATTCTTCTCTTTCATTCAAACCCATTCTTAATGCTCGATTTTTAAGTCTAATTGAGTCACTCAGTGATTTTATTTCTTTTAATAGTTTTTCTTGGTTCACCATGTTTACGCTGTGAAGACCAATCTATTACTAAACGTATCATCAATCGTTCAATGGATTAATACAAATTTATCCAACCCTATACGATATCTTCCATTTTTTATAGCTTCTTCTTTCATAATAACAAGAAATCCATATTTTTCAGCCCATGCTTTGCCACACATTTCTTTAAATTTATCAAATGACATGTCTGCATTTACATGATCATTATATATGTGCTTTAAATTTGTTTCATCCTGCTTGAAGATAATAAGTAGATTTGCATTATCTCTTATTAATTGTTTTGGAATTTTACTGTAAGTTTGACCAATATAAATGCTATCAATATTGTAATGTCTTCCCATGGCGAAATAACTTCTAATAGTGTCGTGATTTTCACAAGATACATCATCAAATATAAATATAGAAAATGGTTTAGCCTCATTTGGCTCCATTATAGTTTCACTAGCATTAAACTTGTAAAAATTAACTTCAGGCACACTTGCGAGTACCTTATCCAATAATTGATATTTGGGTTGTTGCAAAGATTTGGAAAAGATGTAAATGTTGTTGAAACGTAATCCTTTAGGATTTGTTATTAAATTAAAAACCACATTCGTCTTTCCACAATTTGACGGTCCAGTTATTAAACATCTTATTGTGTTTGGCAGTAGTTCACCATGTTTTCCATGATTTAACTTGTCGTTGTCAACTGTTAATTCATCAATATTATTAATAAAAAATCGATCCTTTTGTTGCACAATCTCCATCTTGTGTAAAGGTTAAACACGTAATGAGTTCACAAATTACTACACCAAGTCTTTTGTAGGGATCCAAGAGTCTTCACTTTTATCAAATCCCAACCAACGTACTTTAACCTTATCCTTTTTTCTTTGTAAAATTTTTTCAACAAGATATACATCGCCGACTGATGATTTTAACAACTCGTGTCCGTAGAATCCACCTTCGAGTAATTCACCCTTGTTGTCCTTTAAGATGTAAGTTTCAGGTATTGTTGGTTGTACTTTATAGATTGTAAACACTTCATTAGTCCAGTTTGGCAGATATCTTTTACTAAATACTCCTTTGTACTTACTTATACGAACTTTATCATCAACTTTAAATGTTTTAGGCTGCATTTTTTCACGTTTAGGAGTTGTATTATTCCTAATACGTTTTAATACCATCTTAGCATTACCGCTATTTACTTGGTTAGGCTTCATACCAATGGTTCGATGATACTTGTTGTTATATTCTTTTATAAGTTGCGGTAAGATATCATACCAAACATATGATCCTCGTTTGGAAAATGTTTTATACATTGCTCCTTTTAATGTTCTATTGAATCTTTCTATTATTGAAGCTTTAACTTCAGAATTTGTAGAATAATGATTTATTTTATACTTCTTCATTAAAGCTGCAAAGTCTTTGTTAAAATACTCTTTCCCATCATCAGTTTGTAGATGTTTGATGTTGAATTTATTTCTTTGTATAGCCGTTTCCATAGCTTTCGTAACACTTTTACCAGTCTTGTCCTTTAGCGGTAAGGCATCAGCCACTTTAGTAAAACAGTCTATAATCGCTAAAATGTATTTGAATCCTTTATTCAACTTACTATGTGGTATCATTTCAATGAGATCGGCTTGGAAAAGATCATTCATTCCTTTTATAACTGTTCTTCTTCTAGGAAATTTTCTTCTTGCCGGCTTATGAAGTTCGTTTACAATTTTATTTTTTAAGTCTTCCATCTTCAGTTGTGTCTTCCACATCGCTTGTAAAGGTACTAATCTCTAGAATGGTTTATCCTCTTTTATATACGGTTAGGATATAGGTCAAGGCCATTTTACGTTTGTGTAAAAAAGAGGGAACATGACATTGGGCTTGTCATGTCCCCTCTTCTTTACGAAAGGAAAAAGGAAGAAGGTAAAGGACGAAGAAAAGGTTTACTGATCAATAGGGATTAGGGAATAGTGGCCGAATGGCAATGTGTTGATGTTATTTTCAAGAATGTGGCGTTTATCATCCTTATAACTTAATGCCCACTTTGTTTGCTTTACACTATACAGTATATGGTTGTAGCTTCTGATGGTGTTAAATGTTGCGGTTGTTTCCACATTTTCAAATAAACATCTTTTATAATGTTCAAACTGCACTTTCTTCTTTAGATATGAAGTCTTGATGCCTTTGGCTTTCTTCACCACTTGATGTTCATCCTTTTCACTGATGTACAGTTGGAATGAGTACAGTTTGGACATTAAAGCGACAACTTCTTCCATTGGTACACCATTTGTTTCGTCTTTAAACTTGCCCAACACCTTTTTATTTCTATCGTAGTCATAGTTGGGATGATCTTTAGGATAATCTGAAAAGTCAAAGTCAGTAGTATATACAAAAGTACGTAGATCTTCATACATGTCTTCTGTTCTTATCCAATAAATGAAAGCATCTGTATCCATATATGCTATCCCGATGTTTTCTCTTCCATAAAACTTCACCATCTTGTTGTAATGAAAGTCATACATGTGGGTTTTAGAAATATCCAAGATAGACATTCCCACATATAGAGGACGATCCATTGTAACTGAGATTTTGTCCATTGTAACAGCTACAAGATTCTCGTTAATAATTACACTTGTTCCAAAGTTTGGTTTTTGTACTAATTTTTGCAATTTCGCCGGATCGCTAACTAATTTTACATCTTTATGTTTTCTTTTGTTTTCCAATGTTTTGCCAAATATTGAATTATTCATTAATTTGAAAAAGTCCTTTTGAAAAGCGGATGTTGCTGCACTCCTTCTTTTTGTGTTGTTGTCGATGTATGGTTTTAACCAACAAGATTGATTGAATTGTATTGCTCTATTGATTCTTATTATTTTTAATCCCATTTCTATTGCTTGCTGTATTGTCCAATAATGAGCTACATATCTCGACTTGTTGGTTAACGTCATCATTAATTTGGGCCATCTACCAGTTGGAGATATTTCCGTCTTTGGCAATAGTGGTAAATCGTAGTGGTGATCATGCAGCTGTTCAGGATATTGAAAGTCGACGTCCAAAATGTATCCAGTATCTCCGTATTTGGGTATGTCCATTATATTGCCGATCGAATCAGGGTTCGCCCACTTGAAATTACCATATGGAAGAGGATTTGACATAGCCCATCCATATAGGTTATTTGCGTCAAAATAACCTAAGAATGTTGTTGGTTGTGATGTATCAAAGTTTGGGAGATATTTGTTGTTAGCTTTTACATGTCTGGTTACACTTTGCGTCAATCCTCCACGAACACCTGACTCTATCATCAAAACCATATCTATATCTGTAATAAGTTCAAGTCTACAGTTTGTTTCTTTCAACATAGCTTGCCATGCTAGTCCAGGCGATGTATAAGAATGAAGTGGGTCCAATCAATATGCTTCAAAACAGGTATCTCTAAATTCTTCCATTATATCACAAAGTAAAGTCACATCTAATTTCACATAAAAGTCGGAATATTCTCCCAATGTTGTCATTCCTAGTTCATTCCACACTTTACAAGCATGTTGATAGTCCTCTTCACTGATGTCCTCTTCATACAACTTACTCTTGAAGGCTTCTCTTGGCGGAAGTGATGTTTCTTCAAATTTTTCCAAACAATCGATGTAATCATAGGGAAAAACACCTTTGCGGAGAACCAAATCCAATTTATCTCTACTTACAATCTTCATTGTTTCTATAAAATTTTCTTTTTTCAAGTTTTCAGTGAGTTTACTTAAGCTAGATGACATAAAACGGTAAGAGTCCAGAAAACGTAACTTCATATTTCCAACCGTTTTACTAAAACTAATAAACTTTTCAGTGGTTTCCGCTATCACATCAATTTTTCCATCATCTCGTCCCAATTCTGGTATAATAAAATGTGAATCATAACCACTTAGGTTATGCAAAATTACGGGTATGAAGTTGCGAATTTGATAGTTAATATTACATCTGTTACATGCGGCACCTCTATAATATCCTGTTAGATGGTCGTGATCACGTACCTTGTGATTTTCCATAGTATATTCATTTTTACATAAATAACAATTGGTTGAATTTTCATATTGAATCTCTTCTTCTTCATCCATGGGTATCATTGGTACAATATCACTGTACATTCTTTGTACATTTTCTGCTATGGCATATAAGCGGTCAAGAAATATTTTTGAAGCACTTTCCCCACGATATATGACAGGTTTTGATGTTAGATCATATTTATTTAAATGATCTTCTGACAGTGTAGATTTAATTAATAAACAAAAACTGTTAGGATCATGTACTTGATACTTAACACTTTTCTTGGCTTCATCATTATTATTTTCAATAGGAACAAGTGTAGATTCAAAATCTGCATATACAACGATAGGGATACGGTACTGATGAGATATCTTCTCAAATTTTAGCTCAGCCTTATCTGGTGATGGTAACATTATTTTGGCTTCATAGTTGTTGTTACATAGCTTCTGATGTTCTTGTAACCATCCACGGTGTGCATTTCTTTCTTCTTTAAAATTAAAACATCGTTTGCAGATTATTTTTTTATGTTCATGTTTGGATAGTTGTTTACTAACAAGCTTTTCAAATTGTTTAATCCATACATAGTGTGACACATCACCATTCGTAATTAGCAATAAATCCGTGTGATCTGCCAGCTCATTCTTTACAACCTTCAGAGGATATACTTTATTTGAACTATCCAAACCAAACACATTGACAGATGTTCCACAGTTTTGTTTTTCAAATTTTGTAATATCCTTCAATGCTACTGGGTACGACAACCCTTGGAAATTGTACCTATATCTTTGGTTCTCATATTCTTGGCTAGGTCTTTCTGCATGTATAGGTGGTACAAATTTTGACGTCATTGCATATCGAAAACATTCTGTATCTTCATTTTTTACATTTATACACGATTTTGTATCCCGTATTTTCTTTGGCAGCTGAATGTAACTGCTGCCCATTAGCCCATATCCATGTTTGTGAACTCTTAAATCCATGCCCTCAATACTAAACAAACTCCAACCTGATCCTCTCCCTTCATGTTCTTGAATTTTAGTTAAAATTTCATCAAAACTCTTTTCAACTATTGACTCAATATTTGAAGTAGCCATAATTGTCTGGTTTTTTGTTATAAATCCTCTGGGTGACATTTCTTCTTCTACATTAATAAACAACGCTTTTAATAATATGCCAAATTTAATAAAGTTTAATCTTTGTAGTTCTTCTTTTATAGTTTTACTGACAATTTTTCTTGCTTCTTTAAGAAACTGCTCTAATTCCAATTTTTCTTCATTTTGAATTTTGTGATGCATTACTACTCTACCTGCTAAAGCAAATACTTTTACACTCGGTATAGCATTAGATGGTCCTGCTAATGGTTCTTCTTCTTGTTCTTCTTCTTTTTCTTCTTCTTGTTCTTCTTCTTGATGTTCTTCTTGTTGTTCTTCTCCATATAGTTTTAAATCTTCATATTTGGTTTCTGTTACATCTTCATTATTATTATGGGATAACTCTTTGTGTATTTCTAGTAGAATATTATCATGAAAAGTTTCTAAGCAAATTTCACATTGATACATCTTGTTGATGTTTACTCTTTGAAATTTAGCAGCGAAATGAAATGCTTCTCTACTGCTCCCTTTTTATAGCCTCCCAGTTGTAGTGGAGGACGGTAAGATTTTTAGTGAGATGTTAAAAATAGTAGGTTAAGACTAAAGCTGAAAAGTAATGATTAAAGCCTATATTTTTCTTCCAATTGCAAATACTCCACATATACCTCCGCCCATAGCCATAACAGATCACTGTTACACCAATATACACCAAAGGTGGGTCTATCATCAACTAAAATTGGAGATGCTATGTTTACTAATCTTTCAATTTCTATCCATGCCATAACTTCAATTACAAACCTTCCTATAAATTTTTATTAAAACAAAATAATTTAATTCTGTCTTTATCACAATATTACTCTTAATTAGAGCTTTCCAATGATGTATCGCTTGCCCTATTCCGGCAAACCGTTCTCAAGTTATAAGAAAATTTGTTAGCACTTGGCTGGCGGGGGGGGGGGGCGGGCGGGGGCGGGGGCGGGGGGGGGGGGTTATGCATGAGTGAATTGAGGTCAAGGTCACCAAAAAATAATAATGATCCAAGGTGATGGAGGCGGCCAGAACCGTCTCCACCACCCTGTGTTCCTCAAACACTCCCAATCCCAACCCAAAAAGTTACGTCTTGCTAGGGATCCCGATTTTTGGCCCGCACGCACGTGGCGATCCAGTTTGGTAGTCTGTGATACGGGCGGCCAGCCTCGGGCCTGGGCACTGGACTTGACCATTCCAATTTTACAATGGGGACTCTGGAACAGGTAATGCAAGACGCAACTCTAACCTCCCACCCTTAATCTAAACCCACCCAATCATATTTTTGCCTGACCAAAATTAAAAACAAAAATCAAAAACAATAAAAATATGCGCTACCTAAGGCACAACGAGCATGTCCCACCCATATTTAATGAAGTTCAATCGAACTTCTTAAAGTTACATTTAAATTTAAATTTAATCTACCCATCCTAACAGCTAGCTGTGAAATGTAAAAAATTATTAGTACACAGATAAACAAACACAGACATAGATACACACACACACACACACACACACACACACACACACACACACACACACACACACACACACACAGCATAAACCAATACTTAAAATTAAAAACACATTTTTTAAACATAAATAATACCATAACACACCTTAATGCTAACATCGCAATGCGCAAGTTAAACCTTAAAACTAACACATCTTAAGACTAAAACCAAATAACACTTTACATAAAACCATAGACACACACACACACACACACACACACACACACACACACACACACACACACACACACACACACACACACACACACAACTAATATTAAATAATAATAGCCTAACAACAAGAGTAACTCAAATATATATCGGCCGCTTATACATTTGAGTTGCCCTCTGAGTTCGGAACAACCATCGCGTCCGACGAATTGTTCCGAACTAACTCAGCAATAGTCGCCAAAGAGGTTCTCGGCTCACAAAGTGGTGGGGGCCTGGAGGGGTTTGAGGGGCGCGGAACTTTCCAGTAAGGTCAGTGGAAAATCCCCAACGGATGTACTTTGTTACATGTGGGTCGCCCCTAACGCAGGTGGAGCCTTGTGCCTCTTAATTAGCATTAGATAACATCTAATTACATCCGCTGACAAGTACATCCGCTGACAGCTACATGCGCAGCTTTCCCCGTCGCGTGCGTGACAGCATAACTATCGCAGTTTGTTATCTGCCCTCTTCCGCCGCTTAATTATAGTTCCAACGGAAATTAATCGCCGGTACACGCAGCCTGTGGGAGGGGGCGGGGGCGGGGGCGGGGGCGGGGGCGGGGGGGGGGTCATGCATGAGTAACCATCCGCATGTATATAAACGACGGGAAGCTCGCGCGCATCCCATATAGGGAGCTGACACCCCAACGGTAAACAACCAATCCGTGAGTTCATACCACATAGTACTTTAACACACTATTTATTTTAACATTTTTATTATTTTTACACTATTTCTTAACACTACATCAGTTATTTTATATATCTTAATTTTATTTTCGTGTCGAGTTTTTTTTTTTTTTTAACTAAAATATGCTAATTAACATCGTGTGCAGGAAACTGACACTGATTAATTGCAGGTTCCATTCTTACACACCTGTTTCCTCCTTAATATGCAAATTACTCTCTTACTTTAACAACACTTAAACTCTAACCGCTACTTCTCGGTCATATTAATATAATTAGTGCTACACTACGGGATTTACCTGTGCAATAGTGCACGCTATGTTTCCTGCACGTCTGCAGGTAATACACCTTACAATCATATACTTATTGCTACATTACACAAGACATTTCTTGCACACCTGCAGGTAATACACTTGCTGACCGTCTACTATTATAATTATTGCTACAGTACGAGAGACATTTCTTGCACACCTGCAGCTTATACACTTTACAACCGTTTAATATTAAAATTATTGCTATACTACAATGGTTACCTGTTCAATCACAGTTGTGGTCCCCCCACTTGATTATCCACAGAGCAATACTTGCAATCCTACAACTGAATAATTAATTAACTTCCGCGATCACCAGTACTTTTTTAAACTATCCGTCTCTTCCTATGACTCTTGTGACCGTAGCCGCAGCCGACTGACAAATAACCGAGCTCTCCCGAACCTCGCTCTTTTATGCGGTTTTCTCGGGGAGGGGGTTGGAGGGGCGTCGCACGTGACTCATCGATCGCATAAAAAGGGGGGTTGCTGCCGCGCGCGCGCCATTTCGGTGGCGGAATCGGTCGGGTGAGGAACTATCCGTAAGTCTCTGGCGCTTTTACAACTAACGCATGTTACTCTAAAATGTGTTTGCACTCAATATGCTAATTAGTCTCTATATTTATGCACGGGACATTTCCTGCACACCTGCAGGTGATGCACCTTACAACGGTCTACTATTATACTTGTTGCTACAATACAAGATTTACCTGTCCAATTGGCAATTGTGATCCCACTTAGCCGTGCACGGGATATTTCTTGCACATTAGCAGGTCATACACTTTACAACCGTCTAATTTTATAGTTATTGCTACAGTACAAGATTTACCTGTACAATTAACAATTCTATTCCTACTTATTCGTGCACGGAACATTACTTGCAATCCTGCACCTGAATAATTAATTAACTTCTGCGGCTACCAGTACTTTTCTTTGCCTATATGTTTCCCCCTGCTACAACCTTTCGCGGCGCCGCCCGACAAATAACTGAGCTCTCCGAAGTTCTGTTCTTTTATGTCATCCTCTCAGGGGGAGGGGTTGGGGGGGGGGCCACACAACCCCCCATAAAACGGGCATCGGTACCGCGCGCGCGTCATTATAGTGGCGATAGGGCAACAGTGAACAACTATCCGCAAGTCTCTAACACCTAGTCTAACACTTTTTTTTTTTACTTACGCTTTTTTACTCTAACATATGTTTGCACTTATTATGCTAATTAGTCTCTATATATTCAGACACACTCGCGGGCGCCGGTCATATACTCGCCGATTGTCGGAGAGTACACATCTCCCCTCCGTGTATTATCATGGCTTCGCACTCTTTACAACTAAAACTTTTACGCACAAAACATATTTTACAGAAACAATCTAACTCCACAGTTTCTAAACCGCGTACTACATTGGCTAAGCTTAAGAAATACTACAGTTTTCACCCGTTGTACTTTGCAAAACCTGGCCTGTGCAACACTGCATACTGTACTGATACTGTTTTGCACGCTGTCTTAACTGACATGCTGCAGTATCAACATTTCAATCTTGTTACACCTATTGACGACGCTGTCCAATTATTCTTATTCACTATATTACCGGGTTTATATGATCGTTCTTCCTTGGACACATGTCTCATTCTACTATATCGACTCGCACTGTAAACACCTAGGAGCTCTCCTATCATGCAACTATTATTTTAATTTAATTTTAAAAATAAACGAAAACCTCCCGCGGCCCGGCGCCGCCCCACCCCCCTCCCCACCGAGCCCCTGCGGCTCCCACTTTTTTAAAACTCCCTCCGAATGACCTTGACCCACTTCCCAAACCCATCCATCACTGTCACCCCCACCCCCCAATTACTACCCACACCTGCCAGTTCGAACCGCATGACCTTGACTTGTCCCAGCACCGGCAAAACCACACTACTGTCATGGTTGAGGCCGAGGATTTGCCTGGGTTAGGTGTAGGGACGTGACAATCTTCAGTTGCTATTTCACCCCCAACGAGGCCATCCAGGACTTCCGCGACAAGATAGATAGCCTAGAGGAGTGCGTTCTTTGCACCACCGGGCATGTCGTCATTGGTGGCGATTTCAACGCCAGGGCCGTCGAGTGGGGAATGCCCTCTACCAGCTCCCGGGGGAAATACATCCTGGGTTTCATCGCCAGGGCCGGTCTTGTCGTCCTCAACCAGGGCGACACACCTACTTTTCGGCGCCCCGGGCTGAGAGGCACGATCCCTGACGTCACCTTTGCGTCTGAGTCGCTCCTTCCGAGGATCTCTGGCTGGAGAGTTTTGGAGGACTACACGGGTAGCGACCACCAATACATTGTGTTTGACCTGCATGATCAGGCAAATCAAATTCAAATTCAAATATCTTTATTCATAAAGAAGTACAGAGTACAACATTTGAACAGTGTCAAGATAAATAAATACCGTTTAAATATAAATATTACATGCCTGCCTTAAGTGTAACAGATTTATTCCACAATACAGTTAATAATAAAACAATCAATTTTTCCATCTTTATTATGATTAAACGGCTGGGAGGTGGAAAAATTCTTCCAGTGAATACAGAGTGGCATTTATAAGATACTCTTTGAGCTGTTTTTTGAATTTCATGAAATTTTTTTCATTTAAGATTTGCTGAGGTATCTATTTTAAAAATTTTGCTCCAGCGTATGATGGCCTTTTCTCGTAGAACTTTAACTTATGGTGACTTTGTACACCCTGATTTTTTTTTCTTGTGTTATAATTATGTGAAGGTTGAGTAGGAACTTTTGCAGTTACATCTTTTACTACCAAAATTGAGTTAAAAATATACTGCCCATATACAGTAAGTATTTTAAGGTGTTTAAAATGTTTTTTGGCGGAATCATCATGTTTTAGTTTAAGGATTATTCTAATCGCTTTCTTTTGCAGTTTTAATACACTATCCAGGTTATCTTTTTTTGTTGCACCATATAGACTAATCGTCGAGTTTCCGCATCTCGGGAAGGGCCACGCCGGTGGAACACCAACAAACTGGACGTGGTCAAGTTCACCGAAGTCATCTCTCGGGGAGCGCAGGGGAATCCTGGTGAGGCTGGGGCCGAGGCACTAGTAACATCCACGATGGAACAGATCGTCTCGGCCTGCGACCAGTCTATGCCGCGAAGGAAACCCCGACGCGACAAACAACCCGTTTACTGGTGGACTGAAGAGATTGCGGAACTCAGAAGAACATGTTTAAGAACTAGACGAGCCGCCACTAGAGCGAGAATTCCCGCAGACAGAGTTCGTAAGTTGGAGGCCTATAAAGCTGCGAGAAAATCTCTCCGCCTGGCGATCAACAGGAGCAAGGCGAATAGCTGGAGGAGACTTCGTGACGACGTTGACTCCGACCCGTGGTGCCTGGGTTACAAACTTGTAACACAGAAACTCGGTGCCCGCTCTCCACCTTCCATCATGGAGGGCCACCATGGGGAGGATCGTCGCTGCGTTGTTTCCTGAACATCCACAGCGACCGCCGGTTGACTTCGGACGGGTAGAGGACGTTCCACTCTTCACCTTCGAGGAGCTGGAAACCTCCGTTCTCTCTCTGAAGAGCAACAAGGCTCCTGGACCGGATGGGATTCCCAGTGAGGCTTTAAAGAAAGTATTTTTAATCAACGCTGACTTGTTGTTGAGAATGTACAATGCCTGTTTGGTTGAGGGGGTGTTTCCGGCTCCCTGGAAAACAGTCAGGCTTGTACTGATCAGCAAGGGCAAAGGTGATCCCGAGCTGCCGTCGTCCCACAGGCCTCTCTGCATGTTGGACACGGCTGGGAAGCTGTTCGAGAAGCTGATCCGTTCCCGTCTGACTTCTGCCGTGGAAGCTGCCGGGGACTTATGCCCCCGTCAGTACGGCTTCAGAAAGGGACGGTCAACGATCGACACTGTCACCGAAGTTCAGAGAGCTGTGGAGAGAGCCGAGAGCCACAACCATTTCTCCCGCCGAGTAGTGCTTCTTGTTACGCTTGATGTCAGGAATGCCTCCAACTCGGTGAGGTGGGTCGATATGTTGGATGCGCTTCGCAACACCTTTCGTATTCCTGCATATCTGTTGCGGCTCATCGAGGATTATCTACGCTCTTGAAGCCTGATTTATGACACGAGGGACGGAACGCGGACGATGGAAGTCACTTCTGGTGCTGCACAAGGTTCAATACTCGGTCCGGATCTCTGGAACGTGGCCTATGACAGCCTCCTGAGGTCCGAGATGCCTGAGGAAACCACTTTGGTTGGGTACGCCGATGACGTTGCAGCTCTCATTGCTGCACGCAACGTTGAGCTGGCCCAACTGAAGTTGAACCGAGTTATGCGGGTGGTCAACACCTGGATGTCAGATCACGGTCTCTCGCTTGCTTTCAGTAAGACGGAGATTGTAATCCTCACGAAGAAGAGGATCAACACTGTCGTCCCACTCCGAGTGGGAAGGGAGGTGGTCACATCAACTCGTGCCGCTAAATACCTCGGGGTTATGGTAGACACCAAATTAAGCTGGAGGGATCAGATCTTCCGTACGGCGGACAAGGCCGCTAAGGTAGTCACTTACCTTAGTAGGCTGATGGCCAATGTCGGGGGTCCCCGATCCAGCAGAAGATGTCTGTTGATGTCCGCGGTCCAGTCCGTGCTCCTTTACGGGGCAGAGGTGTGGGCAGGCGCTCTAGATAAGGAGTGCTACAGGTTGCGACTCGCCCGGGTTCAGCGTCAAGCTGCGCTCCGGGTGTGTTCCTCCTACCGGACAGTGTCCGAGCCTGCCGTCCTGGTGGTCGCCGGAGTCATCCCTGTCAAGCTCTTGGCAGGGGAGAGGAAAGCGATTTATCAGAGACAAGGCGAGATCGGCAAGGACACGGCAAGAACAGAAGAGCGCTCCCGAACCTTCCAGCAGTGGCAACACAGCTGGGAGCACGACACCTGAGGACGATGGACTGCGCGACTTATCAAGTAGGTCCAACCATGGGTGGAACGTCGGCATGGGGAGGTGGACTACTACCTGACCCAATTTTTGACAGGTCACGGCTACTTTCGGTTGTACCTGAACCGGATGGGAAAGACCCGTTCACCGGACTGCATTTATTGCCCGGGTGTTCCCGACGATGCGGAACACACATTCTTCCGCTGTCCCCGTTGGGAAGGGTCCCGCCTGGAGGCCACACAAATCTTTGGTGCATTTTCGGTGGACTCGGTCTGCTAAAAGATTTTGGAGGATGAGGGCAATTGGGATTGTTTGTCACAGTTCGTCCGGGGCATCCTCCTGGAAAAGAAAACCGATCTGGACCGCGAAGTGGCCCAGATCTCTTGATCGAGCGGCTGGATAAGGAGCGAACCCCACGGGCGTAAGCCAAATTTAGGCCTAGCCTGACGTAATGTGATAAACAATTCCAGGTTAGATTCCTAAAGAGTAGAGGAGGTTTTTTAGTGGGTAAACCCGTTTTTAGGGGAGCCCCACACTACAGGCCTTGGAGGAATTATATATAAGGAGTTATGGATATACCATGCTAAAGTGAAGCCGGCCGCTCCCCTCCACTAGAGTGGCACGGCTGGCCGTAGAGTGGCATGATGCCGCCGCTGTAACACAGGAGATATAGGAATAAACGCGACGCGCGCAGCTTTGAATTAAAATTCTGAGCACACCAGGAAAATCACATGGTCCAGCTTTTGCATTTTTAAAAAGGATTAAATTCTCTATCCAGTGATATAATTTTGTTCTAGATAAAAAATATATTTTAATTTAAAAAAGGACATTAAAGTAAAAGTTTTATATTGAAGAGAAGGTTTTAATACATAAAAACTAAATTTAAATTATCTCAATATATATGTGTTACTGTAAAATTGATTTTGTTGTGTAGTATAATATGATATTTTTGAATGTAAATTGCTTATTGTAATTTGTAAAAAACCGTTAAGTTAACAACTCTTTAGTGATGTTCAGAATTATTTACAGAATATTGGACAGTAAATTGCGCAATAACTAATCGGCATACAACTAGTAAGTCATAATTACTATTAATGGGTTGATAATAATAAAATAACCAAATAATAAGAAGTACGGAATTTAGGGTACAATAAATTAAAACAAACTTATAAACAATAGACGATTGTTCGTCAAATACTAACAACTTAGTACTAACAAGAACAAATACCCTTTAAGTTTATCAGTACAATTAGGATGATTTATTAACATTTATCAAAAATTACGTTTTTCATAATAGCATTAAATTTAGTCTATGTTTTTAAAATACATAGCACAGTTATTTTTAAACTTGATAAATATAGACATAAAAATTAACAAATTATTTAAAAAGTTTTCTTAAATTTATTCCGTCATTTAAAACAACTAATTACACTTAAACTTCCATTATTAAACGACTCGGTAGCCCTCGCCACTCGAAGAGCGCGGCACGGCGGCTTCGCTTCTAGCCCCGCGTGGCCACTCCTTATATATAATTCCTCCAAACTACAGGCTGGCCACCTGTGTGCGTAATGCATTTTTCCACCTCTCCGTCAAAAAAAAAAAAAAAAAAAAAAAAATACCCCCGTCGCAGCAGACCTGTATATTGAGCGAATTTCCAAAGAGTTATTTTTTCAACATCAAAGAACTTTGTGGCTATCTTATATAATTACTGTAATTAATAATCTTTAGAAAGAAATATGATATATTTAATGGCATTTTTTCTGATTTAATTATTTTTATTTAATAATTTATATAATAATATTTATATTGCAATAAATATTATTTTTTACAGTGATAAAAGTGCATATCCAAAGCTTCCATGCAAAAAGAATTATTTGTTTACAAATCCCAAAACATAAACATTCCAAACTTGACAAATGCAAAAGAAAGCTGATCAGCTGATTATTAGGAACAGACAACTTATTAAATAATTCAACACAACAAATTAAATCGCCATGGCCAGTTTGTAAAGCTGCCAAATTAGACTAGGTATACAATGCAGTTGTCTGCTTGCAATATTGAGCGGAGCGACTATTTTTTTAATCCATTATAGCAAATGTTTTATGGGTAATTCAAGTGAGCTCGTTCGCTACGCTCACTCGCCATCAGGGTTTGGCTCGTTCGCTGCGCTCACTCGTCATTTGAGTCAGCTCGTTCGCTACGCTCACTCGCCCTCAATTTAGTTCGTTCGCTGCGCTCACTCACCTTTTGGGTCTGCTCATTCGCTGCACACACTCGTTGCCAGATTTAGGTTGTTCGCTGCGCTTCACAAGTCGGCAATACTCTAATAATTTTTTATTACCGGTACGCAGGTTTGCTGCGACGGGGTGTTATATGTTTACAAGATATTAAATAATGCGTTGTCCAAGATTTGTACCTCCTCTCCGTAAACGTGGCATTTCATTCACGCACAAAGGTAAACAAACCACTAAAATAAACAAAACAACAATTTCACTTAAAACTACTGTATTCCCAAACAGCTGATAGTAACAGTCTGCAGTTAAATTTGATCCTTATAACAGCTGTATAATCAACACACAGTAAACAAAACAAATAAAATATTTCTCCTATTAAAATAACATGGTAACTTTAAAGGGCCGTAGGGCAGAGCCCTTATGTCCGATTTGGACAATTTCAGATTTATACCTTCCCATAGATGGTTGCTATGACCAAACAAAATTTCATGAGGATCACTCCAGCCGTTCAGGAGGAGTACTTGTAAATAAAAAGCCAGAGTGTAGTATAGGAGCTTCGCTCGCTTCGCTCGCTTCGCTCGCTCCGCTCAATAAGAAATTTCATTGGTTAATGCACTTGAATATTGAAGGTGGAATAATAAGTAAAAAAAACGATTTAGAAATAATTTTAGCAGATTCAAATATTTTAGTTCTTTGCTTGAACGAGCATTGGCTCAATAATGATAATATTTACATTTTGAATAGTATTCCTAATTATACATTGGCAAATTTTTATTGCAGGAGTGAAGGTATTCGTGGAGGTTCTTGCATATTATTGAGAGATAATTTAGAATATAAAATACGAAATGATCTGTGTGCCTTAAATGAAGACTCTGTTTTTGAAGCATCCTGCATTGAGATTATTACTTTAAACATTATTGTGATTTCTATTTACAGAACACCCAATGTAAGTAACTTTAAATATTTTCTTAAAAAGTTTGAGGATATTTTAAAACTTTTAACTAAAGCTACTTGTATACAAAATGTATATATAGCCTCTGATTTTAATGTTGACATTTTAGAAAATTATAGCCACCCTCAACAAAAATTAGAATTTTTTTCTTTACTAGATCAGTATGGTTTCAATACAAATTTTAACTCTCCGACAAGAATCACTCAGTTTACAAAATCATGTATTGACAACATTTTAACTCAAAAAATTAAGACTCAGTCGTTACCAACAACAATGAATATAGAATTAGGCATCTCTGATCACAGGGCGTTATTTATAAATATTTTGAGTGACACTAATGACAAAATCAACTTTAATGATAGGAAAAGTAAAAAACGAATTTTTTCTAAAAAAAATACTGCAGCTTTTGTAAATAATTTAGAGTCAACACAATGGAATGTGTCTATGTATAATTCTTTTGCTAGCAATTGTTCTAACTTTTTTGGTATTTTCCAAAATATTTTTGAAGAAACATTTCCACTTAAATTCTACAGAAACAAATGTCATAGGTAGTAAAAAAAAGTCCTGGGTCACAACAGGCATAAAAATATCTAGTATTAGGAAAAGAGAACTAAGCAGACTTGTAAAGGATTCAAATGATTTAAATTTCATTAATTATGTCAAAAGGTATAAATTAATTTTTAAAAATGTCTGTAATGAAGCAAAAAAAATCTTGCAATGCTAAATTTATAGAAGAATCAGACAATAAAAGTAAGGCTGCTTGGTGTATAGTCAAATCTGAATTGGGTTGTAATAAAAAGGACTTTAATTTTCCTGACATAACGGTTGCTGAAAAGTCTCTTAAAAATGGAAAGGCGATCGCCGAATTCTTTAACAAAAAATTTTCAAATATCACTAAAGAAATTGGGCTAATGCCTCGTGAGCATGAAGCACTAAACCTGTCAAAAAAAATTTAGCAGGGAATCAACCTAATCAGTTTGAATTTAATTATGTCCGTAAAGAAGACGTTATCAAAATTATCAAATCACTTAATAATAAGAAATCAGCAGGCTGGGACTGTATTCCTGTAAATCTGATGAAAACAGTTTCTGATTTTATAGCTGAGCCCTTATCTGTAATTATAAATCAATCTTTTCAAATGAATATTTTTCCCGATCATCTAAAGTTTGCTGAACTCAAACCTCTCTTTAAGAAGGGCGAGAGACAAAATTCTGACAATTATCGACCAGTTTCCCTTTTACCATCATTTTCCAAAGTCTTTGAAAAATGTGCTTGTAACCAAATTTCAAGTTATGTAGAGACCAATTGAATTTTTGCCAAAGAACAATTCGGTTTTAGAAAGGGCTTAAGTACAATGAAAGCTTTATCAGATTTTATTAGTGAGGTTTCATGGGCTTTGGATGGGTCACAGAGCACAATGGGAGTGTTTTGTGATCTATCCAAGGCGTTTGACTGTGTCAATCATGATATCCTTCTTAAAAAGCTAAGAATTTATAATTTTTCCAAGAAATCTGTTTTATGGTTAACATCATACCTAAAAAATCGTTTTCAAAGAACAGTAATTTTAAAAAATAATATAAAATCAATATCAGAATGGGAAAAGGTTACAGTTGGGGTTCCCCAAGGCTCTATTCTTGGACCTCTACTCTTTTTATTATATATTAATGATCTGCCTAAAAATGTTTCTAACAACCTTATATTATACGCTGATGACACAACTGCATTAGTCAAATCCAAAACTGATTCAGACTTAGCACCTAAAGTCAATGAAGCTTTACATGAACTAGGAAAATGGTTTGAAATTAATGGTCTTAAATTGAACCAAGATAAAACCCAATTGGTTAAGTTTCGTACACCTCAGTCAAGAGAGTTTTGTGATCAAACTTTAAGTACCCATGAAAATGCAAAATTTCTCGGTTTGTACGTAGATTCAAATTTAAGCTGGAGCAAATGTATTGACAATATTCTAGGAAAATTAAATTCGGCATGCTTCCAAATGTTATGTTTGAGAAACTTAATTGACTTGAAAACTCGTTTAGTAATTTATTATGCATATTTTTATTCCATTCTTCAATATGGGATAGAGTTTTGGGGTTTTTCATCAGATGTGGATAGAATTTTTAAAGTTCAGAAAAAATTTTAAGAATAATGACTTTTACACATTGGAGAGCATCGTGCAAACCAATTTTTAAAGAACTTAAAATAATGACTGTTCCAAATTTGACTATTTTTAAAACATTGGTAATGGTACAGGAAAATTTTGAAAAACTCTGTAGCCAAAACTTTGAGCATACATATAATACTAGGTTTAAAAATAATTTTCAATATCCTAGGCACCGTTTGACGTTGGTGGAGAAAACACCAACATACATGGGCAAAAAGCTGTTTAATAAACTGCCTACTGAATATAAAAATCAAATTCAGTTAAAATCTTTTAAAAGCAGCCTTACTGATTTTCTATTAAGTAATACATATTATAGTATAAATGAGTTCTTGACCAATCAACAATAATTGTAAGTTAGCCTGTGTTTTGTATAATGCAACTCAGCTTTGTTTTCCGCAGAAAACCACGTATCCTTTGTTTTTGTGTATTCATGACTGTGGAATTGTAGTTTTAAGCTATTTAAAGTTTGTATTTGTTTTGACACTGTCACCTGTTTTATAGCTATGCTATGTTTGTGAACGTTATGTGACAATAAAGATTGATTTGATTTGATTTGATTTGACTTATTATCTCCATCTCTCTTGCTCCCATTATACACTTATTTTCCATGAGAATACCATGGGATTTGGCATGTAGGTTTGCTGCCATGCGAGTTTTTTATCAAATTTTCATTACTCATCAAATAGGACAGGTTCATAAAAAATTTTATTAAGATATGTTTATAAATAAGCGATATATAACTTTTTAAAGATTAACCCATAAGAATAACATGGGAAACTTGTTTTAAATTTTCTCTATAACCGGTTAATCTGTTTTAATGATTCAAAATACCAAATTGTTGGGTTTTTTAAGCTCTTTTAAATGGTTTTCTTTAAAATTCTTGAATTTTGAAAATTGAGGTTTAAAAATCCCAAAAACCCATTTTTTACCCCTTTGAAACCCCATAAAACCCCCTTCCCATAACCCGACAATGCTGGTTCGTGAACTCATGAAAATAGACCTGGTCTTACACCTTCATACCAAATTTCATCAAAATCGGAGGTCCGCTTCAAAGATATCGGTACCACGGACACACAATATATATAAGTAGATAGTATCATGTTGGTTCTGGCTCACTTTTGGAGACAATCAAAAATCAAACAAATTTCACAGTTTTTTAATACAATTATGCAATATTTTTGCCATTTTTTGGCCAATTTCCAGCTTTTTTCAAATTGTCATAAAAAATATGCAAATGTAATGAAATCTTTAACAAATATGCCTAAAATTTTCTACAAAATAAAATTTTTTTAAAAACAAGTAAAATTATCACATTTTATAAGTATTTTTTCAATAAAATCAATAGTCGACTTTTCATAAGGTAATTTAAAATTTTAATAGTATTTTTTCAATAAAATTTGACTAAAATAGTAATAATTCATTCTAATTAATTTCAGTAATATCATTTTTGATTATATTATATTCAAGTAATTTTTCAGATATAATAATAATATAACAATTTGTTTTACTAGAAGCTACTATATCATAATCAAAATCTGCATTAATAATAATATCATTTTTTGAACTTGAAATATTTGTTGGATTTTTTGTAGTATCAATTACATAAATTGGTCTATTTTCTAGAAATTCTGTTGGACTATAATACATTTTACTACTAATATAATAAACTTTTTTATAATCTTGATACATTTCATACATAATTCTAAATTTTTCATTGTTTATATCAAAATTTTCCAATTCATCAGGGTAATAATGACCATTTAGTTTTACTCTTATATTTTTTACATACATACTATCAAATTTAGAAGTATCAAATAACTGATCATTTGTTCTTGATTTTTGAAATCCAATTATAATAAATTTTGGATTATAAATATTTCTATAGATATTTGTTATATCAAAACTTAAATTCTTTCCTGTAATATTTTTTTTGTTCAATGCATTGCCAATGATTAAAATGAAAATTTACTTTTTCAAATTTGCTTAGTTCATTAATTAATTGAATTTCACTTGTTGTTTTGTATTCAATTATAGGAACTCTAATAAAAAATTCATCAATTGTTATTTTACCTTCAGTTGGTAATGTAGCATTATCATAAGATCCATCAGCCTTTTTAGTTTTCCATCTAAAAATTGCATCATTATCTTCTGATCTAATAAATGTTATATTAAAACCTCCTTTGTATATTGGAATATTTACATTTTCAAAAAATCCTAATCCAAAATGAGATAAATTACCAATTGCTTCAAATTTATTTTTAAAATTTGATTCAAAACCATTATTTATTTGATTTATTTCTGATTTTGAATAAGTTATAGTACCTTTAATTGTACTTAATAGACCAGGATATTCAATTTCATCAATCAATTTATTATGTTTTCTAACTTCAACTTTTGAAAATAAAAATGGAACAAAATTATCAATTAATTTTATATTAGCACCATTATCATATGCATTTCCATCAGATTTAGTCAATTTACCAGATATATAAAATTGAAATTTAGAAGTACAAAATCCATCTCCAAAATCTATATTAAATTCAGTTTTTTTATTAGGTTCATTTAAATGTAATTTAGATAATGGATAGAAATTTTTGTATTCAGCTCTTTCAATATCATTTACATATTTTTTGTAATCAGCCATTTATTAAGGATAAATTTTTTAAATCAAAAGCTTTTTTAAAACAAGTAAAATTTTTATAATTTTATGATGTCAAATTTTATATATGTATCAATTTCATTTTTACTTTTAAAATATTCAATTTCAGTAGCATGATCAAGTATAAATTTTGCTGATATTTTTTGATGTTCTAAAATTAATTCCCAATTTAATGTAAATGCATAATCATGAATGAAATATTCAGTTAAATCTTGATATTTACAAATCAAATCAATATAATCTTTTAATTGATAATTTATGAATTCAGTAATAAAATCTATAGTTAAATTTTGATGTTGAGCAATTTTTTGCCAATTTAATTTATTTTGAAACAATCTCATCATATTAATACTCAACTCCTATTTTTCAGAAATATCATCCCAATCATCTTTGTTTAATTGATTTTGGTTTCTGATAATGAATAAATCAAATGAACTGTATAGAGCCATTTATTAGGGAGAAAATTTTGTAAAACAACTTTTCTTTGAATTACAAATACAACATTTTGATTTAATTACATTATTTATATTTTTCAATTTTATTATCTGAATATCTTTAGAATTAGTTTTTTGTTTACATTTAAGACAATAAATCAACTCCATTTATATAAAATAATTATTGTAATTTATCTATATCATCTTTAATTAGTATTATTTCAGCATTTAATTCTTTTATGGATTCATTGACTCCATCAAATAGAAATTTTAGTTCTTTTTCTAATTTTTCTTCTAAATTTTCAACATATTTTCCAATATTAATTAAAAAGTCTGTAATTTTATTTAAATCCTTTTTAGTTTCTGAATGATCATTACCAATTTTAATAATTGAATCTAAAACTTCATCTAATTCTGATTTTATTACAACATCATATTTATTTATACTTGGTTTAACATTAACAATTCTTTTACCATTAATACTTATTTAATTTTCAGTCTTTTTTACATGACTTTTAAAACTTTTACTAAAATTATTAAAAAATATATTTAATTTAGAATTTATATAATCTTCTTTAATATTAATTGAATGTTTTTTCTGTCTTCCAAACAGATCAAATATATTTTGTGAATCCATATTTATTAAGGATTAATTTATTTATTATATTATCAATTTTTTTATTATTATTTAATTCATTTAATATAAAAATACATAAATGACCACAAATTGGTGGATCATTATAATTTTGAATTTGATTATCATTATAAAATATATTATCTTTTCCTAAATATTTAACTAATTCTATTGGTGGTTTATTAACTATATTTCCATATGAATCAAAATAATATTTAATTTTATCTTTTTTATAATAACAAACCCAATGAGTTCCATTTCCATCAAATGAATCTAAATTTATAATTCCACATTCAAATTTATTAACTTTATTAGGTAATATATCTCTCATAAATACACCTCTAAAATATTTTATATTTTTACACAATTTTTCTAATTCACCTAATGTTAGTGGTTCAAAATTTTTTTATAATTTTGTTTCATATATTTTAATGTTTTTTTATCTAAACCAGATCCTTCTACATTTTTTAATTCATGATCTAACCAATCAACAAAATTTCTAAATTTAGGAATTATAGATTCTTTTACTACTTTTGCTCCCTTTCTAACATTTGGTGTATAATTTTTAACTATAGGTATATTATCAGCAAAATCTAAAATTTCTTTTAGTAATCCACCATTTTTTATTTCTTTTAATTGATTATATGAAAATTCAAATCTTAATCCTTTATTTAATTTTTTATGTTTATTTAGTTTATTAATTTGTCTTTTAGATAATAATATAATATCTTTTCCATTTTCATTAAATTGATCAATATTAAATTGAATTATAACTGATTTTTTATTTTTAAATGCCAATTTTTATTTTTGATTTTTGATTATCTGTCAAGTTTATATTTGTTTTTTCCATTTATTAAGAAAAAAATTTATAGTTTTTTATAATATAGATTAATATAATTAATTTTATTAAAATTTTAATCCTACTCCTAACCCATACCAAATTTTCTTTTCATCCACATAGCACCTGATGTTGGTAATGCAATTAATCTTTCACCAATTCCATGATTATTTGATGTTACTATATCCCATGCTTTATCTTGTAAAATTTTATCAGCTATTTCATTTCTAGATTTTGTATCTTTATGATCTCTATAAAATAAATCATGTTCTTTAGCAGCTTTATCTAAATCATTTATTCCAGGATCACCTCTTTTTACTCTTTTATTTAATTTAGTTCCAGGCCCTAGATATTGATAACCAGGTACATGTAATTCAAAAGGTAAATTATTTATAACATCATTTAAAATACCTGATCCATCTTTTAATAATGGTGATGAAATATTTGCCAAAATTCTTTTTAAATACTTAATTCCTTCAGGTTTTTCAATTAATTCATCTAATTTATTTGATATAAAGTCTTTAATTGCTTTCTTTTCATTTAAAAAATTATTATTGCCAGCTTTTTCTTGTGCATATATATAATTAATAATATTATCTAATTTATTTAAATCATCTATAAATCTATATTCAATTTTATTTTCTGTATATTTTCTGATTCCTGAACCTTCAATTTCACCTTTTAATTCCCAAATATGTTTAATTAAATTAATATATTTATCACCTTTACTAGATTTTGGTTTCTTACTATTTGGATCATTATTTTTATAAATTGAATTAGTTTCCCATAAAATTTTTGAATAATTATTTAAATCATCTTGTGTATATAAATTATTATCTGGTTTCTTTTCATAAGTTAACAATCTCCATAATCCATGTGTTCCATTATATTTTTTATCATCAATTATTAAATCATCATTATCAATTACAGTTATTTTATCACCAATCATAAATGATTTTTTATGTTTATTCCAATATAAACCAAACTTATCATCTTTTGTTCTTGGTAAATATTTTTGTGCTAATGGACCAATAATTTTATCTAATGTTTGAGGTGAAATTAAATTTGGGTCAATAAATGTCGATTCTTCTTGAATTATTGGTTGTCTGATTGGTCTAAATGGAGTACTTGAAGGTAAATTTAATTCTTCAGTTTCTGGTATTGATATATTAGCAAAATTATTAACAACAGGTACCAATTCCATTAGGTTCTTATTTTCATTTAAGACTTCACCAGTTTTATTTTCAACTTTACCAATTGCTGATGTTATAGGTTCATATGCTTTTTGTTTAATTTTTTCATAATTATCTTCAATTTTAATTTGATTTTTAAATTCTTTCATTAATTTTTTCTCAATATTATCTAATTTTTTAGCTTCATCAACAGATATTTTATCCATTTATTACAAAGAAAAATTTATGTTCAACACAAATCATGTTAACACAAACACAAATAATATTAACACAAAACACAAATCATGTTAATACAAACACAAATCATGTTAACACAAACATAAATAATGTTCACACAAAACACAAATCATGTTAACACAAAACACAAATCATGTTAACACAAACACAAATAATGTTAACACAAAACACAAATCATGTTAACACAAACACAAATAATGTTAACACAAAACACAAATCATGTTAACACAAACACAAATTATGTTAACATAAACAATAAAAAACCATAGTCTTTTATTTGATTTTTTAAACTACTCAAAATATTCTTAAACTAGTTCTTGTTTTTGTAAAACATATTATTTAATAAAAAAATTTGTATATAAATAGTTATCTTGTATGTATATTTTTTATTAAACATTAGTAGAAACTAATAATTTATTAATTTAAATAATTAGAATTCTATTAATTTTCTTTTTAAAACATTATAAAATAATTTAAAATAGATTGTTTAAATTTGTTTCAGTTTTTAAAGAAATGGTTCACTTTTAGTAAACTATTTTTCCACTTTTAAAGAAATGGTTCACTTTTAGTAAACTATTTTTCTACTTTTATTGAAACAGTCCACTTTTAGTGCACTACTTTTCCACTTTAGTAAACTGTTTTATCTAAAGTGGTTTTATCAAACTCATAAACAGTTCAAGTGTTTCACTGATTAGTTACAAGTGGTGCACTTTTACTGAACCAAATTTATTGATTAGTTAAAACAGTACACTTTTACTGAACTGAATCAAAGAAAAGTGAACCAATATGTGTTTTTTATTGTTTATGTTAATTGTGTTTATGTTAACACAAAAACAAATCATATTAACACAAACACTAATTATGTTAAACACAATTTATTTTACTTTATTTCTGTAATTCTCATTAAATATATAAATACTAATGAAATAAATAATACTAATAAAATAAATATTCTATCAATTATTGACTCAAATATACAACAAGCCATTATCATTATTTAATATCAGAAAAATTTTTCATATATTTTCCATCATTTGTTTTTTTAATAAATTAATAGTTAAAAATCCATAGTTTTCTTTCCAACAATCATTACAAATAGTTTTAAATTTATCAAATTTCATATCTGATCCAACAAAATTATTATATATTTTTTTCATATAATGTTCATTTTGTTTAAAGATGCATAACATATTTAAATTATTTCTAATTAATTGCATATCAACTTTTGAATAACATTGTGATAAATAAATACATGATATATTTTTATGTCTACCCATTATAAAATATTCTTTAATTTTATCTTGTTTTTCTAAAATACAATCATCAAAAACTACTAATGAATTTGGTTTACATTTATTTAGTAGAATCATATCATCACATAAAAAATAAGAAATTTGTTTATTAATATTTGATTCTATATTTTTAAATCTTTTTTGTAATAATTTATAAGATGGTTGTTCTAATGATTTACTAAAAATATATAAATTTGAATATGGAATTAATCTTTTATAAATAAAATTTAATAATAATGTAGTTTTACCAGATCCACTTGTTCCTATAATTAATAATCTAATAGGTTGATCATTTTTATTATTTTTATCATATGATTCTAATTTTATATTATCTTTTTTTTCTAAAAATTTCTCCATTTAAATAAGATGAAATTATTTAAAATAATTGGTCATTCATCCAAACTAGAATTAAGATTAGAACATCCAATACATTTAGATGGAAAATATAGTATTGGTTTAAGTGGATTTTATTCAGATAATTTTATATCAAATATACCAAATGATTATAAAAACTGTTATGGATATTTTATTAAAGATGAAAATGATAAAAATATAGATCAATATTTTGATATAAATAAAGGAAATTATACAATTGAAGAAATAAAAAATATTTTTATTAATAGTTTAAAAGAATTTAAAAATAAATTTAATAAATTTGATGAAAATGATTTTATATTGAAAAATGATGGACCATATATTATAATAAAATCTCCTGTTAAAATTATAGTAACAACAATTATAATTGATTTATTAGGGTTAGATGATAAAATGATTGAACCAAATGTATTAACAAAAGGAATAAAACTACCAAAAATTAGACCTTTTGATGTTATTGAAATTCATTGTATTTTAGTTGATCCTAGTTTTGAAAATCATAAAGATCTTTCACATTTACATAAAGAATCAGAAATTCTATATTCATTTTATCCAAATGTTGAATATGGATCAAAAATTAGTGAAAAACCAAATGAAATTGATTATATTCCTTTAAAAAATATAAATAAAATTCAAAATATTGTAATATCTATTCAAGATAGTGATGGAAATCTAATAAATAATGAAAATATCAAAAGTATTGTATATTTAAGATTAAAACAAAATTTGTAATATAAAATTTATCTACATAAATAATAAAAACAATAATTTATTTAACTAACAATAATTTTATATTTAATAATAAATTAATTGTATTTAATAAACAAAATAAACCTTGGTTTAAAAGAAAAGATATTTGTTATATTTTAAAATATAAAAATTCTAGAAAAGTTTTAATTGATAATGTAAAAAAATATATAAAACTTAAAAAATATCAAGTGTAACCAACAGTTACATTTACATAATGATGATAAATTAATTTACATAAAAATTATAGGTGTCACAAATTATGACACCCTAGAAATTGATGTACAAACATGTTTTTCAGATGCCCTAAAACAGGGCGTCAATAAAATAGATATTAAGACAATATTTATTAATGAATCTGGTTTATATTTATTAATTTTAAAATAAAAAAAGTAGAAAACAATAAGGATAGATTAAAATTTATAGATATTTTTAGAGGGGACAATTTGTCCCCCCTATCATATAATGAAAAACATACAAAACTTATTAAAATTAGGTAGGACCCAAAATGGGTCCCATATAAATTATAATATTTATTTTAAAATTTTTTAAAAGAGGTAACCTTATACAATAAAAACTTAAGGGTGACAAAATGTTACCCTTCTTAAACATTCAAAAATATTCATAAATATAATAAATTATATACAAATTTGAGGCCCGTCTTAAAGACGGGTCTTACTTATAATGATAATAAAGTAAAATTTATAGATATTTTTAGGTTAGATATTCAATAAATTATTGAATATATTTAAATTTATTAAAGAAAATATTTAAAAATATACATAAATTATATTATAAATTCAATATCATATGGTTATAAATTATTAATATAATTTTGATCATTTTCTTTAAAACTTCCTTTAACATAATTTTTTATTATATTTATAAATTGTTCTATTATAAAATTAAACTTATAATGATATACAAAATAATTTTTATATTTAAAAAGATATATTAAAAATTTATTTGATACTTTAGTTTTAAATAAATATAATTTTATATCAAAATCATTATTTATTAATTCTTTTGGAACAATTAAAATTTCCATTTATTTATAATTATTTTTATAACCCCAAGGTAATGTATCAATTTTATTTTCACAAATAAATCTTTTGTCATCTCTATTACTTAAAGCTAATTTATTTATTGTAATTGTATATAGTTCATGTTTAAAACTTCTAATACAAGTCATTTCTCTATATTGTTCTTGATCATCAAATAAACATTTCTTAAAATCATCCATATGTAATGTTTTATCAACAACACTTTTCTTAATTCCTTTACATTTTACAGGATTTTTATTATTAAATTCATAACTATATAATTTTGATCTTAAACCACAATATTCTTCTAATATTTCACCATTTAACTCATCTTTAAATTTACCAATTATTTTTTTATTCTTTTCACTATAGCATTCATGTTCTTTCTTATAATCACTTGTATCAAATTCATTAATATTTTCTTTAATAATTTTATATGGATCCTTTTTAAATTCTATAAAATAACTGTCTGTGTCCATATATAATAACCTTATATTTGGATCAAACTTCTTTAATTTTTCATAATAAAATTGATACATATGTAATTTTGATAAATCAAGTACTGAAAATCCTATATAGATTGGTTTATCAAACTTAACCTTCTCTTTTATCATATGTGAAGCAATACAGTCTTTATCAAATATACTAAATGTTTTAAAATTAGGTTTTTTTGCTTGTTTTAATAAAACTTTTCGTCACCTAATTTAATATCACATCTATTTCTAACATTTTCCATAGTTTTTCCAAAAACACTATTTTTTAAATATTCATTATAGTTTTAATATTCATTAATTTAAAAAAGTCTTTTTCAAAATCTGATGTTGATTTGGATCTTAATTTGGTATTTAATTCAATATATTTTTTCATATAATCATCTTGATCAAATGCTATAACTCTATTAACTTTCTTTAGTTTTAATCCTTTTTGTAGATAATATTTTAAGTTTCTTGAATGAATAACAAAATCTTTTTTATCAAATAATGTTGTGCAAAGCTTATTATTATAATGTTCAGGTGCTAATGGTAAATCTTTATGGTCATCATGTAATTCAATAGGATATTCTAAATTAACATCTAATATATATCCATATTCAGCATTTTCATCTAATTCTAATATTGTTTCTTCCCATTCATTTAATGTATATGTATTAGGATTCATCCATGTTATATCTTTATAAGGTAATTTTTGACTTAAAGCCCATCCATATAGATTATTTGCATCTATATATAACATATAATTTTCAGGTTTTTTTTATCATAATTTTTTGTATATTTATTGTTTGCTTTACAATATCTAGTTATACATTGTGAAATACCACCTCTAATACCTTTTTCAATCATTAAATACATATTATAATCACTTATTAATTCTAGTTTAATTTTTGTTAATTTTAACATAGAATCCCAAGCTAATGATGGTGATGTTAGATAATGTGCTGGATCTAATTGATAATTTTTCAAACAAACAGATCTAAAATTTTCAAATATATCAGCTAATAATAATACATCCTGAATATTATACAAATCTGAATAATTACCTAATGTTTTTATTTTTAATTTATTCCAAACTTTTATATAATGTTTATAATCATCATCACTTATATTTTCATTAGTTAAACAACTATAAAATTGATCTTTTTCTAATATTTTATCATAGTTTAATTTTTTAACATTATCAATAAATCCATATGGAAATACACCTTTAGAAGTTAATATTTTTAATGTTTCATTATCATATTCAATTATATCATTTTCTTTTATAAATTTATTTATATGCTTAAATTCTTTAAGATTTTTAGCTAATTTTTCAATTGATGTAGCCATAAATCTAAATGTATCTACAAATGAGAATTTTATAAATTTTCTAGGTTTAAAATATAGTTCACCTTCAAATTCATAACCATAACCAGAATTTACTGAATAGTTTATATATTTTTCATCTGTATTGGCTAACAAATCAATTTTACCACATTTTTTAGCTAATTCTTTTATAAACAAATGTGTATCATAATTTGAACTATTATGACAGAATATAGGAATATTTTGAGGAAATTTTAGATTTAAATTACAATTTAAATGTGCAGCACCTCTAAATTTTCCTGTTAAATGACAATGATCTCTTACTTTTATTCTTTTATCATTATCAAAACCACTATTTTCACAAATATGACAAATATTAGTTTTTTGATAGTTACTTTCTTCTTCATTAGTTAAATTCATAGGCTTTTTATTTTTTGAATTATATTTTTTAGCTATATATTTTGAAATTTCATCTAAATATTCAAATAATTTATTTGGTACATTTATTAATTCTTCTTCATTTTTGCTCTATAACAAATAGGTTTATACATTTTATTAGTTACTCTAGATACTAAATAGATTGTAAACCCATATGGTATATGTTTTTGAATTTTATTTGTATATGAGCACTTTGGATTATTTTTACAATTATCAATCTTTTCTAATATACTTTCAAAATCCATATAAATTACATATGGATGTTCAAACTTTTTATAATAATTTTTAAAACTTACAGTTTGACCTTTAAATGGCATTATAGGTCTACAAGGTTCTAATGATTTACATATTTCTAAATGATTATTTAAGTCTTTGTTTTTGTAGAAATGAGTTAAACATCTTCTACAAATATATTTTTTATTTGTATTTTTTTGTGTTAATTGCTTAGATACTAACTTACTTAAATCTGTAATCAATATATAATGAGAATTGTTATCAATTTTATGGTATAATAAATCAATTTCTAGTTTTGTATTATAATGTTCAGATATTTGTAATGGTACTATCTTTTTATCTTCATCAATTCTATAAATATTTATTGACATTGATGGATAATTATATTTAGAATCAAATGATCTTTTTTCAAATAATTTAATATCTTTCAATGTTATTGGATAATCAAAACCTTTAAAAATATCATCATTTATATATTTTTGGTATTGTTTAACTCTTTCAGCATTTTTGTTTGGTATATCAATAGCACATCTAATTGCATAAATAAAACAATATTCATCTTTATTTTTAAAATTTACACAACATTTTTTATTTTTAATTTCATTTGGTAATTCTATATATGATCCAGCATTTAATGAATTATTTTTAGATAATTTTAGATTTAATTCAACACATCTTTTTAATGACCAACCAGAGCCTTTTGATGGTTGATTTAGTTGTTCTCTAATTATTAATTTCTTAAATTGATCATCAATAAAATCATCTATATTTAAAATATCTGAACTTTTTATACAAAAATACATATTACTATTTTGAATTTCACCATTTATTAATTTTCTTTCATATTCACATTCTAAAGCCATCTGTCCTTTAATATTTTTGAATTTTTGTTTTTCTATCAATTTTTTTATTTCATTTCTTTGAGTTTCTAAATAATCATTAATATCTAAATCATCATTTGAATTTGTTAAAATATAATCTTGAAAATATCCTTTTGATGACGAAGCTTCTTGAATATTTATTATATTTTCTTTTGGAATTGGTTTATTTTTAAAATAATCATTTAATAATCCAATCAATTCATTTCTAGTTTTATTAACAATTTTAATACTATTTTTAATTGCTAAATTTTGAATATATTTTAATAATCTATATCTTAAATTATTTGGATTTTCTTTAATTTTGTTTAATCTTTTAATTAGTTCATCTCTAGATAAATTTTCATAATTTCTGACGGATAATTTTTTTGCAATTTCATTTAATTTTTCTATATTAAATAATGAATAATTTGTAAGATCAAATGTTTCTTTAATATTTGTCAATTCATCTAAAGTTTTATTTTTATAATTATATATATTATTATTTTTACACCAATGTTTTAATTCAAATATTTTATTATCATATTTTTGTTTATTTAATAAATGTTTAGTTGAGTTATAATGTCTATCATAATTTTTATATAATATATTTTTATTACAATAAGGACAATTAATATTTTTATTTGTTCGTTCCATTTATTAGAAATAATTTTTACTTAGAAATAAAACTCTTAAAAATATGAGAAGTTTTTCCACTTTTTTCTAGGTAATTTATATCTTAAATTGTAATTTTTCAATCAATAGTCAACTTTTTACAAGTTAATTTAAATTTTCTAGAGTATTTTTTCAATAAAATCAATAGTCAACTTTTTATAAGTCAATTTAAGTTTTCTATAGTATTTTTTCAATAAAATTTAAACTTTTTTAAAACAAGTAAAATTATTATTTTTATCATATTTTTAAATTTTCTAATTTTGTTATATTTTTGTCATGAATTTTAGTTTCTAAATGTCTTAAATAATTATTAGTCCATTTAATATTTCTTCCACATTCACAAAATTGTGGTTTTAAAAACATTTCTCTAATACATTGTATACAAATTGTATTTTTTCTATCTTTACTATAATGATAATTATTAAAATTTGAAATATCTTTAATTTCTTTACATTTATGACATTGTTTTTCATTTAATTCAATAACTTTAATACTATCATATAATTTTTTATAATACACATCCTTACATTCTTTACAATAATAATATAACCCATCTTTAGTATTTTTGTCTTTATAAAATTTAGATATATCTTTATATAATTTACACCTTAAACATATCTTTTCCATTTATATAAAATAAAATTTACAAATTGGTTTTTTTCAATTCATATTCATAAAAATTTCCAATAATATCTTCATTATTTTGATCTTTTATACTATAAGTAACTGGATTTGTATTATTAATTTTAGAAATTATAAATATTTCTCTAGACCAATTATTTTTATATTTATTAGAAAATGTTGATTTTTTATTTCCAATTCTAACTCTATCATTTATTTTAAATTTTGATTTGGTTATTATTTTTGGTGGTTTATATTTAAAAACAGTATCTAATAAATCCTTTTCATTATTTTTATTTACTTCAATTGGTTTCATTTTAATTGTTGAATGATATGAGTTATTATATTCTTTAAAAATTTTTGGTAAAATATTTATCCATCTATAATTTTTATTAATTTCAAATTGTATTTTCATTTTTTCATTTTGTGTTCTATTATACCTTTCTATTATACTTGATTTTTCTTCATTTTCTGTATGATACAATTTAATATCATATTTATTTAATATTTCTTTAAATTCTTTATTGATAAATTCTAATCCTTTATCTGTATGTAAAAGATTAGGTGATTTATGATTAATTTTAATTGCATCCTTAATTATTTCTTCAAATGCTCTAGAAACTGTTTTTCCATCTTTTTTCTTTAATGGTTTTGACCAAACATATTTTGAGAAAGTATCTATCACATTTAACATATATTTATAACCATCATTTTCTTTTTCATAATTTTTCATTATAATTAAATCTGCTGCCCATAAATCATCAATACCTAATGTAATTATTTTTCTTTTTAAAAATTTCTTTCTAATTGGAGCATGAATTTCATTTGCTTCAATTATTTGTTCATTTTTAGTTAATTCTTTTTTAATTATAGGTTTAACTTCTTTTTTTAAAATTTTACTTTTATTTGTTTTACAAATTGAACATTTAGTAGCAATTCTATATAATCCATTTTTCATTTCAACAATTTGTGGATTAATATTTTTAGTTTTTTTCTTACATTTGTGACAATGAATTGGTTCATTCATTTATGTATAATTTTTTTTAAATAAATGGATATGTGTTATAGATGTCATAATCAAACTAATTTTACTATTATTGGAAATTGTGTAGGATGTAATATATGTAAAAGAATTATTTATGAAAAAAAGATTAAGAGAAAAAGTAATAAGAATAAACATCTTAAACATATTTTAAGAGAATTTAACCATTTTCAACCATATAAAACACAACAATTAATTAATGAATTATATATTTTATGTATTTCCAATCATTTTGAAATAACACCTAAGAATATAAAATTATTTTTAAAACAAAGGAATGATACAAATTGGATATTTTACTATCAATTTTTAAACAAAATATACAATATTGATTTTGAATTGAATAATGAAGATAAAGAAAAAATTACACTATTTTTTAATAAATATTTATGTTTTAAGAAAAGTAATATATCATACAAAAAATTATTACCTATGATTTTTAAATACTTAAATATGGATTTTTGTATAAAACCTAATTATGATAATGACTTTTTAACATATCTATCACAAACAAGTTTGTGATAATTTTTCCTATATAAATGGATCTGCTAGAAGAAATTAATAATGTTGGAGAATTAAGATTTAAAGAATATAAACCATTAAAAAGTTTAAATTTAAATGAAAAATATAAAATTGAAAAATTTGAAAGAATTAAAGATAAATATGGATATACAATTATTGTTGAATTAGAAAAATGTAAAGTACATTTACCAAAAAGATTTACTAATGTAATTGATGATAAATCGATTAAAGAATTAAATAAAAAAGATTTGCATTTAATTGTCACTGATATTAAGACTTTTGATGATAAAGAAACTGCTTTAGTTAAATTTGAATAATTATTACAATATTATTGATACTAAACCTTAATTTTACTTATTTTAAAAAAATTCAAATTTTATTGAAAAAATACTATTAAAATTTTAAATTACCTTATGAAAAGTCAACTATTAATTTTATTGAAAAAATACTTATAAAATGTGATAATTTTACTTGTTTTTAAAAAAATTTTATTTTGTAGAAGATTTTAGGCATATTTGTTAAAAATTTCATTAAATTTGCATATTTTTTATGACAATTTGACAAAAGCTGAAAATTGGCCAAAAAATGGCAAAAATATTGCATAATTGTATTAAAAAACTGTGAAATTTGTTTGATTTTTGATTGTCTCCAAAAGTGAGCCAGAACCAACATGATACTATCTACTTATATATATATATATACATATATATGAAAATGAACGAACGGTGTTTTTGGCTTCTGGGGACCTCAAAATGAAAAAATAAAGTGGTCCCGGGCTTAGGTCTTACCATGGCTACTACCGTAATAGCGTATTCCCTATAGGGAAATTCGCTAAAAAAAAATGCATGATTTGCATTGTCCCTAGGATTTCTTTGGAATGACTCTGAAAATATTGGGGGTGTTTGGAATTACACTGGGGTGTTAAATTTAAATGCTAACAAATATATTTCACCAAAACTCAAAACTGAAAGCATCACTTCAAAGAGACGTATCTCATTCAAACAAAAACTTTTTGTTCATACAAACTGAGGTATCTTTCTCTCTCTTGACACTCCATGACAATTTTTACTAAAAAAAATACACAAACACAATAGTTTGGTGTCTACCATGAAAATAAAAATTTTCTGCATCATAAAAATTTTTTATCATAGACAGAAATTTAGACCCCTTTTTCTTCTCTTCATTCTCCTGAAAAATTGACAATTCTAAGATGCGTCACTCTGTCAGGAAGGCAACTTTAGTTTTGATAATCTCATTTTTAACATTCCTAATTGTATCATAGCGGACTACAACCAAACAGCTAGTTTCAAAAACAAACAATGGAAAAACCAAATCTTTTACAAGCCTTTAATCTGAGGTTTTTGAAGCTGGTTGCGACCAATCGTTAATCACTAAACTGGTTATCAAGGATGCAAGGGTAAAGTAGGGGTGTGTACCATGGAAAAAAGAGGGCAGTGTAGGTAAATGGCAATACATATGCGCAACACTGGCATGAGTTTATCACTCTATAATATGTAGTTAAAACTTGTGATTACCTAGAAAAACTTTGATACATGGGTGGTATTTGTCAAATATAGGAGGTAAACAGAATGTTAGGGCAAAAATAGAACAAATCTCATTAAATAGTTAACTTGAATATATTTTCATTTCAATATTTTTACACATTTTGTTCTACATAACAGAATGTTAAATATTTACTTTGGCATTTTGATAAAAATTCTATTCTTACTTTTTATTCTAGAAGAAATTCAACAAACTCTATATATCTAAGAAAATAGCGGTAACTGTGATACTATGGCTTATAATTATAACATAACATATATTGTAAAACCATACATAAATACATCCATAATTAGATATTTTAATCAATTTGAAATAAATGTGCAAATTGAACCCTTCAGACTCAAATTCTTTTCCAATTTCGAAGAACCCAGTTTGAAACAACCTTAAAAAACTAGTAACATTTGTATGACAAATGAGAACCAATACATATTTACACTCAATACATTGACGGAACAAAAATTTTAGGTTTTACCATTGACTATGTAGCTATGTATTAATAGGCAAGCATGTTTCTTTTCCTCCTTTTTTCCTCATCTTGTGTGCATAGAGGATAAATCCACGCATATCGTTAGAAAGGAGGGTCCTGTAGATGAGCGGAATCCAATTATAATTTACATTGGCCTCCAGGGCTATTTTTACAGGTTTTAAAAGTTTCAATGTTAATCTTATGGTAGAAGGGTAATTGACTGAATCATTAGAAAGCTGTTGTAATAGCAAAAATCCTAGCAAATCAGAAAGAACAAATGATTCAGTTATAAAATATTTTAAAACTACTTCAACTGTATTTTTTGGTCAAATTTTGATCATTACAGTAGACGATCGCTAGTACTAGTAGTATAAAAAACTGTGTTGGTATATGACGTGGATTGACTCAGGTCCCATAGGACCATTTGCCCTGAAACTTGATATATATTAAAAATTTGAATTTATAGAAGCTGTTTATTGATATATGATCAATGTATTTTATTTTATTTTGTGTACCTATATCTACGCCTGAGGCATTTAAAAAGTTTTAAAGGGGAACAGTCCAAACCCCAGTCTTGTTACTATCTAATGTCAATCTGTTGTTAGATAACGTCATTAATTAATAGCAAAATGACAAATGGCTACTGGGTGAATATCAACCCCTTAAAAACCTGTTAGTTTTTTTTAACTCTCAGTTATAAGCCACAAGACCATAATAAAGGTCCCCAGTCAGGGTTTTTGATCTGACTTGTTTAGTCAGCGGCCTTAGCTCAGTGGTCAAGCTTTGGGTTATCACCCAGCGATCCCGGGTTTAAATTGCAACTCGGAAACAAAAAGAACATTTAGCCGCAGCCGTTGTTCGGAAGTCACGTTAAGAGTCATCTTCACCCCTGGGTCAGTAGCCCATTGTTGCGCAGTCGGCAATGTTAAATTTGTTATTTCTTAAATTTTCAAAATTTCGAGGTATGATCTCCCTTCAATAAAAGCCAAACGATTATTATTATCTGATTTGTTCACGAACACAACAGATGGCAAAAAGTGTTTACTATAATTTGAATTAGTTCCAAAGTGAATCGGGTGAATAACCACTAATTTTTTTAAAGTACTATGATAAGGTCTGCTTTTCCCAACACGTTTAACAAACCTAGTTTAATTAAACCTATGGTCAACATTAGTTTAAAACTGACTTGGGAAAAGTGTTGATAAATAAAATGTAATTTTTTTTTACAAATATATTAAACATGATAAACTTTCTCTGGTATACGACACAGTGATCTCAAATGAGACCGGGTATACAGCTAGTCATGAAACACTCCTCATTGCATGTAAATATTTCAAACCGATTTATAGTATCACAATCTTTTGTGGTGTAGCCTACATGAAGTACACATGACATATTCGCTTCTACCACTCTTCTTAGTTAACATATATTTAAACTCTTCTGCATGAAACATTTTATGATTAAGGATTATGTTTATGTTGTGATTAAGAGGTTTTGGTGCGTTTGGAACTTATCTGAATTTCATCCTTACTAATATTATAAATGTGAAAGCGTGGATGTTTATTACGCTTTCATGCAAAAACTACTCGATGAATCATCATGAAACTTTGTACACAAATTCTGGGAGGTATCAGAAGTAACATAGGTTACTTTTTATTTTAAAAGAATTATTTTTTTTATGAAAGAGTTAAAAAAATTGGATAAAGTACCTGAAAATGGATTTTACATTTTTTTATTGGTTGCTAAGAAACAAATTCAATGAAAATTTTAATTTTAGGTATTCAAGCGATTTCTTATACATATGGTGAGCGTGACGGCGAGTGAGCGTAGCAATCGAGCTAAACCTGACTGTGGGTGAGCATGAAGGCGGGCGAGTGTGGTGGTGAGTGAGCGTAGCGAATAAGCTAAACCACATGTCGAGTATCACGAGCGAAGCCACGGGTAAAAGCTAGTATTAAATAAATATATTATTGGGTTAGCAGTCTATTAAAGTTGGTATATATATATATATATATATATATATATATATATATATATATATATATATATATATATAGTCAATGGTTTAAAAAATAAGTAGTGTGTGTGTTTAGTTTTGCTGGAAATGACATAATACGAGGGCTATTCAGAAAGTAAGGAACGTTTTCGTCTTACGCCGTTGTACGCGCGCGTATCGAATATATTAGGGTATGAGAGTGCTCGGGGCCTCAGTGGCTATCCAGCCGTGACACTTGGAGCATCGTCACGCAGCCCGTTTTCTTTATATTTAAATTCAAAATGGCCGCTTCCGTAAAAAGTCCCGCCAGTTGCGAAGTGCGATCGGTAACACGGTTTTTGTTGACAAAAAACTAAAAACCGATAGAGATTTATCGATTTTTATTCTTTCAATTTCAACACGGCAAAGTCCGTGAAACTTGAGGGAAAAATAACGGAAGCTTTGTTATGGTGGAGCAGCGGTTTTCACGGATCTTATCGTCAACTTTAGTGACCGGTTCGTCAGTCACAACGCTCGGTCGTCCACTCCACTGCTCATCAAGAACATTGGTTCGGTCATTTGTAAACTGAATACACAACTTACGCACAGAACTTTCATTCAAAACTTTGTTCCTATACTTCCACACACTTTTCGATAAATCTTTATCAGTTTTAAGTTTTTTGTCAACAAAAACAGTGTTACCGATCGCACTTCGCAACTGGCGGGACTTTTTACGGAAGCGGCCATTTTGAATTTGAATAGAAAGAAAACGGGCGGCGCGACGATGCTCCAAGTGACACGGCTGGATAGCCACTGAGGCCCCGAGCACTCTCATACCCTAATATATTCGATACACGCGCAAACAACGGCGTGAGACGAAAACGTTCCTTACTTTCTGAATAGCCCTCATATAATATCTTGTAAGTCAACAGACCTGAATTAATCATCCAAATGTCATTACAATCAGAGAAACGGTCACATACACTACTCTTAAGCTGGGTTTACACATGAGAGTTTTTTACTCTCGGAGATTTTTGCAAGTGGTACGTGTCGTGTAAACGGTGCTAAGAGACAGTTCGCTGACACTATCTGAGAGTAATTAATTTTCTCTGAGAGCTGGATCTAGCGAGTTTACACATGTGCAAACGGAAAATTTGCCTGTAGTGTAAACACCTCTACGAGAAACTCCTGAGAGTACCAATATCTCCAGGAGTTAAAACTCTCACGTGTAAACCTAGCTTTAGTTTGGATATGAAGGGTTCTTTTTATAACAAAAAATGGTATTTACATGGACAGATACACAAATATTGACAAAGCAACAGATCATTTGTTCTACTTAATTAACAAGCCATTGCCAGTTGTATACAGAGGATTTATGATAACTATACAAAATAATGAGTATTAAATCAAATATATGAGTATAAAAAACAAATGACGAATTGATTTCTCAGATAGAAACATTAAAAATACATAACCTATATCTGTAAAAAAGTAATTATACAAGGCAATAGTCTATGTAAGTAACACAACCTTCATTCAATGTGACGCTCTGTAATGTTATCCCTTTCAGTCACCGTGTCCTGTATAAAGGATTATTAATTAATTGATCCGATAAAATGAATATAAGTGGAAGTAGAAACAATTTTGTTGGCATCTTAGAGTTGCACCACCAGGTCAGGTTTGGTCGTGAGCGGATTCGAACCCGCGCCAACGTAGACATCCTGGCTAAGGATGCCTACGCCTTAGCCATCTCAGCTATCACGACCGGCAGCCCAGTCATGAGAATTAGGGTTTTGAACGGTGCGCGACCCTGGCGGGAAAACTATGGGCCGTTAGTAAGTGAGTTCGCTACAAGAGCGCAGCACTTAAGCGCTGCACTCTATTTAAAGTAGATAATTTGTGACTGAAAGGGTTATGTTATTCCAGCTTTATGAAACTTGATACTGCAAAAGTAATTTTCATACAATGGACTGGGGAGGGACAGTGGTTTAATTTAAATTGTTAACAAACAATGTAAAACTTGAGGAAAATTTGGCAAGGAGTATGTTATTGCCTATAAAAGTGGTAAACTATTTAAAAAAAAAAAAAAAAAATTAGTAACGACATATCAGCTGGTTTATTCTAAATCAATCCACCCTTTATTTTCATGCATTGTACAGAAAAAGTTAAAAATTAGATAACAGATTAGAAATGAAATGACACAAAACTGATTCATGAAATGTACAATGCACATAAAATTAAAAGAAGTATGTGCGACGTCATCTACTGTGTCATAAATGGGCTCATCTCTAGTCTTACTCATGCAAGAAGCTGCAAAGCGAACTCAAAACATGAATTTTTTTTGTTCTGGTTGTTCATCAACAGTACTAGCAATGAGCCCTCTGATGCAATAAAAGCTGACATAGCAACCACAAATATTTTAATAATTTATATTACCTTGGTAGTAATGTACTAATAATAAGTTGGGTTTTACAGCAGTGAAATAAAACCCAACTTAATAAAAAGGCTTCAACAAATTATAAAACTGCAAGGGCAAACAAAGCGAAGGAATATTCTTATCAGTATGTCACCATCTTCCTCCCTATAATATTAAACAATAATCAAGTTTAACAAAGTGAGTGATGTTTTTACAGGAATAAGTAGCGTAATCGAAATAATACATAGGCAATATTACACAAATAGACCGATATAAAAAACAACCTATTTCATAAAATTCTTGGTTTGTTTACCAATAATTGGTAAACATTGGCAAAATATTGGTAGAGTTACAACCAAAATCAAATTGTTAAATGAACGTCATGATGAGCCTGAAGTTTTGAGCATATAATTCTACACACTTGGACCATATTAAACTCTGCTTGATAAAATGGAAGACGAATTTATATAGGCCCATATTGATAACCTAATATATTATACATTATAAAAAGTTTTAATCGAAATAATACATAGGCAATACCACACAAATAGACCGATATAAGAAACCTATTTCATAAAATTCTTGGTTTATTTACCAATAATTGGAAAAAAATGGTAGAAATTTGGTAGACTTACTACGAAAATCAAATTGTTAAATGAAAAAATGATGAACCTGAAGTTTTGAGCATGTTATTCTACACACTTGGACCATATATTAAACCCTGCTTGATAAAATGGAAGACGAATATAGGCCCATATTGATAACCTAATATATTATACATTATAAAAAGTTGATTCATGATACAAAATTTGTTTGAACTTAAACAAGTAAAAATTTTCAAACAATTTTTCTTCTCTTTTGTCATTTCTTATAAAGCGTGGTAACCATCATAACTTTTGATACTGTACAATCAGTTTTAATAATTGTTCATACTTTTTTAAACAAAAACTAAATTTTATTAGTTCTTAAGGCTGTCTTAGTGATTCTTTTCTAAGGAAAAGATAAAAGCAGTAAAGGTTATGATGGTAGGTTACGAAAAATAAAATTTGAAAAGGAAAACTTAGCGAATGTTAATTTTTAGTCCTAAAATTGTCACGGTGTTAGCCTTCTCTTACTCTCACAAGTTTTTAATGGCATAAAAATTTTACAACAGCTCATTTTCAGATCTATAGATTTCATTGTATTTGTTAACTGACCTACACATGTGAGCTCTTCTATCATCTAATCTCTACCATTAATTAAGATAAAATGAAGTTCGGGTGCCCTTTGATATCAGCAGGCTGACTCGTTCTCTAACGTTTATATAACACATTGAGATTAGTAAACACAATTTTAGGAACACTACGTCATTTAAGATACAACATAAATAAACTTATCAGTCCAACAATAACGCCAAATCTGTTGGTGAAATAATTTGGTTCTGTGGATGAATTTTTGTATAAGCAGTTTTTTTTTCACAATTATTACACAATTATTCCTTTATGGTGAAAACTTTGGACTGAGATTAAAATACTAAGAAGAGGAACATTTATAATAAGTACTAAATATGGATAAATTATGGATAAGACAAGATTTTATACCTGTGAAATTTAAATCTTCCTTTTTAAGCTAAAAAAATAAATAAATAACACCCTTGTAAATATTAAAGGCTAAGGGAAGTGGTGCTCTTTCCATAATTTATCCTTAACTCACCATACTTAATAATGTATGTAATTAGTAAGTGACCAATTTAAATCCAGAATGCTTTTAAATTTTGTGAGGCTTTTCAGTTTTGGAAAGGATTATCCTCATGTATTGTCAAATTAAGTTAAGTGAGCGAGTTTAAACATACAACTAAGAGGAGTGTAGCCTTACAGTATAAACCACAGTTTACAGCCTCATTCCTAAAAAAAGTGTCATTCAGAAGTTCATTACAGGGCTTCCGGGCAATGCTAAGTCTAAGCAACTTGTGCAGAGCCATTTACACTGGAGTCCCAGTATACCGAATCCGTGTATTTATAAAAGTTAAGTACAGTAGAACCTCGATAGTTCGACATTTTGTGGACTATGAGGGTGTCGAACTATCGAAATGTCGAACTATAGGGAGTATATGGGAAATCTTAACAATGGGAGCATAAAAATCATGATTTGAATTTAGGAAACACTAAATTTGAATGAAACCATAACTTAATTGAACTTTAACATAACCAATATTCAAATCATTCGCCATTTTGTTTCCATTTTCACCTTTGTCAGTCTCCAACATTGACAGTAACAGTCATTATTGACATGTTAAGTTGTCATGGACCGTGTCGAACTATAAGGAGTGTCGAACTATCAAGAGTCAATCTATCGAGGTTCTACTGTATTCCAAACAGATATAGATACAGTCATACACAGCGTCTGAAAAGTATAAGAGACTGATAATCACTTGTTAGTATTTTCTGTAAAAAACAAACAAGTTACACATTTAAATAATATATTTCTCTTACATAATGTAACAAATACTTATCCTCAATACTTTGAAAACATTAACATATAAAAGAATGTGACCTCACCAATAGTAAAGGCAACAGGTATCACAATGGCAGGTTAACATTGGTCTTAATATATATTTAAAGTAAATGTTCACTACTTACAACCTGACTTTGTCAAAAATTAAATAAATGCACTTCATAGTTCATCTATGCGGATTGTGCAGATTAAGAGGAATACTTAGTCGCATAGACTGTGAAAGAACTTCTTGGAATACTCGTATACAACAAATAAAACAGCTGTGGCAGGAATGGTACGAATCAGTGTGGGCCTCAAACCACTGTATAGCGCCAGCACACCTGCAACATGACATCGGCAGAGGTTTTGTTTAATACAAGTTTACACATTTCATTCTAAAAAAGGTTGTCAGTAAAATTACATAATAATTTCAAGAAAATTATTACCAGTACCAAGGAAACCAGGAGAGGGATTTCTTAAATTTTAGATCCTTAGTTTAGTATTTCATTATTTATGGCCACGATTAAATGGTTCTGAAATTCTGATAAATATTCCCATAAAACCTCTCACTTTGAACAAACTTATTAATTATGTTTGTTTGTTCATGAAAAAATCTCACTTTCTTCTTATTAATATCAATTCAAAATTGAGCTGTTACCAATAGGCCCTAATTTATCTTATTTTGATGTTCCTGTTTAGGTAGAAGTGCATTACTTCAGCTACCTTCCTCCCAAGGGTCAGTGCCATTAAAACTCTTTCTTTAATACCCCCTCCAAAAAAGGCCAAATTAACTGTGTCCAAAAACAAAAACCTTATAATTACCTTCTTTTTTGACAATGTCAAGGGTAACGGAGACAAAGGAGCCATTCAAGGAGTTGACCTGTATCCTGGACTTGACCAGGTCTGCGGGGAATATAACACTCCACAGCGCAAACCCTCCCACTGCCCCTCCTGCCATGGTGGGCAACAGACCTGTCAACAAACGGACACACTCAGTTGATATAGTGTGTAAAAACTGACTAGGATACTATTATAACTGAAAATTCATGCACGGTTTTATGTTTAACTAACAATTACAATAATGATAATGTTATCATTATTGTTACAAAAGGTGTTTCAAAACTTGAAAGTGTCATGCTTATTCTTTCATGAAAGATTATTTTTCATGGTAAAAATTAAATAGCTATCTATACCTTGACTTGGTATTTCCTTCAATTTTCTAAGGAAAATGTAGAAATTTTGCATGATCAAGGCATACAGAAAATCTTAAGACAACCAGTTTGGTGGAGAAAAATTTATAAATTTTTAAGAAGATCAAAGATGAACTAATTCTAATTTGTTTGTGGTTTTGATTAGTAGTACATTTTGTGTAAGTAACACAGCTATATAAGGCATTACACTAATTTTTCCTTAAATTCATGTTGGACTACGTCAAAGGCCAACAATAGGCCACAGGTTTGATCCTGAATAAAGTTTGTAGCTTTTTGAAAAAGTTTGATACCAGACCCACTTGCCATTTATCATTGGGCTATCAATTAAAATTATGCTACCTAACAACAGATCGACGTTAGATAGTAACAAGATTGGGGTTTGGACCGTTCCGCTTCAAAATGTTATAAAATTCTTAAAGCGTAGATTTACAAGAAATTGTTTAAAAGTTATTTTTAATATCAATGAGTACACTATGTCCTCAATAGGAAATAGACAATCCACCTAAGTAATAAAATATCATGCTGGAACTTTTTGCTCATCGAGTGAATAAAGGCTCAAACACTGAAAATCTCACTTGCTAATATCATTCCACCCTGTAAAACACAACATACCGCAATCCTCTTTTTTCTTTCCGGCAGGTGTGAGAAGCATCCTTGTAGCTTCATATCCCCCGAAGAACACAAAATAGCCAGGCATTTCGCGCGCGATGGTGGAGCCCAGCCCACGGAACATGCCCACGATCCCCTCCGACTTCAGGATCTGGCGGGTCAACTTCAGCGCACCCACCCTCACCTGCTCAACATATCAAGTACTTTCAATAAATCCTAAATAAAAGATTACCTTTTGAAATATTAAATAACTATTAATTAGCTTAAGATGTTTTTGGAAGGAACTTTTTCCCACTACCCATGCAACTGAAGTTCATTTTAAAATTATGACCCTGTAGAGAGGACAATACAGACAGTACAGAGTCCCCCTAATCCAAAGTAATTGGGACCAACCCTGTTTGGTTTACCATACGTTGAGAATAGGTGGAGTTGACAAATAAGTTAATTATAATATTGACTCGAACTGATAGTCTCTCGCCTAATATTATATATGATCTCACTACTACAGCGATTGAATCACACAAAGCATTCATTAGCGATAGGATCATGATAAATAGCGGTAAATATTATTAGAACATATAAAGTTTGCCAATAAAAAAATACACGATGAAACCATAATTAAGGGACCGTAATAGCCACTAAATCACACCTAATGACCATAAACTTTATGTAATATCGATGAAAGGATATTTCTCCTTTTTTAATTAAAGACAAATTGGTATTTTACTATCAAAGTGTGTTTGGAATAGGCAGATTATTGAAATAGCGGGACTTTACTGTAATTTGTAGATTTTTTTTGTTGGAGTTGGAAACATACAAATTTAAATAGACCTATAAGGCTTTCAATAATTTTTCTTTTTACCAAACAGTGGCATTATTGTTATAACAGTGACAAGAGCTTTCACTGCGATACAATAGTATTTGTAGTAGTGAGAAATGTATACTTTTTTCCTGGTTCATTTGAGTCCATGAACCATATCACGATTTGCTTAGCTCCAAAACACATAAACAACACATATTTGGTTTAAAAAGGTTCAAATCTATTGATTTTGTTGGTTAGCTGAAAACCATACAGCCAAATGCTTGAAAAATGCATTACAACAAAAAAGATTTACTACGTAGAATCATAAAATGCAAATTAAAATCACTTGAAGGCAACCCACTCTCTTTGTTAACTGAAAGATAGAAGACACAGACTAGGCATGGCCTCCTTTAATGTTACATCAATAGTTGAAAGGATTATAGTACCTCTTGATTATTTGCCATGGCGAACTCTCTCGCGGCCTGAAGCTGGACTTTAATCAACTCTGTAGGGCAGAGGGTGAAAGAGGAGAAGAATGCACCGAGGCATCCGGCTGTGGCATTACCCAATGCGCCCAGGTCCTCTACCTTCTGTGAACACGATGGGAATCTCATATTAAGGTAAAATGATTTCTCTATGAAAATAAAAAATATCTAACTAGCCAAATAATTTGAATGGAGTGCTTTAAAAACCTGCCAATCAGCCATTTCTTGGTTGGAGTAAACTTAATTTAAAACACACTTCTGGTAAAGAATACAGGCCTAATAAGTAAAGGAAATCCTATGTTAAAAATTTGTTTTTCCCACAACAATCAGAGTAAAAAGTGTTAGTGTTAGTGTTGTAAGCTCTTCTTTGTACCTATATAAATCAAATTTTGTGTATTTGTTTAGAATAAATCAACAATGTCAGCAAAATTATCCTGGCTACCTGTTTCAATCTGAACAATCAGCTTAACCACTTAATTGGGTGGTGCCATCTGTGTTTCCAGAGAAGTGTTTTAACTTATGCACAAGTATGACCCTTTAAGGTTCTGTATACATTGCTTTTAGTAAACAACAGGTGTATTTCTAATAGCAGGAGTGCAAGTATCATAAAACTTACGGGAGTGTTTGTTGCATAAGCCACAACTTTCTGACAAGCACCGTATGCGGCAAACAGCACAGAATTCTCTGCACAGTTGGCCACGAGTGCGGGAACAGTTCCAGCGTACAATCCTCGGAAGAAGCCTTCATACTTGACGGTCTGCCTCATACAGTCCCACATTCCATTGTAGAGGTGGGGGAACGTCTGCATCTTCACCTTGACTGTGTCTAGCGGCTGGCCGACATAGACCAGAGCAACCGCCCCTGATAACAATTAATTGTAGAAAATGTTACAGAAATAATTAAGAAAATAAACTTACTGCATCAGTTAAACTGGGATAGTCACTTTTTCTTAATCTTGAGTTCTGTTCCTCGATATTGTTATTATTGCAAATATTAAAGATTGGCTTGAGTGTCCAATAGTAAAAATAATAAATTAATCTATTATTTTTACTATTGACAAAATTGAAACTAAATTTTGCATTCACATTCTTTATAAGTTAAGAGGGTTGGTTGCCTGGTGACTACTTAAGTTTTAAACAAACAAATAAAGAGTATATAATATAATATACAATTTAACTTTAAATTAAGATTTGAATAGAATAGGAATATTTTAATTTTACTTGTTTTTATTCATAATTTTAAAAAATAAAATGAAAATAAAACATTTTAATTTGTCACATATTGGATATAGTTCAATTTGTAAGACTGTGCTTGTGTTTACAAACACATTAAGATTATGTTAAGCTTAAAATGGATTTTGTAGAATTTTGATGAAGGTATATATAGACAATCATTTATCGAACATTGTCATGATTACTATATTACAATTATATTATACGAGTAAATTTGTATATTACAAACGTCATGAATAATATTTGTGGAATTCTTTCAGGAGATCTCTTGTAAGGACAGCACAAAACATAAATAAATGCTTTCATTACTCGCTCCACTTAAGTTTTATTACTGGGCTTACGCACAAATTTATTTTAATTGTCTTAGGGATTTAAAAGTTAAGTTAAAAAATAATTTCAAGGACTAGAGTATCAAAGAAATGTAGACTTGACATTTCAAAAATTATTAGTAACCAGAGAAAACATGAACAAGACGTACAAAACTCTTTTGTGCCCATCCCGTATTGACACATACTAGCTAATGAACACCAAACAATAACACTGTCTGTGCTACATGCTCCCTCCTTCTCAGGCTCAAGAGTCTGCAGTACTGGCTGCCTTGGATTTTTATTCCCATAAGACTAATGTTAAATTTAAAACACCTCCTACGCATTTAATATTGGTCAAAAAAGATTCATTTTTATAGAATTTTAAAGGAAATTTTAATATCTAGGACTCTGTGAAATAATAATCACGATTATAAAAAAAATCATGGGATTAAACTACTGAAAAACGTGAACATTAAAAAAAAAAAAAAATGTTGAGAATATTTTGTTGTTTATTGATCCAACAGTCAATAATAATTTATAAAACTGTTAATTTCATAGCCTGGCCTTTGGTATAAGAAATCACTTTAAAATTAAATAAACATTATTCTTATTTTACCAATATTAAAGGCGTAGCGGATGTTTGAAATTTAATTTATTCATGTTAAACAGCCTCCGTCCTTTGTCAGCTGTGGGAAACTCGAAAGCTTACTAAGGACGGAGATAAAGTAACATGTTTTCAATTTGAAATTTAATACTAGTCTTATGGGAATACTGACCAGGAATCCGGGGGATGGCCGGTACTGCAGACTATTAACTGCCTAGCATCAAAACCAGCTGGATGGAAGAACAAAAGAATATCCAATATTTAAAACTAACTTTTCTTGTTATTTTATAGGCCTAAAGCATTCAAAGGTTACTTCAGGACTGCGGAGAACATATGAACAAAAGAAGAACTGTTTCATTCCTTTGATATTGGAAAATACCGCTTTTGAGTCAGGCCGGTGACGTAATCAATCTGATGTCCATAAGAATAACATGTACCAGCTGATCAGGCTAATGACTAATTTTTACATCGTTTTATCCGCTACCGTACTGAAACAGCCCTTGTCTATGACATTACAGCAGTTTTTCCCAGTCCTGGGTTAGGCCTACTTTAACTTATACTACATTCATACATAAAGATATATACATACATATAACTATATGTTAAATATACTTTAAACAATAATCACACAAATTGTATACAGAAACTTTTCCCAAAATTTAAAGGGTAGAAGAATGTATGTAGGGGAAGTGACTACAAACTTTTTCTTATCGTTGACTCTGAAAATCATTATTGGCTTGGGCACAAATACAGTAGACCCTAAGCAAACAACCGGATCAATTGTTGACCTGATCCCCCCGCTTGTAACAGCGGTCAGTTTTTTTGTCCTAAAATGGTAGTTTAACTGAAGTTTTCTAAGCAATCAAATCTTTGTTACGAGTTACAAGGCAACTCACAATATTTCGGATCATCACTTAATGTCAGTTTTACGCTTGTTCGTAGCATGCATGTACATCCTATTTTTTATAATTGACAGGATATTTTGTTTTATAATATAGGACAGCGTTTACTGAGCCTTGCTCGTTGGTTACACTTTTGTTAAAATATCATTGTAAACAGGCTTCTAAGTTTACACCAACAACCAACAATCGCTCCTCACCGACCTCGCCATCTTGTGTAACTCTATTAAAAGACCTGCATCTATCTAAATACCGTTACTTGAAATTTTTGCTAAAATATTAATAAAGGTATTAAACCACTGCAAGGGAAAATGTTTTCATATTCCATTTTTCCACCATGTAAGTTTAGAAAAATTTGTGGTGCCTATAATCGGCCAGGGACCAACGTTATTTAAACTTTATCAGAACATAGTTTCATTAAATGTTCTAAAAATTTTAACACAGGTATTGTTGTCTTTGACTTGTACATTAGCTACAAACTTGTAAGGAATCGTGAATGAAAGTTTCTTCAATTTAAAAATAACATTATGACAAAAAAAATACTCCGGGATGTATTTGATTTTAAATTAGCCTACCGTACTTAACACGAATAAAGACAGAACCTTGGTTTCCAGTTAGCCAATTTTTTATAGAATTCAACTTGGTTAATTGTTGCAAAAACTCACCCAGTGTCCCAGATGTGAAGTCAATTGCCCCATCAATTATGGTTTTCGTACTATTTGTAACCTGTTGTGCTACCATAGGCTCTTCTTTGTGTAGTGTTGTCATAATGATGATTACAGTGTGCGAAAATTAGTAATCAGGTTTTCTGAAAAAGATTAAGAAAACAACAATAATGAAATAAAAACAGTAGGCCTGGATACTAACTTAATTTAAAAAAATATATATAAATTAGATCATTTATGTGTTGATGAAAACCCCTAAAACCTCCAGATGAGGTAAGTGTCTTATGTTCCTGTAAGATCCATTAGGCTATGTTACGGTACTGTACAAGTCATTTACATAGCATTTTAAGGTTAACTTGCAAGGTTGTGTAAATATACCCTGTACCTAGGTGAGATAAATATTTCAATTTTGTTTTTTGAATGGAAACCTTGCTTATTAAGAGTTCTTTGACACCATTAGTTTTGTTCTAGGCCTATACAGCGTAGTACTGAGTAGAGGTGTTAGATATATTTGTACTGGTTATTTTATCACTCATACTAAAACCTGTACAACCGGTGACAGAAAGTGGAAAATTCTAGCTCCAGTTACTTTTAGTACCATACACAGTAAATTTTGTAATTTTCAAATTAATTTGTACACTAACTGAATAAAAAGCTTAGTTCCAATTTCAGATAAAACATAAAAGGACCATTATGTTACAAAGGTAAAAACTGTCACTGTCAATGGCACTTAATGGGGCAGCAGCCTCGAATTGTGCATGGTTATTGGTGTTTAAGGCACTAACATAGGCGTCATTTGGGGGGGGCAAGGGGGGGCAGTTGCCCCCCCAATAATTTCGGTGATTTTTTTAAAAATTGGAAATTAAAATGTTAGGTTATGTAATAATACTATGGTAAAATATTTGAATATAACAATTATAAACTTCCGAATCAGACTTTAACAAAATGTCTACTTTGTATTATTTACACAAAACTCTTAAATTGATTCACTTTGCAATCGTCATCTGCAGCAGGAAGTCCCATCTCACGTCTGTTGAGTTGTTAAGGCTCCGGTCTACCTGCACGAACGACGTTACCGAATGCCGCCTCTCGGCCGTAGCGCTAGGCATGTTCCGCGAGTTTGATGGCTGCAGAGGTTTACGGGAATCGTGTTTTAAAATTAACTAATTATGATAGAGATTGACTCTTAACTTTTTGTAAAAATAGAAAGACGGATCTCGTCTTCTCTGGTTTTAGAATTTTTTTTATAAAATTTATAATTTCAGTTATAACTGTCTAAAATCGTCTGTTTTTTCTAGGGGCAAGTTTTATAGATGCAGAGGTTTACGGGGATCGTGTTTTAAAACTAACCAATTAAGATAGATTGGCTCTTAACTTTTTCTAAAAGTAAAAAGACGGATCTCGTCGGCTCTGTTTTTAGAATTTTTAAATACAATTTCTAATTTTAGCTATAACTGTCTAAAATCATCTGTTTTTCTCGATTTTTAACTTAAGTTTTCCATTAGTTTTGATAACACTACCAAAGTGAGATTACCAAAGTGTAAGAAAGGAAATTTAGCACCGTTATTCTTCTTTAATATGACACATTAGTTGTAGCTCTAGGCTACATTTAGCAAAAGATAACAGGGTTCTAAAAACCCTTTCATTTGCATCGAGAAAAACAGATGATTTTAGACAGTTATAGCTGAAATTAAAAATTTTATTTAAAAATTCTAAAACCAGAGAAGACGAGATCCATCTCTCTACTTTTAGAAAAAGTTAAGAGCCAGTCTCTATCTTAATTAGTTAACTTTAAAACACGATTCCCGTAAACCTCTGCACTGTCTGCAGCCATCAAACTCGCCTAGCGCTAAGGGACGCGAGGCGGCATTTGGTAACGTCGTTCGGGCTCAGGTAGACCGGAGCGTTGCCTTGGTTAAACATAACCTCTTTCGTGTGAAAATGTAGATATAACTTTCGCTGTTGTCCGATGTTTACATTTTACTTATGTTTACTTGAAAATAAATCAATTTCCTTATTGATGGAAAATTACAAACTTTTAGGACTTGTAGGTCCCCTCTTTTAAATGGACAATTTACCAATTCACTTTAGAAACAACTTCACGCCGAGCTCTATCCAATGGCACTAAAATCATTAAAATCTATTGCAAATTGTGGGAGGAGTTTCTTGTACAAAAACCCGTATCACGTATTAAATATGAAGGCCTATAGATGTTTTTGTAAATCATTTTTTATCTTTTTTTTAATCACTTAGTAATTTTTTACCTTTCTTGTCCTCAATAAACAACTAAATTTTTTTAGGTAATGTAATGGGCAATATACCGTAGCTGTACTGATCCTAAACAACAATAGTTAAATGATTTTTTTGTCCCTTATACGGCAGATTGCAAAGGTGCTTTGTCAAAAACTAATTTTTGATAAGGATAAAACAGTGTGTTTTACCATACAAACCTATGGAGTTTTAGTCTATGTATCCGGCTGTAAAACTTTAGAGTTGTAAATAATATACAATAAAAATAACTAAATAGTTATAAAATGATGTTTTTTATTTTAACGATTTAGCATCCATTAACCAATTAAATCCATTAAATTTCTTAAGGTGTTTTACATCACAGTAACCACTGGCAGTTCCAGAAGAATAATGACTTTTTCTACAAATAGAAACATGTTATATAATCAAATTTTACACGCATTAGGGTATTGTTTTCAAGGGTTTGTGAGATTATATTATAAGTTCACATTTTATGGACAGCTTAGTGTCACAATGTAAACTTAATTAGCTTTTATTGACAGTTTTTAGCGAAATTTAAGAGGTTTGGCGTATTTGTGGGAAGGGGGGAGGGGGTATGACCTTATGAAAATCTTGCCCCCCCAATCAGAATGCTGAAATGACGCCTATGGGCACTAATACAGATTCTGAAGCAGCTAAACACAGTTGCATTCTATTGTTGGTTATACTGGCCTTGTCACTGGTACAGTAGAACCTCGGTAGTTCGACACTATCCATGACAACTATACATGATAGTAACGACCGATGAGTGCCCATGTTGGAGACTGACAAAGGTGAAAATGTAAAACAAGTAGCGAATGATTTGAATGTTGGTTAGGCCTATATTAAAATTCAATCAAGTTATTGTTTAGCTAAAGTTTAGTGTTTCCTAAATTAAACTCATGATTTTTATATTCCCAATGTTAAAATTTCCCATATAGTTTGACATTCCGATACTTAGAGACTCTCTAAGTCCGAAAAGTGTCGAACTATCGAAATTCCACAGTATTATTGTCACCTAACAAATTCTCTAGTCTCATTGGTTCTAGAGGCACTGGTGCTGAAGTAACCGAACTCAATACTATTCCCTGATTGGTTCTCTTGTTGCCGTTTGCTCTTGAACACTGGATGTGGCACGCCAAGCGGAGTTATGTAACTATCTGCAGTTCCTGCCCTATATGTCGCTAAAATTCTGTCACAATAAGACTTGTGGTTGCCTCCCATTGGCCTAAATGGCGCAAGTGCTGGATTTAGTGTGGCGCATAGTAGGTAGCTGAATGCTGTGACCGGCCCTGAAAGGATAAAGCAGGGACCACCACTTTTGTAAGTAAAATAATTGTGTATAATTTTAGGTAACTTACTGTGTAGGCCTAGACCTAGACCTTATTTCAGTCCTACCATACTATATAGTCCTATTATATAGTATTCTGACACTTGACACTAATGGTTGATTACTTGGCGAAACTTCGTTATCCGTCTCCACCGTTATTATCGATGTGGAAATTTCGATATTGCGATTGAAATTGAGCGATGAAAACAATCGAATCAACAACGATACTGCGAAAAGATGTATCATAATAATAATCTAACCTAACAGTGTAAACCTCCGTCACTTTAATTGACAGCGATGTTTATAACAACAAAATCAATGGTGTTTAGAAACATTCAAAATGCATATTCCCTCAATACAATAGCAAAAAAAAGTACCTTTCTGATTTGTATTTGGCAGCATTTGTGTGACACCATTTTAGATCTAACGAAGTTTGCTTCTTCTCACAATTTGAATTTAGATACAGCTACACAACAAACTTGGTTAGTTTATTTTGTGTTGTTCTTTGTTACAGGTTACATTAGCTACAATATTTACTTTTTCTGTTGTTGTTATTTTCAGACTTGTTTGAATATATACGGTATTTGTTTTATTGTCAAGAGGTTTATTTCATTACGGTATATTAGAACGAGAAACTAAATCAAGTGATAAAATCATAATCGTATCGTGTAATTGTATCATCGATATAATAGCAATATTATCGCAATATGGAAATTTCCACATCGATAATAACGGTGGAGACGGATAACGAAGTTTCGCCGATTACTTTTGCTAAACTCAAATTCAAAAGGCATAAGTTGACTAAAAACTGACCCCCATGGCACCCCCCCCCCCCCCCCAAATGACGCATATCGGTGTAAAACTAGGCCTAGCGGCCTAGCTAAGATTTAGGCTACTTAAAGGTGAGTCTATTATGAATGAGATCTATTTATATAACCCTTGCTGTTAAAATAAATATAACATAGATTATAACCAAACAGTCAAAAATAAGATTATAATCTGTTGCTATACGTTATAGAAATTAAAACTTATGTAGGGGCGCTAATCAGATATTAAGGTTAATTCACTTAAGAGAAAATAATTGTCTTAAAATACTACCTTGTTGGTTCAAATTAATGGCAATTATGATTTAATAAACAGTAAACATACTATACACTATCACTTCTAATCATCTGAAAAACGCATTCACACACGGACTATGAACCCGGCTTGAACATAAACATGGGTATTTGGGCTTAGCAGCTACTAGCAGACGGGAGATGGCAGACGGCAAACAGCTGAATTTTGATCGGCGTCGTCGGCAACGAGCGTCTAGGGACAGCACAGGCTGCAAGCCATGACGTCACTCCATTCGATCGAATAGTTAGAATAATGGCCGGAAACCCCCGATAGTTTAACTTCACATTCGTTTTGTCTATTCCACTCTTCTCACATACTGACACCTACCATACCTGTGTAGGGTAATGTTCGTCGTGTTCGTAGTTAAGAATATATGGTTAAGATCTGATTATAGTAGGATTCACGAAAATAGTCCAATGAGAGTCGATACATTGTTGCCACATTTATTCTGAAAAACATTTTTATACTGTATAACACATGGTAAACATAACCACATATGACAACATTGCTTGGTGAGAGGGTGTGAAGGGGGACCATAGATATATACTAAACATCTGGATCGATAACTGAAATGGCGGAATAGCGCAAAAAAACGAGCCGGCTTCCCCCACCACTAGCCAGTATTAGCGCCGCACTGAATATCAGCTGACATGATTGTTGTCAGTGCGTCAGCTACATTCTTGTTTGTTTACATTCTTTTAAATGTTCAATTATAATTATGACGATGACAGATGGTTCTGTACTGTGCAGCTTTTGGATGTATTAGTGCATTTCCAAAGGCTGAAATTTATCATTTCATAGGTAAGAAAGACTAAAAAAATACAGTATAACTGTAGTTTATAGAATGAATTAATTAATTTATTTTTATTACAGTACATAATTACTCGCACAGGGTTGGCAACACTGACCACGAATACTAGCTAGTGGTGGGGGTAACGGCTCGTTTTCGCAACACGGAGTTACCAATCCAGATGTTTGGTATATATCTATGAGGGGGACACAGCTGTTTAAATTGCCATCGGACTATTTTCGTGCATCTTACTTAAGGTATAAAACTATGACTTATTAAAATGGGTGACAGTGTTATTTGTGGTAATGGTGTGGGGACCCATTCAAACATAGTCTTAAATGTTACAATATATATGGGGACCTGGAACTACTGATAACAAGTATCTAAAGTATCTAGCATCTATTAATTAAACACATCTAAAATTAAATTGAGTTATAAGGTATTTTTATGAATAAAAATTTATATTTAATGTCTCGTGTGTAACTTCATATCTAACTTTCCTATTTTGATCCTCCAGATTAAATGCAATATTTTTTCAAAGGCTATAATGTACGACCATTGACTATTGATACTTCATATCTGTATACTGTAAACTAAAAATAGAATTGGAGGAAAACAACAAATGTAATTAATAATCAGCTCTCTCTACATCGACAATCTTTTTTTCATTTATACAACTTCAAAAAATAAAACAATACTCCAATAGAGGAATTTTTAAATCGCTCTAAAAAATCATTTGAGTCGTTAGGAAGATTTATAGATAATTGACTGAAAAATAGGTAAATTTTTTAATGCCATTCTTAGATAAATAAGTTAAGGCAGTATATTTAGAAATGAGACATTATGAATGAATGATTCTTTTAGTGAATTTCCCTATAAGGAATACGATTTTTCATCATACCATTGCGATAAACGTTGTTTCCGGAACGATCAGCTGTGATCGAAACTAGTTGATTCCCGGTGGGTTGGATAAACGTGTTGGTAAACAAAGTTTTCGGGACTAGACCGCGAAACAGTGGTTTTCGGGACACTAAACAAGTTAATTTATTTTTATTTTTAATAACAGCTGTAAATAGTTCAAACACAAAATAAACCAATTGCAACGTATAGATAACACAAAATATCTTGGCCTGTGATGACCGTTTACGGTTCAAACTATTGGAGTAGAGTGACGAAGTTGCAGATTGTCGCAGACTGTTTTTAGTGCCATATGTTTACCAATTTTAATCCGGAAGTGGAGTATGTCAGAGGCCAAGATATTCTGCGTTATCTGTAAGAGGGGGTATATAGGTTAAAATGTATTAATTTTTATCCAAACTGTAAATTTATTAAAGGTGGTATGATTAAAAGTACTGTTCGTAACCATAGATATATACCAAACATCTGGATTGGTAACTCCGTGTTGCGAAAACGAGCCGTTACCCCCACCACTAGCTAGTATTCGTGGTCAGTGTTGCCAACCCTGTGCGAGTAATTATGTACTGTAATAAAAATAAATTAATTAATTCATTCTATAAACTACAGTTATACTGTATTTTTTTTAGTCTTTCTTACCTATGAAATGATAAATTTCAGCCTTTGGAAATGCACTAATACATCCAAAAGCTGCACAGTACAGAACCATCTGTCATCGTCATAATTATAATTGAACATTTAAAAGAATGTAAACAAACAAGAATGTAGCTGACGCACTGACAACAATCATGTCAGCTGATATTCAGTGCGGCGCGGCGGCGGCGCAGCGGCGCTAATACTGACTAGTGGTGGGGGAAGCCGGCTCGTTTTTTGCGCTATTCCGCCATTTCAGTTATCGATCCAGATGTTTAGTATATATCTATGTTCGTAACTCGTCCGAAAGTGGTTATATCGGTGCTCGATCGAATTCAAGTACTCGATCTTGCACCGATAACCACCACTTTCCGGACTAGTGACGAAATATACTATAACGGTTCATGGTAATACCTAAGCCCGGACCATGTTACTGTTTCATTTTCAGGTCCTTAGGAGTCAAAAAAAAAAAAACAATTCGTATAATTTTCATATATATGTATGTATGTATGTAAATATATACGTATGTGTCTGCGTGCGTGCTGTGTGTGTGTTTGTGGTACTGATAACTTTTGAAGGTGACCTCCGATTTTGATGAAATTTGGTATGGAAGTGTACGACCAGGTCTATTTTCATGAGTTCGCGAACCAGCACGATCGGGTTTTGGGAACGGAGTTTTATGGGGTTTCAAAGGGGTCAAAAATGGGTTTTTAGTAATTTAGGACAGTAATTTTTAACAATTCAATTGGCCTAAATTTAACTACTGTAAAACCATTTTAAAAAGCTTAAAAAACAAACAAATTAATATTTTGAATTTTTAACTTGGCTCAACAGACTACGGAGAAAAGCAAAAATTTGTTTCCCTTGTTAATCTTATTTCATGGAAAATCAACAAAACCGTGTTAGATTTTATCTAGCTTATTTATGGATATAACTAGATAAAATTTGGTATGTACATTCACTCAGTAGGGTTGAGCTGTGTTATTTGCTTACAACACCCCATATGACAGCAATCTACATGCTCATCCCCATGGGGTTTATGGGAAAAATTTAAAAGTTCCGAATATTGATACTATTCAGTACCAATTGATACTACAGTATCCACAGTCAATGATCAAATTCCTTTAGAAATTCGCTGAGTATGCAGGTCTGCTGTAAAGGGAATATTTTTTTAAAGTAAATGTCGTCGCGACTTTTACGAAAGTCAAACAATCGGGGGTTTCCAGCCATCATCGTAATTATTCGGCCGAATGATGTAACGTCATCGAAAGAAGCATGAGCTGTCCCTAGACGCTCTTGGCATACGCTCGACATGCAACAAGTCAGCTGCTTTGGCTGTTGAAAAACATTATGCTCTGTTCAAATCGTCTATAAGTAATACAGAAGAACAACGAAAATCCCCTTAATAAACATTTAACACTATAAATTTCTGATGCTCTTCATACTTTCCAAGATTTCTTATAAAAGGCTTTTATAAGGTCCACCCCTTGGACTAAGGGCTTTTTATAAGCGCAAATCTATCAAGGTTATAAAAACACACTCGAACTACATGATATACAGTCAGTATGGATTTTTGTCGTGGTTTCTAATATGTGTGGTTTTAGCTACACACCACTAGTAAAAAAGTGGCATCCGAATCAAGATGACTGTAGTGCCACAAGTGAGCTACATACCATAAGATCAATAGTGTCAGTTTCTGCGACGTTCGCGGATGTCGCCACAGAGTTTTTGACGGTAAAAGAGTGTAAAAAAATCAACACTTTACTATTTGCTACCTGCAATACTTTTGCTGGCAAGCTGCAGCAAAAGTGTTGCCAGTCTTTCAGAAATAGCTATTTGTGTAATAAGAGCGTAAAGTACGTCATTGCCACTCGACGATGACGATGACCTATGGCGATGACGATGGCTAAACATTTCGAGAGCGGCATGACTATTTGTGCTCGTAATACACACAAAATTTTTCCTGGCTATGTATTACATCGATGTCGTTTAACACTACTACGCGTTGGTGTAAAAGATGTCCATTTTCTTTCCAGTCATATATAAGTCACCCACAGAAAACTTTTCACCGCAAGGAGAAGCAAAGTAGGCCTACGAGAACGCTTCGTTATCCACACTCGCACGTTACCGCTGGTACGCTTACTGACCACGTTACGGCGACCGACTCGTTATCTCAAACTACGTCCCGCTGGTAAATATAACTGATAAAATGTCGCTAATTCCAACGTAGAATGTCACTTAAATAAAGTTCTGGCTTACTTTTCCCTAACTCAAACCCGTTATTAATAAATATATTTTACTTTGAACTGAGACTCGATACAGAAGACAACTTTACTTCACTTTAAAGCACCAGTAGTGCCAAACCAAGGTGCATGCATATCAACTGATTCAATAAGTTGATTAAACTTGGTCCTAAGACCATTAACATTCTGGTATATAACATTAATTGATGATGTGCTGCCATAAAGTAGTTTTTTGGAATGTTTTACTATGTTTGGTACTCCATATAATTCCGATACTTGATAATTAAGTTTTTCTCGCCTCTATTGGCTTTCTCCTCCAATTCATCACGCAGGCTCTCAAGTTGCTTACGTTCAAAATGGGTACGATGTCTAGTGTCTAGAAACACGTACATTATCCAGACCCATGCTTTCTTAACAGCATCGCTGGAAAAGGCATCAAGAAAATCACGAGCATGCTGATCCATTATGGAATGCGAACTTAAGTGGCCTCAGTCATCCATCAGTACTGTGCTTACCCAGTCGCACAACAACCTTTAAGATTTTGCTATTAGAGTCAAGCTTAAATAAGGGCCTCCAGCATCTTTACAACTACCTCCTTGTTCTGGGCTATCCTTACTACAAGAGTAGGGCTATTACTTTCGGGAATGTTGTATACATAGCATCTGCGTGCTGGCCAAGAACGATCATTTAATTCCCCAATAACCTCATCCATTCCTCTACCGTTATTCGAATGCTCCAGCTTCCCAACTGCTCCCTCCAATACTGTATATCAAGTCTCTTCTCGATATTAGATATACACAATCCAATATCTCTAACAATATCTTGAAGGTGATTGGCAAGCGTTTCTATATACCTTTAATACATTTACTGAAATGGCGACCTAACTCAATAGGGAGTCTTTACGTCAGCGATCTCATCCTTTTTGTAGCGAGATTAGCAGCAATCTTCAGAAAATCCGACATCTGGGCTGTGATGGTGCTTAAGGGATCCAGGCCATGAGCTATAGTATCTTCCCTTAGGTATGACAAATTTTTGTTGTTGTCATTTGCGAACTTTTAACTCAGCAGATGTCATTTTAAAGCAAGCAGCATGAAACCATCTCCTGCAAGCGCCATCGCACTGAATTCCCTTACCATTTTCCGAAACTTTTTTAACACAGCAAGGGCAAGTTACAGCAGTAGTAGATGAAGCCATTCTTTTTGTAGCAAGCGAGATGTCAGCGGTCAGTAGTAGCTACTCAATCCATTATTATCTATCTTTTCGATCTTATCTCGATGCCAAGTTAAGTTGGAACACTCATATTGCGTAGGTATGTGTCAAACTGTCTCGAGTTATTACCTGTTAAGAAAACTTATAGGCATGAGATCCCACAGCCCCACTTAGTAACTCTCGGTATATATCACGCCCTCTTTCATAGTAATGTAATGTACGGAATTGTTTTGTGGGGACATTCAGCTGCGGTACAGGACGTGCTGCTCTTGCAGAAGAAGGCCTTGACAATCATTACCTTCTCCGGCTATTCAGATCACTGCCGACCGATCTTCAAAAGGATCTCAAGAGTCTCACTGATTCTCAAGATTCATTGGCCAGTACACTTACAACATCATCGTCCTGCTCAAACAGAATTTAGCGGCCTTCAAGAAGAGAGGACGTACACGCACACGGGACACGTCGTGCTATAGACTTGGACATGCCACGACACGATGTCGCCTAAGTCGCACGCTGAAAGCTATCCTCGCTCTAGCCATTAAGATTTACAACTCACTACCCTCAAGAGTGCGAGCGATGGAACTGAACCTTTTCAAGTCCACCATACACGACCATCTAATAAATAGGCCCCTGTATTCCTTGGAGGAACTTGTAGACGAACCGCTTTTCAGTCCGCCATGCCAATAGTCAGTCCGTGCCAAGCAAAGTGAATATTATATATATGTTATTTGTGTGTTTATGTATTGTATTATTTTGACGCAATCTATCAGAACTATTCGGTTTATAATGGAGGCAACAAGTATTTCAAGTCTCTTTAACTATTTATCTTTTTAGCTGTACGTTATTGTGAATTATTGATAATTGTTTCATTATAAAATAACGATTATGAATTCATCATGTGAATCTAGATTTTAACTTTTTGTAGCCCATCATGTCAGTCTCTTTATCATGTAAAAATTAATTGGTGATTATTAGAAGAATAAAAAATAAAAGCGTAAGCCTATTATATCCTACTATATGATTAGTGTAATTCAACCGGACTACGGAAACCTCTGGTTATGAACTGATTTGTGTTGAAATTAAAATACAAAAGTCCTAATAATATCATATTGAATATAATGTTGAAATGTAATGTATACAAAGTCAATGTCAGTTACAGTAGATGATTTAAAATCTTTTAATAAGTTCTCAGATTATTTAAGCGTATATTACAAAAAATATTTAGGAAGACCCACTATGGTAATCGACAAATGAATTATTACTCGATAAATCGGGAACGAAGAAGCTGCCAAGACTTACCGGGAAAATTAATCATGAGCTATTGGCAATACAGTAAAATAAGCAAGACAGCGATAGCGATAAGGACAGCAGGACAGGACCAGAAAGGCCGAATAATGGAACAAACATATATAGACAAACTGAGGGAAGCGACACGAAATTGGTAGGCCCTACACGTAGACGTAGGATTAGAATTTACCCTGAATATTATACCGATTTTAGTTATTAGGTATAGAAGTGTACATAGTCAATGGGTATAGTCTATCTCCATCTGTGAAAAATCTGATAAAGTACTTTGGTTAACACGTTGAGTGCTGAAAATCAATATAATTGCGTACCAAAATTGCGGAAGCATTTTTGTATATTTTGTTTAGTTACTAAGTAATTGGTTGTATGTTGCTTAAAAGTCATCAGAAGTTGTCTAGGCGTCTATTTTAAGTCAAATTTCATGACGTCATTTCCGGTACGTAAATGGGCTCACACTGAAGCAAGGTTGTTGGCATGGGAGAAGGACGACAATTCCCGCCCCGCGCACGTGGTGCCAGCCACACGGGGCGAGAATTCTCGCCCCGCGCAACGAGCGTGTTAATCGCTATCGAATACAACACTGTAGGTCTATTAGAAGAGTTGTTTGATACTTAGGCCTGTATAGTATGTAAGTTGAGTTATTGGAAATTAATGGTTTATAAACTTAGAATCTAATGAAAAATAGCTCCACATTCTACCAATAAAATTGTAATTTACGATTAATCCAAGACAGTTAAGATGAATACAGATGAAATAAAATTAACTACTTGTTACAAGTGCAATAAGGAAGATTACTTCTTCAAGATTTTGTGCGACCCCGAGTGCAATACCGTGAGTGGTTGCATACCAAGATGGCGTCAAAATGCACTGTGCGGCGCATCTTATCATGTGGACTGTCTATCATTATCGCCAATCGGTGATTCGTATCACGCATCTTATGAATTGAAATGCCACTCAAAATGCTTGTGGAAATGTAATAAATGCGGAAAATCAAATATCAACCGTATCTCAAATGCCTATCTTATACCAGCTCTCCAAAATCAGAAGTTGATCCAGAGTATTGGAAAACTAGATAATAAATTGGTAAATCTTCAAGTTCAAATGGACGATCTTAAAACTTTGCTGCAAGATGTTGCCTCAAATACTAGTAAGTCGTAAAAGCTATAGTGTGAGAGACATACGGAGGCCTACTCTTATCTTGATGTAAAAGTTTTAAAAACTTGTTTGTTTTATTTTGACTGAGTTACAAATTCTACATTTATCTTACATTTAGTATGTTTAGCCAAATTCAAAAAGAAAATATTTTGTCTGGTTAGAATAACAGTTTTACTTTATTTAGAAATGAAAATGGAATTTTAGTTTGTATTCACCAATGTACTGGTAGGTAGGTAGGTAGGTCTTATTCATCTTATTATTTGAAAAGTATCAAATTCTTTATTTAAAATAAAATATTTCTGTTGTGTAATACGGTAATTGTCTACGGTATTTGGCATAAAAAAAAGAATACTAAAGTATCTTTAAAACCAGCGTAAGTACTAAAGTGTCTTTATAAAACCATATACAGTAATACACATTACGTAGACGATACTGTATTTGAGATCATAGGCCAAGTAAGAAAATTGTTTGTTTTGTGTAATCATAGAAGAATTATTTATTTTACCTAGTAAAAATTATCTTTTTAGGTTATAGAAGTAATCCTATTAATTGTTTTCTTCTTATTAGTTGAATAATAATTTTTACCTAAATGTTAGCAATAAATAACGTCTAATTCAGTCTTGTCATATATATTTTCCCCTTTATTATTAAATACACCCACTGCAGAAGACCTGTGTACTTAACCAATTTCCAATTTCATTTTAATGTTAATTGATTATTTTACTATTTTTGAAATACAGCAATAAATTATTTTAGCCAATTTTTCAATAGGGAATAAGCTATTACGGTAGTAGCCATGGTAAGACATGGGGGGGACAGACTTTTTTACACGTATATTGTATGCATGTATACATATTTGTATATTGTATGTGTTTATACATATACAAATATGTATGTATTTTATGTATGTGTATCTGTGTATGCAGTATTTGGAATACAGTACATATTAAAAAATTTAAACAAATTTTTTGGCTTCTAGGAACTTCAAAAAGAAAGTATCATGGTCCTGGGTTTAGGTGACTACTACCGTAATAGCTCACTTTGCTATAGGGAAATTTGCTGAAACAAAAGGGACCTTGGATAAAATGGAGTCAATTAAAATGGAACACTAAATTATAATGTGTTTATCACTCTACAGTATATGTAGTTTAACTTCGTAGTCCTCGACATTTGACTTAATCTTTTTGGCATGGACGCCTCTGATTGAACAAACCGCCTGCAAAGGAAATGAGGTAAAGAACAGTACACAAACCCCTTACCATTTTATTAAAAAACTTTTATATTTACATTTTAAAATATACAAATTGTAAACTTTAGTCTAACCAAATGTATAAAGAATGCTTTCAGAAGCGACATGTTCTTAAAACTGTAATAAAAAAAATTAAAAAAACCTGTTACATTTAGTTGGAACTTAACCAAATATTGCTTCTAGAGTAAAAAAAATACTTATTTGGCATGGGTTTTCAATACTTCATACTTTTGGCAAGACAATTATTAATTATTCAAGAAAATAACTTAACAGTTTAATATACATTGAAGAAAATCAGTAAAGATATACACACCATGGAGTCACATCCAGTACATATATATAAAACCCAGCATGGTTATACATGGTCAAAATCGAGATATTGATGTCCTAGTATCAAATCAGAGTCAGCCAAGATAGAACAGGTAAAATATCTGTGTTTAGTATGTATTCGCTTTCAGAATATTTTTAACCGGAAATTAACCGGATATGACAATTAAATAGATACATGGTTTCACTCACTGACTCCAGCAATCCAAAATTGTTTAAATTAGTGAACAATTGTTTCACCCTCATTTCCCAAAGGCTAAACTAATTGAAACAATTTTGGATTGTTGGAGACGGTGAGTTAAACAATATATTTATCAAAGCAATTCCTGGTAGCCAACAATTACAATAATTAAATAGTACTAATTGATTTGTTCACCACAATTTTATGTTTGTGTTTCATAGAGCTACAATATTGAGTTTTTTTTTTTGTTAGTTTACTCTAGCTGACTCTGTAGAGAATCCTGAACGAGGCCTTTTACTTCTTGCCGAAGAGAGGGTCGAAAGCCGTCCCGGAGGCGGGGAAGTGGCCGGCGGGGCCCGAAGGGCCGGTTGCGGAGCCGCTGTGATCGGCCCATTTGGTGAGATCTATGGTTGGCAGTATACCGCTGCGACAAGGCACCCGCGGGTTGCTGGAAACATGTCAAATTGGTTAATTTATATTCTGGGCCTCTGGCGTGACAATCCAACATAAATTTTATATGGTTACTTTTATATTTTTATTGTTTAGGCCTATTACACAAAAGTCAAAGCCAGGTAAAATAGTTCACTCAGCTTTTGAAATATTTTAAATATGACAAAGGTTTGTTGTATTATTGTGTGATGGTATTACTTTTTTCCGAAACCAAATTAATTGGCGCATACAATGATTGAGTCTGACGTGTAAAAGCATCAATCAGTTTTAACTTACAGTACAAAACTGTTAAACATAGGAAAAAGGTCCTCTTGAAGTTGAACCAAAGTCATTATCATCATTAAACATTAAAATATTTATTTGTGCCCTTTAGCAACTTGTGTGCACCTAGTTCAATTTCATAACTCCAATATGCCAATCATGGAGGAATTCTACGTAATTATAAGGTAATAATTACGTAGAATAATAGTGATTTTCCCTTCAGTTATTTGACAATTTCTTAGATAATTAGTGTTATGCATTAATGTTTATGCCGTGAACTTTTATATAACTCAATTGGTGAAATAATATTTACTTACATTTCGTGGTCAGCAAGTACCATAGGGTATACTTGAATGGTGTCAATCAAATCTGTGTTGTCACATATAACTCTGGCCAATTTCGCTTTGCGTATCTCTTGAAGTTGCTCTGAAACAAAAATATGATTTAGTCATATTAGTTTTAATATTTAAAATCAACATTAATCTAGATAGACGCACTAATATAGACTTCAAGAGCTTTGATTTTAAATTAAAAAAATTTAAATTTATCTCTTCAACAACAGCTTATAGACGGGGAAAGTATATGCAAAAAATTGCTGGCTGCAAGTGGAGTCCACTTTGGTGTCTATTCTAATTTGTTGTTATGTTAATAGTAGTTTTCATCACTAGGACGTAAAGTGTTTTTTTCTGTGCGCAACCGTATTTTACGAACGAGGTGAAGTTCGGAAATAGCGATTAAGCACAGAAAAAAACACTCTCTGTCCGAGTGATGAACAAAGTTTTTTTATCATACTGCAAAAATATCAAATGGAAAACTAATTTAAAAGTAAATTAATTAAAATTTCAATATCTGTCAATATTTATTAGTTGACTTTCATCGTAATTGAAATATATATATATCTATATATTAATACGCAAGCATGTTTCATTTCCTCCTTTTTTCTCAGCTCGTGTGTATCGTAGGAGAAATCTGTGCACACCGTTAGAAAGGTATAGTTCTGTAGATGAGCAGAATCCCATTCTAATTCACATCGGACTCCGGGTCTACGCCCCACAGGCTTTCAAAGTTTCAATGTTAATTTTATGGAGGAAGGAGAATTGGTTGAATCATTAGACAGCTGTTGTAAAAACAACTGCTATAAAAACAGGAAGAACAGATGTTTCAGACAAGGCAATTAGGTTTCAGATATAAAATGTTTTTAATCTTCTTGGGTCAATATCAACTGAAATTTTGATCGAATTTCGATCAGGAGGCGATTGCTAGTCTATATACTAGGAATACGCTCCGATGTCCGTCCCATACAAGAATTTTTTACTCACTTTTTGAGTTATTAAGTGACGCTTTTTATGGGTTTTTTTTAGGGAGAGGTAAGAAAAATGCATTACGCACACAGGTGGCAAGTCTGTAGTGTGGGGCTCCCTTAAAAATGGGTTTACCCACTAAAAAACCTCCTCTACTCTTTAGGATTCTAACCTGGAATTGTTTATCACATTACGTCAGGCTAGGCCTAAATTTGGCTAACGCCGGTGGGCTTACTCCTTATCCAGCCACTCGATCAAAGGGATCTGGGCCACTTCGCGGTCCAGATCGGTTTCTTTTCCAGAAGGATGCCCCGGACGAACTGTGATAAACAACCCCAGTTTTCGTCATCCTCCAAGATCTTTTGGCAGACCGAGTCCACCGAAAATGCACCAAAAAATTTGTGTGGCCTTCAGGCGGGGCCCTTCCCAACGGGGGCAGCGGAAGAATGTGTGTTCCGCATCGTCGGGAACGCCCGAGCAATAAATGCAGTCCGGTGAACCGGTCTTGCCCATCCGGTTCAGGTACGACCGAGATAGCCGTGAATTGTCAAGAATTGGCTGCCGTTCCACCCATGGTTGGACGTGCTTGATAAGTCGCGCAGTCCATCGTCCTCGGGTGTCGTGCTCCCAGCTGTGTTGCCACTGCTGGAATGTTCTGGAGCGCTCTTCTGTTCTTGCCGTGTCCTTTTAATCTCGCCTTGTTTCTGATAAATTGCCTTCCTCTCTCCTGCCAAGAGCTTGACAGGGATAACTCCGGCGACCACCAGGACAGCAGGCTCGGACACTGTCCGGTAGGCGGAACACACCCCGAGCGCCGCTCGACGTTGAACCCGGGCGAGTCGCAACCTGTACTACTCTTTATCTAGAGCGTCTGCTCACACCTCTGCTCCATAAAAAAGCACGGACTGAACCGCGGACATCAACAGACGTCTTCTGCTGGATCGTGGAACCCCGACATTGGCCATCAGCCTACTAAGGTAAGTGACTACCTTAGCGGCCTAATCCGTCGTACGGAATATCTGATCCCTCCAGCTTAACTTGGTGTCCACCATAATCCCGAAGTACTTAGCAGCACGAGTTGATTGGACCACCTTCCTTCCCACTCGGAACGGAACGACGGTCTCCATCCTCTTCTTCGTAAGGATCACAATCTCCGTCTTACGGAGAGTACGCGAGAGAGCGTGATCGAACATCCATGTGTTGACCACACGCATGACTCGGTTCAACTTTAGTTGGGCCAGCTCAACGTTGCGTGCGACAATGAGAGCTGCAACATCATCGGCGTACCCAACCAAAGTGGTTTCCTCAGGCATCTCCAACCTCAGGAGGCTGTCATAGGCAACGTTCCAGAGATCCTGGCCGAGTATTGAATCTTGCACGGCACCAGAAGTGACTTCCATCGTCCACGTTCCGTCCCTTGTGTCGTAAATCAGGCTTCGAGAGCGGAGATAATCCGCAACAAGATGAGTCGCAACAGATATGCAGGAACGCGAAAGGTGTTGCGAAGCGCATCCAGCATATCGACCCACCTCGCCGAGTTTAAGGCATTCTTGACATAAGCGTAACAAAGAAGCACTACTTAGCGAGAGAAATGGTCGTGGCTCTCGGCTCTCTTCACAGCTCTCTGGACTTCGGTGATAGCGTCAATCGTTGACCGTCCCTTTCTGAAGCCGTACTGACGGGGGCATAAGTACCCAGCAGCTTCCACGGCAGACGTCAGGCGGGAACGGATCAGCTTCTCGGGCAGCTTCCCAACCGTGTCCAACATGCAAAAAGGCCTGTGGGACGACGGCAGCTCGGGATCACCTTTGCCCGTGCTGATGAGTACAAGTCTGGCGGTTTTCCAGGGAGCCGGAAACACCCTTTCTACCAAACAGGCGTTGTACATTCTCAACAACAAATCAGCATTAATTGAAAATACTTTCTTTAAAGCCTCGCTGGGAATCCGTCCGGGTCAGGAGCCTTGTTGCTCTTTAGGGAGAGAACGGAGGTTTCCATCTCCTCGAATGTGAAGAGTGGAACGTCATCTAACCGTCCAAAGTCAACCGGCGTACATCCTAGGCCTAGCCTACAAATACAAACAATGATTTTAGCTAAGACCTCAAAACAAGCAAGTAACTTAATAATAATTATGATTATAAAATTAAAGGTAAATAGATTGTAGAGTGAAAAAACAATACAATTTAAAATCCATGATTGCAAATTAATAAAAATCAAGTAATGTAAGTATTGTAGAATTATGCTTACTTAACACTTAATGCATATTTTGTTACCTGAGACATAGGCTACAATGGCACAACACATTCTAATTAGTTGTTCAATTTAAATCTTTCTCCCAAATAGATATTTGTTGTATCCCATAAATTAGTTAATCGCATAATTCCGTACGTACGACAGCAATTCATTCCACATCAACATGCCTATCTTTTTGTATAATTTATAACTTCAACAAGTAAACATAAGTGTTGATCTCAGGGATATATTTCCGAATAGGCGGACTAGGCGCGCACCTGGGGCGGCAAATTTTAGGGGGTGGCAAAATTTGGGGGAATAAATAATTTTAAAATTGGAGTTTTAGTCTTTAAAAAAAATGTTTAGCAAATAATTTTGAGAACGACAATTCAGCTATTGAAAATACTTTCATTAAGTATAAAATTATTCAAGAGCACCTTAAAAGTTATGGCTCCGGTCTACGTGAGCCCCAATGCCACCTCGCGGCCGCGGCCGTAGCGATAGGCGAGTTTAATGGATGCAGAAGTTTACGGGAATCGTGTTTTAAAATTAACTAATTAAGATAGAGATTGACTTTTATCTTTTTCTAAAAGTTGAAAGAAGGATCTCGTCTTCTCTGGTTTTAGAATTTTTAAATAAAATTTCTAATTTCTGTTATAACTGTCTAAAATCATCTGTTTTTCTCTAGTGGCAAGTTTTATAGATGCAGAGGTTTTCGGGAACCTGTTTTAAAATAACCAATTAAGATAGAGATTGGCGTTTAACTTTTTCTAAAGGTAAAAAGACGGATCTCGTCGGCTCTGGTTTTAGAATTTTAAGTAGAATTTCTAATTTCAGCTATAACTGTATAAAATCATATGTTTTGCTCGATGCAAATGCAAGGTTTTTTTTAGAATCCTGTTATCTTCTGCTAAATGCAGCCTAGAGCATATTACGGTGCTAAATTTCCTTTGTTACACTTTAGTAATCTCATTTTGGTAGTTTCATTAAAACTAATGGAAAACTTTTGTTAAAAATCTAAACAACAGGTGATTTTAGACAATTTATAGCTGGAATTAGAATTTTTATTTAAAAATTCTAAAACCAGAGAAGTCGAGATCCGTCTTTATACTTTGAGATAAATTCAAGAGTCAATCTATATCATAATTAGTTAATTTTAAAACACGATCCCCGTAAACCTCTGCAGCCACCAAACTCGCCTAGAGCTATAACGGCCGCGAGACGGTATTCGGTAACGTCGTTCGGGCTCAGGTAGACCGGATCCTTAAATACCAAAAGTCAATAATTTATTTACTACACGGTTGTACTGAGTTTTCCATGCCGCCCTTTTAATATTGGTCTGGCGAACGTAATGTCGTGTCGTTGCTCGCGGTCGCGGGCGTGGGCTTTCGCTCCACTCTCCCGTGTTTACCTCGTACGCCACTTTCCTATGCCTACTCCGTTGGCAGCGTCATCGTCAGGCGCCAATGCCAGTTGCCAATGTAAACATTGTGGTGTGTAGTAGGGTAGTAGGTAGCCTATACTTCAATTGTGTTTTCTACCAACTTGTAACGCATAATCGTGAGTTAAACAGTTAAAGTGTTAAATTTAAATGGTTGTCTCCATGTATGAATTTACAGTAATACTCAATGGACTTAACTACAGTTATTTATTCATTTGCTAGATTAAAATCAAGGAGGAAAGTGTGAAAAAACTCCAACTAAACCACATTTCATATAATTATTTTAAGTGAAAGTACTTACTTTTTTCGTTTTTATTCATTTAGTTTTTTGTAAATAAACCCGTTTTGTAAATGCAAATATTTTATTTTTCAAAGACATCTTATCTTGAGACGTCCATCCAATGTATTTATTGTTCAATAACAATAGTTAAGAGTTAAGAGCCCTTGTATATGAACGTTTTCATGTATGGTTTTCGCGCTGTAAACGATATTATGACTTCTGATTGGTGACAACAATGTTGCATTCCAGCATGTATCTAATGAGACTCACTTTTTGAATGAAAATGGCGCAACAAACACACTCTTAAAAATGTTCAAAATGTATTATCATTGACTTTAGGTACTATGGTATCAATAGTCAATGGTATTATGTTTGTTGATGCATTTACAGAACGCAATTACTTATTACTTTTTTACAAAATCAGCTACACGGCATGTGAGGTCGGGGAGCGTGCTGACAAGTTTGGGGGGGGGGGGCGGAAAACTTCGCTGCCTAGGGGCGGCAAATACTTAAATACGTGCCTGGTTGATCTATTTAATTTAACAAATAGGTCTGTCAAAATATCAATTAAATTTTATTTAAAAACGTAACATAACGGCGAGCAGATATAAACAAGAAAAGGTTATGTTAATATACTTTGGAATTAATGTCCTAAGTAATAAAATTCCACCTTTACAAATGAAATAATTTTACTTAACACGTTCGCTACCAGCCGCCGCATATATGCGGCGGTCAGGCCAATCCCACAGCCCACCAAAATAATCATGGACTTCCCTGTAGACCGGCCCTAGTGGTTGTGACTTATGCCACAGACCACGAATAGAAACCGTCCAAAATTAGTTTTCACACTTCAAAATATCTTAATTTCATTAAATAAAAATATATATACAATTTTCTCTTCATTTTTGGTAACTTTTTGAGCGCCGCACATTTGCGGCACATGGTCAGAGACTAAGTGACGCATGTTAGCGTCGGCACTAATATAACCTTATTTTTAGTCATAACCTTTGAAAAGCGAAAAATAAAATACGGCTTATACATAAAAACATTGTATTGAAATATTTAGTTTACGAAAAGAGTTGTTTACAATTCATTTACGTAGTATAATAATGATGTTTTACAAGTTTACAAAATGCAAATGTTTATACATTTTTCTTACACAATAAACTTTTTCAATATGTCATATAAGAGATTTGATGAATATTTGTGTAAAGATATATCACATACGTTAAAAAATGTTACTTTCAAAAATACATTAAGTAGAAATGTACGTAAAACATTTTAGTGACGTCAGTGATCGTTTTAGCCACAGACCAAGCGCCGCACATATGCGGCGGACTATCCCGTAGACCGCGCCTAAACTGTCTGACCATTAAAATAGACCGCACTGAAGAAATTTCGTATTTAGTATCATGGAACCATCGCCGCAGATATGCGGCGGCAGTCTATTTTAATGAGCCCAGCCGCCGCAGATATGCGGCGGTGGGCTCTCAGTAGAACTCGCCCGCCGCAAAATTGCGGCGGCGGGCTGTGGTTACGATTTTTTTTTAACATTGTGGTAGCGAACGTGTTAAGAAAATAATGTACAAATCTTGAATCACAATAAAACAAGAAGTGTAACATAAACAACAAAACAGCTGATTATATCAGATGTCACACAAATATACTTTATTCCAACACTCCCTCAAAGTTTGTTTGAGTGACATCACTAACACTCCTTGCTAGAGTCCCAAAACGAGGGCTCGGTAGACCTTTGGTGAGAATATCCGCTAACTGCTTTTCTCCCTCAATGTGGCAAACTTCAAGCTCCTTCAAGTTAACCTTTTCTCTAACAAAGTGGTGCCTCACATCAATGTGCTTACTTTTGAAGTGGAATTCAGGATTTTTAGCGAGGCGTACTGCACTTAGATTGTCTATATATAATAAAGGAATCCCTATTCCAGTTGTCATCTCTTCTAGGAGTCGCTTAAGCCACACAAGTTGTTTGGTTGCCTCACTTGCTGCCACGTACTCAGCTTCCATGGTAGACACAGAGATACATTTCTGCTTCTGACTTAGCCAGGAAATCGTACAGCCAGAGTATGTGCAAATGACTCCTGTACGCGAATGTCTGGACTTGTCACTGGCATAATCTGCGTCACTGAAGCCCACAAGCTCCTTCTTCTGGTTGCTTTTGTACACCAAACCGAGGTCAATTGTACCTTTCAGGTATCTAAAAATCCTCTTCACTTTTCTCCACGAGTTATCAGTTGGATGCTCAACATCCTGAGCTGCTTTGCTTACAGCAAAGGCAATGTCAGGTCTAGTTCCGGATGACAAATATATCAAACTCCCAACTGCTCCACGATATGGAACCTTCTTATCCAGTCGTTTTCCATCCTCACTTTCGGAATTTGCTTCGGTTGGAGTCTTGACTGGTTTAGCGTCAGCCATACCATATTTACCCAACATATTCTCAATGTAGGCTCTCTGACTGAGTATTATAGACCCATTTTCTTGCTGATCAATTTTTATCCCCAGGTAACAATCAGGATCAGATACTTTTATCTTAAATTCTGACTTAAGACTTTGTAGAAACACTTGTATCTCATTTACGTTGGTTCCGGCGATCAGTCCATCATCAACGTAACACACAAGTATTATCTTGTTACCATTTCTGTTTCGTACGTACAAACATGGATCTGATTTACTCTGCAGTAATCCTTGTTTCTTCAAGAAGTCATCCAGTTTTTCGTTCCAACATCTCGGACTTTGCTTTAAACCATAAAGACTTCTGTTAAGTTTCCATACTCGATTTGTTCCGTCCTCATAGCCTTGAGGTTGACTTACGTACATTTCTTGCTTTAAGTTGCCGTATAGAAACGCAGTTTTCACGTCAAACTGTCGCAATTGAAGCTTTTCATTTGCCGCTACACTTAAAACAGCACGAACAGTTTCCAGTCTTGCAACAGGACTGAAGGTTTCCTCATAGTCTCCTTCTCGCTGTGAGAATCCCCTTGCAACAAGTCGAGCCTTTAGACGATCGAGTGTACCATCTGATCGTAGTTTTTCCTTTAGAACCCACTTTGTTCCTATAATTTTCTTCCCTTTCGGACGTTCAACAACTTCAAATACATTGTTTTCACGAAGAGCTTGCATCTCTTCTTCCATGGCAGGTCTCCAGTCAACACTATCTGACGCAGTACAAACATAATGCTCCAAATAGTGCGGGGGATTTATAACACGACCAGCTCGAGTAGTGACAGGTCCATTTTCCCTTACATCATCTACTGTTTCTGTGCTATCATTTCCTCCCTCTGGATTACCAATTTCTCCCTCTAAATCAGATTCATGTCCAGGTACAGGAACTACTCCCTTATCATCTGATTCCTCCAATGTATAATCAACGCTTGTTGTAAGACCAGGTTCCAAGCTTACCGTAGTTTCACCAGTCTTCTGCACTACTTCAGAGTTGTCAATAGGAAGAACACTATCCTGAGGAACAAAAGTTACATCAGCTGATAGTAAAACAGTGCGACCATTGTAGATTCGATACCCATCTCGCTCTCCACAATACCCGACCAAGATTCCTTCCTCAGCCTTTGCCGACCATTTCTTCCTCTTCTGTTTCGGTATGTGTACGTAGCACTTGTCACCGAACGCTCTGAAATGATTGATAGGGGATGGGCCAGTGCTATGCCATAACTCAATTGGAGTCTTACCAGCTACAACTGATGGACCAGTGCGGTTTATAACATGGCACGCGGTATTCATTGCCAGGCCCGCGGTTTGTATGTGACGCGCTATGGGCCCGAGAGATGTTTGCGCCCCCCCTTCCGCCCCTCCCCACTCCTCTCCAGAGGATATGAACTACCAAATAAACAAACCAACAATGCCATAGGCATTTGACGAGTTGAGACGCGCATTCGCAACATAACAACAAAATGAAACAATGACAGAACTATTTCTATTGTGTTCATTTTCGATTTCTAACTATCAAGTAGCAACACGCAGAGCGCAGGCAGTGGCAATGATGAGTCATAAGAGGGAATCGAGAGTGGAGAGGATTCAATTGGCGGGCTATTTATAGGTCTACCAGACAGAGAAAAACCTGCGCAGAACCACGATCTCGAGAATTGCTCGCGCACGTAGGAGCTATGGTGGGGGGGAGGGGAAGAGGGTGGGGCGGCGCAGCAGGGGGAGATGGACCCGTGGTGGGTTAGTCGGAGTGGATTAGTCGTTGGCACGCCGTTAGGGAGGACGGATGTTTCTGCCACGTCGCCTTTCCGCACTTGTGTGCTACAAAGTACAGTACTGTATAGTGCGACCTCTACTGATCGCAAAACATTTATTATTGTTACTGTTAGGAGTACGAAGCAACTTGGTTATGGCGTCAACGTCAAAATCTGCTTGACAAATTGTAAAATATTTTCTTTATCGCGCTCCCAACAAACCTAAGAAAGCCCTTGGGCTCTTGCGCCCCTTGGCCCTTGCGCCCCTTGGCCCTTGCGCCCCTGGGCCCGGGCCCACCGGGCCCATTTACAAAATCGGCCCTGTTCATTGCCTCCGCCCACAGACTCTTAGGCAAATTTCTAGCATGGATCATAGTGCGCGCACTTTCAACCAAAGTCCTCATTTCTCGCTCAATACCTCCAGTCTGCTCTGGTGAATAAGGCATAACTGTCCTTTGAATGATACCCTGTGTGCTAAGAAGGGATTTAACCCTGCTGTTGACAAACTCAGACCCCCCATCACTCATGAAGGTTTTCACTGAAATACCTACATTTCTGGCTTCAGCTAGGAATGTATCAATACATCCCGGCACTTCTGTCTTCTCTTTTAAAAAGAAAACACGCCTAAAACGACTGTAGTCATCTTTTATTACAAGGCAATATTTAGACCCTCCAACAGACTTTACTTCCATCGGTTCACATAAATCTGCAAGAACTATTTCTCCAGGCGACGTTGCTCGAACTGTCCTTGGCTTATAAGACTTCCGATGCTGCTTACCTAGAGGGCAACCAGTACAAAAAGAGTTGTCTTTTTGCACTTTGATATCCCTCATCTGCAACACCTGCATCACATGCCGTTTATCTTGGTGTGCTAGCCGTTCATGCCATTGTTGTAGGCTCAGTAACTTGGTATTGACACACGCCTTACCTTTGATTGACGGAGCTATTACATCCATTGCCAGCTCAAATAGCTCATTACTACGCCTTCCAAACACTACTGGCTTACCTGACAGTAGAAAGAAACATCTTTCACCATTTGCCTTGAAGACCAATCCTTTACTGGCAGTCTGTCCAACCGATAAAAGATTCTTTCCAAGCTTGGGAACAAACCAGACATTTTCTATTGTCATGACACGCTTCCGATGTCCTACTCGGGTCTCTACACGAATGTTTCCTTCGCCTAAAGCACTGATCGTAGCATTGTTTCCTACCGTAACCTTGAGTGGTTTAGGAAAATTCTGAAAAGTCTCAAACCAGTCCTTACAGAACGTCATATGATGAGATGCGCCACTGTCTGCAATCCAAGTTGTATCGCGGATATTACTCTCAGCCGTGTAGCATAGAAGACTGGGATCTTTCTTGTGAGGATTTGAAGCTTTATTCGGACACTTTGAAGCAAAATGACCCATCTGCTTGCAAGAAAAACATTTAACTTTACCGTTCTTCTCCAAAACCTTGGATTTTCTTGTATCGGGCTTTTTAATCCTTCTAGAAACATCTAGTGCAGTTCCATCTGCACTCCCAGGTTGCTGAGGCAATCTCATCTCTATAAGTCTAAGCCTTTCGGTCAATAAACTTATGGTTCTGTCTGACATCGGTATGCTCTCCCAAACATTCTTAAATTCAAAATATTCTGAGGGTAGCGTACTCATAATCCTGCTCATTAGTAAAAGTTCAGGCAGTTTCACTTTGGAAAGCTTTTCTAATTCCTCATTTATTTCAGAGAAAAGCCTTTTTAAACGGGACACATACGTTGCAATGTCCTCATCTTCTAGTTTCCCTGCTGAGAAAAACAACTCAAGCAGTCTATCTAGACGCTGACCAGAGGATTGTTCATACACAGATAGAAGCTGACTCCATATTTCATATGCTGATTTACAGGTTGCTGTAATATCCACATTAGAATCATTCATGTTAGTCACAAGAATTACTTGAGCCAAGGCATCTGCCTTTTTCCACCTCTTTACTTCTGCATCATCCTCTGTGGGACATTTGGCCTCGCCTATAGTTATGTCATAAACCTCATGATGTTTTAATAGTAACTCAACTTGTCTCTTCCAACGAGCCCAGTTAGATCCTTCCCAGACAGCAAGGAAGCTTCCTGCAAATATTCACTTGGTTTGCTATTCGGTTGCAGTGAAAATATTCATTTTAAGTTCAATGATAACTATATAAAAGCTCGGCTACACAAATAAGCGAAGAAAGTGATCAGATAACATGAGCAAGTTTTCTCTGCAACGGGAAGTTTATTGTTGTAGGGCTACCTGCCTCGACCCTTATTAATTCCGCCTGGCCGACCCAGGGCCGCACTAATGCGAAAGCGGTCGCGCGGAAATATGCTCTGAAAACTATATGAAAACTATTTTATCTATGGAATGTAAATATTGGTTGTAAATTTGCTGAATATGTTTTGAAAGTTTTCGGTTGAGAAACGGTCAGCTTTTGTTGAAGGTTACACCAGCTTCTGATCTATTTCACTGACCCATTCGCTACTTCATTCAAAGGCTAAGTGAAGTTTGCCACATCGTAACATTTAAAACTTGTAAATTATTCAATGAAAACAAAATACATTTTCTAAGAATTATGTTTTAATGCCTTGTGAGGATACTGTACTCCATGCATTGTAAACTAAATATCTATCAAGCCATTTTATAAACAATAGGCCTAAACTAGTATTCAATTAGTCTATATCAAAGCTCTGAGGGAGACACCTAGCCCATATTTAATATGATTGAGTTTTACTACAGCCACTTGGTGATTGTATAAAATCAATCTGGGAGTTTATTAGATTACGGGTTATATTGTTTTTTTTCTGTTTGAAAAATAAAATTAATATAAAATGGTGGTATTTTAACAATTTTTTACAAACATTTAAACAGGCTACCGTACCAATAAAAAAACATTTAATCCTTTAACTTGAGCTTACGTGATATTCATAGAATAAATGCCCAAATAAACAAATAATTATAAATTTCATTTCATATCGTACATTCTCATCATAAAAGGTATATTTTGGAAAAATAGGTCCTTTAACTTTATGTCGTATGTATTGCCAACTGAACAAAAACGTCATTGAGCAAAAATAAATAAAAACGAATTAATTTACAGTAGAAATAAACAGATCATTTAAGAGTAAAACCCTATGAAATTTTTTTTCAAAAGGTTATCGCAATGGGTAATTTGCATAAACCCCTTTCTTTCAGACCTACCTACGTAGGTTCAGAATACACTATCAATGTAATTTTTAATACCACACTATTGTCATGTATGCACCAGACAAAGGAAGAACCTGTTGACTGGGGTGGCCCAGCCCCTCGGCCCCTTCCCTAATGACATTCTTGGAACTGGCATAATGCCGCCTGCTCAAAGAATAGGCGGATCTATCTATGGAGTAACGGGATCGAGATGGCTGAAAAAATTTGCTTAGTAATATAAACTATAGGCACGACTTTGCTTTGCCTACACGTTGATGATTGATATAATGAGTACACAATACATGGGGAGACGTTGAGGGATTTTTAAAATCAAATAAACTTGCAGTTAATTGTATATAATTTTTTTCTACTTATATTGAAAGCCTTTAGTGTACATAGTAAGTAGACCTAAACAAATCCACAAACAACCTATTTAAAAGCAACACGGATACTTCTTGAATTACAGTAGTCTTTATGTGATTTATATATCTACTCTCTCTCCTAATAGCTGTTAAAAAGACTTCTTATTAAAATTAATGTTCCTTTAATTTTGTTTACTTTTAGTTGTTATTTCGTTACCAAAATTGCAACCCATAAGAACAATGTTAAAAATTACGATTTTAAAGCTTAAACTAGTATACGTGCTGCTCAAAATCGAGCAATTTATTTTAATACAGTACAAATGTTCCTTTAGCTCTAAATCAATGACATCTGACCAATCCTATAATGTGAAAATCTATAATCACAAAATAACTACATTTATTTACAGCTGATTATTAACAGATATTTAAAATGCTTTATTGAACCCCAATGTTATTTTAATGGGAAGTTTTGAAATTTCAATGGTGGATAGCGCCTTTATTTTAAGTCCTATTCTCACAAGTTTTTGGCGGACACAACTACACACAAAGCCCTATCCAATGACACAAAAAACTTGAAAATCGGTTGAAAGTTGTAGGAGGAGTTGTCAACACAAAAAAACCTTAGCATATTAAATAAGTATAGATTTTAGACAAAATTGGATTTTTCCTGGGGTTGAGGCTGTTTCTAACTTACTTTTGAGCCAAAACACTTTTAAATGCAAATTTTTAGCGAAATCTACCCGCTAGATTTCGAGATCGTGGAACACACGTCCCTTCAGACATTGCTCGTATTATAGTATAGGATAAGGCTAGTTTTAAAGTAATAGCACAGGGGTATCTGTGAAGCGCATAATAATATTATGTACATTCATCAGATTGGGTTTACATTTTTATTGTACAGTTCGGTTTGGCTTCTTCAGTACTGTGCAAATAAAGGGCTACATGCACATCATTCAGAATGGAAATACCCTCTAATACACCTTATTACAAAACTACGAACTGAGAAGAATAATTTGACATTTCTAACGGTAAAATTTGTAAATAAATAAGAAAGAAGTTAGATTTACAAAAGGAGGTTTCTCGTATGCTTATGTATTATAAGGTGGAAAGTGTGCTATAAATATTTTAAACGTACGCGAATTAACGTATAACAGTTATTTGTGCAATAACATTTCCAAATCCATTTATGGAAAAGTTTTAACTCCATTGAAACACTATATATCGATTAGAGGGCATTTGTTTGTGTGGCCAATGGCACTTTCACAATTTTTTCTTATCATTGATTTAGGTTACGTTATAGTATTTGCAATAATAATAATAAAACAAAACAAAAAAACAGCTATATATGTGATACAAACGTTTTATTGTTGAAGAGACCCATTTATTTTTCAGTTTGTTGTTACTCAATCAATACTTTATCAGTTTAAAATAGCTTAAATTAATTACCGTACTTTTGCAATATTATCATGTTTGTTATATTGAGGTGAGCTGCGTTCACACTGGTTTGACGGACATATTCTGCCGAACTGTTGTTGTTTGTTAGTATTTATTTCTAATATGTAAATTATGTGTGGTTAGCAAGCGTTTGTGTGGTTAGCAGCGTTTGAAATTCCTGTACTCTGGTTAGAACAGGTGTGAGAAATTTAAATCAATGGGTGGAGTTGCGTTTGCCGCGATCATGGGTATGGCAAGCACAACTAAAAACTGTAAAACATTGAAACGTGTAATTTTTACACAATGTTCAGTAAATAGTCTTTTTTTCAATTTATGTGTTTTAAGACTTCAGTTCAAAATAACGTAAAAATAGTTGCTTATGTATAACAAATAAATACCAAATTGACTTCATTCCTATTTAGGCCTACAATTATCTTTTTTTAATAGAAAATAAAGTTCACAAAACCAACATCCAACTTATACCCTTTCACAGTTATATGTGCAAAAGTATGTAATGTTATTTGTTTACCTTTTCTTTGTTATTCCGTTACTAAAATAACAATAACCCAACACCATGTTAAAATTGCAATTTTCAGACTTGTTTTTCAACTCAGCAATTTGTTCTGGGGTTGAGACTGTTCATAAATTTATTTTTGGACACAAATGCTATTACATAAAAATTTCAGACAAAACCTGTATAGGCTACGCTAAATTTTTAGATCAAAATAAAATACATTGCTACTACAGACACTCTTCGTATATAGAAGATATTGTAAATGAACACCGTAAGTTCCATATGAAGTTTCATCTATCTTCTTATTTCTATAAGGGTTTTGTCTGTTACGTCCCTTTTTATCTCGACCTACTGAACCGATTTTTAAGATTGAGGTGTCATTTTAAAGCTTAGGATATAGCGCAGTGACGAATCGTAATTAAAAGGGTCATATCGTTTCGGGCTTCGCCCCCCTCGCCTTTGATTTATTTCTAGAGGGCGCTTTAAAATGTTGACCAACTTTTATTGCAAAGTCTTTAATGTGAATTGTAATTTAACAGTTGATTACCTTCAGATGAATTTTAAAAGCCAGATAGTAAAGAAAAATAGATCTCTGTCACTTCATAATCAACATTCACGTACTGTAGGTGAGTTTCACTCACATAGAATCATAAAATGCGCAATTTGCGCACGGGTCACCTCGTTTTTATTATTAGCGAAGTTGTATATTAGGCTGACATGGTAAAAGTTAAACATTCGTCCACGTTGAACCTGGGAATAATTTTTACTAAAGATCGCCACTGGCATGAATTCGACCAAAAATTTAGTTGATCTTTACATAATACGTTTTAAATATAACTTTAAATGTCCATTCAGTTCTTCCTGATCTGAAAGCATTTTTGCTATTACAACAGCTGAGTTGGTGTATGCTTATCTTTAATACAGCACATCTTTCTAACGGTATGTGCGGATAATCTCTTATGAAGTAGCCTGCGCAAAAATTGAGAAATAGGAGGAAATTTAATATTATGCTTGAAAAGCTTGCGTAGCCTATAATTTTTAATTATCTGTTAGTTAATTTTATAAACGTGGCGGTTGGGGAAGTGCTTCTTTTACCATTCCATGTAAACTTAGTGATAATTTTTCTATCTTTTGTAGAAAATATTTGTTTTTGTACTCGTCATAAAAGAAATGGCGCTAAGAAATTTTGAAAAAAATACAGTAATTTTTTGCATAAACTTTTATGCTTATTGTTATAGTCTAAGGCTCCGGTCTACCCCAGCCAAAACAACAACAAAGCCGAATGCCGCCTCGCGGCCGTAACGCTAGGCGAGTTTGATGGCTGCAGAGGCAGAGGTTTACGGGGATCGTGTTTAAAATCAATCAATTAAGATAGAGATTGGCTGTTAACTTTTTATAAAAGTAGAAAAAAAGGATCTAGTCGTCTATCTTTTTAGAATTTTTAAATAAAATTTCTAATTTCAGTAATAACTGTCTAAAATCATCTGTCTTTTAGTTTGGTAAACGCAGAGGTTTACGGGGATCGTGTTTTAAAACTAACCTAATAGAGATTATCTGTTACCTTTTTTGTAAAGTAGAAAAAAGGATCTAGTCGGCTATCTTTTTAGAATTTTAAAATAAAATTTCTAATTTCAGCTATAAGTGTCTAAAATCATCTGTTTTTCTCGATTTTTAACTGAAGTTTTCTATTGGTTTTAATGAACTAATTACAAAATTGTAACAGAGGAAAATTAGCACCGTTATTTTTCTTTAATATGACACCTTATTTATAGCTCTAGGCTTCATTTGGCAGAAGATGACACGATTCTAAAAAACCCTTGCATATTTGGGTGCGCGCCAGGGGTAGGCCGGAGCCTTTCTACCCCTACTTGGCTGGTGCTGTGACGGTTGGCGGTTCGGGGTCCGCCATTTTTAATTCATCACCTGTTGTTCCGTTCCAATTCCAGACAGACGGCCGTTGTGTTGACCGTGCGTCAATTGTTTGTTTTTGTGTTGAACGTTATAATTTCGTGATTATATTTTACTGTGCGACGTTCTCTACTCACATTGAAGGTAAGTTTTCCGATTTATTGAGGCTTTCGAACTAGCTTAAAGATAAATAAAGTTCTGAAGAAGTTAGGCCTATTAGTAAATTTATGTCTTTCAACATCAGCAATCAACATATAACCTCACTCAGTCAACAATGTGTCTTCTGTGAGAATTGTCTTTATCCTTTTTTTGTTAATTCATAATACTACTACAACCAATAACAAAAAACAACTAAAAATTTTGAATAATTATGGAGAGTACTTAGTGCTTTTAATTGCTTTTCAATTGTAACAAAGGCTATTTAGGCCTAGCTAGCATAGGCCATACAAAATGTCTCTAAGCTTTTAAGTTATTTGTAACCTGTCCTGTTTGTTTTCATAATGTAAATTAACTAAGTTATTGTGTTGAAGATATGTATTTCAAAAATGCTACACTATTGTGGAGCAGTATGATATTTAATATTCAATATCGTACTAGCCCATATAAGCCTGCATTATAGGCATTATTGATCACTGCAAAACAATCTCTGAGGACCTAAGCCTATAGGCCTACATCAAAATAGAAAAGTAATTGAAATTGTTTTTATTCTATAACATGTAAATTTACAATGAATAGAGTGAGTGCTAAACCGTCACAAAATACAGGGTACACGGTAGTTGAAAAGTAACTTGCACCCCTCCTTAACTTTTTGGCTATTTGAGATAAGTTATTTGAAATCAGTTTATTTATTTATTTGTTCCAACGGCTTGTTGCCAGTTTACAATTTAACACAATTAGAGAAAAGATGAACAACAAATCATGCAATTTAACAAAAATGATGGTGTGCAATAAATAAGTTCATGAGTTGCAATTTCACTATGGAGTACTACATGCAGTAACTCTAGAAAAACCAAAAAGAACCTTCATTCAACTTAGAAACAAGCAAATATAACTTGTCAAGACTAACTAGCATATATGTGACAATAAAATAGTTAGTTTGCGGCAACCTTCTTGGATTTGAGGGGCTACAATAATGATGGACAGTAACCTCATGTCTAATAAGGTTGCCGCAAACCAACTTCAAATAGTTAAATTGACACATGTGAATTGATTAGAGAAAAATATAAATTTTAAGGCATTAATGTTGCAAATTTTTTACATTTTATGTACCGTACCGTCAATGTCAACTGGGGAAACATGGTCAAAACCCGAATTTCGTTATTTTTTCCCATAAATTATTCTAAAAACTCTAGCTAGCCTATATTAAAGTTGTTTGTTCTTTAAAATATCTCTAAATAAAAATAATAATAATCTTTATTGTATAAGGTATCATTGATGCATTACAATATAAATACTTATACACACATATATAGGCCTAGGCTGCTAATTTACAACTATTTTAAAATATTCATTTGTTGAGTAGAGGCAGTTAAAATTCTGTTAATAGTAGTTTGATGCAACTCTTGAATTTTTCTCTTGATAATTCTTTAACTTCATTAGGTAGTGCATTGAAAAAAACTTGGCTGGAAACCGTCTTGTATGAATTAAAAATTAAACAGCAAACATTCTTTTTAAAAAAGTCCCATAAACTCTGGCGCGCGACTGGCAGAAAACTCATTTCTTTCTTATGAGGTATTTTTTTTTTCTTGTTGGCCTAATTTGGTTTGCAGTTAAGAAGATCTCAAAGATCCTTAAAGTCAATTTTATACAAAAAACATTTTGCAAAACTTGACAAATTTTTTATATTTTTCCTAGTGACTATGGTCTAGCTTAAGTATAACAGTTTGCAAGTTGTATTCAAGAGAATTGGCCTGTTTTCCTCCTTTAAATGATTTTTTTTTTCATCCGGCATTGAAACAACAGTAAATTAGTACATGTTAACTAATCTTTTCTTTATGTTTTGTGAAGTTTTTAGTGATTACTGGTAGTGACAATTACTAACTTTATGATTACTTCTAACTATAACCATGGTGCTTAAAGGCTTAGTTAAAAGTGAAAATGTTTAAGCAGAAAAAAATTATAGGCCACAGAATAACTGTGTACATATCTGTAAATATTTTTACATAAATAAACACTGAATTTTTTCTGAAATTGAACAAACTACAATTTTAAGTGAGGAAACCGCCTCACACGTTTTATCAAGTTTTCACAAGGGAGGAAAAATTTATTTGTTGCATATATAACTTTTAGCGAATTTCCCATAGGGAGGAAGCTATTACCGTAGGTCTCATGGTAAGAACTAAACCCGAGACCATGTTCCTTTTTTGTTTTAAGATGTTCAATGTTCACAGGTAACATATCCAACAACTGTAAGGAGGGAAGGAATTTCTGGAGAGCTAACAACGTTGCCACGGGCTGCTTGTAGTTTGCAAATAATGTAAGTCAAATAATTTATTTATTTAAGATTCTCAACGGATACACTGTTTAGTTCCGATAATTATTTATCTATTGCTTTTTAATAATCAATAGCCTGTGACGCCTAAAAACTCAACCTCGCTTGCTGAGTTAATAGAATGCAGGCAAATATATGATTTTTCTTTCAATTTAGGCCTACATGTTTTTTAAAGACCCCCGTTCAAGATACTGTTTAACATAAAAAAGTAACTGGCTTATGTATAACAAACCAGTACCAATATGTATGCAGTTTTATTTTTCATTATAGATTGCTCTATTTTAAATAATGTTAAGTTTTAAAAAATGGTTCTGCAATTAACTTATTTTTTCCACTTCAAAATGCGTTTCCAGTACAAATACACTGTAATTATGTATCATCCTAGAGCGGTATTCTAACGTTACCAACTTATCAAATTATCAACAAAAAAGTTTCAATGTTTAGTATATTGGGTACTAATAAAAATTAATACAAAAGTTGGCCTCCCAGGTGACTCCCCTTGTACTATAAAAGACGCCAATTATAGCAACGTATAAGACTATTAGTTTCGTAAAATGATTCCCCATTTTAGTGCTATTTTTCTATAGAATAATGCCTCTCTATAGTTGGAAATTTAAATTAATTGAATATAAATTTTAACAAACCTATAAAAAGTAATTGCAGTGGAGGGTCAATTATTCAAACTTATTGGGATGGGAGGTGTTTCGGATAGTGAAACATGGAAATTATTTACAATATGGAACAACTAAATGGTTCATTGACTGTTTTAAGACTTAAATATTCCTTAAGAAGCTAGGGCTTTGATAATAAATAGCTCTAAGCAAAAAAATTGTAATTACAAAAGGTATACATTTCTTAATAGTCTATTTTGTTGACACTTTCGTTAAAGGTTTTTTTTTAATACTGTACACTGAATTGGTAGGCCATTCAGGGGTTTTTGGTTAGTTGACATTTGGATATATCGACACTTAACTACAGGGCCCTATTCCAATTTGAAATTTTTTTATGATGAAATCAGAGAAATAAGTTAATGGCTGAAGATGGATGAGAAAACAAATTTGGACACCCAATCAAGTTGTTTGCTTAATAGTATTTTACAATCTTCTGAAATTTTTTGTTTCAGCTTCAGTGATGGAAATTCATTACAAGTCAACAGAGGACGCAGTTAACACATAGACCCTCATACAGCTGGTGAATCATCTGCTTTGCTATAAAGTAAGTGATAGTACATTTTATCCCATCTCTTTCACAAGTTCTTTCCTTGAATATTTTGGGTATCCATAAGGCTCGGGTTTAAGGCTCTGGTCTATTTCTGGCACACCACCCAAACGCAAGGGTTTTTGAGAATCGTGTCATTTCCTGCTACATCGAGCATAGAGCTATAAATAAGGTGTCATATCAATAAAGAAGAACGCACTTACTTTCCTCGGTTACACTTTTTAAATTATTTCAACAACAAAACTAACCAAAAAGCAGTTAAAAGTTGGGAAAAACAAATGATTTTAAACAGTTATAGGCCTAACTGAAATTGGAAATTTTATTTAAAAATTCTATAACCACATACAAATTTGTCTTTCTTATTTCTTATTTTTCTAAATATTACAAAAAAACCGGGACTAAAGCAAAACCGGCCGGGACACCGGGACAGGAGCGAAAAACCGGGACTGTCCCGGTCTAACCGAATGTATGGCAAGCCTAGTTATAAGCCTCCAAACATTCATGTCTTGATGGTTCAGTCAAATAGGTTACCAGCTAAGCAGACTCCATGCCACGCGCGTCTGTGACTTTTAACAATGTACTCCATTTAACACCAAATGAAAAATTGGTTTTTATAAACACTTGTTGCTTTCCAACTTTTGAACGTGTATTTTCTCGGAGATACGGGGGGTGTCATTTTATTCAGCTCTTTAATCTTAATAGACCACAAAATTTTAATAAAAATTTTTAGAGCTGTTTTTGAGAGATTTTTATTTTTTTTATGGTTTAAGGGGTTTTAGGGTTCAATTACCCTTATAAACCAAAAAATGGAAAAAAAACACCTGAAATTATTATGGATGTTGACTTACATGCCAAATTTAATCCAAATCAGACCATTCACATTCTCTACATTCTCTAACACATACCCAGAAATCACTCTGTAAACCACTTTTTTGGACTCAGGGGGCACCATAATAGATAAATCCACCAACAACTCAAATTAGAAAATTTTGGCGAAAACAATACTTTCTCCATATAGCCTAATATAGTATAGGGGGAGGAAGTAAAAATCAAACGAATTTATAGGTTCACGATTGTGCCAATTGCTTTATTTTAAAATAGCCTAATAGGAGTGATAGACACATTTAACCGCTATGTGAGGTCCTTGTCTCAAAATAGTGATATAGTGATTTAAAGAGCGACTAACATTTGGTTCAAAATTATCGAGTAGTGATTTCCAGGGTCGAGTCAAGTTTTTTGGTAACAGTTTATTTAGAGTCAAGTTTATATAATATAATTTGTTATAGCGAAAAACAATAAGTTAATACAATAAAGAAAGGAAACCCCTTACTTTGGAATTTACCCAAAATACCATTTCATTAACCGACTAGAAAATTCATCCTCACAGAAATACAGGGTGTTCGGAAAAAACGTTTCAGGAATTCATTAGGTTGTTGCCCACCTCCAAATGAGCAAAAAAATCCTGTAAACATATGTCCTAAAATGCTTTGTTAACCTGCTAGTCACCATTTTGTTTTTTATACAAAATAATTTTTATTTCCTTAACGAATCATTGTATGAAGTTCATATTTGGCATGAATCTGTATCACACTAATGTTATTTTTCAGGAAAAAATATTTTTTTCTGATCTGTATTTTCAAAGTGGTGACCATTTTAATTGTTTAAACTCAAACATCTCAAAACCAGTGAATTAATTATATCAAAATTGTATAAGAGACAAAAAGTTGACAAATTTAATTATCTAATTAATGATATCAAGTTTATAAGGATCTAACAACAAATAGTGGAATTATTGTGATTTTTCTACTAAAATAACCTTAATTTCCATGAATTAATTATAATGAAAAATCAACTCCATTATTTGTTGTTAGATCCTTACAAACTTGATACCATTGGTTAGATACAGTATTATAGACTCCCTCTTAACCGGCCACCTCGGGACCAGGACGCAGCCGGATAATGAATTGGCTGGTTAAACCGATGTTCATTTAAGAACGCCATCCCAGAATTTTATATGACCTAAATATAATTATTACTTGAAAAACAACCTTAAATACTTTACTGTATATGATTTATAGCATTATCCACCACCCATGAAATCCACAACAAATCTACACTAATAATAATTCGTTTCTTTATTGTGGTCTACTGGATAGCAGGCCCAAACGCATTGATTTCCGGTGGCAGTCACTTCCGCCCAGGACATTATAGTTTAATTGGTTTGGGAACGTCAATATGAAATAAAGTTGAATTGAATGATACATTAGATAAGAAAACTTAGTTTCCGGCGAAACGCGGCCGGTTAAAGCGATGTTGAGATAAAAATAGCTGGTTAAAAGATGTTATTTTGTGTCAGAGTAGGCCGGTTAAAGCGGAGACCGGTTAAAAGGTGGCCAGTTAAGAGGGAGTCTACTGTAATTTAATTTTTCAACTTTTTTGTCTCTTGTAACATTCTGATAAAATTTACAGGTTTTGAGTTATTTGAGTTAGAAATTTTAAAATGGCCGTCATTTTGAAAATATAGGCTACATTGGAAAAAAAATTTTTTCCTGAAAATGAAACTTGGTGTGACAAAGGTCTAAGCCAAATATGAACTTAATACAATTATTCGTTATGAAAATAAAAATTATTTGGTGTAAAAAATGAAATGGCGGCTAGCGGGTTAACGAAGCATTTTAGGACATATGTTTATAGGAACTTTCATGCTTATTTTAATGTGGGCAATAACCTCCTGAATTCCTGAAAGGTTTTTTTCCGAAAACCCTGTGTACATAAATATTTACCTATGATCAGGTTTAAACTAAAATGGTGCAAACAGTCCTAAAATTGATGTTTTGCCATATTTTTAACATGCCAGGGCAATATAGTAATTTAATATTCCTTATCCTTTAAAACAAGATTTTATTTTGTTTTTTTATATGAGGTTTTCAGTAGTGATTGAGAAATGTGAGTGTAGCAGGTCCCATGACTAGAAAGTAGAAATATGTGAAAAATAGATTGTTAAAGTATTAACTAGTGCACGTGTTGCTCGAAATCTAGCAATTTATTATGATACAATACAAAAGTTACATTTTAGTTCTAAATCAATTAAATCCAACCAATCCAATATTGTGAATGTCAGTGATCACCAAGAACTACAGCTGAACGTTAACAGATGTTTAAAACTCAACCCAATCGCAATGTAATTCTAGTGGAAAAAATTCAAATTTAATTTGTGGATAGCGCCCTTAATTTAAGTCCGATTCTCATCAATTTTGGCGGAAACAACTACAGACCAAGCCCTATCCAACGACACCAAAAACATGAAAATCGATTGAGAATTGGAGGAGTTAACACAAAAAAAACCTTAGCGTATTAAACAAGTATAGATTAGGCCATTTATAGGCCTACATTTTTTAATTCATTGTATTTTTTTTCAGGGAATCCAAAGGAGCTCAACCAGACCAGGACCAAACTAACCACTTGTATATAGTTTATGAATCAATATAGCCTATCTGTAATATATCTATATATCTGTAATCTATATATCTTTAAATTTATAATCAATATATCTATCTATCTATCTATCTAAGCTCTGTAAATAATTCAAAATAAATATATGTGCAAAATAAAGATTTTTATTCTTACGTTTCCTGCTTTTTTGTCATAAAATTGTTTATATTTCATTGAAACAAAAGAAAACATTGATTTTATAATAGTATTCATGCAATTTATGAAACATATTAAATGAAGTTTGATTAACTGTAAAAAAACTCGATCTTAAAACAATTTATTTTTTAGTTTATGTACTATGTGTTTAAATTACAGTAATTTAAATGTTTTACTTTTGAATAACATTACGATTCATTCTGCTCATGACGTGTCAAATAACTAAAAGTGTTTGAAATTAAGCTGTAGCCTACATAAATTTATATAAACCATATTTATTTTCCACATTTATTAACAAATGACCAGCAACCCATTCTATTATAAAATTATTTTCATCTCTCAGTATTTGAAAGTAGCTACTTTCCGTACAGCTGAGGTCTTTTAAAAAGTTATCAATTTCCAAACAGAGATCAAACTACAGTAGTCACCATCAGCTGTTTTTTTGTACATAAACATTATTTTCGATCCAAGGAAATAGTAGTTTTCATCACTAGGAGCAAAAGTGTGTCTTTTTGGTGCGCAATCGTGTTTTAAAAACGAGGCGCAGCCGAGTTTTTAAAAACGATTAAGCATCAAAAACACACTTTTGCTCCGAGTGATGAACATCGTTTTTTATCATAATGCGAAAACTAGACTTTTTATCGTTAAAAATATTAACTATAAAGTTGTATTTTCGAGGTTATATTTACAAAGTAAGTAATATGCAGTGTTTACATTTCTGTTATTTACAAACAATGCTTTTCATAACGTTTGAATTTCAAAATTCTGCTCATTAACATAAATAAATCAATAGTAATATACTTGGCAAACAACTGACTTTTCAGTACTAGGACCTAAAAAATTCTCCAGATGATTTTTCAGTCCTAGGACAGAAAATAATCGGTTTTGGTACTATTGAGAGAACAAAAAACTGGCTGATTTCGTGCAGAATGATAAAAACAATTTTTTACCTTACATCAACAAACCTTTCCCGTACAGCAACAACTCAATCAGCTGAATTCAAAACAAATTAAATTTTTAATTCTGGCTTTGCTAACTATGGCTACTAACAACAAATTTTTGAATAATTCTCCTAGAAACATTTTATATTTATTTTTAATTTTAATTTAATTTTGATTAATTTTAAAATTAGTTTTAATTTTAATTCATATATTTTATTAGTTGCACCTGCACCGTGATGAAAAGTATCGTTCACAATTTCGTCTGGAAAGTGACCCATTTTGGGGCGAGATAGTGTTTTCCACGCTTGGCTTTACCTCTCGCGCGTAAAACACTATTTCGCCCCGAAATGGGTAACTTTCCGGACGAGCGGTGAAATATACTATTCATTGCACACTATTTGAAACATCTTTTTAACACTTTTGGCAAACATGCATTGGTCACTTTTGGAAAACATTCGTTCATATCTTTTGGAAAACCTTTGTAGATCACGTTTGGAAAACATTCGTTGGTCACGTTTGGAAAACATTCGTCGATCACGTTTGGAAAACATTCGTCGATAACGTTTGGAAAACATTCGTCGATCGCTTTTGGTAAACATTCGTCTATCACTTTTGGTAAAAATTCGTTGATCACTTTTGGAAAACATTCATTGATCACTTTTAAAATACATTCGTTGATCACTTTTGGAAAACATTCGTTGATCACTTTTTGCAAACATCTGTGAAAATCTTTCCGCAAATGTGAGAAGTGTAAACTTGCATATTTGCGGAAAGTGCTTAAAACAATTTCATGTTATCAATGAATATTTACAGCAAACATTTTCGTTTGCAGTTGAAATTGATGTGCAAACTTCTTGTAAACGTTCATTGCTGTCTGGGTTCTAACTTTTCTAGAATTACTTTAACATCCATGGTTGTTTATTGACAATCTTTTACAGGTTTCCTGGGCCCGTAACCACTTTGGAATTAATGTCCTAAGTAATAAAATTCCACCTTTACAAATGAAATAATTTTACTTAAGAAAATAATGTACAAATCTTGAATCACAATAAAACAAGAAGTGTAACATAAACAACAAAACAGCTGATTATATCAGATGTCACACAAATATACTTTATTCCAACAAATATGTTGAATGTTGTTTTCAGCAAACACAGCGACAACTCAGCTGCGATGGGGGAATATAAACTGATCATAGCAACTACATTAGTCAAATCATGTAGCCTAAACAACTAAAGTTCTGTCAAAAATTCCAGAAAATAAGCTTTTTTAATACTTGAAAATAATTGCCCGATTATAGTTTATTACCTAGTTTAAAATACATAAAATCTAACTTGAGAATTTCATTGAAATCAAATCAGTAATAAAAAAGCCTTTTGGGGGTCAAAAATTCGCCTAAGAGAAATTTAAAGTCGGTCTAAAAGAATTTTATTCACTATGTTCCATAGAGTAAAAAATTCAATTAATAGGCAAGCATGTTTCGTTTCCTCCTTTTTTCTCAGCTCTTGTGCAACGTAGGGGAAATCCGCGCATACCGTTAGAAAGGTAGTGTCCTGTAGATGAGCAGAATCGCATTATAATTCCCATCGGCCCCCAGGGCTACGCCCTACAGGCTTTCAAAGTTTCAATGTTAATCTTATGGAAGAAGGATAATTGATTGAAACATAAGACAGCTGTTTTAATAACAAAGGCTAGCAAATCAGGAAGAACAGATGTTTCAGTTAAAAAAAAACATTTTAAATCTAATTGGCTCAACATCAACTAAATTTTTTGTCGAATTTCGACCAGTGGGCTATCTCTAGTATATATTAATACGCAAGCATGTTTCGTTTCCTTCTTTTTTCTCAGCTCGTGTGCATCGTAAAAGAAATCCGCGCATACCGATAGAAAGGTATAGTCCTGTAGATGAGCAGAATCACATTCTAATTCACATCGGACTCCAGGGCTACGCCCCACAGGCTTTCAAAGCTCCAATGTTAATCTTATGGACGAAGGAGAATTGAATAAATCATTAGACAGCTGTTGCGAAAACAACTGCTAGAAAAACAGGAAGATCGGATGTTTTAGTTCTTAAATATTTTTAAGCTTCTTGTATCCAAATAAATGGAAATTTTGATCGAATTTCGATGAGGAGGCGATCTCTAGTATATATAATTTGGTAAGCGAATCGGTTCCCACGAAATATCTTGAGTTAGAAGAAAGATATGGTAACATATGATGGCTCATTTTAAAGGTTGAGGTCCAAGGATGCAAGGAAAAATACCAGAATTATCAAAAGTTCCCTGGGCTTTGCCCCATTGGACCTTGAAGTTTCAATGTAAATGTAATGGGAAGAAGATTTTCAGAACTACACGCGAGATTAAGCTGTTATTGTTCCGTTGTATATTTTTTATCATAAACTCAGCTGGTTATTGAGCAGTTATTTTGAGTTAAGATAACTTTTATAAAACTGGCAATTGCACTATAAAAAAGGAGAACACTAATAGTCATGAACATAATTCTTATACAGAGGAGATAGTTAATCTTTTTGTGACCCCATCTGAAATCTAAAATAATGAATCAGGAGTAGAATGATTTTTATGCTGAATATACCAAAGTTAAAACTGGCTTAGGCGGGGCATGGTTGATATAACGGTTAATTGTCTTTACTCAGTGAATGTCGTTTAGTTATTACGTTACTGCTATATATATATTGGCTATTTATTAGTTAGAGTTGAATAGTTAAATCATTTTGTTGAGTGTTTGTTTATTTTCGACGGGATTAGTGTATATAAACTACTAACATTGGATAACCTCCCAATAAAACTGATAGCGTGCGAAAACTAACAATATGTTCTAAATCAAAACACGATGGACGTCGGTGGCACGGAGGGTAAGGGGGGAATTGGGGCACTGGGGAGACAAGGGGGAAATAGGGGGCATGGTGGGGGGCAAAGGAGGGAATGGAGGCACGGGGAGAGACGGCGGGGATGGCGGCACGTGACCATGGGGAGCACAGGGGGTTTGGGGATATGGGGACACAAAGGGCATGAGGGGAACGAGAAGTGTCGGTGGCACTGGATACACGGGGCTTGAAGGGCATGGTGGAGGCATAGGGGACATAGTAACACAGGGATAAATGGCAAGCATGAGAGCATGGGAGCATGGAGAGTATGGGGGTGCGGGGGCATAGGGGCACTCTGGAGAGGCATGGGGATGCACTGGGGCACGTGGCGACGGGGGTGCGGGGGTACAAGGGACACTAGGGGCGTCGGCGGCAAGAGGGGCAAATGGGAAAGGGGGCATGGGGGAACATTGATCATGAGGGCATAGAAGCATGGGGGGCATGTGGTGGCGCGGGGTTGGGGAGGCACACTAGGGGCTTCGGCGACACGGGTCACGGGGTGCAGATGGGCATGCGGGAGGCGTGCATGGGAATGGGGCCAAAAGTTGGCACGGGAGGGGCCATGGGGAAGAACTGCGGGCATGTGGACACGGGAGAATGGCGGGCACAGGGGCATGGGTATGGGTGGGCAAGGGCGTACGGGGGAATGAGGGGTACTCGGGCTCCGGGGGCCTAGTTGGTACAGGAAATACAGGTCAGGAGAGGTGAACAGGGGCACGGGGAGGCATGGGGTCATGGCGAGTGCGGGGGAATGAGGGGCACAGGGGTCCATGGTGAAGAAGTGTACAGTAGTAATGGGCTTATGTTGTTTTGAACTCTTTTATTTACTTGAGTTATAAAACTCATTATGAACATGAGGTTAAATCCATTTTGACCGCGTCCGGTAGTATAATAGTGCTGTGATTTTTCTTTCCACCACAAAATAGACCATTGTATTTTAATACTAAAGAAATTATTGGTAAATTACTGATTTGATATCGTCAAATGTTTTGTCAAGATTAGGAAATATTTTATTAGAAAATCCAAACGCGTAAATTCACACTACAGCCAAGGCCAACTACACACCAGGCAAGAGCGCTCAGAGAGATGTCGTCACAGTAGTGGTTTACCAGCTGATCGGTGTTGCCAAAAGCAGGTAATTTATCCCAATTTTCGGGGATTAAAGCGGAAGGTGTTTAAATATTTGTTTATTTTTGGGGATTTCCAGGTAATTATTCGGGGAATTGCATAAAAATTGCACCCTTCCAGATCAGCTGGCACACCAGTAGTGTGACGTTTTAACAAAAGTGGTGGGGGGCATTTTGGCCTGGTGTGTAGTTGGCCTTGCTACAGCTTCATAAAAATACAGTAATAACAAGGAGGTGATAAATTGAAACTTATTTTTGGAGACAACATCACCATTTTGAGTTTTAGGGGTCTTTGGCCCTAAAAGCCACTAGTATTCCTTAAAAACAGCTGATATACAGTATATGTGGAATTATCTTAAATGTCAAAACCTTTCATTAAGATTGTAGTCTGCAAGTCGCTTCTGGTTTACATTGGCTTTTTGTTTTGCATTAGTATGATTTTGCTTAAAAAAACTACTTTTACCCCAAGGAAAAAATTAACAGATGTTTTTTCGGTCTGTAGGGCGGAGCCCTGAAGGAATTTTGCAAAAGGGTTATTTCTTAGTGAGCACCTATGAACAAAAAAGAATGCCCATGACAAATTCCAACTCCATAGGCCCCAAAGTAAGTTAGAAGTACTGTGGTGCATAGCCCTAAAGTAGCTTTCCAAAAGCATCTTTTAGGAGCATCTATGGGAAAAGTGGATCTTCCATCCCAAATATGAATTCCTTAAGTAGTCTGGTTTTTCAGATTCGTTGTTTCCTAGATTTGTATTAAAAATTTACTATAAGAATAACATTAGATGGAAATTTTTAAGTCCTCTGTGGCGAAGCCCTGACGGAATTTTGCAAAATCATTTCTGTAGTGAGCACCTATGAGCATAGACGAACACCCATACTAAATTTTAACATCGTAGGTCCCATAGTTTTTCAGATTTGTTTTTGCCTAGATTTGTATAAAAAATTGGCCATAAGGATAACTAAGAAATTTTGAAGTCCTGTGGGGAGGATACCCAAAGGAATTTTGCAAAATTGTTTCTTAATGAGTATTTTTTAGCAAAGAGGAACATCTATGCTAAATTTCAACTCTCTATACCCTATGGTTAAAGAGATTCTCTGATACATGAGTAAGTGGTATTTGACAAATATACAGTGTGTTCATTTTTTTATGCTCACCATTGGGATCTCCCAAACTATAAAAGTTACAGCAAAGGTCAAATTAGCAAAGTAGTGCGAAATTATAAGCTAAACAAAATGATGTGTAAAAATCCCAGATATTTCTACTGGTCCGTTCGCTGTGATCGAAAAACTGTTTTGTGCTCAAAACTTCTTTTGCGTATAACTTTGTTATTTGTTGAAATACAAAAAAACTTTTTGGATGAAACTTTACTGAAATTTTACGCAAATTCTGAATATTAAAATTAAAATTTTTTACTTCAAACGGTTTTTGATATATTTTAGACAAGTTGATTATTTTTAATACAAGTATGTATTTTTTTCATCATCATAAAAAAGAAATAATTTTTCTGATCACGAAAATACCAAATATGCCATATTTATTTATCATAATAATTATTTAATTGTAAAAAATGTGATTAATAAGCAACCCTGAAATGGTAATAATGAGGATGCTTGTAACATGCGGTGCAACAATGGTGTAAATCAGCTGTTTTTAATTTTGTGTTTCATATTTTGTTGCTTACATTGTTGATCAGCTGTTTACCGGCATCCGCGGTTCCATAGGCGTCATTTGGGGGGGGCAAGGGGGGGCAGTTGCCCCCCCCAATAATTTCGGTGATTTTTTTAAAAATTGGAAATTAAAATGTTAGGTTATGTAATAATACTATGGTAAAATATTTGAATATAACAATTATAAACTTCCGAATCAGACTTTAACAAAATGTCTACTTTGTATTATTTACACAAAACTCTTAAATTGATTCACTTTGCAATCGTCATCTGCAGCAGGAAGTCCCATCTCACGTCTGTTGAGTTGTTAAGGCTCCGGTCTACCTGCACGAACGACGTTACCGAATGCCGCCTCTCGGCCGTAGCGCTAGGCATGTTCCGCGAGTTTGATGGCTGCAGAGGTTTACGGGAATCGTGTTTTAAAATTAACTAATTATGATAGAGATTGACTCTTAACTTTTTGTAAAAATAGAAAGACGGATCTCGTCTTCTCTGGTTTTAGAATTTTTTTTATAAAATTTATAATTTCAGTTATAACTGTCTAAAATCGTCTGTTTTTTCTAGGGGCAAGTTTTATAGATGCAGAGGTTTACGGGGATCGTGTTTTAAAACTAACCAATTAAGATAGATTGGCTCTTAACTTTTTCTAAAAGTAAAAAGACGGATCTCGTCGGCTCTGTTTTTAGAATTTTTAAATACAATTTCTAATTTTAGCTATAACTGTCTAAAATCATCTGTTTTTCTCGATTTTTAACTTAAGTTTTCCATTAGTTTTGATAACACTACCAAAGTGAGATTACCAAAGTGTAAGAAAGGAAATTTAGCACCGTTATTCTTCTTTAATATGACACATTAGTTGTAGCTCTAGGCTACATTTAGCAAAAGATAACAGGGTTCTAAAAACCCTTTCATTTGCATCGAGAAAAACAGATGATTTTAGACAGTTATAGCTGAAATTAAAAATTTTATTTAAAAATTCTAAAACCAGAGAAGACGAGATCCATCTCTCTACTTTTAGAAAAAGTTAAGAGCCAGTCTCTATCTTAATTAGTTAACTTTAAAACACGATTCCCGTAAACCTCTGCACTGTCTGCAGCCATCAAACTCGCCTAGCGCTAAGGGACGCGAGGCGGCATTTGGTAACGTCGTTCGGGCTCAGGTAGACCGGAGCGTTGCCTTGGTTAAACATAACCTCTTTCGTGTGAAAATGTAGATATAACTTTCGCTGTTGTCCGATGTTTACATTTTACTTATGTTTACTTGAAAATAAATCAATTTCCTTATTGATGGAAAATTACAAACTTTTAGGACTTGTAGGTCCCCTCTTTTAAATGGACAATTTACCAATTCACTTTAGAAACAACTTCACGCCGAGCTCTATCCAATGGCACTAAAATCATTAAAATCTATTGCAAATTGTGGGAGGAGTTTCTTGTACAAAAACCCGTATCACGTATTAAATATGAAGGCCTATAGATGTTTTTGTAAATCATTTTTTATCTTTTTTTTAATCACTTAGTAATTTTTTACCTTTCTTGTCCTCAATAAACAACTAAATTTTTTTAGGTAATGTAATGGGCAATATACCGTAGCTGTACTGATCCTAAACAACAATAGTTAAATGATTTTTTTGTCCCTTATACGGCAGATTGCAAAGGTGCTTTGTCAAAAACTAATTTTTGATAAAGATAAAACAGTGTGTTTTACCATACAAACCTATGGAGTTTTAGTCTATGTATCCGGCTGTAAAACTTTAGAGTTGTAAATAATATACAATAAAAATAACTAAATAGTTATAAAATGATGTTTTTTATTTTAACGATTTAGCATCCATTAACCAATTAAATCCATTAAATTTCTTAAGGTGTTTTACATCACAGTAACCACTGGCAGTTCCAGAAGAATAATGACTTTTTCTACAAATAGAAACATGTTATATAATCAAATTTTACACGCATTAGGGTATTGTTTTCAAGGGTTTGTGAGATTATATTATAAGTTCACATTTTATGGACAGCTTAGTGTCACAATGTAAACTTAATTAGCTTTTATTGACAGTTTTTAGCGAAATTTAAGAGGTTTGGCGTATTTGTGGGAAGGGGGGAGGGGGTATGACCTTATGAAAATCTTGCCCCCCCAATCAGAATGCTGAAATGACGCCTATGCGCGGTTCCCATAAAACGTGTAAATCAGCTGTTACATGGGACGCCGGTAAACAGCTGATCAACAATGTAAGCAACAAAATATGAAACACAAAATGAAAAACAGCAGATTTACACCATTGTTGCACCGCATGTTAGAAGCATCCTCATTATTACCATTTCAGGTTTGCTTATTAATCACATTTTTTATAATTAAATAATTATTATGATAAATAAATATGCCATATTTGGTATTTTCGTGATCAGAAAAAATATTTCTTTTTTATGATGATAAAAAAAATACATACTTGCATTAAAAATAATCAACTTGTCTAAAATATCTCAAAAACCGTTTGAAGTAAAAAATTTTATAGTTTGCGAGATCCCAATGGTGAACATAAAAAAATGAACACACTGTATATAATAGATAATTCATTGGTAAAAAAATATTTAAATGTTAAAAAAATTCAAATTTTACTTTAACTTATTGTTATTATTTTTATTCCAAGAAAATGTCCAGAAACTGAAAAGAGTGACTTACCATGAGTAAACGAAGATGGTTGGTTGGGAAGCTCATACCAGAAGCGGTCGCCCCGACGAGCGTAGCTGAACTGAGTTGCTATGATGCAGCCGAATGTTGGGCCGATCATGCTCCCGGGCAGGGGTCTCTCGGACACGCCACCTGACCACAGGTCAACGTCGGAGGGACTCCTGGGGAGGGCGAAAGTGGAATTAGAGGAAACAAAGGAAATAATTTATCAGTATAATGTAGGAAAAATGGAGTAAATTATATTCATAAATTAAAATCCACTACGGTACGGTATCTCCAGTTTTAATGTGCAGTAGTGTGCCCCTAATCCAAACTAATTAACTAATTGGGTCCAGCCCTGTTCGGTTTATCGAACTTTCGTCATAGACAGGATTCATAAATATATAAGATTTAGTTACTCCTGCAGTGCATATGATTCAGAAACTCAATTATGATCGAACTGCAGAAAGCGTTTGCTAGCAATGGAACTGTGAAAAAGAAGGAAATATCAATGGAACATTGTAAAAAAGTTTGTTAACAACGCTCAAATCATAGAAAAGCAACCGCAATATACCGGTTACAACACTAATAACCGTAAATTCCATACAATAATAATGATCTAGATTTTCCATGTTTTTAAGACAAATAATTTGTATTTTTTAACAAAATTTATTGAGATTAGGCAAATGTTTGGAACTGCGGGGTCCAGAATAGTGGGACTCTATTGTATATGATAAAAAACAAAACCTATAAATGCTACAACTGAAACATATTGCTTACTCATAAACAGTGGCGTAGCGACTGATGGTCGTGTTGGGCATGGCCCCCATCAGGCCGTCAAAGTTGTGGGCACCAGGAAGACCACAGAACTTCCTGTAGACAACATTTCCTTTAGTGCTTTACTTTTTTAATTTCCATTAAATTATTGAACTATATATTTGTACAGTATTTGTTATTTAGCCAGAAGCCAAGTTTAAAAAATAATCTTTGCAAGCATTAAAAAAGTAATATATATTTAGTACTTATGGCATATTCATGTAACACTGTTTGGTTGAGTGAAGCGTAAAAGCGCTTTCAGCTTTTAACCATTCTCAACTGCAACTGATTTAGTGTAGTCATTTTAAATCAAAATTTCTCAATTACCTAAAAAAACTCTTATAACTGAGAAACTTGGTATATATATTGATATTTACATCCGGAATAACATATCAAAAGTCCTCGAAAAATAAACTTGTGCTATGGCCGCCATCTTGGAAAATGGCGCCCGAAAAGCAGTTTTTCTCCAATTACGCAAAAACTATTTATCCTATAAAAAACCTTAAATGTAAAAAATGTTCGCCAAAAAAAGAGCTACAACTTTAGTCCTTAGCAATATTTCGATATAATTAACCGTTTAGCCATAAAATTCAATATTTAGAAAATAAATTTGAAAATTTGTTAAAAAACCTGATTTGCTATTAAAAATGTTTTAAATACATTATTTAACATTTATTTTACTATTGTAATTTAATAATTAGAATGTTCTGAACATTTTCATACCAGTAACATAACTTTTACCTTTCCATTTATATATTTATGTGAATTTTTTTATTTTTCACTGCTGATGCTTTTGTTGATAAACTACCATAATATTCCCATACTGAGTTCATTATGGTATAAGGATGGGATTTGGTACCTATGTATGTTTTATTTACTGAAATAACATAACAAAACCCTCGCAAAAACATCTTAGTAGGCAGTTATCTTAGTAAATGGATATTGAATTTTACCTAAGGATTAAGACATTAAAAATTAATAAGTGGATATAGCTTAATATTTTATGTAGGAAAAAACAAAAGTTATAGCTCTTTTTTGTCCTAACCAATAATTTGATATACTTAACAATCTAGCCATAAAATGCAGTATTTAGAAAATATATGTGAAAATCGTAAAAAAATTAATTGCCATTAAAAATATTTGAAATAAATTATTTTACCATTTGTTTTAATATTTTCATTTAAAAAATGGAATGTTCTGAACAGTTTCATACCAGTAACATAACTTTTATCTTTCCATTTATATTTTCTGTGATATTTTTAAATGTCGTTGTTGGACTACCATAATAATCTCCTATTGTGTTTATTATCCATGGTTGGTTTTATTGATTTTTTCGTTTTGATATTTATGTTGGTACCCAGAGTAGAACTTCAGTCTGATGAATGACGTTGGAGCAATTATGTAACAGTATACAATAATAATTATTTGAATTAAAAAATAATTAATTTTATTAAAGGGATTTGTTTTTCCTACAAACAATACAATATTAAGCTATATCCACTTATTAATTTTTAATGTCTTAATCCTTAGGTAAAATTCAATATCCATTTACTAAGATAACTGCCTACTAAGATGTTTTCGCGAGGGTTTTGTTATGTTATTTCAGTAAATAAAACATACATAGGTACCAAATCCCATCCTTGTACCATAATGAACTCGTTATGGGAATAATATGGTAGTTTATCAACAAAAGCATCAGCAGTGAAAAATAAAAAATAAAATCACAAAAATATATAAATGGAAAGGTAAAAGTTATGTTAATGGTATGAAAATGTTCAGAACATTCTAATTATTAAATTACAATAGTAAAATAAATGTAAAAATAATGTATTTAAAACATTTTTAATAGCAAATCAGGTTTTTTAACAAATTTTCAAATTTATTTTCTAAATATTGAATTTTATGGCTAAACGGTTAATTATATCGAAATATTGCTAAGGACTAAAGTTGTAGCTCTTTTTTTTTGCGAACATTTTTTACATTTAAGGTTTTTTTATAGTTTTTGAGTAATTGGAGAAAAACTGGTTTTCGGGCGCCATTTTCCAAGATGGCGGCCATAGCACAAGTTTATTTTTCGAGGACTTTTAGTATGTTATTCCGGAAGTAACATACAGTAAATGTACCAAGTTTTACACTTATAAGAGTTTTTTTAGGTAATTTCGCTAATATGACTGGACTAATTGTGGTTTGATTCAACTATGATGAATGTAAGATATTTTATGTAGTTTATAAATGCCAGTAACTGACATTTAAAAAAGTATACCTAAAAGAAATGTAAATTCTGTGTAAGTAGCCATTCTATTCGAAAAATTTAATTCAACATAAATTCTTTTAAGTAAATTTTAGTTATTAGAATATGACGAAAAGAGAAAATTTTATTTATGTTTACAATAGTACAATAAGTTACAAAATATTCAAGTACAGAAAACCTAGGTATTGTTGATAATCCAGACTAGTGCAGGAGCATGTCCAAATTACTTCCCTTTGCTATACACTATAGCAAAATGCACCCCTTCTCCTCAAGATAGGTGTACCTGTACTCCATGTAGCCTGGTATGCCGAAGTCTCGTCCTCGCTGCATGTTGAAAGACACCAGGTCAAGTCCATAGTGATGACCCGGCTTCTTGAACAGGTTGTTGGTCACCTGCAATCGCACAAGAACAAATATTCAGTAAAATATGGCTAATAATAATGATCATAATTTTATGCCTTTTATTAATATAAATCCCCAAAATTATTTATTAATATAAATTATTTTCCTTTCTTTTTATTTTAAATCGTACCAAAACTTTTTTGGTAAACATAAGAAAAGGTTTCAAGAAGCAAGCTTGATTTCAAATTTCAAATTAAATTTAAAATAGCTTCTTCCCTATATGAGAAATTCACTAAAAAGAAATAATTCATCATAAACTAAAAAAGCTTGAAACTAAAGATATTAATGGAGTATGTTGTACATAAACAGTTGCAGAATTGAGAATGCGAACTGCAATTATTCGACAAAACAGTGTCACATTGCACACCATATATTACCATTATTTTTTTAATGCTTTTAAATATTAAATTATTCATTAAAAAACTGTTAAGATAAAAAACCTTATAACAAATAATGGATAGAGTGTAGTATGAACACTATTTAGGTAATTGCTTATGTATTATAATTTATTCTCATATGAATTTGATTTGATTTTTAATTGAATTTAACTTTTTACCATTTACTTGCTGGGAGAAAGGACGTGGGTATTACCATTACCTTAGGTAATGTTTAATAAAAAATGTTACAAAAATTTGTTCTACTATTAACCACTTTTTATTTATCGTAGTTATTATGTTTACCTCTTGTGTGACAGAGTCGTCCATGGCCTGTGCGACCTGGTTAGTGAGGCCCATGAAGTACTCGTCGATCACTCCCGCCCTGTACAGGTCGTACGGCCTCCGGATGAGGTCCGACAGTCTTTTGGACGCTTGAAAAACAAAGAAATGTGCGTTGTAGATATTTAAATTTCAGAATTTTATGTGGTAGAGTAGTTCTTCCATAGCGTAAAATTGTTATCTTCATAACGAGCCAAAATGAAATTATAAGTAGGCCTAATATCTCTTATTGGCTTATTTTGGAGGATAATTAAACATATTTCGTCCTACATCGGTTAGCAGTGTTGTCCATGAATTTTTTGCCAAAATAATAACAAAATATAAAAAAAAGTGTTCAGAAATGACAAAACAACTCTTTTTCATTTTTTTTCTCTTTGAACACTACATGGATACAGTACACTCGGTCTCTATTAGTGTTATAAATTTCAAGGCCTTGAAGGGTATAGCAATTAGTTTTGACCAAAACTGACTCCTAAAGTGGGCGAACAAAATGTTTTCTACAAACAAATAGATATGACAATAGAACAAATAGAACTAACCAATGAACTTGTGAGCCTTGCTCCATCGCTCGACGGAGGTGGGTAGAAGCGTATGGCCGAACCGGAAGGCCGCTGCAGAGAAGGCGTCAATGATGTTGGGGTTGACATCAGGATCGTATCCATCCCAGTAGCCCTGTAGACATTGGACGAGGCACCATTTAGGTTTTTTAGTAACTCTCAGAGTGGACTACTTTATAACTAAATCAGGTTGAACTGATTAATAAAGTATTAATCCACAATAATGCCACTCTGGTTCTGATTCAGCCAATTGTTGGAAATAATCACATCATCTTAGAGTCAGCGCTCAGTATAAAGAGTTTTTTCTTCATACTATTTTATTCTAAGGTTTAACTAATGCATTTTTTAATAGGATAAGTTTAGTAGTATCATTGACTATGTACACTAACGTGAATAGACCTCTCATCCAATGCATTTAGTTTGAGGCAAAAATTTGGAAGTTCGGTGGACGCCGCACCAGAGTTGCTGCCATCGATGTTGTTATTATTCAGCTGAATTTACAGTGCTGCCAAAACATTTTACCAAAACATAAACATAACTTTCAGTTATAAAATGTTTCATCCTTGGTTTAGAAGAGTGGTAATACTGATTTATCTATCATATGTTACGTGTACTTCGATGGACGCCGCACGAGATCGCACCACCGTCAATATGCTTCACACTTGCCTATGCTATGAGAAGTCTACTCACGTAGTGTACAAAGTCAATGGTAGTATGGTCTTGTACTTATTTTTAAAAAAATTCATAAGAGTTTAATTAATTTTCCTGAATTTATAGCTGATTTACCATGTATATTGCCTCAATATTCCTAAATCAAAACATTTGCTTAAGAATGACTGTAATGTTTTATGCAAATGTTAACTTCAAGTTCTTTACCTCTTTCTCTGTCAATAGTCCAAATTTCTCCATGACTTCTTTTCCGAGAAGTATAGGCAGAAATTCGTTGTAAGTGATATGTTGAATTTGAGCTATGACAATTCTTCTAGCTTCCTGTTAACAAAAACAAAAACAAAATACAATTTTATGAAAACAGAGAAAACACTAATATAAGTACTGCTTCAAAATATTTTTTTCTATTTTCAATAATTTTTATTAACAATAATGAGTATTAGACTAATGTAAATGCGGAAAGTTACCGGAACATAAATTAAAATAATAAACCAATTTTATAAAACATTTGAGATTATTTTCCTTGTTCCTTGTTCTTGACTGAAGATACCACTAACAGTGTAAGAATATTTTAAGCTTACTACCATAGATAGTTAGTCATATATATGATCAAAACGGTAATTTTAAGCTTACTTTCATAGCCAGTCATATGTGATCAATACGGTGGTAGGCCTACCTGAAAGAGAGTCTCGTCGTCCCAGTGGGGGTTGATCTGCTGCAGGGCATGAGCTACCCGGTTGTGCTCGCGAGCCCACAGCGTGTGCATGCATGTCAGGACCAGCTGCTCGTTCACTCGGATCTCACCTTCAACATCACACGAGTAAATATTCACATCTACTCAGAATCCATAAAGTGTATATGTGTGAGCGGGAATGATAGTCTTGCATAAGATTATTTCATATGAGCTAAGGGAAGAGGAAAGGGTTTAAATTTCCTTGATAGGGATCACTTGAATATTCATCTTTTAGTCTGACTATTGATTAATTGAAAAAGGCAGTTTTTAGCATAAAAGAAGTATGAAAAACAGCTTTATTTTGATATTGGAGTTATATAGTTGTTTTAATTCATTTACAATCAAATGATTGGTTGATAAGTTTAACACGTTCGCTGCTAGCGTTGTATTTATACAACATGCCTACCCCGCGCCAGGAGCTAGCATTCCTGCTCTAAAGAGAGGAATTTCACTTATTTTAATTCAATACAGGGTGTCTAGTTTATTTCTCTTTAAAAATTCAAGACTAATTCCAGACTTTTTCAAGACTGTTTTAGTTTTTTTAAGACTGCCGCATTACTCGACATATTAATATCTATCTTACATTTAACAAAATTATTTACATAGTTGTCACGGAATCGCTAACTGCAGAAAGGCAACTAGTCCACTTTTCTAAATTTTACAGGAGACACAAAAAACTGTGTAGTACATAAATAACCTGTATTTATTGTTTCCAAATATTTTATTTTCATTATACCACATAAGCTTATAAACATTCTGAGTATAAAAGTCTTTTACCTCCCATCAGAAAATGGTGTGGGGTTATTTTTTTACTTGGACATGTTTCCTTTCTGCAGTAAACAAAAATAATGTAACGTGTTTTTGGGGAAAAAATAATGTTAAGTCGTTTTGAATGAAAAATATTTGTAATACAGCATTTTAGCGAATTTCCCTATAGGGAATACGCTATTACGGTAGTAGCCATGGTAAGACCTAAGCCCGGGACCATGTTACTTTTTCATTTTGAGGTCCCCAGAAGCCAAAAACACCGTTCGTTCATTTTCATATATATGTATATATATATATATATATATATATATATATATATATATATATATATATATATATATATTTATATATATATATATGTGTGTGTGTGTGTCCGTGGTACTGATAACTTTTGAAGGGGACCTCCGATTTTGATGAAATTTGGCATGAAGGTGTAAGACCAGGTCTATTTTCATGAGTTCACGAACCAGAATGATCGGGTTATGGGAACGGGGTTTTATGGGGTTTCAAAGGGGTCAAAAATGGATTTTCGGCATTTTTGGACCTTAATTTTTAAAATTCCACAATTTTAACTAAAACCATTTAAAAGAGCTTAAAAAAACAAACAATTCAGTATTTTGAATTTTTAACTTGGTTTTACAGGTTATGGAGAAAAGCCAAAAATAGGTTTTCCATGTTAATCTTATGGGAAATCAATAAATCCCAGTATCTCGCACGTTTATTGGAATAACTTGATAAAATTTGGTATGTACATTCACTTGGGAGGGTTTAACTGATATTTTCTTACAACACCCATATGGCGGCAAACCTAGGTACTCACCCCTATGGGGTTTATGGGGAAAATGAAAAGAACCCCATAACTTGATAATATTTGGTATGTACATTCACTAAGTAGGGTTTAACTGATATTTGCTTACAACACCCATATGGCGGCAAACCTACATACTCACCCCCATGGGGTTTATGGGAAAATTACAAAGTGCCGAATATTGATACAGTTTGATATTTACCTTATGTAGCTATTACATTTCCTAACAAAACTAACATTTTCTAACAACATACCATATCACCAAACCTACATACTCATTCCTATGGTGTTTATGGGGAAAATACAAAATCTCAAGATTCTTTGGAAATTCGCTGAGTACGCAGGTCTGCTGCGACGGGGGTATTTTAACATAGTAAAGGTTACATATAAAACTGGAAAAATTATTAGACTTGAAAAAATAACATGTTTCAGTCATCAATGTTTTCATCATGATTGGCTGTGGTTATTGGCCATGAGGTGATTTGGTTCCAAAATGCCATTTGTTTTTTAGCTGGTATGGTTTTTCCAACCAAGTTAACCCTCGAGAGGACGCTAAGCGGAGGAATCCTCCGGGTCAATATTTTTTGTTGTGAGAAATATTTATCTAGAGGTTGACAGCACTGTACTTTTGTGTAGCTGTCGCCCCCCTCCTCATTATGCATTTGACGTACCCTTTTCCCGCTTTCAGCGTTCAGGGTCAGTTTGGCGAGCGCTGTCCTGAGGTGCTGGACGATTCCTCCGTGAGCGTCCTTGTGTGTTTTGTGAAACCGGAGGAAGAGTCCGTGTGCGATCGTTTTTTATTTGGTTACCCGGAGGAAGAGTCCGTGTGCGATCGTTTTTGATTTGGTTATTTGTAATTGTTTAGGCTATACAGCCGCCATTTTAGATTTGTTTTTATTTGAAGTAACTTTTTATTTTTCAATGTATAACTGTTTGAATTGATTGTAGTATCATTGTTATAATATTTAATTTATGGTTTATGCAGGAAAACCTCATAGTATTCTTTATATAATCTGATAGTTGAGTTTTATACAAAAGCTTTTTTATTTGTACTCCAAAACGATATTTTTACTATTTTTATACTATTTTACAAAACTGTTATTGAAAAATATTAAGTTTTAAGTAAAAAAAGTGAAATATGATTTGTATAATCCATAATAGTTACAATAATTACATTTGTTAAATTAACTTTACCATTCTTGCTCTGTTTTGTAGGGATATAGTGTGAAATTGATTTTATAACCATTTTCTGTTTTTATTTCAAACAATAAAAGTATTTAGAATACATTTTGCGCATTTATTTGATACCCGGAGGAAACCTCCTTGAGCGAGAGACGGCGTTTTAAATTTTAAGCGACCTCTGGAGGGTTAATGTGTTCTTTCTCTGTTTTTTTTTTTTTTTTTTTTTTTTTTTTTAATTACATTTCTCCTGTAGGCTAAAAACCTGTATTGTGAACACCTTTCCTTCTTTTTCCACCATTTTCCCCCTCATCAGAACTACTCATTTTGTAAAAACATTAAAAAGTCCAGTAAAACTTATCAAAGATATCAATTTAAAGACAGCTTGATGATTAATTGATCCGCTGTTAAGCAAAGTGCCAAACAAAACCACAAAGATAGAATAGTCCACAAACTACTTACCAGGGCCAACTCAGAATTTGTTTTTTTTTATGTAAACTGTTGTTATACACTGGACGCATCGTTAACCACAAAAAGGACACTTGTCCGCATGACAGCAATAACATTCACAGCGCCTTCCATTTTCTGTATACTGCAGATAGGGAACTAGTCCAGGACATGTTCCCTATTTGCGTTAAACAGTATTTACCAACATGGACTAATTCCCTATCTGCAGTACACAGAAAATTTAAGGAGCTGCGAAAGCCATTTATTTCATGCGTACAAGTGTCCTTTTTGTGGTAAACGATGCGTCCAGTGTATGACAACAGTTTTCATTAAAAAAACGAAAATTGTAAGAAGTTGGACTTGTTGCCTTTCTGCAGTTAGCGATTCAAGTACACACATTCCTTACATCGACCAGCTTTAATTTTGTTGTTGGATAAAATCACTACATGTTTCACTGTGAATAACGCATTGTCAAGTGATACAAGAATATAACACCTATCAAAGGATTGGTCAAGGATTAAAATACACAAAATTGTGTTTCCACCGTGTTTTGTCTTTTTTTATCCTTGACCAATCCTTTGGTGGATAGAAGGCTATGTTATTATTTATATCACTTGAAAATGCCATATATTCACGGTAAAACATGTACCGTAGTGATTATATCCAACAACAAATTTGAGCCACTCAAAGGAAGGCATGTGTATACTATTTTAGTCTTCAGTAGCAGTTTAGGGGCTAATATAATGAATTGTAATATTTTTGTCAAAAACAAGACCATTAAAATGAAACTACAAAATTATTTTTTTTTAGAAGAAGCATTATTAATTCTTCAACAACATTGAAAATTTAAATGGTTTGAATTAAAACAATGCACAAGTTTGTAATTCTATTTTTTAACACTTTGTCCGTCCTTTGTAGGGTGTGTGTTCTGTTTAGTTTATTAAAATAAATAGGGTAATATAAATCCTTCCAAAAATTCAATATGATAGCCAATTTATAGAACACATAAAAATTGCATATGTTTGGTAATAATTAAAATGTTGCTTTCCCTTGTTTTCTTTAGCTTGTAGGCAATGTTAGTAAAATTCATTTTACAACATTGTCTACTGTAAACAAATTTTGGAATTTTACATATTATTTAATGGAATCGTGAGCGTTTGTTTACGGTCTGCAGTTGCAAGCGTTTTGATTGGGGATTACAAGCATCTCTGGTTAGCAATCTTTATCAGAGCGTCTTAATCGGCGATTGCAAGCGTCTCCATAGTTAAATTTTTTGTAAATTTCAAGACTAGACTGAAAATTCAAGACTAATTCCAGACTTTTCAAGACCATTATTAAATTCAATACTAATTCAAGACTTTCCAGATTTTCAAGACTACTAGACACCCTGTCAATATAAGAGGGGAGATGGAGAGTTTCTATGTACTATGCAGTTCCTGCTCTAAAGAGAGGAATTTCAGTTATTTGCTTCGATATAAGAGGGGAGGGGGAGAGTTTCTATGTACTATGCACTCCAGTTGAACTACTAAGCTTCTAAAACTCGTGTTAGCTAAAAGTATGAGCTCCTGTTCAATCCCATCTTAATTTGTTTTTTCTTATCTTTTTAAGCCTACAGTACTGTGTAATTGATTATATTTGTTATACCTTTCTCTATCAATTTTATTGATAGTCCCTTCACGCACCCATAAAATTACACCTAGGTAAAAAGATATGCCAATTAATGTCTTCCCTTGATTAAATATTTTAAGAGAACCCTAACAGAAACTTTTTGAAAATTGCACTTAAGTATACAAATAAAAAATTGTAGGCTACATAAATGATTGTAAAATAGTAAACTCAAAAGGTGTTTACTTTTATCTCTATCTCTATATATAAAATAAATCCCTATTTCTGTGGTTACGACATCACTCATGAACCGCTGGACCGATTTTGTTAATTTTTTTTTTTAGTTGTGTTCGTTTTTTGTTAGGAGAAGGTTCTTATGAAAGGAAAAAATAAGAAAATTCCACAGGGCTCAGCCCCACACTTTTTTCAAATTTACCATGTTATTTTTATGGAAGCAACATTTTTGTATTAAAATTTAAACATTTGATTACTGTGGTGATGTAAAGATTATCACCTGCTGATTTGTTACACATGTTAGATTTGTTTACATTATGTTTATTCTACACAAAACATGGTTGTACTTTTGAATGAATAAAAGCCATACTTTTGGTTAATCTAGTCTATTTTATTACAATTTTATTCATTCAAAAACTGAATTAGTGTTACACAATAATGGAGAAATTCCTGAGACCAGACAAATTGGAAATTGATCCAGAATCTCCAACTGCCTCAGAGGAATGGACACACTGGTTACAGACATTTGAAGATTTTCTTACCATGACAGAATTTGTTGATGGAAAAGACAAACTGAAACTTCTAATCAATCGACTATCTTACAAGACATACCGATTTATCAAAGAGGCTGAAACTTATGAAGGTGCATTGGAAGTTCTTAATTCAGTTTACATAAAACAAAAGAATGAAATATTTTCAAGATATTTATTGATGACCAGAATACAGCACCCAGGAGAAACTATTGACAAATATGTGACTGAACTTAAACTCCTAAGCCAGGATTGTGTGTTTGAAGATGCATGCCCCTTACCAAACATAGATGATTTAGTATCTACAGTAGCCACAAACAAGGTGTTTAGTACAATTGATCTGAAACAGGCATACCATCAAATACCCATTTCTAATGAAGAAAAGAAATACACTGCCTTCGAGGCCGCTGGACGACTTTTTCAATTTACACGGATCCCATTTGGTGTTACTAACGGGGTGGCTTGTTTTCAAAAGACAATGGACCAGATCATTGAAAAAGAAAATCTAAATGGAGTGTACTCTTATTTGGATGATTTGACTGTCTGTGGAAAGGATCAAAGAGATCACGATGAAAATCTGAAAAGATTCTTAGATGCTGTAGCCAAATATGGGCTAGTTCTGAATAAAGAAAAGAGCAAGTTTAACCAGACTTCAATTAACTGGTTGGGACATTTAGTTTCTTATAACTCTATTTGACCTGATCCAGAACTTCTAAAATCACTACTGTCCCTTCCTGTGCCCAAAGACAAAGGTTCACTTAAGCGAGCCCTGGGATTTTTTGCCCATTATTCGAAATGGATCCATAGATTCTCGGATAGAATAAAGAATTTGACACAAGTTGATTCATTCCCTTTGTCACATGAAGCGATTAAAGATTTTGAATCCCTCAAACTTGACATTTCCAATTCATTAATCACTCCTCGGAATGGGCAAGAACCACTAGTAGTGGAGACTGATGCATCAGACATAGCGTTAGCAGCAACTTTAAGTCAAAATGATAGACCGGTAGCCTTCTTTTCTAGGACTCTGAACAAATCGGAAAAGTTATATTCAGCTGTTGAAAAAGAAGCCGCTGCGATTGTTGAGGCTTTAAAAAAATGGAAACCATTTCTACTTGGAAAAGAGTTTATACTATACACAGATCAGCAAGCCTTGTCGTTTGTTTTTGACAAGAAACATACTAGCAAAATAAAAAACGACAAGGTTATGAGATGGCGACTAGAACTTGCACCTTATCAATATGAAATAGTGTACCGACCTGGGAAAGAGAATGAAAAGGCCGATACACTATCTCGTACATGTTCAGTACGCTGGGATAATGCTAAGTTGTTTGAACTACATGAATCCCTCTGCCACCCCGGGATCACTCGAATGTTTCACTGGATCAGAGCTAAAAATCTCAACTACACACTAGATGATGTAAAACGAATGACGGCTACTTGTCAAACATGTGCCGAAGTAAAACCAAGGTTCCATCAATTCAAAGGAAAACTGATAAAGGCCACGACTCCTTTTGAACGGTTAAACGTTGATTTTAAAGGCCCCCTACCATCAAAGACTAGAAACCGGTATCTTTTAACTATGGTGGATGAGTATTCTCGTTTTGTGTTTGCCTATCCCTGCAAAGACGTTAGTTCTGCATCTGTTATTAGCTGTTTTACAGACCTGTTTACAATGTTTGGAGCTCCTGCATTTGTACATTCAGATAGAGGCTCGTCTTTTATGTCCCGTGAGTTGACAGATTTTCTTCACAACTATGGAGTGGCTACAAGTCGTACAACGCCTTATAATCCTAAAGGGAACTCTCAGATTGAGCGCTATAATGGTACAATATGGCGTACCATTTTACTAGCGTTGAAAACTCATAACCTGCCAGTTGCCGCGTGGGAAGAGGTGTTACAGAAAGCTCTTCACTCAGTCAGATCTCTTTTATGCACTGCCACAAATTCTACGCCACATGAAAGATTCTTTAAACACAGTAGAAGAACTGTTAATGGGGAATCCTTACCTTCTTGGCTGTCTGCTCCTGGCCCTGTCCTTCTGAGAAAGTTTGTCAGATCAAGTAAATATGATGACCTAGTGGAACCAGTTGAACTACTAGAATCAAATCCACAGTATGCTCTCATCAGGAGGAAAGACGGATCGGAGTCTCAAGTATCATTGAGACATCTTGCACCCGCTGGTCAGCCGAGTGATTTGCCTCCCGAAGACAAGACTTCTGAGAGAGACGAAGGTGATAGAACGTACTCAAACTTGGACCTTGTTGAAGATCAAAATGAAACGCTTCAATCAGAATCTCAAGTCCCAGTTCGAGAGACGACTGAGGGGGAAACTCGTCCCAAAAGAAATGTCAGACCCCCAACGTATCTGAACGACTACATTTGCTATACCTACCATAAAAAATAGTGGGGGAGAATGTGGTGATGTAAAGATTATCACCTGCTGATTTGTTACACATGTTAGATTTGTTTACATTATGTTTATTCTACACAAAACATGGTTGTACTTTTGAATGAATAAAAGCCATACTTTTGGTTAATCTAGTCTATTTTATTACAATTACAAGAAATATTAGTTTTTAAACAGCTGTTTTCATTTAAAGTATTGAGAGGAGATCGGTAAAAACAAAACTAGAGGATATTTGTGGCCAGAGAACGTAGCTAACGAGCTGAACCTGACGGCGAGTGAGTAGGTAGCGAACGTGTTAAAACTGGAGCAAACGAGCTCACCTGAAGGGCAAAAACTTCCTCTTGTTGGCATTGCAAAGCATGGTAGTATTAGTTTGAAATATACTACACATATTAAACTAATATGTTTTTTAATAGCTTCCCAAAGTTTCTATACACTACTAATCCAACCCCGAAACATGGGTGGAACTGTCAGTACCGGCATCAAAGCAGTACTGGGACCGGTTGGTGCGAGTGCAGCCCTCGTCAGGGATGTCCAGCTTGAGGGGCAGCAGGTCCTTCAGTCCGTACTCAGAAAACACGGGATTCATCCTGAGCTTGCCCCCGAACCCGGACCTCAAGTGCCTGCAAACAGTCAAACAATGAAAACTGTACTACCTGAAGCCTTTATACAATTTTAGAACTCACCACATATTGTATGATTTTTTGTAGAAAACCATTAAATATTTTCCATATCGATCTTGGATGATTGACTATCTTTCTTCATTCGTGATTGTTAATTACCATAACCATGGATGAGAATGATGGAGAAGGATCGTCAAGATAGTCATGATCAGAGTACTGTATCTGGTTTTAAGGAAAGGCTGACATATTGAGGCAAATCAAGCAAACTTTGATGAGTTTTTAAAGTTGTACAGTAATTAAAAGAACCCAGGAAATAATTTTGAGAAACTTTTCATAAACAAACACTTTGAATTCTTGCTTCTTTTCTTTTGATAAATTTATTTTCTTTTTTATAGTATATAATTCCATATTTATTCACTGCTGCAGTAACTAATTTTCACATTAAAACTCTTTCACTTTAGAGCCTAAAAAACTTTGAAGAATACTACATTGTTTAAATTGTTGATTTTGTGTTGGTTTTCTGCTGCTATTTATGCCAATACTAAATATTGAACCCCCCTAGAAAGTATTGAGTATTGGAGTATTGAGTCCCTCCCCTAAAAAAAAGGTCCTCCAGAGAAAGTATTCTGTCCACCAATATAATATTTGCTTAGAAGCCATAATCTCTTTGTTTGAATTAATGGAATACTGTACCATTTGACCATAATCAAAGTTTTAGTTCCACTTCAATGAGACGCACTTACCTAGAGAACTCCTCGCTGACTCCATAGACAGTGTTCGCGTCGATCACGCCAGTCAGCGTGTTGAAGGGCACCCTCGAGCCTAAACAGAATTCCGAAAGTAAGGCACAGCTGAAATATTGGAAAATTTGTTTTAATTTTAAAGTGACTGTCTTTTTAAAACAAATAAAATAATCTTAAACTTAAACTATAATCACTGAAATTTTTCGGATGTGATGGATGTGTATATGGAATCAAAAATACTATGGCAGATATTCATGAAAAATCCTTTCTATTAGTTTTTTTACAAAACATTTTATTCAATGTGAAATAACAACCCCTATATACAGCGACAGATAATCTAAAATTTATTGATTACAAGTTCTTAAAGGAATTTTTAGAAATTTATTAGTTGTATAGTTAAGTCAAACCTTTTCCTTTTCATATCCTTGTTTTGAACTTGCCTAAACTGCGTACTTCTTAGGGGGAAATAATATTATTTGTCTAAGTGTGTTATTATAGTTGGTTATGAAATTCCTTGCAGTTTTTAGCAGCTATAAACAACAAAACAGTGCTGTTTTTGTAACCCCAATGTTCGAGAGAGGCTAGGGGGTATTTAGAAGGGTCCAGCCCCAGAAAAAATTTTAAAATTTTATCTAAAAAAGGGCGTTTTAAAACGATTTGGGAGCAAAGTTACAAAAATTTACTTAAGTTACAAAACTTTTTTTTATCCCAAGAGGTACCGGTACAGCATAGCAGCGCACAACGTCACAAAAACTGTAGCGAGATCAATAAAGTAAATAAGTACAAAAGTATAACTTTATTGAATAATTCAATTAACTTCCAAACCATAACATCAATAGAATAGCATTACAAAAACAACCAAAACACATGCTTATTTTGTAAATGTAAATACACTCATTTGGAACAGCTGTCACACCCTTCCTTCTCCGTCAAAACTCTTCTACATATCGTTTTGGCTTTTTAACTTGCCTCCCTGATCTGGTTACGCAAGGATTTTCAGCTTCTTCATATCGATTTGGCTTTTTAACATTCCTCCCTGATCTGGTTACGCAAGGTTTTTCAGTGCCGTTTTCATCCTTATCTTCATTACTATGAAATTGGGGAGCCTCTTCATTCACTGGGTTTTCTAAAGGATTTACATCATCAAGTAGTTGGAATCTGTTATTGACTGGGACCAGAAATATTCTGTTCCTCCTAAAAACTCTACCATTTACATCTACATTGTATTCTCTTGTGTTCGCACCAAAACTCACTATGGTTCCATATCGTTTTAAGTTGGACACCCAGACTTTTTCCCCTTTGGTCAAAATACGGAGATCCCTCGCCCGATGCCTAGCATCATAGTTCAGTTTCTGCTTTTCCTTTGTCCCTCGACTCCATTCTTTAACTTTCTTCAAATCAGGCCACTTGGGTTTCAAGGATTCTTCTGGTGCTGGAAGAGTAGTCCTGATTTTTCTGCCAAAAAGTAATTCAGCTGGACTGTAACCACAATCTAGAGGAGTAGAACGATATGCTAACAGTCCCTCATACGGATCTTGATTTTTCCTCAAGATATTTTTGGCAATCTGCACAGCTCGTTCAGCTTGTCCATTACTTCGAGGATACATGGGACTAGAAGTCACCAACTCAAATTTAAATTCCCCAGCAAATTGCCTAATTTCCCTTGAGTTAAATGGACTGTTGTCGGATCGTAAAACAGATGGTATCCCGTGTCGAGCAAATATACTTTTCAAAGTCTTGATAATTGACAAAGCATCTATTTTATTAACTTGGACCAGCTCGATATACTTGGAAAAATAATCTTGTATGACCAGAAATGTTTTCCGGTCATACTGTAGCAAGTCAGCTCCTAGAATTTGCCAAGGTCGCTCAGGCACAGTAGAAGGAATTAGTGGCTCACAAGGAACCCTTGCATTTTCAATACAAATCAGACATCCTTCCACTTTTTGTTTTATATCTTTAAATATCCCGGGCCACCAAACAGCATCACGAGCCCTTGAAGTACATTTATTAACGCCTTAATGACCTTTATGTATACTATCCAAAACATCTGCCCTGATCTTCCTAGGAACAAAAATCCTACTACCATGAAGAATTAGGTCAGCATGAAATACTAAATTACCCCTTTCTTTGTAAAATGGAGTATTCTTCATCTTAAACCAATCACCAGTTTGTATTGCATTACGTAAAAGATCACATACAGGATCTTCCATTTGGGCACTCTTTAAGATAGCCAGACGCCTGTCAGTAACAGCAATCGAAGCCACCACATCACCTACATGAACTTCCATTTCTTGTAAAATGTCTCCATTATTGTCTTCATCTCTCAGTACCATCGGGTTTCTCGATAAAATGTCAGGAATGAAGAAATCCTTGCCCTTTTGGTGTAAAATCCTAAATGTGAAAGGTAATAATCTCATCCTGAACCTCTGGAGACGAGCAGAAAGACTATCAATGGGTTTATTGCCAAGAATTTCTACTAGCGGTAGATGATCAGTTACGAGGTCAAAAGATGGCAATCCTGTAACAAACTGAGAAAGTCGTTCACAAGCCCATGTCAACGCAAGAGCTTCTTTCTCTATCTGAGCGTATCTCCTTTCAACTTCACTCAGACTCCGAGAAATAAATTGAACAGGTCGCCAATCATCTTTATACCGCTGTTCCAACACGGCCCCAAGTCCAAAACTCGAAGAATCCGCACAAATTCTGGTAGGTAGATTAGGGTTGAATGTCACAAGTGAAACTGAATCTGAAACCAAGGACTTGATTTTTTCAAAATTACTCTGATGTTGATCGGTCCAAATCCATTCATACTTGTTACTGAGAAGTATTCTAAGTGGTGCCGCGTGATCAGACAAGTGTGGTATGAATTTCATAAGATAGTTAACCATACCAAGAAACGAGCGCAAATCCTTCAAACTTCGAGGAACGTCTACAGCCTTTATTGCAGCAACCTTTTCTGGATCCGGTTTAACTTGTCCATTTTCCAACCTATGACCTAAAAAGTTCAAGGAGTTCACTTTAAACTCACATTTGTTCTTGTTCAGCGTTATTCCCTTCTCTTGCAATCGCTTTAATAGCTTGTCAAGTCGCTCATCATGTTCCTTATCGTCTTTACCGTATACCAGAAAATCATCGACTAAGTTTACAATACCTTCTAAGCCTTCAATCGCTTCCGCCATCTTCTTTTGGAAGTGCTCAGGAGCAGAGGTAAGTCCAAATGGAAGCCTTTTAAAGTAGAAACGGCCAAACGGTGTGATAAACGTTGTCAGTTTCTGAGACTTCTCATCAATTAAAACCTGCCAAAAACCACTTTGAGCGTCGAGTTTGGACATAACTGCAGCAGACCCCATATTTGTCAGTAGCTCATCCACAGAAGGCAAAATATGTCTTTCACGAACAACAAATTTGTTCAACTCTGTGTAATCCACGCAGAGTCGGATTGCACCATTCTTTTTAGATGCCACAACAATAGGCGAACACCAGTCTGTTGGTTTAGTGACTGGCACAATAATATCCTGCTTCACCATACGATCCAACTCTACCTTAAGTTTGGCCTTCAAGGGAATAGGGACCCGACGCGGGCTAGAGACAGAAAATGGTTTTGCCCCATTAGACAACTTAATTACATATGGTTCGCCTTTTACCACACCCAAACCATTAAAAACATTAGGGTACTTGGCCATCCACTCAACTCCTGAGTTAATACATTCTACAGACTTATGTAACAATCCAAACTTAACGATTGCTGGCCTTCCAAGTAGAGGCTCTTTCTGGCCTTCCACAATAAATAAGTCCATTTGGGTTTCAATACTGTTCTTTGTAAGAGTCACTTTGGAAACACCTTTCAAAAACAGTTTACTATTACCTGCACCTCGTAAACTACGAGATGTAGGCTTAACCTTAAGGTGTAATTTTGTAGCCAACTCTGGACCACAAACACAAACATCGGCTCCAGAATCGATTTTCCAATGCACTAAAATACCATTAATTTTAACATCTGTATAGAACAGATCATCATTTTCTTGCACAGATGCTAAATAAATACTATCTAAATTAGATGGAACTGACTCACCAGAATCGCTATCAGTGCATGAACCACTTAAACCTGTATTTTTATTTCCAACCAGATTTAATGAAGAGGGCTTTAATGAAGAGGACTTGGTGTGGGGACACATTGGACGCCAATGTCCAATTTGCTTGCATCCATGGCACCGTGACTTCCTCGCCGGACAGTTAGAGGAATGTTTACCTGGGAAACTGTCTACCCTGCCACATCGGTAACACTTGTTGGACTTCCTCTTCTTCGATTTATCAACCTTCATAACACCATTATCATCATCTTCAGGCCTTAAACGTTCCTGTCGTATCACATCCTGCTGTTTCTCAATAGACACTGACTGCCGAATTCGTACAATTGCGTCCTCTAGAGTAAGATCTTTCCGAAGCTGTAATTGTGTTGAGAGGTTCCTATCTGCCAGCCCCGAAACTACCTTCAGCAACAAAATATCCTTTCCAAAGCTACAACTTTCGCATGACCATTCACATCTATCAGCCAGCCTATACAAATCATTGATATAGCTGTCAGCTGACTCATTTTGATCTTGTACTCTTTGGAGAAACTTAGTACGTTCATAAAAGAGATTCTTACGGACAGAAAAATAACCAGAAAATTTCTCTTTCACCTGCTCATAAGTTACCCTTTTATCGGGAGGCAGCCCAATCGATGTCAGCAAAGAATCAGCTTCACTCCCTAAACAATATACAAAGCAATTAACCTGTTGAACCTCTTCCTTCTTCGCCAATCCAGACGCTGAACGGTAAACTTCAAACCTGCGCAACCACTGAGACCACTTCGAGGGTTCGCGTACATCAAAAGGCTCTGGAGCTTTCAAGTCCACACTGCTACCCGGTACATTAGAGGAACATTCAGATGTCCTTTTCAATAGATCTGACAATACCCGAGTCAACTCCTCAATATCCGACATAACCGTGAGCAAATCTTACACCGCTGCCACCATGTAGCGAGATCAATAAAGTAAATAAGTACAAAAGTATAACTTTATTGAATAATTCAATTAACTTCCAAACCATAACATCAATAGAATAGCATTACAAAAACAACCAAAACACATGCTTATTTTGTAAATGTAAATACACTCTTTTGGAACAGCTGTCACAAAAACAGCACTAGCTAGATAAAAGTAAATTAAACTGACTTTTTAAACCTTCCTCATGAGTTTTTTTTACAATTTAGTGTTGAACATTCAACTTTTAAAGTATAATTATATTTTAATCAACACCACCGTATAGTTTTACTTTTTTAGAAACAGTTTCTAACAGTCCCTAGTCTTTAACACTAACGCACCAAACCAGTTTTGAAACAGTTATTAACGCAGTATTACAAAATTTCAAGACAAGGGGAACGTAACGAGTTGTCTGCAGTATTACAAAATTTCAAGACAAGGGGAACGTAACGAGTTGTCAGTTGTCCGTGAAGTAGCCATAAGGGTGTATTATCAGGGTATAGTTACCCAGACGGCATCCAGCCCTGATGCCCGGGAAGGCGCGCACGAAGTCTTGGCACTTGATGTTCCACTTCCTGTAGAAGTAGTCGTCCTCGGGCACGGGGATCTCGAAGCAGTAGGGGTTCTTGAGGTGGGGAGGCCTGTTGCAGCACTCCTCCGGCTCGTTCTTGTTCAGCGGATCTGGTGAAAGGGATTCTTAAGTGAGAAGGAATTGTCAACTAACTTGAAAATAAATAAGTTCAATAAAAGTTAGATTTAAATTCTATGGAATAAGTAAGGTACATTTATTAATTTTTAGAAGTCAACGGGTGAGGTGGCAACCTCATTTCAAGTACTGCGTGATGAAGCAGCTCTCCTCTAGGGAGTAATAATTCTAGAAGTGTGAACTACTTGATAGAGTTACGTTCCTAACTTTTTATAAATAAGTTTATGCGGAAAATATTTTTTTCGAGTGATTCATAACTAGGCTTGATAATATTCACGGGTTCAAACTTATAGAGTTTGAAAATAGTATTGAAATACTTAAAAAATGTACTCAAATGAATTTTTACAGATAAAAATTTAGAAGACTTATATTTAGATAATCATGTTTTAATCATATTCTTGGTTGAGAAACTTGAAAGATCTATAACTTACGAAATTAAATAAAAAGATAAGAAGTCCTATAGTATAAAGTTTTTTTTAGTCTGATGTGGAAATAGGGTTTTGCATTAAAGTTTGTTCTGATGAACAAGCCTTGACCTTCGCACTCTATTAAAACATGTGTCAATTTATTACAGAAATCTGTAGGCAGCAATTTAGGCTCATTTGCATAGCCTATACTGTTTTCATTGACATTTACAAAAAATTTTAACAAAAGACATTTTTATGATGGAGAGGAGCATACTGCCGCAACAGCTCCTCAGACGGGACAACATTCATCTATACCCGGATGCAGACAGCGCGACGACGGCAAGATCATGGGTCACGTACCGAGAGGCGTGGCGGTGAGAGTGAAGTCGTGGTCCATGAACTGTCCCCACGCGACGATCATGACGGTGCCGGCGTGCTCGTGGAAGCCCTCGTCCGGGTGCATGGTGCGTGACACGATACGTGACATCGGCAGCTGCGAGCCCTTCACGCTGATGCGCGGCGCCGTCATGCCGTCCGAGAACAGCGGACCCAGCAGTCTGCAACAACACAGCAGGATAGTACACTAGCGCTCTCTAGACGGCATGGTGCGTGACATCGGCAGCTGCGAGCCCTTCACGCTGATGCGCGGCGCCGTCATGCCGTCCGAGAACAGCGGACCCAGCAGTCTGCAACAACACAGCAGGATAGTACACTAGCGCTCTCTAGACGGAATGGTGCGTGACATCGGCAGCTGCGAGCCCTTCACGCTGATGCGCGGCGCCGTCATGCCGTCCGAGAACAGCGGGCCCAGCAGTCTGCAACAACACAGCAGGATAGTACACTAGCGCTCTCTAGACGGAATGGTGCGTGACATCGGCAGCTGCGAGCCCTTCACGCTGATACGCGGCGCCGTCATGCCGTCCGAGAACAGCGGGCCCAGCAGTCTGCAACAATACAGCAGGATAGTACACTAGCGCACTCTAGACGGCATGGTGCGTGACATCGACAGCTGCGAGCCCTTCACGCTGATGCGCGGCGCCGTCATGCCGTCCGAGAACAGCGGGCCCAGCAGTCTGCAACAACACAGCAGGATGGTACTAGCGCACTCTAGACGGCATGGTGCGTGACATCGGCAGCTGCGAGCCCTTCACGCTGATGCGCGGCGCCGTCATGCCGTCCGAGAACAGCGGACCCAGCAGTCTGCAACAACACAGCAGGATGGTACTAGCGCACTCTAGACGGCATGGTGCGTGACATCGGCAGCTGCGAGCCCTTCACGCTGATGCGCGGCGCCGTCATGCCGTCCGAGAACAGCGGACCCAGCAGTCTGCAACAACACAGCAGGATAGTACACTAGCGCTCTCTAGACGGAATGGTGCGTGACATCGACAGCTGCGAGCCCTTCACGCTGATACGCGGCGCCGTCATGCCGTCCGAGAACAGCGGACCCAGCAGTCTGCAACAACACAGCAGGATGGTACTAGCGCACTCTAGACGGCATGGTGCGTGACATCGGCAGCTGCGAGCCCTTCACGCTGATGCGCGGCGCCGTCATGCCGTCCGAGAACAGCGGACCCAGCAGTCTGCAACAACACAGCAGGATAGTACACTAGCGCTCTCTATACGGCATGGTACGTGACACGATACACGAGTACTGTGACATCAAATAACCGTTCACGTAATTTTAAGAGACAAAAGGCAAAACAATCATCTGCAATTTGTAATATGTGTTTTTGTAATTAGTCGATATTAAGGAAATAATAAAAAATGGAAAGCGTTCTACTTTTCTTGTAGGTAGGTCTAGAGTACGGTAGGCCTACATTGCGTTCCAAGGCCTCAGTAAGTAGATTGTACTAAGACAATTTCGTAAATTTGGGGATATATCCAATGGATTAAAAATTGGGGTTAAGTTTGATGTTTTGAAGAGCCTGATTAATTTTAAATTTTGCTCGATATACCTAGATATTTTCCGTTTATCATTCAACGCAATCATCTTTGTTGAAGAGTAAGCAAAAAACTGATCCCACGCTTAAAAAAAAATCAATTCTTATAATTGTAGTTGAGTTGATTAAAAACACATTCAGGCAGAACAAGTAATGATGGCTGGTTTTAGTATTGTTGAGGTCAGCAGATCGAAGTACAGTGACAGTGACCCACCTGGTGAAGGGTGTGTTCTTGGCGCCCCAGGTGGGGTGCTTGAGGTTGTTGCAGAGCCCGTCCGGCCTGCGGTACTTGCCGGGGCGACACTCCACGTTGGAGAGGAACGCCGGGCAGACCTCGCGGATGAGCGTCCTCGAGGTGTCGATCAGGGGTAGTCCCTTCTCCACCTCCTCGTAGCTCAGTCCGTAGCTGCAAACATCATCGATGACATTACAAAGTGTAAAGGAATGTAGTTTATGAACACCATTCGCTAGGGAAATGCCAAATTGATGTCCATGATATTGACAAGGTTAAGAATAGTTTGGGTGATAACAAGATGTATTTGAAAACTTGTAAAGCCAATCGAAGGATATTTTTAACTAAGAACAACGCTCAAGTCTGATTAATATGGTAAGCATACATAAACAGCATGATTTTGAGAATCAGAATAAATAGCTCTATTGGCACAAAGTGAAACGTAAGAAAACAATAATGAAAACTCCGAATTGTTTTGCAGGACATTTGTAAAATTTAGAATAGCCTGGCAAAAGTCAAGACATGGAAAGTAAAACAAAGCGAAGCCAACTGAAAAATGTGCCTACTCTTCTCTCATTATCATCTCTCTAGTCTGATTAAACGTTGATTACGGTATCTACGGCCTACTTGAAGAAAGATTCCAATATATTTTGCATTCGTCTTCAGGATGTGCCTGCCGTGACTGTTTACAAGATAGAGTGAAGATCCAACGTAACAACATTTGCGAATTGTTACACTTACTGTTTGGCTAGCTGAATGGAAATGTCCAGCAGCAACTCTCCTACAGAGGCGACCTCGTGAGGCTTCCATTCGCCCGACGGAGTCGCCACCTCTGCAACAGACGCATGCCTGGGTCAGGTACATTCAGAACAAGAACATGTGAAAGTAAAACCAATAGAATATGGTGGTCGTCAAAGACTCTTTCCAAATTATTCAACTCACAAGATGGTAAAAACTTCGACAAAATATCCATTCTAAAGTTGAAACATATGTGACTAATATTAAGTTTACTAATAATTATAGAGGATCTCATTCGGGAATGGGAGAGGGGGAAAAAATCAGTATCACGATGGAGTTTTAAATTGTAGAAGTAAAAATTTTAGTGACAAATTTAAATAAATAGACTTTAAATAAATTCTTACAAAAGAATTCTAGGCTTCAGTGGGGATACATTTTGACTCAATTGATCATGTAGGCTACTATGGATATCAAGTTAAAATCTTATCTTATTTTATTTTATACTCTAAAACAAGCTCCGTTTGTACGGGCAAATTTTTTTTCGCTCCAAGGATTTTAGATTTTTTGATTGAATATGGGGGTTTTGGCCACCAGAAATCGATTGGAGCTGTTCCCATAGCTGGGAAAAAATCCGGTTTTCGCGCTAGAGCTCTTCAAAGATCCCATGTTATCCTTATGGAGATTTTATTAATTGAACAAAAATCAGCTGATAACTGCAGATATAAACGTATGTGTTACATCTTTAACCTGTAGTTTAAGACAATTATACCAAAGTGCAGCACCCGTCGGCTTGGCGAGTGAGCGAAGCAAACGAGCTCGTCTTTAAAATGGAAGAAGGCGAGTGAGCGGAGCGAACGAGCTTTGTGTGAGAACGAAAGTAATAATTTTACCGAGCTTAAGCTCGGTCCCCCTGGTACTATACTCTAAAACAAGCTCTGTTTGTACGGGCAAAAAGTTTTTTTTCACTCCAAGGATTTTTGATTTTTTGATTGAATATAGGGGTTTTAGCCACCAGAAATCGATTGGAGCTGGTCCCATGTGTGGGAAAAATCCGGTTTTCGTGCTAGAGCACTTCAAAGATCCCATGTTATCCTTATGGAGATTTTATTAATTGAACAAAAATCAGCTGATAACTGTAGATTGTAGATATAAACCAATGTGTTACATCTTTAACCTGTAGTTTAAGACAATTATACCAAAGTGCAGCACCCGTCGGCTTGGCGAGTGAGCGAAGCGAACGAGCTCGTCTTTAAAATGGAAGAGGGCGAGTGAGCGGAACGAACGAGCTTTGTGTGAGAACCAAAGTAATAATTTTACCGAGCTTAAGCTCGGTCCCCCTGGAACTATAATAAATCGTCTTCCAACACTGTACTCAATACACTGCAATTGTATACAAGACAGTACATATATATGACCGATGATATATGTGGCGATCATTCGACCAGTCGACCAGTCACAGCGGTCATAATCAGGCTAAACCATCAGAGACTGAGAGAATCCCTCATTTTAACTTGTATCCACTATGTTTGCTGTCTTGTGTACAGCTATACAGTGTGAGTAGTTTTGTAAAACATTTTATTATCAAAATACCCGACTAACAGTATCTAAATAATCAGGAAGTTATTGGACAGTAACTAATCTAAGATTATAACTAATCTAAGATTTAATCAAAGATTATAAACCAAGGGAAAAATTGCTTCATCCGATCAAAGCCAACAGGACATTAACATTCCCATAAAAGTCGTCCTTTAGTTGCCCTCGAGTAGTTATAATTATTGTAGTTTGCGTCATCAGCAAGTGCATGGACTTTATGGCTGTCGAAGGGCATAAACGGGAATGAGACCGTCCATCCTCCGTAGCACAAGGCCTGACACTGGGATCAAGGTTTGCTGGATCTCGTTATACGAGAACCTTACATAAACAATTAGGTCAGCAATAACGATTAATTTACTGAGCTATATGAACCGTATAAATATTCCATTTTTTCCCTAGGCCTATAAGCTTTTATGCGATTGTTAATTTTTTGGAAATGAAAGTACCAGAAGGAAATCAACTTAATTGTGTGATTAGATCAAAGTATTAAAAATGTTGGTTTTTAAAAATCAAGACCGTTGTACATAAGCCAAATAATATATATATAATTTGGTCAATTGGTATAATTTGGTATAATATATATATAACTAGACTCTATATATATATATATATATATATATATATATATATATATATATATATATATATATATATATATCTTCTTATTTCTATAAGGGTTTCGTCGGTTACGTCCCTTTTTCTCTCGACCTACTGAACCGATTTTTAAGATTGAGGTGTCATTTTAAGGATTAGGATATACCGCAGTGACGAATCGTAATTAAAAAGGTCATATTGATTCGGGCTTCGCCCCCCTTCGCCTTTGTTTTATTTCTAGAGGGCGCTTTAAAATGTTGACCAACTTTTATTGCAAGTTCTTTAATGTGAATTGTAATTTAACAGCTGATTACCTTGAGTTGAATTTTAAAAGCCAGATAGTAAACAAAAATAGACCTGTGTCACTTCATAATCAATATTCACGTACTTTAGGTCATTCCTTGCTTTAGGTGAGTTTCTCTAAATTTTTAATTTTTGATAATCGAATGAAGTGGAACAATCATATAAACTATATAAGAAGTAAACTAAGAAAATTCATCTTCATTTTCTCTTTTCTTAACAGAATACTCGCGCCAGATCTACTGAAAGTAGTCTATTATGCTTACATTCAATCTTTATTGCAATATGGTAATCTGGCTTGGGGTGGTGGTTTCCCTACCATTCTTTCCCCATTAGACGTAATACAAAAATCTATAATAAAAGCAGCTTTGCAAAAAAATCGCCGGTTTTCCTCTGATCTTCTGTTTGAAGAATTTAAAGTCTTAGATATATCACAATTATATATGCGAAACTTAATTTTTTATATCTATAAAAACAAAGATAGCATGTTTGATTATATATCTCATCAGTACTCAACGCGTGCGTCCGCTAGGGGGGGAATCAATGCGCCCCGGTTGGTCAAAACATTCAATACCACGTCGTCACATTATATTGCTAACTTTGTTTTTCAAAAAATTCCAAGTTTCATAAGGAACCCTCCACCGTGTGGCATAGATACGTATAAAAAAATCGTTAATAAATGGATAATGGAAACCGGTCGGGAAGGTATCAGACATTATTTTCAGTCTCCTTATAGATAAGGTCCGATAAAGATACCCATCTGAATGATAGGAATGCGTGCTTGAAGATAGGGTAGTGTGTGTGTGTGTGTGTGTGTGTGTGTGTGTGTTGTGCGAGAGAGAGAGAGAGAGAGAGAGAGAGAGAGAGAGAGAGAGAGAGAGAGAGAGAGAGAGAGAGAGAGAGAGAGAGAGAGAGAGAGAGGGGCTTGAATGAGTGTGTGAGTGTTCCAAGTCTCTGTTTGTCACAAGAAAACCAATTATTTGTTTTACTATTGCTGATTACTCTTTTTTCTTTATTTTACCCCTGCATCCTCATTATGCGCAAGCTCAATATTATTATTACTAAGAGAATAATTAATTTATATGTCAACTCCTGAGAGTACTTTTTAGTTTTAAGTGGACTTGATATGTGCTCGTTTCCCACACACAGGCATTAGCCCATGTGGGAAACTAATTTCATTGATCAGTTTTGTAATAATTACTAATGTACTCAATTTCTGAAATAAACATATTTTCATTTTTCATTTCATTTCATTTCATTTCATTTTCTCTCATACAGAATCATAAAATGCGCAATTTGCGCACGGGCCATCTCGTATATATATATATATATATATATATATATATATATATATATATATATATATATATATATATATATATATATATATATATATATATATATATATATATATATATTGCATTTGCTACTACGTAACTGACACGTCTTAAACGTGTTCTGGTCATATAATGAAATAGACTACATAATCTCTTTCGTATGTACCTTCCCGTAACCCGTTAAGGAACTAATAACTAACATAGAGATCATACAACCACTTTTTACACATCAAGTACCAGGGGGACCAAGCCTAAGCTCGGTAAAATTACTACTTTCGTTGTCACACAAAGCTCGTTCGCTCCGCTCACCCGCTCGTTCGCCCTCTTCCATTTAAAAAACGAGCTCGTTCGCTTCGCTCACTCGCCAAGCCGACAGGTTCTGCACTTAAAAGATGTTAACACATTGGTTTATATCTACAGTTATCAGCTGATTTTTGTTCAATTAATAAAATCTCCATAAGGATAACATGGAAACTTTGGAGGGCTCTAGCGCGAAAACCGGATTTTTCCCAGCTATGGGGCCAGCTCCAATCAATTTCTAGTGGCCAAAACCCCCATATTCAATCAAAAAAAATCAAAAATCCTTGGAACGAAAAAAAACTTTGCCCGGACAAACGGAGCTTGTTTTAGAGTATAAGAGTACCAGGGGGACCGAGCTTAAGCTCGGTAAAATTATTACTTTCGTTCTCACACAAAGCTCGTTCGCTCCGCTCACTCGCCAGGCCAATGGGTGCTGCACTTTGCTATAATTTTCTTAAACTACATGTTAAAGATGTAACACATTGGTTTAGTTATCAGCTGATTTTTGTTCGATTAAAAAATCTCCATAAGGATCACATTGAAACTTTAAAGGACTCTAGCGCGAAAACCGGATTTTTCCCAGGTATGGGACCAGTTCCAATCGATTTCTGGTGGCCAAAACCCCCAGATTCAATAAAAAAATCCAAAATCCTTGGAGCGAAAAAAAGTTTACCCGGACAAACGGAGCTTGTTTTAGAGTATAAGATATAGGCCTACACAAAGAAAGATATGCACCAAAGTTGAACGCCACCCGGCTTCAGGTTAGTACTTAGTACCACGTATCGTGTGCTAGTGATGACGCCGCCACTAATGTAACATGCTGTGTTGGCGATGTGGCCAGTCAAGTCACTTACGTATTCGCTTCCTCGCCTCCAGGTAGGCCTGATTGACGGCGTCATACGTGATACAAGCGCCACTTCCTCCTCTGCCGCTGCAACAGGGGTGCCAACTTTACAACACACCTTACACGCTATACAGTATACCAACTTTACATCACCTAAGAAAAATCACGTTCTCGCCTTCTTAAACACTCTTTTGGTTGACGTTTGTTTTATGAGGTTCTATTTACATAGGCGATTCCGTGAGCGAATTGCTTCGCCTTGTTTATGCGCGGTGTTTGTAAAGATTATCTTTCTTAACGATGATGACCGACCATCATTAAAGTAAGTGTAGGCCTAAAGGATCTTGTGATTTTATCATTGCTGAAACTAATAATCGAGCGACCGGGAAAAGTACTATTTCATGTTTTATAATTGTACCTGTCACCACATATATGATCGATATAGATGTGTGGAAAGTGAAAGTACGCCATTCTCTTCAGTCCATTAATTTTGATTGGCCGCCAAATCAACACAATATTTTAAAAGTACTGTACGGTTGTTTATAAACATAGAACAGGATTTTAAATGTATATGCCAAGACCAAAATACATTTGCAACGATGCACAAAATATTTACAATTATTTTTGTCTCACGATTTAATTATATGGCATAAGATACCTTTATTTTGATATTTATGTTTCTGATATCAAATTAATAATTCCACTTCCTATAAACACTTATGGCCACCTGCTCTCTTCATATAAATGCACCATTCCACACCTCTAGATACATTTTGAAACAATATGTCTCTATAATTGCATCGACAGATGGTATATTTATTGACTTACAAGGGCCCGCCGTGCAGCGTGTTGGTATGGAAGTCGAAGCCGCTGGAGCGCCCCCTGCCGTCGAGCCTGAGCGCGCACTCGCCGCCGCCCTCGCTCGGGTTGAACTGAATGGCGATCCCCTTGCTGAAGAACACGGCCGTCGCCGCCCACCAGGATATCATTCTGCAACCAACATCGGCTTTGATTACACCAAAGAAGATATGTATTAAGTTCCTTATATGGTAAAACTTAAAACAGTCCATTTTAAAACGCGGTTAAAGGGGCTACCTGTGAAGCCGAGGAGTATTTAAAAATACCACGGCATAAATCATGGTATTAAATATACACGAAGCAGCAGAAGTTTGACACCATAAAGCCAAGTTATTTACCAAAATATACAAGACAAAATATCTTTGTGGAAAAAAACTTTGAATAAACACTTATTACAAATTTTGCTAAAGAAATGAGAAAATACAAATTCTTCTGATCCAATTCAAAGAAAGGACAATGCATTACGATTTTCTATACCGAGGGTCCAAAAAGTATTGCCCTGGTAAAGAAACTGAATAGTATGAAAACAAATGAGGTTAAAATAATGTTTTATCTTCAGTTTTAGCATGTGACTTCTTATGTTTTTTTACAGCTATTCACTAACTCAATACACTTCTATGTGTGTGCTTTGGGTTGCCTGTAAATCTTCTAGAAGACTTTTTAGTTAGTTTTTTATCAACAAAGTTTTTTTTCGAATTTTAATTAACATTTCATGAGCAGGCCTAATGGACGTTACTGCATTTATTATTTTCTATTTTAGAGTTCAAAAATTAGGAACTGGGTAATAATAAACCAAATATTTGACAAATCAGAATAAAAAAATTAAAAAATAATGAAATTTAGAGAGGTCCTTTATTAGCCTAGTCTTAACCTAGTCTAGGCCTAGGTTAACCTTTAACCTTGTCAACCTTTAACTCAACCTAGTCTTAATTGGGTCAAGTCAAGTGTGGTGAACTAGGTGGCAATAGGCCACCACGACTTTTTGCACATTATAAGTAAACTGCATTGATGTCAATCAGCTGAGGTAATTAATGAGAAAGTACTAAATTAAATTACCTTGAAATCAAGAAATATAAGATGCGTGTGGCTACAGTGGGGTCCGTACAACAAAGCTATGAAATCAGGGCAATACCTTCTGGTAATCATTTCATCCAACTATCATTAATAACTCGACTAACGTTGTTAACTTATCAATGTATAAGATCAAGAAGAACTCGGTTATAATGCTTATATAGTAGAAAGATTAAAACTTCAAACCGGTGATATTTTTAAAATTACTTAATTCCGTAGTCATTGAGTAATAAAGGAAACCTACAGTACTTCTATTTTTTCCCAATACCCTGAAGCACTGTAGCCTCTCCACAAGGAAGGGACAACAGAAAAATATCAAATTTAGATTTGATTTTCCTCTTACACAATAACAAAACCGAGTTATTCTCGGTTTTGATTACTTTGCGCGCACACAATAACAACTCCCAGTTGAAAGCCTAATCAAGAAGGAAATGAATTAGGTAAGCGTTTCGTCTGTTGCATCGCTGCCCGGAAGACTCTGGCTGCGATGGGATCGCCCTGTTACAGAAGCTCCGGCCCTGCATTGTTGTCGGTGCTGGTGGCTTTGCCTAATGTGCTTCTCTGCCTACCTCGGCCCGCTGCTCAGGCAAGGGTCACTGCCTACTCGCTTCTCCCGCAGGGGAAAGCATCGTCGTAATCCGACGAATCAGGGCATGTCGCGATTCATATTTAAATGCCTCGCCTTTGTAATCTAAAGGACGGACAATCGACTCTTTCGGGCGCGTTGCGTGTCAGGGTCGATTACGTTTAACTTTCTTAAAGGCTTACTTAAATGGAATATGCTAGTCACTGGGTGTGATTGTGTATTTAGGGTAGGGTAACATTGAGGTGACATTTCCATGAATATCAAGCGTTAAATAGGCAAGGATGTACAATGTATTTTTATTTAAAATCCTTTAGAAAATGGCCACTATTGGCTTTGTAAGAATATCAAAGAATCTATTTAATCTTGTATGATGATTTTCGCGTAAGAAAATTTGAATTGGGTCAATGCCAAACTCATCCTCCAAACACAATCCCAATTCCGAATGCACAAAACAGCCCACACTTTGCGGTTGTAAGGCCAAGGCGACGGCATGACAAACCCTCAAGGAGCAAACAGCCTTGCAAATCTGTAGGGTATTTGCATTATGCAGATCGTCTGTGGCATTGGCTTAGCATATCTTATGCGTTCCATATTTTCTCGACGCTTTCTCCCCCGACCAAATGTTCTCGAGGGCTATCGAATATTTAAATTTTGTAGAAATTTGATCGGACCTCACAGATGGGATGAAAGGTGAACAATGAAAGATGCCAGCTAGAAAATTACTCCATGAATATGCTCTATTACTTACAAAACATAAATAAATTTAATTCAGCGTCTCTTAAATACTCTTCAAAAGAAAGAAAATACCCCAATTTTTAGACGATCAGTCTAATACTTTATGTGGTTTGACTACCGACCAAACATTAAATTGGCTTTTGAAACGTGTTACGTTGTATGAAGATTGTTAGGGCCCAGCAACAATTATAGTTAGTTTTCCGGTTTACGTGATAGATTGAGGGCCGTTTGCACCAATTTAGTTTAAACCTGATCTTCAGTTTAAACCTAAGTTTAACCCAAAAGTCAGTTGGACATGCATAAACTTACATCTCCAGCTAATTTTAACACAATTAATCTAGATTATATTTAATCCGGTTTATCATTTATTTGTGCAAATGGCCCTGAAAAGTCAGGTGATTACAATGCTAGGAACAATTTAAAAGCATACAGCCAGTATACCAGCATGTTGATCTTGATTCAGGGCCTCTCTCCTGTATGTGAAACCTGAATATATTTTACAGCACTCACCAATAAAACCTTCACTCCAGTTACTTTCTCCCTTATATTAAAGTCCAAAGTACCAACCCATCACCCATTCACTTTCAGGACATTGTGTCATGAAAGAAACGCTCCAGCTGACCTCAGACATGACGTTCGGTGACATATTGACCTAATGCTATTTACGGCCGTGTCGTTGGACATGTTCAATGTCAGAATATGAGGCGTTGGTGAAACTGTTTCCAGCAGCAGCAGGACTGCGGAGAGCGGGAGCGGCGAGGATGGCACGGCCAAACAGGTTCCCCGCGACCTTCACCAGTGAAAGCCTCAGTGAAAGTCCTTCTCAAGTACCATCCTTGGACTAAGTCTTACATCAAACCTGAAAACATCTAGAACCGCGTCCTCTTAATCCCCATCCTTGGCGACGATTGGCGACCATTGTCTGAAGAGATGGGAAGTCGTCAGAAGAGGTATCATGGACCACTCATCCTTCGGATCTGGTCACTTGAAAGAGTAGGTGAAGGACTTAGCAACGAATCCGGGAAAGACAAAAGAAGGTCTTGCAGAGGTGGTTTCACTGATATTTAGACAATTCAGTAAAAATAGTTCATATGTAGAGTAAATTCATTAGCTTTATCTAATACAGGAGGAGAGGCCAGTACAGAAATGGTTGGCAATGGCCAGTGACTATTGAAAAGGACTAGAGATCGCCTCCTGATCGAAATTCGATCACAATTTCAGTTCATCTTGATCCATGAAGTTTAAAAACATTTTATAACTGAAACGTCTGTTCTCCCTGTTTTTCTCAATCAATTCTCCTTCCCCCATAAGATTAACATTGGAACTTTGAAAGCCTGTGGGGCGTAGCCCTGGAGTCCGATGTGAATTAGAATGTGATTCTGCTCATCTACAGGACTATACCTTTCTAACGGTATGCTCGGATTTCTCCTACGATGTACACGAGCTGAGAAAAAAGGAGGAAATGAAACATGCTTGCGTATTAATATATACTAGAGATCGCCTCCTGATCGAAATTCGATCAAAATTTCAGTTGATCTGGACCCAAGAAGCTATACAACATTTTAGAACTAAAACATCTGTTCTTCCTAATTTTCTAGCAGTTGTTTTTAAAACAGCTGTCTAATGATTCATTCAATTTTCCTTTCTCCATAAGATTAACATTGGAACTTCGAAAGCCTGTGGGGCGTAGCCCTGGAGTCCGATGTGAATTAAAATGTGATTCTGCTCATCTACAGGACTATATCTTTCTAACGGTATGCTCGGATTTATCCTACCATGCACACGAGCTGAGAAAAAAGGAGGAAATGAAACATGCTTGTGTATTAATATATAGACTAGAGATCGCCTCCTGATCGAAATTCGATCAAAATTTGAGTTGATCTGGCCCCAAGAAGCTTAAAAACATTTTACTACTAAAAACATCTGTTCTTTCTAATTTTCTAGCAGTTGCTTTTACAACAGCTGTCCAATGATTCATTCAATTCTTCTTTCTCCATAAGATTAACATTGGAACTTTGAAAGCCTGTAGGGCGTAGCCCTGGAGTCCGATGTGAATTAGAATGTGATTCTGCTCATCTACATGACTATACCTTTCTAACGGTATGCTTGGATTTATCCTACGATGCACACGAGCTGAGAAAAAAGGAGGAAATGAAACATGCTTGCGTATTAATATATAGACTAGAGATCGCCTCCTGATCGAAATTCGATCAAAATTTCAGTTTATCTGGACTCAAGAAGTTAAAAAAACATTTTAAAACTAAAACATCTGTTCTTCATAATTTTCTAGCAGTTGTTTTTACAACAGCTGTCTAAGGATTCATTCAAGTCTCCTTTCTCCATAAGATTAACATTGGAACTTTGAAAGCCTGTGGGGCGTAGCCCTGGAGTACGATGGGAATTAGAATGTGATTCTGCTCATCTACCGGACTATACCTTTCTAACGGTATGCTCGGATTTCTCCTACGATGTACACGAGCTGAGAAAAAAGGAGGAAATGAAACATGCTTGCGTATTAATATATAGATATACAGTAATATTGATAGACTTGGTAACAGATACAATATGGACAAAAATTCATCCCGAGAATTTGGTGCATTGTTAAGTGAATCATTGCGGAATGTGAAGGTAAGTTGTGATGTAATAGGGAATTATTGACATAAATCACTTTTCAAAGGTTTGATCATACGTTTAAAATCTTTAAGAAATACTAGAATAGATAAACTTTTTTATATTTAGGAAATGAGTAGAATGTAAGGGGTGGAAATTGTTACATAATTTATCCTTCATACCTAGTCTATATACCAATCCAGTCTGTTAATTATACGCTGGCGGAATAAGGTCGTCAAAATCTTTAGAATTTTTTCCGCGCTCGCAAGAAACGTTTTGGGAACTGTGACTGTGTGAAAGCTCAGGAGGCCTGTACCTATATATACATGTCTGGGCATTCTTAATCCGGAGTTAAAAATTTCGACAAATCAGTCCTCAGAGAAATGGAAAGGATCCGACCTGAAAAGTTTGATTACTACAGGCTACAAGAAATAACACACCTATTCAAATCTAAATTTTGTTTGGACGAAGGGCTGTCACGATAAAAGTATGTGAAACACAAGGGAAGGAGAATTTATTGAAAATTAAAACTCTCTATTTGTCCTAGACGAAAGTCAAATATGTGATAAAAAGGAATTCGTGAGTCTGCAACACTATATTTCCAATCCGCAAGGAACGTGCGCTATGGAGGGTCAGGTTGGAGATAGCAGTTATGGTAAAGGAATGTGGACCCGTCCGTCGTTGCTTTCGTTCCGAGTGTTCACCAGTTGTTTTGTTTAGTTGATTGAAATATTTGTTAGAGAAACTGGAGAAAACACGTGACCAAGACTTGGTCAACCTTGTCACGAAACACGGATTTTAAGCATGCGAGGAAAGCTGATCTATTTCTACCTGACACCTGTGATTGATTTAAGTTTCCTGTATAAGTAGTGTTAGAAAATGCAATTTTGTACCTTCTTGCGATTTCAACAACTAATAAAAAAGGGACTCCCACAATGTTTGATTGCATAAATGCATTAAATCTTATGAAACAAAGACAAGGTAGGCCTATGTGCAATAACAGTTCTTATGTGGAATGTTAGCAGTATCTTATTGCTTAAATCGCATTACGCAACGGCAGATTTATGATCAGTGAAGAGCTTAATGTTTTGCTGTACACTGCAATTTAATGTACCGCATATGAAATACTTGACCAACTGCACGCCAATTAGCTTTGTTCGATTTCTAAATTTTTTGCCAAAGACACAAAAGCCTTAGTAGTAATATTACTTTTATAAACTTTTGCAGCGTTCATATGTGTTTAACCAATGTATACTGGAATTTTATAGTTGACGATTAATATGGAACTAAGAAATAAGGTCTTAGAAATCAAGAAATCAAGGCGATGACTAAAACAAAAATAACTAACCCCGACTAGAAAGATATGTACACTCCAATATTCCATTATATAAACGATAGAGTTGTGAAAAGAAATCCGATAGTGATATGACGTAGGTAAACAACGCGGTGAATCCAAGTGAAAGTGTTTTGATCGGGTTCCAACAGTTCCAAGTGGCGTTTCATCATCTGTACTTGCAGTCGAACCTGCACTTCAGGCATTGGCCATTTTCCAGCAGGGCTGGTGTGAAAATAATCAACTACAGGTAAATTTGGAAGCCCTAAAGAAGCAACGGTCAAGGTCGTAGTGTTTGTACTTGCATGAGGCAGTGGTTGTATGTTGTATGCATTAGTAGACTTCTTTCTCGCATGTGCTGACCGCAAACGCCAAATTACTTTCATGGTAAGAAGAGATAAACAATGGCATTTGTTAATTTATTTAAATTCGTTTTCTAAAAAAAAGAATAAAACGTCAATCAAATTACATTTAGGTACCAAATTTTGGTGCAAATATATTTATAAAAACTCTCCTTTTAAAGTGCTTAAAACGCAACACGTATAATAAAGATAAACTCCTCCTCTAAACTGATATGTTTTTCACAAAACCTAAAACAGGAAAACGGAGATTGGGCAATTTTCTGTAATGTCAATGACTCAATGGTCCAGTGTCCCATATTAAGAAGACCATAAAAGTTAACACCAGTTATTAATTGGCGATAAAACCAAGGCCTGCAATACCAAGACAATGCCTAATAGACCATCGCAATAATCAGTGTGTCGTTTACAGTAGTTTTATTAATGGGTGGCTAGGCTATTATGTCTTTTTATGTACTTAACGGACAAAACGGTCTTGTGTGCAAATCAAGCAGTAAATATCACACTTTGTCGGGTGATGATGTTATTAGAATTATACTGTACAAGAGTTTTTAAAACTGATTAATTATGCTTTTATAAACTTTAAGGAGTCAATGTTTTTATGCACAATAAACTTAAAATCATTTATTTTCTAATCCGTATTTGCGAAAATTTTCAAAAAATGTCTTAAAATTCCGTATTGGAACACACAAAAGAAATCTTCTTCAAGTACCATTTTTATTTGTTGTTGTTAAAATGAGTGGAGCGAACGCAATGATTCCTGAAGGGGAGGAACAACATTATTGTTATGAATATAAATCTTTTCATATACTAAAACTCCGTGGCAAATTACCGGTAAGAGCCTTTGTTATATAAAATTATAGTTTTTAGTAAAAAGAGGTAAATGTTACAGAAATTTTAGCGAAATCTGCAATAAGATTTTTTCAGTTTTTTTTTCACAATACTCTTTCTAACTTATTCGACAAAATTTAATCGAACATTATAAGTATTTAGACAAAATTATGTCAGGACTTGGCTTAAGAAATTTGGACAGGATTTTCCAAGATTTAGCAGTTTCGTTAAGATTGCTTACATCAATATCGAAATGGTTTTATTGTAAAACATAATACATATTATTCTAAAATTGTAATATAGCCTATACGCTTTATTGATACGCTCGAATGTTTCTTTCCCTCCTTTTTTCTCAGCTTGTGCGCATCGTAGGAGAAATCTGCATATACCGTTTTAAAAGTAGGCCTATAGTGTCCAGTAGATGAACAGAATCCCATTATAATGCACATTAGCCATCAAGGCTACAGACTTTTAAAGTTTTAATGTTAATCTTATGGGAATCATTAGACAGCTGTTGTATTAACAAACTAGCTAACAGCCCGTCAAAAATGACGGGTAATTTTTTTATTTATTATTTTTTATGATTACGTATTTAAGAATGTTTGAATGGTCACAAAATTTATGAAAGCCCTGACTACATAATATTCAAACTTATATCTTTTTATTATTTAGCAATGTGAAAATAGATATAAAAATATTGGTCCTACTTCATTAGGTTACAAATTGTTTATAATAGCTACTACTAACATAATACTTACTAACATAATGGTTTTCAAATATCGTAGGCATATTGGAAATTAACAAAATCAAAGTTAATAATAAAATGGTTTTCAACTTGATTTTCATTTATTTTATTCCAGTTGTCTTGCTAATTATTGGTATAATTTTTCTGACTCAGAGTCCAATTTAATTTTCTTTAATTTGCCAGAATAAGGAATTTATATATAATTTGCTTAACACCCGACAATCACCTCTCTGACCAAGTCACCTCTGACCAAGTCACCTCAACCTCTGACAATTTTTGCCTCCTTACGTTCTTGTTAAGTTTATTAGAACCAAGCAGAGTCTGACGACCCCTTTAGTTTTTGGTTCCACCACCAACGCTGAGAAACCAGTCTGTGGGATCTTCCACAAGACTTATGACATCTAATTTCACCATGATTTCAAGTTCTGACTTTATCACGCAAAGGTAGAAGGAAGTTCATTCCTGGGTGTACTAAGTGTTACAGTACGTGCATTGCTCTCAATCAGGTTTTTTCCCTTCACTATAACACTATTCAAAATGTTTTTCTCTCTTTTTTGTTTGCGCTTTATTTCCACCCCCTTTTCTTATTCTTGGTATTTATTCTTGTACATTTCAATACTTATTTATTCATAGTTCATAGTTCTGCATTTCCACACTTTTGTACTCCATTGTTTATATTAGTGGGAACAGAAATAAACATGTAGAACAGAATTAAACTAATTAAATAATGATTAACATTTTAAAACTAATTGGCTCCTCAAGATCAACTTGATTTTTGATTGAATTTTGACCAGAAGGTGGATCCTACAGTAAGGCCCATTCTATACGGACCGATTGTCGGCGGCGGATCTGCTCATGCGAAATTTGCCGTCCGCCGGCCATTCTATACGAGCGGATAATCGGCGCAACAGTGTTGCCAACCATTCAGTTAATGTAAAAATACAACATTTAAAACTGACCTTGCTAAAATTGTTTCCACTTATATTATCATGCTTTGCAAATTATGTAACACAAGAAAATACTCAATTGCGATCAATTAAAATTATAAAATAATTTACAAATAATTATAAAATTACTAAAACATAAATATTGTATAACCATACGACATTACAATTCAAATTAGAAAGGAAAAAGTCTTTTTCCAATTAAGTGATGACGTATTTATGTTTTAAAAATGACTTTAACATGATTTCAATATTTCCAAAATACTGAAAATATTACAAAAGTTATAATAAAAAGGGATAATGTATGGCCACAAACTCCTACGAAACATGTATACTAAAACACAAGATTGGTCAATATTCCATAGTTATTTTTTTAGAGAGAAATAAAGGTAGAGATGACTAAATAATACAATTACTTTAAGAAAGAAAATAATAGATATAGGTAGGCTTATATACCTATAAATAATTGAAAGGGCCTGATACATTTTGACCAGTATTATGTAACAACTTGACATGACGCTTGAACTGTATAACTGTCGGTCGAGGCCTATAGAAATCATTTAAACTTATTTTGTCATGTAATCAGTAAGTGACCAATTACACTAAGGTAGGCCTACCGGTATGTAATTAAAATGAATAACCTCTTCGTCATTGAGATAAATATTGTTATATTTGTTTGTTTTCGTGAATAGTGAATGCAGGCAAAAACTAACTGTGCATTGAATTTTTACCTCAATCCAACTTTGAGATTTTTAACCTTGTCTGCGTAATCTTTAGATGTCTCTTCGTATAATTTAGGATGTTTTTCAATTTCTAGAAAAATGAGTTTTTCATGTCAAACATGTTTTCTAAAAACAAAAACAAAACAAACTGGAGAACGGTGAGGGCAAAAGGGATCAGAAAAGGCAGTGGACGAGAAATGGCGAGAACGAGAGAGAAATTACGAGATTTGGCGTGAGGTTGCGAGATCGGCGGCGGAAGCAGAATATACCGCGTCATAGCGCGTTAAAAATCTGCCCGTATAGAAGCTCCCATTTAAACTCCATTGTTCGGTAAAATATCAGCTGATCGACGCCGACAATCGGCGGCAGACAATCGGTCCGTATAGAATGGGCCTAAGATGCACGAAAATAGTCCGATGGAAATTTTAACAGCTGTTTCCCCCCTCACCCCCTCTCGCCCTGCAATGTTGTCATTTTATGTTTATGTTTACCATGTGTAACATAGTATAAAAATGTATTTTAGAATAAATCTGGCAACAATGCATCGACTCTCATCGGACTATTTTCGTGAATCCTACTATAGTCTATATATTAATAGGCAAGCATGTTTCTTTTCCTACCACTGCATAGAAACAATCACATTGCCACAGCTGTAATCCTACGCAAAACAGTTCATTTCCGTTTTCCGGTCCTTTTCCGCTCTAGAGCGGTAATGGAACATTGGCGCACGCTAAATCAAGGTTATTTTAAATATACAATAGGTTAGAACGGTAAAGAAGGTGACGTCACAACACAGACTAGTTTCTATTGGTCAAGAATCACATGACAATCACCATAATTATTACAAATTAATTGTAGTTGCTTTGCTCTGAATCAGCTGATTTCACGGTCAGTATTTCGATAACACTAACTTCCGGTTACACACCTATAGTTTCCCTGTCAAATATTGACGATCTAGGTTATGTTTACATTCATCACAACAGAAATATCAAACACAACCGAAATGCATTTTATATACAATAAAACATTTAATCGGTTGTAATTATGGTGGTAGGAAAAATATTGTGTGTATTACGAGCACAAATAGTCATTGCCGCTCTCGAAATGTTTGGCCGCACTCAGCTGACGCTTCGTGCGGCCATCTACATTCTCGAGCGGCAATGACGTTATTTGCGCTCTTAATACACAAATAGCTATTTCCTCCTTTTTTCTCAGCTTGTGTACATCGTAGGAGAAATTCGCGCATACCGTTAGAAAGGTATAGAGTCTTGTAGATGAGCAGAATTCCATTATAATTCAGATCGGTCCCCAGGCCTACGCCCCACAGGCTTTCAAGGATCCAATTTTGATCTTATGGAAGAATTGTATTTAATTAAATCATTAGACAGCTGTTGTAATAACTAATTCTAGGAAAACAGTAATAACAGATGTTTTAAATGTGAAATTTTTTAAACTAAATTGGTTCCAGAGCAACTGTAATTTTGGTCGAATGACGACCAGTGGCCGATCTCTAGTTTAAATTAATTTACAATTAACTAAAACTATATACAGCAAAGACAAGTTACTATACTATATTAATATGTGTAATAGTTTTTTTACCTTATCACCAGTTGTTCGTTATTATTACAGGTCTCTATTATGTAAGAAATACCATTGTCTCATTTTCACAGAACCAAATAAAAAGTACTAGTATACGTGTTGCTCGAAATCGAGCAATTTATTACAGCATAAATGTTACTTTAGCTCTAAATCAATGACATCCGACCAATCCAATAATGTGAATATCTTTAATCGCCAATAACTACACGTATTTACAGGTGATTATTAACAGATTTTTCAAATGCTTTATTCAGTCCCCAATGTTATTTAAATGGGAAATTTTGAGATATCAATGTTGGATAGCGCCTTTATTTTCAGTCCGATTCTCATCAATTTTTGGCGGAAACAACTACAGACCAAGCCCTATCCAACGACACCAAAAAGTTGAAAATCGGTTGAAAATCGTAGGAGGAGTTCTCAAGACAAAAAACCCCTTAGCGTATTAAATAAGTATAGATTTTTTGGGTCAAAATTTAATTGTCTTCTAAAACGTTTAAATGGTGATCAAAAACAACCCTTGCGCCATTCCTCCATGTCGGTCTCCCCCGGCCCATCGTCAGGGTCGCGGTGACGTGGCTCCGGTCTGACCTCACTGTCGTGACATCACCTGACCTAACCCTCTCACCGCCGCCGCCGTCGCCCCGCCGCCCCGACAATACGGTTACTTCACTGCCTGCATGGCTGATCGCAGCGAAATAAGGAGCCCTATGACCAGAATCCTCTTGAGATGTTATTTAGTGTCCATTTCACAAGTGATATTCGTGAGAATCTCAGACTATGCTTGGTTTAGTTTATAGGGAATATACGAATAAGTAAGTTGGTTGATGGCAATGTATACAGAACATTGTTGATGGTTCCAATGCTGCATTTTTCTTCAAGACTTCACCACCCTCTTCCGGAGCAACCATAAGTTGTGTTGATTGATATGATAATCAGAGAGTGACGTAGGTGGGTGTTCCTCTAGCCAATTACTCTCCTAGGAATGTTTGCATAAATCACCTCATGAAAGAAAAGTGCAGAGAGATTTTGAAAATCCCGTCAATTTTATATAGTGAATTTAAAAAATTACAAACCTCAAACTTCATTGTTTCATGAAATCACTACAAACGGTGAGTGGAGAGAGACTTAAATTGAGAATTGACTTAGATTTAATTCAGTCTACGGTACCTTAACTGTTAAAGCATGCTAATGAAACCAAACTTTGACCACAAGAAATGCTGAAGACTTACAAGATGGCAAATCGATTCGTGGAATTGTGCTTTTAAAACCGCTTGGTACAATTGAGAGACTTTTGGTTCAATAACACAGAAAAGAAATCGACCCTCCTACTCAATCAGAATGGAGACGAATGACAACCGCAAATTGTTTGGAAAGTGGCGACCATCCTTGTTATTTGGGGTTTCTTTTAGGGTTTTGGTTTATAGGATTGAAATCCCCCTCAATCAGTATAGTATAATCGAAAAATTACATATGACAAAATTAAGTTCACAGAGTACGTTTGGATTCTATATCGAGCGGTCAATTCAACTTCTTTTTTTTCAAGTTAGTTTAATTTGTTAACACATTGGCGGCGAGCGTCCACGATCGTTGACGCAGGGGGGCGGCGCCAGGTGCGTGCGTCAACCATGGTGGACGCAAATTTGCTGTTGCTAAGCGACGTCAGTGTTCCACCAGCATTCGTGCGGTGTGAATGGCTGTTATTGCGCATGTGGGGAGATTGTTTTCATCAATTTTTGTCAACGCCGTTTTCGGTTTTTGCGTTTCCGTAGTAACATATGTTTATATAAACTTTGTTTGTTTGTAAATAGTGTTTACATTAGTTTTTATCAAAAAGGATTTGCCTCCTAGCCCAAGTTGTTTTAATTTAGTGCCTGAAGAAAGGTAATACGACGAAAACCTAGATGAACAGGATCTAGACCGGGTACGGTACGACACCGACAAGGGGGAGGACGATGACCCTGACTACGAGGCCAATGCGCCACAATGGTAAACGATCAACTTTCGGGTGGGCTGGTGCGGTTTTACGTAGTAATTTACAAGTTTTTTTACATTTTACAATGGTTTTACTATCTTTGTGTTAAATCTAAACAATTAGCAAAGTTTTGTGCAAAACTGAAAAATTAGTTAGTGACTGATCGCGTGGAAAGACGTCCCCAGTTGCGGCCTGTCCACGATGGTGGACGCAAATTAAAATGGCCGAAAATCCAATTTATTTCTACCGGATGGTCTTCCTAGATGTTTTTCTGTCATAACACACCTAAATGTAAGTAAAACCAATAAAATTTGTTTTCAGCATATGGTAACCAATATTGCATGATTTTCAGCAGTCAACGTGTTAAAGAAGGACTCTTTTAGCTGCTGTCCAGATTAAGGACAGATATTGAACCATTACAAATATCTATAAAAAAAGCATAAACATATAATTTCTTAGTTTGTTTTAAATCGGAATGGTTCCATTTTTAAATTGGTAAAAAGTAACTTTGAGTCTGCGTGGAGTCACACGCAGCGAAGACAAGAATTGCCTTTGTAAGGTGACAAGGAGAGATGGCACCACAAAGAAGACAAGTGGAGCATGTAATATTAGACCTACGTCTGGCCCATGGGAACATCTGCGCATTGTGCTGGGACGGTCCCGTGGCTGTCGGTTTGAGAGTCACTTTTACTTTTGGAGGAAAAGCAATTACAACAATATGTAACACCAACGGGTTTTTATAAAATGACGGTATATGCTGAGTATAATTTAAACAATGATAAATATTGGTTTGGTTGGTTTATTTCAAGTTCCTTTCGTTCATCCAGATGAGAAGGCTTAACGATTATTTCAACAATATGACATAAACGATGTCAAAGTAAAGTGAAGAATATAAATGAAAAAGTTCATTGTAAAATTAAATTTGAATGTTACATTCGTATAAAATAGTATTTGAAACAAATGAAACTATCATGAACTATCTTTTTCATCTCATCTTAAGTGGTTGTTCCGTGATACTTTAGAACAGTATTCTTTTATTGATTTTATTGATGATCATGTACACATCAAAATAACAGCATGATCTTATAAAAGAGACATTGGGCATAACGCTGGTCGACACCAACACCACGAACATGCACCGTGCCATTATTACTAGAATCACAGAGTACAAAGCTTTACAGAGTGCTCGCCCTTAGTTCCACGAGAATGCCGCTAGCTGGCGCGGCGGTCTCGAACGGGCTGGATTCGGCATTTCCCGTCCCGGCCACGATCCAGTGTTGCCACTCTGCATCGCCCGCCACGCACGCGCACGGGCGACATCATGCTAGCTCGCTGGCTCCGCTGCGCCGTCGTACGACCGTTGTAGCGGTTGCACTGGTTCTCGTGCATTAATTTTTAGAAATTCTTTGAATCTTTAAATTTCCTTACTTAGTGCACAGTATTACAGCTGTAATCAATAAAAACATTAATGTTTTTTGTACTTATTAACACATTCTATCTTAAAATATAAAATAAACACAAAATTAAATATTTTACAACAATTTAATAAAATAAATAGACTTTATACCAACCTTTTTAACTCTCTATCTGGAAAATTAAAGCCCATCCCATCTGCCTTTTCACTTTGTTACTGTTGTGAGTTATAATTTAGGTTATTCTGAAAGTTTTATTTTATTGTAAAGCAAATGTTTGGGGGTTTCTGTTATAAATATTGGTACTATTTACGTACTGTATTGGTCCAAGGCACCAAAATAGTAAATATTTTACTGTGAAAAAGTGCCTAGGCCTATGATACCCTTGTCGTGGGGTCCGTGCAATCAGTACGCTTTATCAAATGTTAACTTGTAAAATTTTTTTAAGTATATTTTCTGCTATAATGTTATATTTTTGAAAACTACAATAAAATTCCAACAATTTGTATACCTTGGAAATTTTTTAAGATACCTAATCCAAATTTCATGCGTTTTTTAAAATGGTCAAAAGATTATGTTCTCATTAGCAAAACCTATAAGTTTCATTTTCTGACGTTTATAGCTCAGTGAATTTAGAAGAAAACAATAAAAACATATATATTGTATGAAAGAAAATGTAATTTAAGTTTCGAAAGTATTATGTTTGTTTAATCTGGGACATGTTTATATTTTTTGATATGTCGAATAAAAAACTGCATTTTTCAGGGAAAGTTTAAGGTTTTAACAAAAAAGGTAGAACCTTTACATTTTTTTAAAAGTAATTCAAATGGGTTGACATTTTCATGTAGGGAAATTAATTGTCTCCATTTTCACATTTAAATAAAATTTGTAGGATTTTTTTTGTTAGCTTTATTGTGGCTTGCTTTCAAAAATTGTTATTTGCCTATAACAAACTTTTTGCTACAGTACTATACCCAAATGCTTTGGTAAAAAACCATGTTTTTACATCATCTACAGTTTGTGCTGAAAAAGAAAATATACATACATACATACAGGGCGATTCACGACGAAGTGCAGAAATTTTGGGAGCTGATTCAACACATGAAAATAAACAAAAAAGGTCATGTAAGCATAATGTCCTAAAATCCTTCGTTTAGCCGCTAGCCACCATTTTTTTTTTTATGTGTAATCTATCTATAATAGGCAAGCATGTTTCATTTCCTCCTTTTTTCTCAGCTTGTGTGCATCGTAGGAGAAATCCGCACATACCGTTAGAAAAGTAAAGTCCTGTAGATGAGCAGAATCGCATTCTAATTCACATCGGACCCCAGGGCTACGCCCCAGAGGCTCTTGAAGTTTCAATGACCAATGTTAATCTTATGGCAGAAAGATAATTGAGTTAATGATTAGAAAGCTGTTGTAATACCAAATACTAGAAAATCAGGAATAACGGATGTTTCAGTTACCTATAAAAGATTATGTGTTTTTGGTCGAATTTTGACCAGTGGGCGATCCCTAGTACTTATTTAATACGCTAAGGGGTTTTTTTTTTTTTTTTTGTCTTGAGAACTCCTCCTACAATTTTCAACCGATTTTCAAGTTTTTGGTGTCGTTGGATAGGGCTTGGTCTGTAGTTGTTTCCGTCAAAAACTGACGAGAATCGGACTGAAAATAAATTCGCTATTCACCATTAAAATCTCAAAATTTCTCATTTAAATAACATTGGGATTAAATAAAGCATTTTAAAGATCTGTTAAAATCAGCTGTAAATACGTGTAGTTTTTGTGAGTAAAGATATTCACAATATTGGATTGGTCGGATGTCATTGATTTAGAGCTAAAAGTAACTTTTGTATTGTATTAAAATAAATTGCTCGATTTCGATCAACACGTATACTATAGTCCGTTTTTTTTAAGCCTGATCCTTCACGAGAATATTGGGGTGGGGGAGGGATTTAAACTGTAAACAAAACATTTAAACTAGTGACAAACATGTTCGAGTATCAGATTTCCTCAAATAACGTTTTAAATAAGTTATAATGTCTGTCAGTAACTCCTACTCAGCTGTTATATTTTTAAGCCAAACCTATTCCTTGTTAAAAAGTAACAGTTCTAAAATAAACTGATAAAAAAACAACTGCTACCAATAATATTGTAAAACTGATACACAATATGTTGTGATGTAAAATTAACCAGCTGGTATGCAACAGTGAAATAAAACAAAAACAACAAAAAAACCAACAAAAAAACCAAAGGGCTCCAGCCAATGGGATATTAGCAAGGATAAACAAACCCCCACCACCATCTCTCCCTAGAAGGATCAGCTTTAAAAAAACGGACTTTAGTAATTTTTATTTCCGTAACGGATTGATGGATTTATTTCAGACTTGGCATGGACCTTTACCACAAAAATGTTAGTTTTCAGAAAAAAATTATTATTTTCCGATGTGTTAATTTTTAATATGGCGACCATTAAACTCAAATTTCACAGTAACGACAAATTTTATCAAAATTTTATAGGAGACAAAAAAGTTAACAAATTAAGTTATCTAAACAATGATACCAAGATTGTAAAGATTTTTCTACAAATAACGGAGTTATCGCGGTTTTTCTATTATATTTGCTTAAATTTGCATTAATCATAATGCAAAATGGGGGTAGTGGAATTCTACCCCAGGAAAAGTACCCCCATGGAAAAACGCTACATCATTTTGACGTCACGAGGGACGGAGGTTAAAGTGGCATGGAGTTTTGCTCGCTGCCGGAAAAGTATCCCCAGTTTTATAAATACATTATTATTTAATTTGATTGCTCTAATTTAACATTATGGCAAACCAAACACCAGCCGGACTTCTACCCCCGGAATACTACCGCCGGAATTCTACTCCCGGAAAAGTACCCCCTCGTTCAAAATTTTTATTATTTAACAACAGGTATTTTATGTACGCGTTCTGTTATTTGAACAATTCGTATTACATAATAATGATATATGTTATTTTTTATGAATACCACTTGCTCTTCAGATGATCTCGTTCACTACCCTCACTCGCCGTCAGGTTCTATAATGTGATTACGTTTTATATTAGTACCAATCTTCCCTCAATCCTTTACAGGCTTTTAGTTGTGTATTTTTATTGACATCAAATAAAATATATACATTACCGTACCATGATATACTTTGATATTAGTTTTATAATATTATGAATACCCGAGGACCGAGCATTTGCTTGGTAAACTTAAACAGTAATATTTTTTATAATAATATCATTTACAGACAGTGCGCTAAAAAGCCCAGTGCAAAAAGGCTTATATTTTGTTGTTATTGAAGCTCGTTCGCTTCGCTCACTCGTCTATTTCAATGTAGGCCTACGGGTGCTGCACCCTCGTGTATTTGTTAAAACACATTTTTATGTGTAACAATGTATCCAGAACCTCTGTATACATTGATGTGTAACATATGGATTATATGAACTTAGTCCGGCAGATACGTAGAAAGATTGTGCGTTTGAGGATAGAGATCTAAAATTTGGAACACAGATATTAAATGTACAAAGGTTTAAATTTAAATAATAATGATATATGAACACCCTGTATACATATACAGGGTGTTCGGAAACAAAAGTTTCAGTAATTCAGGAGGTTATTGCCCACATCAAAATAAACAAAAAAGTTCCAGTAAACGTATATGTCCTAAAATGCTTCGTTAACCCGCTAGCCGCCATTTTGTTTTTTACAGTAAATAATTTTTATTTCCGTAACAGATCACTGTAGGCAAAAACCTTCATCATAGTAATACGTACTCATATTCAAGAAAAAAATTATTTTTTCTAATATGTATTTTCAAAATGGCGGCCAATTTAAAATCGTAAACTGAAATATCTCAAAACCGGTAAATTTTACAAAAAATTTACTTAATATAAAAAAGTTGACAAATTTAATAATTTAACCAATGAGACCAAGTTTGTAATCATCTGACAACGAATAATGGAGTTATTGAGATTTTTCTTCTAAAATTACCTAAATTTGCATTTTAATGGAAACTCAATGATTTCATGCACAAAAATAGCAATAACTCCGTTGTCTGTGCTTCGATCCTTACAATCTTGGTTTCATTAGTTAGGTAATTTTATTTGTCAACTTTTTTGTTTCATGTAAAGTTTTGTTAAAATTTAACGGTCTTGAGATATTTGAGTTTAAAATTTTTAAATGGCCGCCATTTTGAAAATACATATTGGAAAAAAATAGTTTTTTTATTTAAAATGAGTATTGCTATGATGAAAGTTATTGCCAAATATTAACTTAATACAATGATCCGTTACGGAAATAAAAATTGTTTAGTGCAAAAAACAAAATGGCGGCTAGCGGGTTAACGAAGCATTTTAGGACTTACGTTTACTGGAACTCTTTTGCTATTTTGATGTGGGCAATAACCTCCTGAATTCCTGAAACGTTGTTTCCGAACACGCTGTATATGAAAATGAACGAATGGTGTTTTTGGCTTCTGGGGACCTCAAAATGAAAACGTACAGTGGTCCCGGTCTTAGGTCTTACCATGGTTACTACCGTAATAGCGTATTCCCTATAGGGAAATGCGCTAAAAGGTTCATATGAAGGTATACCGTATCCTAAAATGCATAGTTACTTAGATATCCGCCATTTTGTATTTTTTACAAAACATTTTATATTTCAGACGTTTTGCAACCAATCGCTTTGAAACTTGGCAAGGAACTTGAAATAGTAAAGGTTTAATTTACAAAAAAAATAATACGATTTTAAATTTAAAAATGGCGGCCGTTTAAATTTTTTAAACATCGATTTCGAAAAAAAACTTGAAAAAAACAAAATTTTTCAACTTTTAAACAATTTAGACAATTTAATTCCTTATCCGATGACACAAAAATTATGAAAAGCGGTTAATAAACAACTGAGATACATTAATTTAATCAGTATTAGGTTGCACTGTTATTGCCACCCAAGAACGTACCTGCCACCATTGTTGTACTAGTAAATTGTAACAATGGTAGCCCACTAAGCTGGATGCCAAGTATAGATATTGCGTATATTGTGTAGCGCTTTTTAGTAGGCCTTTTTGTTGTGTAGTACAATCATATGTGATAGAAATCTTGATACAGGGTGTTTCAGAACTCCCTGACAATAGTTTAGGGCATTGTTCCTGGATTAGAAACATATCTAAATATCATATTCAAATCGTCCGGAAGTCTTAATTTATTCACACAGCCGCCATTTTTTTTTTTCAAATAATCCATCTTCTTATTTCTATAAGAGTTTCGTCCGTTACGTCCCTTTTTCTCTCAACTACTGAACCGATTTTTAAGATTGAGGTGTCACTTTAAAGCTTAGGATATACCGCAGTGACGAATCGTAATTAAAAAGGTCATATTGTTTCGGGCTTCGCCCCCTCGCCTTTGATTTATCTCTAGAGGGCGCTTTAAAATGTTGAACAACTTTTATTGCAAGTTTTTTATGTGAATTGTAATTTAACAGCTGATTACCTTCAGATGAATTTTAAAATCCAACAAAAATTTCACCTAACAATCAACAGTCATGTACTGTAGGTGAATTTCACTCATACCGAATCATAAAACGAGCAATTTGCGCACGGGCCACCTCGTATAATTTTTATTTTCGTAACGGATGGTTATATTCTGCTCATATTCGGAAATTTAAATTATTTAGTTAAAAAAATGGCGGCTGTGTGAGTAACTAAAGACTTCCGGACAATTTAAATATGATATTTAGATATGTTTCTAACACAGGAACAATGCCCTAAAATATTGTCAGGGAGTTCTGAAACACCCTGTATAATTGTATATAACATTATTTGTATTTACTTGTGTAATTTAATACGGTACTGATTAAATATGTTGTTAAAATTATAGCTGATTTTTATTGTTAGTGCACAAATTTCTTTATAGTTAATATGAGCTTATTTTCAAATAAATATGAAGGAATTCTCAATACTGAAGGTGCGTATTGTGATTATGAAATAAAAGATTTTAAAAATTTTGCAATATTCTCAAGCCTAAACTGAAATACTTCTGTCCATTACGTTAATATGTAACTTTTAAAGAATTTTTCGTTATATGATTACATTCAACTATTGCAAGTAACTCAAAATATTAATTAAAGTGAGGCAGCTGGCATTTCAGTTTTAGTCTGCTAGTTATTGTCAAATATCTAACATTGTACAAATGACCCCCATTGCAACTTGGCCAAATAATCGCGCTCGGGAATTCTGAGTAAAGTTAAGGTGGTCGGACGACCCGGTGCTCGTGTTGCGGCGGTGCGGTGACGCGAGGCACGGTGCTGTGCGGTGCGGTGCGGTGTCCGAATTGGCAACTCCGCGTCAGTCCGCGCCATTTTGCGTCACCGCGTCAGTAGCGCCACTACGAGGCGCGTCATGACTGACGCGAAAACGCAGCGCAGCGAGCACTCTGTAAAGGTTCCTTACTCTGTGCTAGAATCATTCGGACCATCGCACTTCCCGGTCACGATGCTGTCCCTATTGTTATATTTGTCACACAGATTATAATTAATACACTTTCTAGCCGAGAATGTCCAGCTAATGCCAATACAAAGAGGAAATTATGGTTTTCATCGGAAACCTTTCTAAAATTATTTCCAACAACTGGATTATATGAATGAAAATGTGACATCCGCATACCGAAGCCTACTTAACTTTTCGGTTGTACAGAGTATAATAAGAGAAAGGATTATATAACAGTACAGCAATCGACTACTCATCAATATAGGCCACATCTACAGACTGGCTGGAAAGAGTCTTCTATAGATTAAAAAAAAAAAAATAGTATATTTCGTCACTAGTCCGGAAAGTGGTTGTTATCGGTGCAAGATCGAGTTTCAAGTACGAGGCAAAGCCGAGTACCTGAATTCGATCGAGCACCGATATACCACTTTCGGACGAGTTACGAACAGTAATTTTCACCATACCACCTTTAATAAAAATACAGTTTGGATAAATATTAATAAATTTTAACCTATATACCCCCTCTTACGTTGTTATTTATTTATCTTGTACTATTACGTATACGTGTTGCTCGAAATCGAGCAATTTATTTTAATACAATACAAATGTTACTTTTAGCTCTAAATGACATTTGATCAATCCAATATTGTGAATATCTTTAGCTGATTATTAACAGATGTTTAAAATGCTTTATTCAATCCCAATGTTATTTAAATGGGAAATTTTGGAATTTCAATGGTGGATATCGCCTTTATTTTCAGTCCGATTCTCATCAGTTTTTGGAGGAAACAACTGCAGACCAAGCCCTATCCAACGACACCAAAAAACTTGAACATCGGTTGAAAATTGTAGGAGGAGTTCTCAAGACAAAAAAAAAAACCCCTTAGCGTATTAAATAAGTATAGATTAGATTTGAACTATTTACAACTAAACAATCAGCTGTTTGACATTTATATATTGGAGTCAACGAGGTTTAAGTTACTGTAAGCAGAATAGCAGCGCTAGTGGTGTGAAATATTGGAAGTTTTTTTTTCCGGCCTAGTCCCGAAAACCACTGTTTCGAGGTCTAGTCCCGATAACTTTGTTTACCAACACGTTTATCCAACCCACCGGGAATCAACTAGTTTCGATCACAGCTGACCGTTCCGAAAACAACGTTTATCGCAATGGTATGATGAAAAAATAATAGGTTGAATGGGATAATGAAAGATTTGAGATATTTTAATTCAATAGACCTTTAAAAGGTATTCTACTTTCTAATTCTGTATTACATTGGGTTTATTTCAAGAGTTTGTTTGTTTATTTTTTCGCGCTTTCTCCATAGAGCACACCCTCTTGATGAATTTTACATTAATTTGATAAATACATTTCTTGATACAAGACTGTCTCTTTGATGCGTATGATTCACTCATGTGAATATGACTGAAGGGTGATTGCATGGACATATTTAGGTTTTGATATGGCGGAGGGGGGGGGGGGTGCGAACTATCCCGAATTTAGAGTTATATGAGATTTTTGTATAGGGCTACCAAGTTAAAACACCAAGGTCCAATTTAAAACGTTCGTTTTAGGTTTAAAAAGGTAGATTATCGATTTAATCCGAAAAAATACATTTTTTTTATTATTTTGTATTTCAGATTTTTTCAGCCGTTAGAATTATTACCATTTATAAAATCACCTCCTTTCACCCCTGTAAATCCGTACATGCGTGATGAGTGTTGTGGATCAGATGAGATGTTAGCTTTGTTACTGACAAATAGCAGCTTATTCATTTGTCAGGACAGGATAAAAAATTAATAGCCCAATGTCCAAATAAAAGTAATGAAAGAAATGAAAACAAATAAGTCAAATGACCAATAAAAAGACAGCTAGATCCAGTTTCGAACCATCAAACCTTTGACATTATAATCTATGAAGTTAATTCAACGTACATATTGGAAGTCCTTTCGTAGTAGACCCATACTATTCCTATTTAAATACAGAGATTTCTTCATTAGAATTTCCAACCAAGCTGCTATTTGTATTATGTCAGTTTGATTTACCCTATACACTAAAATTCAATTTAAGGTGTTGGCAAATAGAATAATGGGTTTTCACAATACAGTATTGTAAATCCTACAGAGAATCGTGTTCTTTGAACATTTTGAAACTTCAAATCGAGCCACTCAAGCTTTACACGCCTATCACGTCCTCTGGAGAAGACCGCAGGGGACAGTCGTTACCAGTAACCACTTGATTACATAATAAAATAACGCCAATGAAACTCCATCAAGGTTAACGGCGGTACGATCCGTCGCGACATCTTCCAATAGTCTAGATTGCTCAATTTACACGTATTGCGCCAGCCGAGATCGAAGAGGGTGCAGAGACAAGGTCGGTCCGGAGAGAGGAGAAGAGCCGAAGGACGAGCGAGCACCCGTCACGACCGTGCCTCTATTGACAACCACATGTTTTATAACCATTAACAGCTGTTTTAGCCGCGGTAATCAGCTGATTATAGCCGGTGACGCGGTGTAAATGCCAGCTGACTGGGGATCCAGGTCGCGTTACGTCACTGTCCTAGACGGTAATTGTTGTGTTTGTATTCAAGAGGGTCCGAGCACTCGGCATTCCGAGCACGAGGGCGAGGTGCCGTGGTGATACAACCGCGTGGAAATTGAGGAATCCACCTTTCGAAACCAGAGTCTGGGGCGTGCGCAAGGTTTGATCAGTTAAGTAATCTAAAGCGACAACTCGATGGAGCTTTGGAAGATATAAAAAAATGATGGTCCTGATAAAAAAATGTAACCTCATAATTCGTATAACTTTAATGCTATTTATAAACGCTAAATTTATGAAACAAGCATAGGAAAGTTTAAAAATGTGAACCAACATTACCGAGGGTAGACATATACAAAGTTTCATGCAAATAATATATCGGGTGTTCATCAAGTTGCAATACCTAATTACTTTTCAAATAGCGTAATCAAGAAATACCAACGTAACCTGCAACGTGGTTCTAGGTGATAACAATTTTGCAACGTACAACGTGCATACACAATATTAAAGGTCTTTAAATCCAGATCAATATTCCACATACCCAACATCAAAAGGTTGACATGTAAGACACCGAATCCTCTCTTTCATAACTGAGGTCTGAGTGTCCATACAGCGCAACGCAGCTGCCGCATATTCAAGAGCTCGGTATCGCTATATTTCAAACTGTTTAACTGTTTTGGCATTGTTGTATACTAAGAGAAGAGATCACGAAAAGATCAACCCATGCTAACATTATATATTTTATTCTGGCTTCTTGTGAGCCATCCCGCAGGGGAGGTAGGAAATTACTGAACGTGCCTCAATGTAGTATTTCATGCTTTATAATTTTGTTCGAGGTTCCATTGGTCTATCTTTGTGACATAAAATTATAAAGCCGCTCCGGAACTTTGTGAATAGGCCTACCCATGTCACTTCGCAGCAAAGCAGACAGACGCACTACTAAACATAAATTTTACATCGAATTTGCTGATTTATTTATTTGAATACAGATATGTCTACTTAAATGACCAAATCAATTTATCACGTTCTATTCTTGTCAAACGTTTCGTAATATGTTTGACTTGTAGACCTAATTGTGGTTCAAACTGACATATTTGTTTAGACAGTGAAGGCGAGAATACTAAAAGGATCGACCAATATCTACGGAAAATACCTACCTCTTCTGCCGAGAGGGCCAATTAATGGAACAAAGCAAAACAAAATAATAACAGGTCTACTGCTTTGAAAACCGCATCACGGCATCTACGGCACTACACTTTCATAGTAGAGATGAAAATTATTGAAAGTATACTTGCATTTATGGACTTTTTATATTACTTATTCACCAACTTGTAACTCTTAGACCAGTGCATACATGGTTAACACAATTAAGCACCAACCAATGGGATGTGAGTATAGCAACGAAAATGAAAAGTTAAAATAGGATGTCTTATCTGTCCACTTAATGTAGTGTAGAGGATAAAAAGACTCGATTAATAAGAAGTAGAGTTATATTTCTAATATACTGAAATCAGATAAAATAAAATAATTAACATTGATGAGTAAATTTGTGATCTTGTAACTATGCAGTCGTATTGCTAAAGGATGAGTAAATGATAAAATTACGCAACCAGTTACAAACGAGATAACGGGTTAGAAAGGCAATCAAGTATAAGCTCTCTTATTATTGACAAGGTTTACGGGAATGTAAACTAATATTACACGTGCAATTACAAAAATATATCCAGCCGTGCACTGGTTTAAATGGAGGAAACACGACTGGAGAAATGAGGGAATTGGCTGCCCAGACGTCGGCATTACAGTTAACCGTCGCCACGCGACGTAGCCATTGTCATTGTGGTTCGCTTCCCACTTTCCTTGACGTTAAATTGCCTTACCATCTCAGTCTGGGCTGTCTGGTGGAAACTATTTTAGCCTTAACACGTAGCAAATTTGGCTCCAAAGATTTGTCTAGCCTATATCTGGAAAAGGTGAAGGCTATTTTTAAGAATTCAGTTACTAAGTTACTTTATCGAGTAAATGAAGCACTCATAGTAAATAACAGGGCCGGAAAGAACTGTATCTGCAATGTAATTGAAATAATAGAATTAATTAATCACTAACCTCGGATTGAAAGTGGTTGAAAAATTTCATCTAGGCCGCAAGGACCACATTAATCTAAATGTGAGCGATACAATGCATAGGCCTACTCTAGACAAGAAATGCCAATGTTATTATTGTCGTAACCAGTTTATCAATGTAATCAGTTTTTCCTTTTATAGCCGTGGATTTAAATCTTGATCGATTATATAGTTTATTAGTTCGGGAGGAACTATTTGATATGTTCCTCATCACGTAATACGAGGAATGTGCGAGTCTTATCTTGTTGAATGTGTGGGGGTGGGTGAACAGAATAAAAACTATACTTCTTCCTGTCGTACACTGTTTCAAAACCACAAAATTTTTAAACTTCCATCATCCCTTTACATACAATCTTCTTGTTTTATTAACGGAAATATATCAAAATTTAAACAAAGAATGTAAACTCACCATTTTGATACAAAAAAAAAAAAAATATATATATATATATATATATATATATAAACCTCACCTACATGCAACACCACTTTGTACCAAAAGGGGCCAAACTATAAGATTATCATAACTTACAGTATTGTATCAGAAGAACTCAGGGAAATTAAAGGAGTAAAACATTTAAGAACAATTTGAGAGAATACCTATAATAATAGAATAATCCTACTGTATTATAAAATTAAATATTTTTGAAAGAAGATGAAAATACTATTACGCATTAGGTTAAGTTAGTTAATAAATTGTTCATATTGTATATTTGATATGATCGAACCATATAAATAATTTTATATGACAATTAAGTTAGAGCTCAAATAAATGGATAAATAAATCAAGTGAAATACTGTAAAACTGACAATAACGTTCTAAATGACCAAAGATTTTTAATAAACAAAATGCTATGATACACACGCAGTACAAATATTATTTAAACATTTCCCAAATCAAAGAATTTCTTTAAAATGACGGGCTTCTTGACTACTCCGGGCTCCGGGCCGCGGATGTATGTTTTGACATGGAGTTCGGGATATACGGTGTGTTCCGAGTCCTTGAGGAGTTCTGGCATTGTCACGCTTGAAACAGAGGCAGGCAGCAGGCACTGCTGTTAGTGTGTTAGTAGATCTATTGAGTTAAAACCACATTGGGAATCCTTTGGAATTGATTGCAAGTTCTTAACGGCAAAGGAATAATGAATAATTATACAAAGTGCTGTCATGTAACTATACAGTATATGTAGTTAAATATAATACTGTAGCTATATTTAACGTAATACGAGTTACGTAGTCACAAAAAAAGTCAAAGCCCTACGATAACCTATAGGGAGGGAAACTGAATAGATATATAGAGCTTGAATTTTATACCGAAACGGCTCAGTCCTGGGGAGAAAAGTATCTTGGTGGAGTTTTGAAACTGGACCAAACTACCCTTGACGCTGGGTTTATTTTAATAAATGATTCTGATAAATGAATCAGCTGGTCTTTGGCAGAAACAAAGCTGGTTGGGTCCATCACACTCATCCATCACCTTAATAGTACCATAGTTACCATAAAATACTCACCAGAATGTGTCAGTAACTGATTATCTAAATATGAGTATATCACAATTCTGTTTAGGGAACCAAAGCCATATATGGCGAGTTTTTAAAGAGCAAGAGGACTTGCTCATTAACTCACAAACTTCTAGATATGCTAAGTGATGGAATTTGGAATATATTAATGCATTGGACCCAAAGATAAGATTTTGAAACTCGATCCTTCGAGTTCCCGCAATAAATCCCTCGCTTCGGGGTGAGAGAAAAGTAATCATTCGATATTAATTAAAAAATTTAAGTATAATGTTTAAATAACAATTAGTCAAATACTCTCCTTCTCCAAGTATATTTGAAAGCTTACCCTCTGGAATGCTTAAGACGAACGAGTTTTAAAGTTACATAGACTTTATTCAGCTTGAAAAGATCAAACGTCTTCCAACACTACTCGATATATTTACACGCACACTGTAATTGTTTACAAGACGGTAAATATATATAAAAGATCTTACAATGGCATTTGCCATTATTGCCATTATAAAATCTTTTATATATATTTACCATCTTGTAAACAATTATAAGTGTAAATATATCGAGTAGTGTTGGAAGACGTTTTATCATTTCAACCTGAATATCAGTACCAGCACGTATAATGCTAATCAAGAAGTTACATAGACTTTACACATCAGAAAACACTGTAAAACATTATGCAAAACGAGGTGTTAATCAACAAACTAACTTGAGAGCAAAGTCGCAAAAATGATGGAAACCACATGTGAATTTGGTCTTTTTTAACAAACACCCAGTGTAGGCTATCTAAAAAGTTATCTAGTAATCACCTATTTCTATAGTGCAGTAAAATATTTAATTAAAGCATTTGATTGTAGTTTGTAATACCAAAAAAATTCCATTCTCGATTCGGAGAGAGGGTAAATCATTGAAGATCGACTCACTTTACGTAACACGACAGCAAGCAAATTTAAATTTAATTTTTTTAAAGTTATTAATAGTCATTACTGCATGAATTTACAACTTAACGTAAATAGCTAGGGAACTATTTATGCTAATTGTCTTTAAAATGTCCTGGTTTAAGTTCATTCGGGCTCTTTTTATTTTAAAGTTAACGTAAAATACATCATGTTTCCTGGGATTACTTTTTTGAATATCACAAACCGAAGATGGGAAATGAAATATACTATTTTATATTTGACACAAAAAATAGTAAATTTGACTTCTGGCATTGGTTACGAGTGGGACTACAGCTGTAGAGATTTAAGCGTAGCTGTTGTTATTGTCATCTTTAACAACTCTTTTGTCCCGGTCACCGCTGCAATAGGCCACATTACTCTAGTCACCACATTACTACCACATTAGTGCATGCTGTACGTTGTTTCATCACAGCCTACCTCAAAGCACAAGCCATGACGCAAGAGGTCCAGTCCACAGTTCTTGTCGATGAGAAGATCAGCAATAAAATCAACTAGACATCTTCCCTTTCGGTTTCGACCTGCCATTCCAGGACACCAGTTACTCAATGTGGCATAATATATTTTCATGCATGTTTTAAAACACTTAGTTGATGGTAAACTTTTAAATTTTTGGAAATTATTAAAGTAAAAATATTGAAAAAGTACATTAATTTGAATCCTTCCAATAAGTTTTTAAGAATGAACACATGCATATACTAACGAAATCATCAAGTAGGGTCTAAGCTAATGTTATATTTAAAAAAAATTATACGTATAATACTTTATGAATGCCGAAAAAGTAGTTTGAAAAAAATTATTTAGGAAACAAAACCTCTGATTTTTTAGAGGAAAAAAACACTCGTGTTGACTGCATAATTTTATACGAATTACACATTTTTTCAATTAAATATTTTGAAATCATTGAATACGGGGGAAGCAAACGATTCGACTTGAACAAATGCCTCACAAAAACGCATCTAGGAAAAATATGTTAACAGACTTACCGTGGAGCCACGCAAAGGCCTACACGTAGACAGTACCCCGCGGCAAACCGAGCAAACAACCTCCATCCCTTCCCCTGACCCGGGAGACCCCCGATCACGTTAAACTCTACATTGCCATGAGTGCAAGGGTGTGACGTACCTGGGCAGCATAGCGGGGGTGTAGGCGTGACCCTCCGCTCCTATGGTGTCGGTGTCACAGACTTTGGAGTGGGTGTCACTGACTATGGTGTCGGTGTCACAGACTATGGTGTACGGTCTCTCCGGGACGGTGGACGGAGAGAGAGTGGTCGAGGGCTGCCCGCCGATACATCCTTCCCCTACTTACTTTCTCTGTGGCGCAACTTCGCATCTCCCCGGCCGCGTTAATATTATTTACACCGGCAAAATTCAGCACCCTCGCTTACACATGCGATTGGTACCAGGCGCTGCGAGGTGGACAAGTGAAACGGAGGAAGTGAGACGGAAGTGGGTGGGGGAGGGAAACGAGGGTTGGGGAAGGAAAAAATTGTGGGTCTTATTCTTGAGAATAAATGTTTCGTTATTTACTCCTTCAGAATTCACTACTTTTCGCTAATTATGGTTTTGGTAATATTGTGAGTTAGATAAGGGAAGTAAATAAAAGTCATAAACAATTATTATCAAAAATGAAGGCCGGTTAGAGGTGAAGAAGGTTTGTATTAGGTTTGTTATTAATTAAATCGTTATTAAGTTAAAATAATTACTAAAAATATACAGTATACTTTTTACATATTCTTGAATTTGAGCTCAAGTTAATGTAGGTATTCTTTTTGCTCTTTTAAACAAAAAGCTCTCGAGCACAATAAAAATTATAGCTTTGTAAAACAACTATGACAAATTGAAGAAGCTTTTGAGTTTTGACGAATTTAAATTCATCCTATTTTTTATGGGCCAAACTGTCCAAATCTTCAATAAAATTTAATCTGTATTCCAGGATTAAAAGTTAGGTCACTATAAGAGGTTTCCACTATTATGAGAATTAATTTAAACTTTGCATGAAGCATGAAGGTTAATGTACTTCGTTTTTAATAACCATTGGTCCGACCAAAGGTGATAAATAAAATGAAGACCAAAGATGGGGTTATTGTCGATTCAAGTTCTAAAATCATTTAAATGCAGCTTACCGTGACACAGATGAGTGCAGATGTAGCTCTTGGCTCTTTGTAAGGGGCTTCCATCCTTGGACGAAGGCAATTATTTACAGAGTTGTTGGAGGATCTTCAGCGATTAAGGATAGTGTCAATGCTACTACAGCAAGCATTCCATGATGCTACTTCTAAACGGGGCTCATATGAATTTATGGAATGAGGCTGAATGCATGGAGTTAAATGTAAAAAGGAAAAAAATGTATATAGATAAAATTATATTTTAGATAAACATTTGAGGAAAATAACAATTCTATTTTATACTACTTAAGGGGTTTGGTTTTTTAAAATATAGTCATGCTACGGTTCAACACATAACGGACATACAATTTTATTGTTATTTCCTCTCTATTGAATATCACTTGTAAAAATGTCCTTATAGATCCGACGCAATTGCAAGGAGAAAAATGTTTTTATTTAACAGCAGTTCATATACAGGCTATTTGGAAGGAATAAATTGCAGAATTGGATATTGTTCAAGCTTCATATTCATCGATGAAGCTGATTACCTGGACTCAAAAATGGACAATGTACCCGTCGTACGTGGATTCAGTAATTATTAAGAGCTCTGTATATAATCTATATCATGTGTTTTAATATAATCGATAAGATGTATGGTCCGTCGGGCGACACTTTTTTGGAGAGACGTTGCAGGAGCGCTTTCGGCTTCTAGCCATTCTCAACTGCGATTCACTTGACTAGTGGTATCATAAACTGTTAAAGATGATGGGGTCCGTGCGCCGAAGTCACATAATCGATAAGATGTATGGTCCGTCGGGCGACACTTTTTTGGAGAGACGTTGCAGGAGCGCTTTCGGCTTCTAGCCATTCTCAACTGCGACAATTTTGCATTCTCAATGCAAATTCTTCGCAGTTGAGAATGGCTAGAAGCCGAAAGCGCTCCTGCAACGTCTCTCCAAAAAAGTGTCGCCCGACGGACCATACATCTTATCGATTATGTGACTTCGGCGCACGGACCCCATCATCTTTAACAGTTTATGTGTTTTAATGTATGGACATCAGAAATGAACTGACTTATCCTCGCCTGAGAGGGCTGCACTGCTTTGTTTTTTATGCAGTTGGATGCAGTTTTTATGCACCGGATTAAAGAGAGCTGATTTCAGCAGTTGGACAGTCTGTCAAGCTCGTAGACCTTCCCGCCCAGCAGGATGGGAGTGGACCGGATGAACGAGCCCTAGAGGCCGTCGGACCCCCGTGGAGACGGGAGACGTCAGCCGAGAGCGAGGGTGTGAGAGCTCCAGAGTGTGGACAGTGTGGCAGAGCCTGCATCCGCTGAGGAACATATGATCCTGGCTCCTGGAACTGGAGGTAGGAACTTGAATCGTACCCTAGGGGAGCGACACAGCTGGGGTTACACTGAGGATCTCCTGGTGAACTGTTCGATTATAAAAAACAATTGCTGAAATCAGCTCTTCCAGGATTAAAGAAGAATTTCTAGAATGATTGGTAAAAAAGAACTCAAATGGAAATTTTTAGAAAATCATGAAAAGTTGTAGTTTTTCGCAAATAATATTCAAGGGCAGTAGGCAGTATGCAACTCCTAAAAATTAATATACCGTAAAGGAATTATTATGGGAGGGTCTAACGATTACTGATAAAGTTGGTTTGGTTGGAAGAAGCATTGTAAAACTACTTTAAAAATTGTGATGGATCAGAATGGGTTTAAAAATAAATTTAAATACCTGAATCTTTAAGAAAAATTAGTATGGAGTGTTTTATGTAAAAAAACAGACCCCGTAACATAAAAACTCGCATAAAAACCTTTTAAAATTATTTGGTATGAATTACCTTAGTTAGTTTAGTTTACAAACTATTGAATTACTATACTTTATTTATCGTCATTGGAAATTTCGATACATTTACTGTACATATCTTACACGCGAGTGTTGACTAAAAAACTTAACGATTAATGCATTTGTTTAGTAATCGGGAATTACACAAATATGACGTTAAGTATACAATTACATATTATCTAATATTCATAGCAGTATTTATTCTTACAGTAATTGAGTAATTGATCAATCATAATTTATAAATAATGACGAGAATGATAATGATAATCATAATGAGACGTCCATAAAAAACTCAAAAAATACTCTTGGCATCGTTTGGAGGCAACAGTACTGGAGGAATTAATTATATTACCTATTGATATCTCTTGATATAAAAATCTGCATTATTATTATATGTTTTTTAATGCTTATGCCATTTTATGTATTATCAGAGATCTGTATTGTTGCGAATACTTCACGCGTTTCTGTCAATTACAACTTATAGATATTCAAAATTTTAACTATAGTATGTGTGATGAATCTTTTCCATTCCTGATCAGTTATATTAAGGTCCTATCTGGCGAATTATGTGTTTCCCAAAAGTCGTTATAGCGGCGTGTGCTGTGGATCCGCGAATTCCACCACACTCGGCATTGATCCTGCGACCAACAATGAACAATCCCATCTACAGGCGGTGTTCATTAATACGACTACGTGCAGAACAACCATTCGTTTCACTTTCAGCACGAACAATCCTACACTCCATAAACCTCCGATTGCGAAAATAATTATAAACTACGGCTGACAAAGTGATTATTTCTAGACTGGAAGAAGGAAACTACTGGCGACTACAATCATCAAAACAAACAATATTTTACTTCGTTCTACAATTTTAATAAATATTTGTTCCTCGACATTTTTTTTCGTTAGACAATAATACTGTTAATGTATATTCAAGCTATGTAAAACCATTGAGTCCTGGGGAACTAAGACATAAGTCAAATATGAAAAAAGGCAAGTTGTCAGTAATCAAGTACATATTTTGGCGCCACATCTTCATAGCAGGTTAAAAGCAGCACTGCAGCATAGTGCAGGTAGAGCACTGTAATGTGAAGCTAAATATCCGAAAGTGGGCTTAGTCAATACAATAAAAACAGCAAAACGAAATCTATGATATATCAAAGTTTTGAATTATGTATAACATTACATTATGTAAAATGTTTATAATTTCTGATTCCAGCTTGATCACGTTAATTGGAGTTTGCCGAATAGTAATTGGGGGTGTTGATGGTGTGTTGGTCATTGCCAACAAAATTCTGTTGAGGCGATAGGCTACTTGATATGTCACACCTAAAATCTGTCTGTGATGGACTAAGTGTCGAAAAATGTTTGCGGCGACTGCACTGCAAAACCTAACCCACATATAAAATCATTTCTTCATCTAAGTGGATAATTCAGAATTTAAGAGGTTGAAGATTTTAAAATTAATCTCCTAAAAAATACCGCAATGTAGCTGTTTTATAGACATATTCTACGACGTCGACGTTCACTGGGGGTAGCGGAATTCTACCCCCAGGAACAGTATCCCCCATGAAAAAACGCTGCGTCATTTTAACGTCAACAGGTTTACCTCGTCCGGAGGTAAAGGTGTAGCTTTGCGGCCGTGAACTTTTTGAGAGTATACATTATATTCTACTCTGATCGATGGTTATGCACCTGTATAATTTATTTCTATAAAGAGAAATTTAAGTCATATTTTATAAGTTTACTAGGGCCGGAAAACTACCGGCCGCCAGAATTCTACCCCGACCCCCAGAAGATTACTCCTAGCAAAACTAACCCCAACATTCTAAACTCGGAAAACTAACCCAGAGATTGCTACCCCCGGATTTCTACCCCGAGAAAAACTACCCCCAAAAATCAAAATCATGTCCACAAAGACTGAATCATTAATGAGACATTATTTTTTGTATTTTCTAGGCCTAATTAATTATTCTTCAAACCATGTTTCTTTTTAGTTTTGTTTTGAGGTTCCTAGAAAAAAACACCGTTCGTTCAAATGATTCATTAACAGTATATGCGTTATTATTGTACGCGTTAACTTTTGAAAGAAGCACCTGATGGTTTTGATGAAATGTGGTGGAAAGGTGAAGGGGATCACCTGATAATGAGTTCGCGAACCAGAATGTTTTTGGCATTTTTTTACCCTTAATTTTGTAAATTTTAAAATTCCAACTGAAACCGTTAAATATAATTTTACAACAAACAATTTAGTATTTTGAATCATTAATTGATTGCAGAAGAAATTAAAATCTAGTTTACCGTTCATGTTATTCTTATGAAACATTAGAAATATTAATTCTATAAACAGTTGTCATTTTTGGGATTGAGAGAAAATTGGTGAAAAAAGGAAAAAAAAACTCTAGGATATTATATTTGGTTGGCATTGCATAAAATTTGCCGTGCAACAGAAATAGATAGGCCTATTTGTGTAATAAGACGCGTAAAGTACGTCATTGCCACTCGAGCACGAAGAGTCAGGTGAGTGCGGCCAAACATTTCGAGAGCGGCAATGACTATTTGCGCTCGTAATACACACAAGATTTTTCCTACCAACATACCATGCTAGAGATTACATGTTTTACTGTAAACAAAATGTCATTTAGATTATTTTTGATTGTTTTCTGTTGGAACACATTGTTAACTATCAAACATAACATAACCTCAAACTAAAAAAGAGGCAATTACTAAACGACAATAATGAACAGCAGCTGTGGCATGGTTCGTAATAACAGCTGACTTATAATTGCTGTTTGGTTTAGCGTGCGGTAAAGAACATTGCCGCTCTAGAGCGGAAAAGACGCGGAAACCGGAAATGAACTGTTTTGCATAGGGGTAACAGGTGTGGCAAAGTTAATATTTCCATGCAGTGGTAGGAAAAATTGTTATATAAAATACGAGTAACGCATTATATATATATATATATATATATATATATATATATATATATATATATATATTGGTAAAATAGTCTACTACAACACAAACATAGAATAGCAGTTGGAAGATACTTTTTAAAAGTTGGGTACTTTTATGGGGGTATAATTCCAGGTCTAGTCCAATGGGAGAGTTTTGTTGGGGGTAGTTTTCTGGATAGGAATCCGGTTGGTGTTTGGTTAGCCATAATGTTAATCTATAGCAACCTAATCAAATAATAATGCACAGTATTTATAAAACCGGGGGTACTTTTCCGGCCGCGAACTCCATGCACTTTAACGTCCGCCCCTTGGGACGTCAAAATGACGTAGCGTTTTTTCATGGGGGTTCTTTTCTGGTGGTAGAACTCCGGCGCCCCGTTCACGGCATTCACAACGTTATGAGTTATTACATAAGTGAAAATCTACCTCCAACGATTACGTAGCAGAAGAGACGCGCAGTAGCGCGTGATGACGTATGAGTTGGCAGCGGCAATATGCCTCATGTCAACACTTGTTCAGCGCTAATGGACAGCTAGACAAGTGATCGTCGAGAACACGCGGCAGGCAGGGCGTAGCGGCACGCGGCAGGTTCATGCCGAGTGGACTGATTTTCATTGAACTTGAACGTGGCGTGGCGAGCCGCTTTCATTTGGCAGCACAACTGGTTGCAACTAACCAGTCCCGTTGTCGACCGCGGCTTGCGTTTCTATAACCAGTCTTGTAGTAACGCTTATTAAATTCTAATATCAGTGATTAATTCATAGAAGAAGAGATCAGGCCAATATATTACATTTTTTAGTTTGAAATTAAGTTTTGTTCTTAGTACCGTAGGGCCTATAGGCCTTACTATTTTATATGCATATTTGGCAATCAAAGTATTGAAGTCATAGAAAGTGTCCATCGGTTCTTCGTCAGCAAGTTTCTACCTCTATGGACGAAATCAATTTTGGTGGAGTTTTGATAGCTTGAGGTGAAAGGAATTAAATGTTTTAATGGGCCCTCGGGAATTAATGTGAAAGCAATGATGACAGTAAATACTGTAATCTCTCTCGTAAGGTGGAAGGTTTTAGACATATAATTTTATAAATTTATTGTAATATGTAATATTATCAATTATTTATAGAGAAAATTAAACAGTTAAATCTAACCAAAACCACGTTACAAGCGTTAGCTCATTCTTTTACTTAAAATAAGTACAGACTTGAGTAAAGTAAAAATATAAAATTCTTAATTTTCTTATTCATTGCAAAGAGAAATTGCAAAATGCATAATTGGTGACAAAGTCATCCAGATAAGTCAAAAGTCCGCCATTGAGAAAAACATTCCTTAATGACTGGCGGTTCCCCATTTGTAAATGTTACGTGTTTCATGACGTGGTTACCGGCCGCGCGACTCTAAGATTACGATACCACCGAGATTCAGCCACTGGGCCGATGTTGTTTTGCTCACAGTCCACTGGGGATTTCCCCTGACGACCTTGTCACCTAGTTAGACGAACAACCAGAATTGCCACATGGTTGGATCCTATCCTAAAATTATTAGGTCTAGTATATAATATTTAACTTATTCTAAATTTAACAAGGTTTTCTTTATTACGACAAAGCACTTCTTCATTTGTAGATATTACTCTAGGTGTTCCAGCTCATTATTAATTGATACTTATTTTTGTTACCTGTAAGTGCACACACAAAGCGACGCGACGAGACGCGATTGAATCAAATCCATGTAGCATAATCAGATTGCCCTACCATACAGAAGCGACGCGACTATGGGTGTATGAATCGCGTCGCGTCACTCTCTCTGTATGTTTGTGTTAGTAGTGCACTAAGTCAATGGTCAAAATGTCCATGGTGGATATTATACAAAATATTAGCTCCAAGGAGGATTAGCTCAAAGGAAGTCAACGTTGGTGGAGGTTTTCCAAACATTCATAAAATGTCCCCCAAGAATCCAAATGGGATTCCAAGTGGTGTCCTTGCGGCTGGTCGCGTCACTCTCTCGTCGACCGCCGGCCAGCGGGATGGCTCGATGACCCACTAACTTTTGACCCGGTCAACTTTCGCTTTCAGCTCTCGCATTCTATCTGAAAGAGAAACAGGTAAGAGCTTGCCCCGCCCGCCACTTGGCTATTCAACAATAAATTATGCCACACAGCGGCGACACATTTTTTAGCAGGTTTCGTTTTATGAGCATATTATGCATAGCTAAAAGCTGAAATTGCTTCAGAATGCTTCAATGTATCATTTTCTGGATTTTAAATATGTTTCCGCGTCCCTTTTATCGTAATTTTGTTTTTATTTGATTTTTAAGTCATTTGAAGGAATTTTACTTGTCGACATTGTTGATTCCGTCAAAGTAACTTAAAACTTACATTTCTAACTCTATTCATAGGTTGAAAGGCTTAATCAAACTAGCTTAACATTTTTCAATGAAAGATTGCGTCATCAATCCTAGGAATTTTGTGTAAGTACCCAGTTTGATTGTCAACAGTAGGCTACTAATGATGACTCAGCTCTAAGCCTCCGATCATAATCTGGACCTGAGTCGGATATACCATTGCGCAACCAATGGTTCGCTGGTAACAATAACGTTTAGAGATTTAGGCTAAGCTATTGGAATTCTTTACACAACCGATACAAACATCCCTTGCTTATGTAAGGTCTCGTCTCTTAAAATATATTTAATCTCTTAAGAGGCTCTCAAATGACTCGATCGGTGTCTGAACATGTAGTTTCCATTCACAATATATAGCATTGTGACATATTAAAAAATCATAACTGAATTAACAAATAATGGCTTCCACGAAAACTAAAAAGATATCCACGGTCCTAGGAGAGCAAATTCTACGATCTACTATCGCAGCATATAACGTCCAGTTGATGTCTTTGATCTCTCTTGTAGCCTAACTTGTCTTGATTAACAAATAAATTAATACGGAGTTTAATAATTTACAAATAGTAGCCTACCTCTGGGGGGACCGAGCTCGGTAAAATTATTAAGCGTCAATTTCCTTTCTCAAACAAAGCTCGTTTGCTCCGCTCACTCGCCCGCTCCCTTTTTAAAACGAGCTCGTTCGCTTCACTTACTCTCCGGGCCAAAGGGTTTTGCACTTTGGTATAAATTTGTTGAACCCATGGTAACATATTGGGTTAATTCTACAATTATCGGCTGATATTTGTTCAATTTAGTTGCTACATAAATTCTGCATGAGAATAACATGATATCTTTGAATAACCCAGATTTTCCCAGCCATGGGACCGACGGCAATCGATTCCTGGTGGTAAAACCCCAATTTCCAATAAAAAATCCCTGGAGAGAAAAAAATTTGTTTGTACAAACAGTGCTTTTTTACAGTATAAGAGTACCAGGTTAACCGAGCCTTGCTCGTTGGTTTTATGTCACTTTTGTTGCAGTGTCACAAGCTATTAAATTTACACCAAAGATTCTTCACAGTTAAAAGCTGTTAAAAAAACTGCTTAAAGTCCCTTTATTTTTGTTTACTTTTAGTTGTTAATTCGTTACCAAAATAGCAACCCATAATAACAATGTTAAAAAAAACTATTTTAAAACTTAATTTTAGACAAAATTGGATTTTTCCTAAGGTTGAGGCTGTTTATAAATTTTTGGGCTAAAACACTCTTAAATGCAAAGTTTAAGCAAAATCTATCCAATGGATTTCGAGATCGTGGAACACACATCCCTTCAGACTCATTATATTATAGTATAGGATTTGGTCATGCGTTTAGTGACAGTACAACCCTTTACTCGAAATGACTTAGGATAGGGTTTAACTTGTACTTGCTTAAAAACTCATAGGTTGGTAGACATACATACTCTGGGGTTTGTGGGGAAAATAAAAGTCCCAGTCTTGATACAATTTTGTGTTTACCCCCGCCAATTATTCATCAACTTACATTTTCTAACAATACCCCATGGCAGCAAACCTACATACTCGATCCTATGGTGATTTTGTGGGAAAAGTAAAAATTATTAAATTCCATTGGAAATTCGCTGACCATGCAGGTGTGCTGCGACATAATATTTTACAACACATAATGCTATTGTAATGCTTAAAATGTAATGGTATCTTAAATTAAATAAGCATTACACATTATACTCTTATTATGTTGTGGCTAACTTATGGGTATTAACTTATAAATTAGGGTTCGTTATTTTTCTTTAACGGGAAGTGACTTTTGTCCCCATGCCACAAGGTCCAGGCTGTGGAGGGCATATCCGGGATGAGTATGGAATCATTGCACTGCCAGTGTCTAGCTAATCGCTCCTACAATCTAGGGATGGGGTTACATCACCTGTGACTCCCCACGAGTGGGGTGGTTGGCCTAGTACCAGTCAGAATCAGAACCTCTTTATTTGTCTTCTTTAAGATTACAAATAGTGTTTTTTTTTTTTTTTTTTTTTTTTTTTTGTTTTTTTTTTTTTTTAACAAGATACAAAAAAGTACAAAAGTTGTGTCTTTTGTTGGTGGTTTTGTGGTGCAGGTCATGGAACTATGAAATCATGTATGGTAGATGCCTGCTTTGCTCCCCTTGCAATTATTAGTATTATCGTATGGCTTTTAGTGGAGGGAGATCAGCAATTTACTGATAGTTCTCCTTGCCTGAAATGCCTGCACTTTTTTGTTTTCTATGCAGGTGGACCAACGGCTTAGCGTGACTTCCGAATCACAGGAGCGGCCTAACGATCTTTTTGTCCCAGAGCCGGGAATTGAACCCGGCCCTGCTGGGTGATAACCCAGAGCTCAACCACTGAGCTACGGCCGCTGCCTCCCCTTGCAATGATTGCAAGTCATTGGGATTGGCCATTTGCCTAGCGGTGACCACACTTCTGGAATGAAGATTGCAATATGACAAGTCCAGCAGGGTGGCAGACAAAAATCAGGCACTCTGGTGTAACAACATACACATTTAAAGTAATCCATGTATAAGCTTTGCCTCTTAACTTGACGAATGAATCCGCACTACTATTTAGTTAAAGTTATTGGATAATCAGCTGTTCCATGAAATTTAACATGTAAAGTGAGCTCGATGTTTTTGGGAAAGTACCACCTCTCCTCTCTCGCCAATCCCAGCTGTTTTTGGCCATTAATCAACTTATGTGGCAAAAGTTATACCACCCTCTAGGAACATAACCCCAGCCCATAGCGAGACAACCCCATTCCAATTTTACTGTTCCCACATTCACCGGAGAAAGAAGGGGGACTCAACCGGAAAAACAACTCTGAATCTGCAAAATCAAATAATCAAATAAGTATAGTTAGCTAGTTTTAAGGGGTGAAGGGATTTGAAAAAGGACAAACAGAACTTCCGTAAACTCTCTATGTTTTCCGGGGACACATCTCACAACGCCCTCACACTGTATCTTCTCCCATTATCAATAAAAAGCACCCCAGTAGACACAAGTTAAATATCTATATATATAATACGTGATGCCCTTTTTTTGTTAACACTACTCCTCCCTTATTTCTGGACCAATTTTAAAGTTTGAGGTGTCAAAAGAATGGTCTCAGTTCGTAGTTTTGCAATAAGGTTTTATATTTTTGATATTTCAATTCTGAAGCTCACGGGAAGCCCTCAAAGTACATTTTGTATCCATAAGATTAACATGGGGAACAATTTATATTGAATTGCTAAAAAAAAACAGCTGTTGATAGTTAAACAAACAAACACATGTTAAAAGCTGAATAGAAGCAAATTGAACTGGTACTGAAATATCAACCAATTTCATACTTTAATAGGAGTGTCTAATCTGATGTTTTAACCTTTTCTCAAAATGTAGCAGGTAGATTTTGCTTGAAAGTTTTATTTACGCGTATTTGGGCACAAAAATTAGTTTGGTAATTTAACCCTGGAAAAATTCATTTTTGTTTACGAAAACAATATTGGAAATTGAAATATTTGACATGAGTCTTATTGGTTGTCCGACTGGTATTGAAACAATAATTAAAGGTAACAAATATTAAAATAGGACACTAAATTTGTGTGCATGGGTTTTCAAACTGCTGTAAACTATAGGGAAAAGGGATAGTTGGTTGTAAGTGTAATAACCTTTTTATTTACTATTATAGCATTTACATGTTTTATGCAGAACGCTACACATATTAAAAAAACCTGTGTAAAAGACAACATTTTAAAGTTTTTTACCTCCAGTATAGAAAACAAGCTTATTACAAAAATGATTTTTATAAAGAAAAATTTTAACCAAAATAAAAATGGACCACACCAACAAAAATGTAGATTTTCTTAATTTTTGTGATTTCTTTATTTAAATTTTGTAACGTCATGGAAAGTTAAGTTAAAGGGGATTTAGGCATAAATAGAAATGTAGACTCATTCACTATGTCACTGACTACCTCATACAGTAGTACTACAAAAACAGCTGCAGTGAGTGCTGCATAACTCATACAGCACCGGGGAGTAATGAAATATTGATTTTTATTGTGTTGTAATTTAAGTTTTATGTTTGATGAACTATGTGGATCCAACATCTGTGAATTTATTATAAATTTTATAGGGGGGTTAGACAAAGGCCCTAAGACATATCGGCGAAAGAACAACTACGCAATCTTAGCTAATTTATACCTAAAAGAACGAGCACCACATCTCAACACTATCACATTGGGAAGTTGGAGAATTGGTAATGAAAATCGATTGTAGAAACACCAATAATGTTCTATCTGATTTTCACTATAATGATTTTTTTTTCAAAGTATTATAATGGAGCAAAGTTTGATCACCAGGCACCCTAATAAATGCAGGGCATTGCGCTGCACAGGTCCCCTAGTATATATATATATATATCGTAAGACTTCCATAGCCAGCCACCAACTTCTGAGAAATATAAAATATACTCTGCAGTGTACATCACCTGCGTCAATAGGCCTACATTTAAAACTAAACTAAAACAAACAATTATGATCTCGCTTTATAAAGCTAAATCAAGGGCGCTAAGCTATTGCAGCCCAGCTTCATTTGCACAATGCAGACCTATCAACCCTTCAGGGAAAGCACTCAATGGGCACTCATTGACTATGTGAGTCATAGTCCGGAACTCTGCTCCGCAGCCGCATGACTGGTCTTCTGTCATTCCCCATTTGTATTTCCAATAATTACATCTTCCCACTCCAGTGCGAAAAAGATTGAGAACAGTCCAATGCTTCCGAGGAAGATCCACACCACCTACTGCCAAGGTTGGGTCAGCAATTAAAAAGTGATTCCGACCTTGTAAAGAGTCCCAGGAGGAAGTCCAGTCGGTATTGACGGAAAAGTTTGTCTCTATCAACTGGGATGCTGTTTGCAGTGGAGGATTTTAGGGCCTCAATCGGCCCATCACCTGAGGTAGGTAATCATGGATGGGTAGCTGTGGAACAGATACGATCTTATTATATTCCCTAGTAAGGGCCTCCCTTCGTCTTATTTCAGGTGGAACAATATTACACAGCACCGGAAGCCAGAGTACAGGGGTAGCCATGAGTGTACCACTAATGGCTCTCATAGTACAGGTTAAATGATTGCTAAAATATATGCTATTCTTTTTTTAACTGTAGGAATTCAACAAAGTAGGCCTGTACTACGCAATTCAGCAATAACAATGGACATATTACATACTAAGACATGTATGAGTCAAGAGAAAGGGCTTTCCCTAACATTACTCTTAGAAATTCAAAATGTATTCCTCCTTAGTGGCAAAGCACGGGTTACCCCTAATTAAATCTTTACTTTATTTCAGGAATGAAATTCAAAACTATGTATGAAATTGTAGTATTAAAAAAAGACAGTATGCTTGGATGATATAAAAAAACAGTCTTACAATGATGTAAAGAGTAAATAAGATTATTATGTTACAATTAGAAATGTGTCTTGAATCTTATATCCCACTTCATCCCATTGACTGCAGCGGGTGGCATGAAACCAGTATTCACCCACATCCTCCTTGAGCTATGCCATTTAGGCAGGGATATAACGCTACATAATAATGGTAAAGTGACCCTTAAAGTTAGTAACCTGACTAATCAGTGTTCAGGTATTCTACTTAACCTACGCGCTGTACAACAATAGCCTTTGTAGGATGTCTGTTGGGTTGGCTATGCCTGAAAGTAAATAAACAGTAACAATACATGTTCAGGTATTGTTACTGTCAGGTATTGTTATTGTTAGTGTCATGTATTGTCAATATAATAAAAACGTTTTTTATTATTCTGCATGAAATCATCCTGTTTTTTGCTCTCTTAATAGTACCAAAACCATTTCAAAGCAATATCTAATCTAAGAAAAGACAAAGAGCTATGCGTCATTCCAGCAGATAAAGGGAATGCTTCAGTGGTAATGGATTCGGTAAGCTATGAAAACAAAGTATACGAGTTAATTAATGATCAGTCTACATATAGAGGACTAAAAAAAGACCCAACTCATAAAATTGAAAGAACAACAACAAAAGAAATAAAGGAATCATTAATCCCAGCTAACATCCATAAATATATTATTCCTAGGAACTCTAGATAGCCCAGATTTTATGGGAGGCCTAAAATACACAACACAAACATTACATTACGTCCAGTAGTTGATTAGATAGGGAGCCCTACTTACAACTTATCTAAACATTTAAAATTATATCTATCTCCATTGGCGTTCCAATCTGAATCAAACATTAGGAATACGGAAGACTTTATAAGTAAAATAAAAGGTATTACATTAGATGAGACTGATATATTAATGAGTTTAGACGTGGTTTCATTATTTACTAATGTACCAGTTAAGGATACTTTAGATATAATAATAAATAAGTTGAACTCCAACGAAAGTAAAGATATTTTGAAAATGACTGAAACACGCTTGACTTCAACATATTTTTCATTGAAGAACAAGTTTTACGAACAAGTAAATGGAGTTGCCATGGGTAGTCCTCTATCACCAATAATAGCAGACATTTTTATGAGTTGGCTGGAAGATATTGCTCTAAAGACATGTCAATTAAAACCAAAGCTGTATCTCTAAGATATGTAGATGACACTTTTATAATTTGGCCACATGGATCAAGTACTATAGATGCATTCATAGAACATATGAACTCAATACACAATAGTATAAAGTTTACAAAAGAAGTTGAGAAAACGGACAGCTACCTTTCCTAGATGTATTGGTTATAAGAGAGAGATCCAAATTAATACATAAAGTGCATCGAAAAAAGACTCATACCAATAAGTACCTCATCGCCCAGTCTCACCATCACCCCGCCCAGAAAAGGGGACTGATAAATACTCTAATTAATAGAGCAAAAACTGTGAGTGATGATAAGTATCTAGATGAAGAATTGGAGAAAGTGAAAACATACTTAATTGCAAATGACTACCAACGGGCCCTGATAGATAATGTTATAAAGAAACAGAATGGCAAGTCAAGAAAAGAGCAAAAACTAGAAGAGCCTGATACAAAGAGAGCGGTACTTCCATTCATAAAAGGATCAACGGATAAAGTTTCAAAAGTACTTATAAGACACAATATCAAAATTACATTTAAAGTTCAAACGAAACTTAGAGATGTACGGGAGGGTTTATTTCTTCCCTCGTAATTCCTTCCCTCTTATTTCGCACTGTTTATTTCTTCCCTCCACTAAAATTAGAAGTGTATATTACTTCCCTCTACAAGGCAACTGTTTATTTCTTCCCTCTGGTACACTCCAAACTAAAAACGTAGACTTAGTCTAGAGAAAACTCAGGGACAAAATTACAGAGGAAACAAATAAACACTCTAAAATATAATTCACTAAACAGTTTGTTTATTTCTTCCCTCTGGGAGCCAAGTGTATATTTGTTCCCTCCGAGCGGTGAGTGTATATTTCTTCCCTCTGGCACAGTCAGCGCACCAAACAATAGACCTCGAGCCGGCCACGACGGTGTCTGCCGCTGCCACCGCTCCTCACCCAGGCCGCTACGGACAGTTTAAATGAACAGCTTAAAAACCTCTACTTTTGTGGTAATTAACGCATATACAAGTCGGCTAGTTATAATCCATTTATGTACACTAAGTAACTGGTTACGATCCACTAATGCGTCTGTTAAAAATAAATAAATATATAAGCATTTAACTGTACTTTTCGACGTTTGCTGTTTATCTCGACATTCATTAACTTCTGTCCCTATTTTTAAAAACAATTTTTTCCCATTTCCTCCTTTAAAATTTCTAGTAGAAATAATACCTGTAATAGGCCTAATCAAAAATAACTAGAAACTACTATTTATATGCCAGAAGTGTCAACAGTATGATTATAAAAAGGAGAACAGACTTCTCACAAATATTTGCAAACAGTTTGAACTTATATAGTCTTCCATAAAAAAAATCGACAGCCCGAATATTTTGCGGGCTGTAGAACATATCCTCAATGTCGATTGTAAAGTTGTATAAAATGCGACAAATATACGAATTATTACTTAAGCCAACACATAAATAATTGGGTTCGGTAGCGTTACAATATAATTTTAACGGGATTTGGTATACTTTCATATTTTCTATAGGCCTACACACAAGTAAAATCAGAGAACCCACTTGAAATTACTTTCATTGATACACAAAGTTGTAGATCATGTGGCAAATATGCGAATTATTATTTAATCTAACATATAAATCATTCAGTTCATAATAAAATTTTGACAGCATTTGGTACACTTTCATAATCCATACAGTTAAAATCAGAGAACTCATTTAAAATTGCAATTGACAAAGAAATTATTCAAAGCCAGGAAAATTTGGCCTAACAGTGGAATTCAGTCCAGTACATAATTATGCGGGATTAGTAAAAAAGTCCTCTCTTTTTAAGCGAATAAAATGTTCAGTTGCCGCGTCCGTACTGGCCGATTTGTGGCAAACTTGTTGCGCGAACACAAAAAAACAACAAACATTTCTAACGAACGACTTCAAACTTTGCAAATAACTTACTTCTGGAATAAAAATAATAAAAATAGATGTCTCTATACCAGGAAAAGTCTAATTCCGTTATAATATTTAAGTAGAATTATAATAATTTTAATATTGGCATTATGGAGTTAAAAATTAAAACAAAGAAATAATGAAAACTGCTCACCAAACTGTCAAAGTGCTAACCACGATTTCCGGTATAAACATATAGATCCCCATTGCAACCAGTTTCTAAATTATTATAAATGGTACTATAATAAAAACAATTGATCATGTTTGAATTCGTAGCCTACTTTATACTGGTGATGATGAATGTTTTGATAAATAAAAGTTGTGTAAAAGTATAAATACAACTAATCAATTTGAAGTACGATCCGGCCAACAGTCAACTTACTATAGTCTTAGTGCTTAATAAATGGCCTGAACTATTTCACATATTCTTTAGGAATAATCAATAAGTTGACTTAGTTAATAAATACGCATTTTAGGAGTCTGAATAAAGCACTTTTCTTCTTCTTTCATCTTTTTCTTCCAATCAATTTTGAAAATTGAAATTGAACTAAAAAAATTATTAACAATTATGCTAACAAAAAAACTAGAATCCACGTGTACAACTTGTGCAGCACCCGTAGGCAGAGCCGTAGATTGCTGGCTTAAACAGTCAGAAAGGCAAGTGAGCGGAGCAAAGGAGCTCGTCTTGCGAACAAGAAAAAGCCTTTTTCACTTGACATTTTAGTTTATCGAGCAAATGCTCGTCAGCCAAGTACTATTATAAATAGTCTATAAATACGAATATAAAAATCTGTATGCTAAATCTGACTGTGCGCTAACATACAAAGCTCAAAAGGCATTTTTCTTCCAAAACGAACTCGTTCTCTCCGCTCACTCGCCTATATTTAATATAGGCCTAAGGTGATGCACTCTTATGAATTCTGGTATGATTTTGTTGGAACTAACACGTAGATGTATCCTCGTTGATTACCAGCTAATTTCATTATTGTTGCTAATTCTTTTGTTTTAAAAGTTAATTGCAAATTTATAAATTGCTTATAGATGTTTTTTCTTTTACTTTTATTAACTAAGTAGTCAAAATCACCATTATAATAAATAAGGCCTACCAAAAATGAAAACTGATAAATTTATTCGATTATTGTATCATTTAGTAATTCATTTACTGGCTCCAATGGAAAAAACACATATTTAAACTGGAGTAAGGGTTTGTGCTTTGGCAATTAGTTGAGTCAGGTCTCTTTCAGCAACTCTTCAGCAACTCTTTAATAATGGTGGTTGAAGTGAATGGTTTTTCCCATAAGAATTGTTAAGAGCAAGAAATCTTTTTGACATTAATGTTATGACGTACGTAAAGCCGCGTCCGCACTGGCCGAACATGTTCGCGGAACAAAGTTATTCCAAACTTTTGTCTGTTCGTTGCTAACCTTTTAGAATGTTAAATTATATGGACGGTAATTGTTCGATAGGAATGTTTGTTGATTTTTTTGTGTTCGCCATAAATGTTCGGCCAGTGCGGAAGCGGCTTAATAGTAATATTTTGACGTAAAGTAATATTTTAGTACGAGAAAGAAGGGGGAATAATCTTAGATCACTTATTACATAATCGCTTCATAAAAAAAAACACAATTGACAATAGATTAAGAATGCTTCGCGAAGGGATATGCTTAAACTTCAGATTGAACCTACAATCACACTGATGTTTCAGTGCCAACTGGAAAATATATGCCTAAATAGGCCTACTAATACTGGTGTACCATAAAATTGTAAATTTCAGCATTGTGATTATTGCGAAACGTAATCGGTAAACCTTTTATTTGGGTTTTCCAATTATACAATTATACAATAAGAGGGGAAGGGAAATACCAAAGCAAGTTTCTGAGGGGGCGGGTTCTTTTGCGATGAGTCACATTCCACCCTGCTTGGGATTCGCTCGTCGAGGTCCCAGAACCAAAGAATGTCCACCCTGCACTTTCCGAGTGCACTATTGGTTAACAAAATCCCCCACTAGTCTCACTCACGTTTTCACGTGGTTACAGTATTGAGTAGCCTACGCTTAGGGGATGAACACACAGAACGCGGCGCGGCGCGGCACGGCGCGGCGCGTCATGACGCGTGAAAAACAAATTCATAGTTTGTTATGGAGTTCAACACACAGAGAGCGGCGCGGCGCGGCACGGCGCGGCGCGTCTTCACTTGGACCAGTTGAGTTTGATTTTTTGGAGCGTCAACACGCGTTTTCGCGCGTCTTCCCTGCAAATATGATGGATGGTGAGTGTTTAACGAAGTGTTTGTAGGCCTGCACTGTGGCAAGAGAAGCATAAACATTACAAGAACAGGGGAATTGTGGACACGCTGTGGAATAGGTGACAATGGTACCTAGAATATATTGCTTAAATCTATACCATACTTATTTAATACACTGAGGTTTATTTTGTAATTGGAACTTCTTTACAGTTTCACTGACTTTAAAGTTTTTAGTGTCGTTGGACAGACTTGGTGTGCATGTGTAGTTGTTTGGTAGTCCGGATTCGGGATTGTTTAACGACGATCGCAGTATTTGACATTATAAAACCTACACTTATTTAATACACTAAGGGTTTTTGTGTGGAGAACTCCTCCTACAATTTACAACCAAAATTAAAGTTTTTGGTGACGTTGGATACGGTTTGATCTGTATTTGTTTCCGCCTAAAACGAACGTGTGATACTTTAAATAAGTGTTTTCCAAACGCAGCAAACATCGAACCAATTTGCTCAACGCCATATCGGACACTGATTACTGAAGTGAAAAGAGTAAAGACGTTCCGCGCCGCGCCGCGTTCTGTGTGTTCAAGTCGACGCTTGATGACGCGCCGCGCCGCACCGCGCCGCCCCGCGCCGCGCCGCGCCGCGTTCTGTGTGTTCATACCCTTATATGCGTGTGTGGAAATAAACAGAAAATAAGAATAAGGCAACATAACTTTTAAACAATTTTCCAAAATAAAAGACATGTCAATAATGTTGTAAGACTCAACCCACACAATATATTAATACAGATACTTAAGTTTGCATTATGTTATTATTCATTTTATTAACTCTTGGAGGAAGCAAACAACTAGATGGCTTAAAATTATTTCACTCCTTACTGTACAAAGGAATAGGCTATTTATTGGGATGCGTTTTTTATTTATTTCAACCTTATTTCAGAATTAGTTTCTGTGCGTTAGTATTATTAACATACACTTTGCCACGAACTGTTTGCTATGTTGCTTTTGAAATTTGTCAACTTTTGCCGCCCAGGTGATCGTTTATTGATATATAGTTTTTTATGCCATGAAGCCAAATAAATAAATAAAAAAAAAAATCCATTTTCTTTTGGACTGGATGTGTCTATTTTAATCATCATGAGAACTTCCATAAACTATGTATTAATAGGCAAGCATGTTTCATTTCCTCCTTTTATCTCAGCTTGTGTGCATAGAAGTAGAAATTCGCGCATTCCGCGATGAAAGGTACTTAGTTGCCTGTAGATGAGCAGAATCCCATTAATTCACATCGGCTTCCAGGGCTGAGCCGGGGCCTATGATATCTAACGGGCCTGTATGTATACTTCCCCCACCACCAAAGTCACGTGACTAAATGCGGCCGATCTGCCGTTATGTTCTTATTTAAATAAAATAGGAAACAAAATTATACCATAACTGCAAAATTCAAAAATATTCTTAGAAATTTATTTAGATATTAAGTGAAAAATTGTATTCAATTTATGGTTTTGTTTACACTTAGCAGCATAGGCGTCATTTCAGCATTCTGATTGGGGGGGCAAGATTTTCATAAGGTCATACCCCCTCCCCCTTCCTACAAATAGGCCAATCATCTTAAATTTCGCTAAAAACTGTTAATAACAACTACATTAACTGACACTAAGCTGTCCATAAACTGTGAACTTTTAATATAAGGCCTATCTCACAAATCCATGAGAACAAACTCTAATGCATGTAAAATTTGATTATATAACATATGTTTCTATATGTAGAAGGTCATTATTCTTCAGGAACTGCTAGTGCACTGTGATGAAAAACACCAAATGCCGCCTCGCGGCCGAAGCGCTAGGCGAGTTTGATGGCTGCCGAGGTTTACGGGAATCGTGTTTTAAAATTAACTAATAAAGATAGAGATTGACTCTTAACTTTTTCTAAAAGAAGGAAGACATATCTCGTCTTCTTTGGTTTTAGAATTTTTAAATAAAATTTCTAATTTCATCTATAACCGTCTAAAATAATCTGTTTTTCTCGATTTCTAACTAGTTTTGATGAAATAATTTCCAAAGTGTAACAGAGGAAATTTAGCACCGTCATTGTTCTTTAATTTGACACCTCTTAGTTATAGCTCTAGACTGCATTTAGCAAAAGATAATACGAATCTAAATGACCCATGCATTTGCATCGAGAAAAACAGATGATTTTAGATAATTATAGCTGAAATTAGAAATTGTATTTAAAAAATTCTAAAACTAGAGAAGACGAGATCCGTCTTTTAACTTTTAGACAAATTTAAGAGCCAATATCTATCTTAATGAGTTAATTTTAAAACACGATTCCCGTAAACATTTGCAGCCAAAACTCGGCTAGCGCTACGGCCGCGGCCGCGATGCAGCATTCGGGCTCAGGTAGACCGGAGCCTTAAGTATGCATGAAGAAGATACTTAGAACAAAGTTGTGGGCGGTTCACAAAGTGACACTGAGTGGTCTCAAATGAAAGGTTTTGGCCGAGGGACTAGAGAAAAATAACGGAATGTCCAAAAAGCTATGAGGAAATTATAAAAAACGTATAAAACGTTCTCTAGAAGAATATAATGGAGATAAAGAACATCACCTAAGCATCACATTGTCTGCTTTACTTTGATTTCAAAACGATGGCCATGACGCCAATGATTGAAGACTATCTTTGAAGCCTACTATGTTAAAATTTGGTGTCGCTATTGATAAGAAAACCTGCTAGAAACGTCACTGTTTCTACAACTTATAATTAATTGATTGTTTACATCGATCATTGGCTAATCAAGAAAATTGAATGGTTTATAATGATTATAGTGTAAACGGCTCTGAATTGTATATTGAAAGAAGTTTAATTGTGACATTGGTACTGGTTGCCGGCCACGTTATCTATCTCATTTCCATTAATTGTTATATTAATAAATCATTCTCATTAAAATTATGATTCCATGGTTTTTAATTTTTTTTTTAACTTATGCTTTCACTTCGAGAGTTGGAGGTAAGTGGATGAGGTCAATGGTTTCACTAAACATTGGAATTATTGGGCGAAACATCGTCATTCAGCTGTGCGGCCTAATTCTATCTATTTGAATAATTTGTAAAGGTAGCTGACCCGACTTCAAAGCCCGTAAGCCGCTATAGGTATTAAGCTATGCAAAAGACCAAGGTATCTTGGTAACGATGGCAAAGTGTATGTAGGCCTAGAAAAAATGTTTACCAAGAGTTGTTATAGGAAATGAAAATTTCTCTGTTGTAGGAAATGAAATGTTTAATCAGTAAAAGTAACTAAAATGCTCGATTTTGGGGAACATGTAGCTTACACTAGTTATTTCATTAATTCACTGTATTTCTTGGTCAAGCACAAGAACATGTTAGTTTAATTAACAGACCATGTCAAATTAAGCCGTCTACACCGCCGCGAATCAAAGTCATTTATTACTTTTGTAATGAAGATTTCTACATATCGTTCTATTGCAAAAAGCCCCAGAGAACACACAACCTTTCTTGACCGATTGTGTTTCTACAATACATAAAAAAAATTAAAACCTCATGACACACGGATATACATGCAATCAACACAACTGTCTCATTCTCTTGACGTTGTTGTTGTCCGGCTTCCACACCCGGGCATGCGCCTTTTGGGTTAAACTGATACTGCTGTCTGCCGCTAAGCTGCGCTACCTGACACATTGGCGCTCTTTCTGTAGCGGGAACTCTAATGAACTACGGTTATAATGCTTAACAAATCAACAGACGTGAGATGGGACTTCCTGCCAAAGATAACGATTGCAGAATGAGTAAATTTAAGAGTTTTACGTAGATAATTCAAAGTAGACATTTCGTTAAAGTCTGATTCAGAAGTTTATAATTGTTATATCATAATATTTCATCATATTACATAACCTAACATTTAAATCTCCAATTAAAAAAAAAAAAAAAAATCACCGAAATTATTGGGGGGGCAACTGCCCCCCCTTGCCCCCCCCCCCAAATGACGCCTATGCTTAGCAGCTAAAATTATATTTAATTGCTAATGATGATTTTTTAGAAGGTGAAATATAAAATTTAACTTGTTTTTAACAAAAACAAAAAGACTAATCGGCAATCTACAAATTTAATACGTTTATTCCATGTCTTATTCCCAGAAATATCTTTGAAAACATCAGAAGAAAACTCTTCACAAAAAAGACACTACGCCCTACAGTGGTATAAATTGAAATTTTTGTTTTACCTAAAGAATGTGTTTTAAGTTTTGCAAAGCATAACGTTATTAGTGTTGTTCAATTTGTAATTTGATGACGATTAGAATGATATGCAACACTTAAGACTTCATTGAATTACATTTAAAAGTACACTCAAAAACTATAGCGAAGTCAGGCTATTGCAATGCTATTAAATGGACCGCATCCGGTCCAAACATGTATGTATGCATGCAGGCCCGTTATTATTCGTAGGCCCCGGCTGAGACCTAGAAGATTTCAAAGTTTCAATGTTAATAGGAGAAGGATAATTGACCGAATCATTAGACAGCTGTTGGTAATAACAATTGCTAGCAAGTCAGGAAGAACAGATGTTTCCGTAATAAAACATTTTAAACCGATTGGTTTATGATCAACTGAACTATTGATTGAATTTCGACCAGTGGGCGATCCCTAGTTATTTTAATTACGTCATAAAAACCTCTTTTTATTGTTATTAGACCATAAAAATATAGAATTGTATATTTTTTACATATTTTTGAAATAACAAATTGTATTTCGTGTATTATATCACGGTAGGCAAGAAATAGTTTTACTATATAGTACCTACTCTATGCCTAACGCATGGACATTGGTTAAAAACAAACAACTTAAGCGCCACTGAAGAAATTATGAGGGAAGTAATATACACACTCAAACAGATTTCAATGCATTTCTTATGGAAAATTTTATTGCTGCTCACTAGTTTAGTAATGCGCAGAATGACTTCAATAACAAACTGTGTATGAAGCGAACGAGCTCGTCGTGGGTGGGGCTGAGTGAGCGGAGCGAATTAACTCGTCTTATAGAGGAATTAACGAACTAACCAACCTTTTTTAGCTTGACTTTTCAGTGGATCATATCCAGTTACCTAGTGTTCATATATTGATAACTAGCCAACCTGTCTATTGCCACAAAGAAAATCAGTTACCGTCGGTTCGGGAAGGAGCGAGCGGTGGCGGCGGCAGACACCGTCGTGGCCGGCTCGAGGTCTATTGTTTGGTGCGCTGACTGTGCCAGAGGGAAGAAATATACACTCGCCGCTCAGAGGGAACAAATATACACTTGGCTCCCAGAGGGAAGAAATAAACAACCTGTTTAATAAATTATATTTTAGAGTGTTTATTTGTTCCCTCTGTAATTTTGTCCCTGAGTTTTCTCTAGACTAAGTCTACGTTTTTAGTTTGGAGTGTACCAGAGGGAAGAAATAAACAGTTGCCTTGTAGAGGGAAGTAATATACACTTCTAATTTTAGTGGAGGGAAGAAATAAACAGTGCGAAATAAGAGGGAAGGAATTACGAGGGAAGAAATATACACACCCAGATATACTACCGAAAGTAAAAGACCCCACACCACCATTGGAAAAAAAGGAGTTTATAAAATAACATGTGGATGCAACAGATCTTATATTGGGGAAACTGGCAGAAGCATATCAACTAGAATAAAAGAACATGTCAGAGACGACAAGAATGAAAAAAAAAACAATAACTTCCGCCATTACAGAACATACCCAAGCAACAAAGCATTCAATGATGTATGGTAAGGTGGAGTTAATAATAAGGGAAGATGACTACTTAAAAAGGAAGATTCGGGAAGCCATAGAAATAATAAAAACACCAAATAACATCAACAGAGAAGATGGCTTCAAACTTAGTAGAACCTGGCTCCCGATCTTGAAGAGATCAAAATAGTCTTACAATAGTTACCTTACTTTACACTTTTTTTATATATGTTTTTATACCTCTTTTTTTAATTGCTTGTTTTATCACATGTTTTTTTTTTTTTTAAGTGTATGTTACATTAGATTTAAAATGTCAAAAATTTATTGTTTATAAACATTTAAAAGAATTTAACATAACTCTGATGAAGATGACCACAGTGCCATCGAAACTGTAAGTTAAGAAAACAAAAAATAAATAAGCCTTTTAAAATCCCAAAAAAGCATTTTATTCATAGTAGGTACCTAAACCGTATCTTTTTTTGTTCTAGGACAGAAAAATCAGCTGGAATATTTTTTAGGTCCTAGGATTGAAAAGTCAGCTGTTTGCTAAGTATATCTATACTTATTTAATACGCTAAGGGTTTTTTTGTCCTGAGAGCTCCTCCTACAATTTTCAACCGATTTTCAAGTTTTTGGTGTTGTTGGATAGGGCTTGGTCTGTAGTTGTTTCCGCCAAAAACTGATGAGAATCAGACTGAAAATAAAAGCGCTATCCACCATTGAAATCCCAAAATTTCCCATTTAAATAACATTGGGATTGAATATAGCATTTTAAACATGTGTTAATAATCAGCTGTAAATACGTGTTGTTTTGGTGATTACAGATACTCACAATATTGGACTGGTCGGATGTCATTGATTTAGAGCTAAAAGTAACATTTGTATTGTATTAAAATAAATTGCTCGATTTCGAGCAACACGTATACTAGTTATTATTAATTTATTAATTTTGCGGTGCAGAATTTTTAGATTCAAACGTTATAAAGAGCATTTTTGTAAATAACAGAAATGTAAACATCGCATATTACTTACTTTGTAAAAATAACCTCAAAAATACAACATTATAGTTGATATTTCTTACGATTAAAAGTATAATTCCACATTATGATAAAAAAAATTGTTCATCACTTGGAGCAAAAGTGTCTTGTTGATGGTTAATCGTTTTTTAAAACACGATTGCGCATCATAAAGACCCACTTTTGCTCCTGGTGATGGAAACTACAATTGCAAATGAGGGCATCTTTAACACATTTAATTTTTTTGCCTGTTTTAGATGTCTAAAGGTAATGATGAATGCAGTTGAAGGCATATAAATTGTACTTTATTTCAACAAGTTAATTCTAAATATCTATTATAATGAAAGATTTACACAAACTCTCCTACAAAGCATGCATAAATGCTCATAAGATAGAATTGAAATGGTTCTTAAGCTTATAAAGTAGGTTAAACTTAGATCTAATCTCATGTTTTCTTTCGAGCCTCTTCATCTTCAGATTGTTCTAGGGCAGCTTTTTTCAAATTCTTCTCAAAAACTTTCTTTGCATCACAAAATCCCTGTTTGGTTTTCCCGAAAGAATTTGGGCCAGCAGACGTAGGAGTTTCTCTACAACATCAAACAGGGGCTTACAAGCTTACATTTAAATAAATCACCTTTCAGATTAAATTCCAAATTGTGTGGATTATCAATTAATTATAGTATGCAGTGGCATAAACAAAAATCTTCTAACTATTAATAGGCAATGCTTGTTTCTTTTCCTCCTTTTTTTCTCGGCTTGTGAGCATCGTAAGAGATAGACCCCATACCGTTAGAAAAGTAATGTCCTGTATGTAGATGAGTAGAATCACATTGTAAGTCACATCAGCCCCTGGTGCTAGGCCCTACAGGCCTTTAAAGTTTCATTTAACAAGCAGAAGATTGAATCACTATACAGCTGTCGTAAACAATATTTTTTTGAATGAAAAATAGTATCCCATGATAATTCAGATACCTCCAAAAATATGTGTACAAAGTTTCATAATCATCGGTTGAGTAGTTTTAACGTGAAAGCATAACAAACAGACATTCACAATTATAATATTTAGAAGGGATGTTAGATATACTTTAATATTCGGAAACATACTGCTCGATAGACAATTAAAAATACAAATACTGTATATGAAATCACCACGATGCCTAAAATTGACATTTTTCATTAAATTTGTTGCCTAGCAACAAATAAATAAATTAAAAAATATCTGCATATATGATATAAATATTATGTAATATACATACGCATGTACGTATATGAAGTACATGTACATACATATGTACATACACATTTACATATAGACCTACATACACATAATGTATATAATCATGTACAAATAGGTGTATATGAACAAATACATGCACATAATGTACATATTCATGTATATGTACATTACATAAATGAGTACACACATACGTTTGTACATATTAGTATATGTATATATAAATATATGTATAAACATATATTTATGTATAGTAACATACTAATATATGTAGTAACATGTATAATATATAAAAACACATATACAGTAGACTCCCTTTTAACCGGCCTACAATAACACAAAAGGAATATCTTTTTAACCCGCCATTTTTTGTCTCAACATCGCTTTGACCAGCCGTGTTTCTCCGGAAACGCAGTTTTCTAATCTACTGTATCATTCAATTCAACGTTATTTCATATTGACGTTCTCAAACCAATTAAAGTGTAACTTATTGAACGGAAGTGATTGCCACCGCAAGTCAAATGCGTTTGGACTTACTATCCAGTAGACCACAATAAAGAAACGAATTATTAGTTTAATAAAATGTTCAGCCCCAGGCGTTTCCGACGGTAAATATAATATAGTGTCCCATGTTATACTACTAAAATATATCAGTTCAATTAACGATTTCCGGAGTTAGGGTCTTCGTTGACAGTTGTCTGTTAAACGTAGGTTCATCGCTAGCAACCACTAGTCTGTATCCGATCGTCATTTCGGTGCTACAACATATGAGAGTGAGCAAATCATGATGGTTAAAAAGTTTTACATAGCATTGATTGGGCAAGTATGACATAATTCATTATTAAATACATCCTAATAGTTCATCGTTGGAATACACATGTAATACAGGACTCTGTTTAACCCGTTTAATAAAACCGCCGGTTAATCCTGCCATTTTGAAATCCATCCGGTGGTCTGGTCCTGAGGTGGCCGGATTTGATGGCTTCTACTGTAAAAGCATTTTGTCCACGAGGCTAAACGTGCTACTGTCCGATTATACCGAGATGGCGATCCTCTAAATTGCAGCCTGATTGAGAGGACTGACCACCTTTGCTATTACATCAGGGTAACACAATTACTTTAACCAATTGATAATTTTGAGTAACTTTTAACATTAGGTGCAAGTATTCAGTTTCACAAAAACATGTATTTATATCATTTCCACCATTAAATTTTCTTTATATTTCATAAAATTTAAGTTAAATAAATTGAAGGTAGTAAAAATAGGTCTAATCTGTTTTGATTTGGACTAAGTATACCAGTTTTATTGTAAATTTTAATTATTATTTATTTGTACTGGTGTATTTACGCCGATGGCATTTTTTAACGTTTTGATGGGGAACGGTCCAAACCCCAGTCTTAGGTACTATCTAACACTATCTTACATCAACCAATTGTTAGAAAGCATCTTTAATTAATAGTCCAATGACAAATGGCAACTAGGTACGGATTCGAACCTTTAAAAAGCTTCTAAATTTTCTCGGGATCGAACCGGCAACCTGTGGATTCAAAGGTGAGCACTATAACCACTCAGCTACCCAGCCAGTTATATGTCAACTTGCAATAAAAATTAACTGGATAAATATGCTAGTTTCATTGGTTAAACAATTTTCCATCTCAAAATAAGTTAGAAACTCATTACTACTGTGTACATCAAGAATAAAGTTTTTAATACACACTAGACAAAGTTAACAAGGTTAGGAGAATACCAACTTATTGAAATTATTGAGTTGTTCAGTTTAGTAAATACAATACAAATTTTATTAAAGTATCCACAACATATTTTTTAAATAAAATAAAACCACAGATATTAATATTAAATATAGGTCTATACGCAAGTTATCCCTAATTTATTACAGATCAAAAAATTCACCCAACAATCTTTTAGTAAATATTTTCCCTCTAAATCTACCCTAATTAATCATTTTTAAATAGTTTTAATGTAGTATAAATAAGAGATTAAAAAATCTAGAGGTTAATCTTTAAAGCCGCGTCCGCACTGGGCAAACATTCGTGGCGAACTTGTTCGGCGAACACAAAAATCAACAAACATTTTTAACGAATAATTAACCGGCCATATGATTTACATTCTCAAAGGCTAGCAATGAACAAACAAATGTTCGGAAGAACTTTGTTCGGCGAACATGTTCGGCCAGTGCGGACGCGGCTTTAAATTTCAAATACTATTCCAGCATAATATGGCATATGAAAAGTCTTCACTCACATTTAAAGGGCCTATTTAATACAAACACTTTAACGGAAATAAATTTTGATTATCTTCTTTTTTAAAGAATTTTAATCTTAAATTAATTATCTTTTTTAAATTTATATTTAGGCTATAGGAATCATTTTGAAAATATGTGTGTTCACCAGTAAACTCATAGTCAACACATTTATTTTCCGTCTTTGATTTGTGGAACTGAATCACAGTAAAATAAGCTTTAGCCCAGAATTAACTGACTTTCCCTGACTAATGATCTGTTTCCCTGACCAGATTTCAATTCCCTGACTCTCCCTGACCTTCCCCTGAATGTATTCATACACATACAAAGCGTCTGGTCCGTACACACTGTCGGACAAACTGAGTGAATATGACCTTGAAGGGCAAAGTAGGGTGGGCGACGAAAGTAACAGGAGCGACAGCTTTCAAAGTCAAGCAGTTTAGCCAATATTACATAGCAAAATTACGCATCGGTCAATGTGACCGATGTTTTGTTATAGGTGTTGAGCGCATAATCTGTTTTAGTCTAAGGGCTAAACAGGCCATACCTCATCAATTGCACAATCTATCTGGCACGAGAGATTGATAATTAATTATGTTAAGGACGGAAATTGTGCAGTGATGGACACTGTCAAACTTTTCGTCTTCCATTTAATTTTGATGTTTTAAAATTGTCACAAAGATGACCAGGGGTCCTTTAGTATTATGCTTATGGTGTTGTTAATTATTGTGGACTGATTCGTAATTCCAAACATTTCTTTACCTTCACGTCCATCCCCTTCTGATGACTGAAATCTGTCATTGCTTACTGTGGCTCCTGGAATCCAGCGACAGCTATCTCAGGTGACATTCTCGAATTTCAAAGTGATTAATTAATTGAGTCATTAATAAGGTAAACCACCCAAATACCGACATCCATCCAAATACCGACACTTTCCATTTTAACTTAGAATAATTAGAGCTCTGTGTAAATAAAGTGCCTTTGGCAAGTGAAAATATACTCTGTGTTTCTTTCCCTTCGTCCTCTATGCCATACAAGTTAGTTGGATACTTCTTGTTCATCAGTGAAGGCTGTGAGTAGACGTCTGCTATTCATTGCTTAGACGCTTAGTCTTTCTGACAAAGAACAAGGTGAGTTTCATAAGATTTTATATAACCTATAGTAAATTTAGTTTGTGTTTACACGTTTTAATGAAATTTATATGTATTTATTATCTAACTTAACACAATGTAAGCATTTTTTAAGCTAGTTTTGACTAAAAATAGGCAATTTAAAAGACTTGCAGCATCATTTGTAAAATACTGACTCTGTCTGTCGGCATTTAAACGGCGGACTAGATATTTCAATTGGGTCTAAAATCGTTTATTTTTGCCTTAAAAGCATGCTTATGGGTTAGTTTACCTCCTGTTTGCATCGTTAAACTAAATTAAAATACCGACTAAGGTGTCGGTATTTAATATCCTATTAATGAAATACCGACAAAATGGGGTTGTCAGTATTTAATTTACGTTCTCGATACTTCAATAGGGTCTTCAATAGGGGTATAAATTGTAATGCCAGACAAACCGGGGTTGTCGGTAGTTTCCTCATTACAATAACAATGATAACAAAAGTTTAGACTTACATTTAACTATAATGAATTATAATAAAATAAATTAAGAACAAGAACTATCAACTTAGCAAGTCTTCCTTTATTAATATTTAAAAAGGTTTTAATAAAAGGATATACGCACAGGGGTCTGTCTGCCTGGTGGGATCAGGGCAATGCACTCTAGGAATTTGGGGAAGGGCGCGATGCGATGGTAGGTATGCTGGCACGGGGGTCCGCTAAACAGGGACCAGGGCAATGCCCTCAGGTAAGCCGGCATAGCGGACCCCGGACCCCATACCATCGCATCGCGCCCTTCCCCAAATTCCTAGAAATGTTTCTCATCTTGAATAGAAACAAGCCTTTTTGCACTTGGCATTGTAGGATATTGTCTGTTACTGATATTACTATGAAGAATTGTTTAGGTTTCTTAAGCATATGCTCGGCCCCACTTACTGATTATAGACTGAGGAAGAGTGAAAATATGCTGATAACATGTGATAAGATAGGCTACTCCAGGTATTTATCGTATTGAAAATTAATCAGTTTTAGTACAGTATGTTATTGTTATATTTTGATAGCAGTGACTTTTAAGGCCGTTCATACTTTATACAGGGTGAGTCTCTACTGACTACATTAATTTTAACTGTTGATTCTACTTATCAAAAGGAACAAAAAAATGTATATAACCCCATATCGGACTTAAACCGTTTAGCTGCAATGGCGTATTTTGTGATTTTTTAAAATTACACGACATGTTTCTATTAGTTTGGTCGTAAAACCCAAAATAATGTATTTAGGACATAGGGAGTGATACCAGTTGAAACGGCGTTAAATTCCCTATAAATTAAACATAGTAACTAAATAATTACACCTTATACAACGCTTTTGAAATAGCTTAAAAGTTAAAAAACATTTTTTCAGACTTTTTTGTTTAAACTTTAAGGCTTAATTAACCCAGCAAAATTGTTTGTATTTTTATGTTCAGTTACTAAAAAAACTTCATTATTTATTCATCTTTTTAAATGATGTATAAATATTAAGGGGTCATATGTGGAAAAAAGTAAGAAATTCCTAAAAATGTTGTCAAGGTACAGTATTAGGAATTCATCGTACTGGTTCTCACCAATACAAATTACATTATCTGTAATTTTTTTCAAGATTAATCTTTTGACAAAATCAGCTGATTGGATACCAAAATAGTTATAATCAGCTTTTTAGCGAATTTCCCATAGGGAATAAGCTATTACCGTAGGTCTCATGGTAAGACCTAAGCCCGGGACCATGTTACTTTTTCGTTTTGAGGTACCCAGAGACCAAAAATAATAGTCATCAAAATTTATATATATATATATATATATATATATATATATATATATATATATATGTATATATGTATATATATATATGTATATATATATATGTATATATGTGTCCCTAGACACGATAACTCTCGTAAAAATGGTCCGATCGACACCAAATTTGGTAGAGATGTGTATTCCTATGTTTGTTCGGATGAGTTCGAAAACCAGACATACTGACCAACCGGAAGGGGTAGTTTTGGGGGGTTTTGTACCCCAAAAATGGGTTTTTTGCATTTTTCATATTTAAATTTGAAAAATTTTAAATTTTTATTTTGACCATTGGATTTAGCTCAAAAAAACACACAATTTAGTATTTTGAAGCTTTGCTCTATCTCCATTGGTTACCGAGATATTACAAAGTCTAAAGACAGTACATTGTCTTTTGGGGCTCCAATGTTAATCTTATGGAGAATAAGGATGTGTTAATATTTCACTTATTAATTAATGTTTTTGGATGAAACTTGGTATTTAGCTTCATTTGGTTGAGATTCATCCATTTAAGGTAAAAAATCTTGGTTTTTGTACTTATCATGGCAGCAAACCTGCATACTCTTTTCCCTTGTTAATCATATGGCGAATAAACAAACTCTTTTATTTATGGACAGATATTGATGAAATTTACTATATGGCTTTATATGGTCAAAATAAATTTTTTCTATGCTTAAAACCTACTTTTAGTATCCCCCATGGCAGCATACCTACATACTCTTTCCCTATATTTATCTTAAGGAGAATAGACATTTATCTCCCTATTTAAGAGCATGTGATGAAATTTTGTTTACAAGTTTAGCTGGTCAAAATTAACATTACTAATTTGGAAATTCGCTGAGTACGCAGGTCTGCTGCGACGGGGGGTATTTATTATTATTATTATTATTATTTTAGAAAAATAAATACAACATTTTTTTCAGGATTTGTTTTTATTACATTTATTTATTTACAATTGCAGTATTACAATTTGATTATTGTGTTGCAAGTGTCAAAACATATTCAGTCCATTTAATAAAATAAAATCACTTATAAAAAAAAAACAAGTTTTCTGGTCACTCACACACATCAAGATCACATTCATACAAAACAGAGTAAGCCAGGCCAGAGCAGACACGTTACCCCACCCCTTCAGACCACAGAAGAGCACGCAGTGACATACTCATCAATGCTGTAGCATGCGCTTTCAATCAAAAATGATTTCAAGCGGCGCTTGAACACACTGGGGTTGTCAGCAACCAGTTTGAGATGCCTTGGTAAGCAGTTTAGCAGCCGTACTCCCATTTGTGCAGGAAGTCTAGCACCAGCCACAAGCCTGTGTTGGTCCACTCTATATAGTTCTCTGAACCTGGTATTATATGAGTGGATTTCTGTACCTTGTGTGATGTTGGTTTTTGAAACACAGTACGAGAGAACTGCTAGAATGTACACACAGGGTAGTGTTAAAACTTTTAGTTCCTTAAAGGATTCTCTGCATGAGGCATTGTACTGGAGGCATGTTTAGGAATTCATTGTACTGGTTCTTACCAATACAAATTACATTATCTGTAATTTTTTCCAGATTAATCTTTTAACAAAATCAGCTGATTGGAAACCAAAATAGTTATAATCAGCTGTTTTATTATTATTATTATTTTAGAAAAATAAATACAACATTTTTTCAGGATTTGTTTTTATTACATGTTTTATTGATACAGCAAACAGGTAAAAATAACTTGTAAATATTATTATTTCAAAGGGGTCGTTTTTATCAAATTGATTAGAAACTGGACTAAATCTTTAGTTAGGGTTAAGGCGCGTTTACACTACAGTTGTAGACCAAAAGTTGTCAACCATTTTTTATATCTCAGTGTAAACGCAACAGCAACTTATTAGATTGATGACCAAATTTAGGTTGACGACCAAAATTTGGTTGACAACCAGTGTAGTATAGAATAATTCAATAAAAACAAAGTTTGGTTGTCAATCTGGTATAAACGTGCATTTATTTGGTCAACAACTTTGATTTATTTGGTTGTCAACTCAGGTTGTCGACCACAGTTGTCGACTAAAATATTGTTGATGACTTTTGGTTGACAACTCCAGTGTAAACGCGCCTTTAGACGAAATACGTACATGATGTACTGGTCTGAGCCGGTTTCATCATTTAAGAAGATTTTCAAAATGTCCACTGTTTACTCTGATACACATGCGAAGTCTATTTTCTGAATTTCCTCATTGTCGCCATCTAGTTCAGTTCATTCCGTAGGAGTTCAGAGGCTATCAAAATCCTATTTCTTAACTCATCTACATTTCGAACTGGTGTGCGTTAAACATTTTGCTTCAGGTGACCCCAAACATAGTAGTCGAGGGGTGTGAGGTCTGGAGACCGTGGGGGCCAAGCAATTGTCCCTCCTGTTCCAATCCACCGGTCTCCAGACCTCACACCCCTCGACTACTATGTTTGGGGTCACCTGAAGCAAAATGTTTATCGCACACCAGTTCGAAATGTAGATGAGTTGAGAAATAGGATTTTGACACCCTCTGAACTCCTACGGAATGAACTGAACTTGAAGGCGATGGTGAGGAAATTCAGAAAATAGACTTCGCATGTGTATCAGAGTAAACAGTGGACATTTTGAAAATCTTCTTAAATGATGAAACCGGCTCAGATCAGTACATCATGTACGTTTTTCGTCTAACCCTAACTAAAGATTTAGTCCAGTTTCTAATCAATTTAATAAAAAGACCCCTTTGATATAATAATATTTACAAGTTATTTTTTCCTTTTTGCTGTATCAATAAAGCATGTAATAAAAACAAATCCTGAAAAAATGTTGTATTTATTTTTCTAAAATAATAATAATAATAATAAAACAGCTGATTATAACTATTTTGGTTTCCAATCAGCTGATTTTGTCAAAAGATTAATCTGGAAAAAATTACAGATAATGTAATTTGTATTGGTAAGAACCAGTACAATGAATTCCTAATACTGTACCTTGACAACATTTTTAGGAATTTCTTACTTTTTTCCACATATGACCCCTTAATATTTATACATCATTTTAAAGATGAATAAATAAGGAAGTTTTTTTAGTAACTGAACATAAAAATACAAACAATTTTACTGGGTTAATTAAGCCTTAAAGTTTAGACAAAAAAGTCTGAAAAAATGTTTTTTAACTTTTAAGCTATTTTAAAAGCGTTGTATAAGGTGTTATTATTTAGGTACTATGTTTAATTTATAGGGAATTTAACGCCGTTTCAAATGGTATCACTCCCTATGTCCTAAATACATTATTTTGGGTTTTACGACCAAACTAATAGAAACATGTCGTGTAATTTTAAAAAATCACAAAATACGCCATTGCAGCTAAACGGTTTAAGTCCGATATGGGGTTATATACATTTTTTTGTTCCTTTTGATAAGTAGAATCAACAGTTAAAATTAATGTAGTCAGTAGAGATTCACCCTGTATAGGCCTATTTTTTTTCTAAGTTAGCAAGTTTGAAGTAAGAAGAAGAAAGAAGTTCATATGATGATTATTGCTGTGTTTTATTTTAATACTGGAAGATGTTAGGGAGTAATAGGACTGTGGTTTGGACCGTTCCCTGTCAAAACGCTAAAAAATGCCACTGGCGTAAATAACTTAGCTTACAAAAAACAAATAATAATAATAATAATGAGTATTGTAATCATATCAGTACTATTTAAATTTATACATTTTGAATGTCAAAAAACTTACTTTAACTTCAGAAGATTACATCAACAATGTTTTAAAATGAAAGTTTGATAGTTTACACAGAAGCCAAAACCCCCAACAATTTTTTTTCTGGCTACCGGTACTGCTTTGGTTGCTGCTGTATTGAACTTAAGGAAAGAAAATCAAAAACTTTATGGAAACTGACCTCCCAATATTTCTCATCCTCATTTTGGCTTCAGGAGGCATTTCTTCTTCCTCGTCACTTTCGTCATTGAAAACATTCTTCAACGGCTTATTTAACGGGGTAATCTTAGTCTGGACAACAAACAAAATCAGTGACTTTTAATAAAGTATCCAGAAACCCAATTTAGTTTACCATAATCAGATTTAGTGTTTCCAATCAGTTCACCAAGGCTAATCTTTTCAGAATGGGTGGCCAACCACTGGCAAAGCCACTAGAAACAATTAAAATTTGGACTAAAAGTTTGCCAGAAAAGGGGCAGTTACAAGGTCAATTTGCATGAGCTGAAAGCTAAAACACTGCTATGAGGTAATGGGCAGTTAAATCTTAGATACTGCAAGGATAACTATAAAGGGGTCGTCCATAAATTAAGTCATCTGAAAATACGGGGGGGGGGGGGGGGGGGGTCAGCTTTGATACGACGTCATTTAAAAAATGATGTTTTATATAAAATTTTGACAGTAAAACAATGATAAATTTGTGTACATTCAACTATTATAAAATAATTATCTAAGAAAATACATGAACTATTTTTAGGCGTTGTTTTATAGTTTATTTTTCCTTTGAGAAAGTAATTGTAGTTTTGGCTTTATTTTTGAAGGTAAATTCAGATTTGATTGGTCAATGTTTTTAATTTATTAGGTACTGTAGATGAGGGGGGGGGGTATTGAAATAGGTCATATTTTTCAACAACTTCCGATCCTATAAATAATGTGGTAGTACAGTGGTTTGTAAATTAAAATATCCAGTTTGAACAGTTCTTTCAACAAACTACCGCTAAAATAGGGTTCAAAAGTTAATTAATAGTCTTAATAAATCAATCAAGTATAGAACTTAAGTAGCTTTGACGAAAAAAGCATTATTTTTAGGTACTCAAAACGGAGGTTTGTAAAAATGACGTCATTTTTCTGAGAGGGGGGGGGGGGTCAGACAAATTATGATGGTAGGATGATTTTAGGGAGGCGGGGGCCAAAATAGCCATAAAACGATGACGTAATTAATGGACGGCCCCAAACCTACAATAGTGATTCACAGTTCCTATGTTAAATTCTCCCGACCTCTTAAACTGCAACACATCAAACAATTTAACGTTTACAGGAATTAAGTTTATGTACGGTACTGTAGCTTTTCCCCGCGGCTTCGCTCGCGTTACTTGCCATCAGGTTTAGCTCGTTCGCTACGCTCACTCGTAGCCACGCTCACCCGTCGTTAGGTTTAAGTTAGCTCGTTTGCTCTGGCACGCTCAAACTTTATATAAGAAATCGCTGGAGTACCTAAAATTGAAATTTTTCGTAGAATTTGTTGCGTAGCAACAAATAAATATTATTGTTTATTTACAAATTTTTTTATCTATTGTAAAAAGTAATTCTTTTGAAACAAAAAGTATCCTATATGTTACTTCTGATACCTCCAAGCACATGAGTACAAAGTTTCATGACGATCGGTTGTGTAGTTTTTGCGTGAAAGTCTAACAAACAACAGTACATTCGCATTTATACAGTAATACTATAGGCCTAGTAGGATTAAATAATAACCTTTTAATTGTGCGGGCAGCAGTTTTAAAACTAATTATCAAGAAATCAAATTTGTCTGTGTCCTTGATCTAGAGAAATTTTGATTAGGCCTAACTTACTTAGGCTACAACTTAAAATAGGATTAGGTTCAGGCCTACCTGGTTTTCTAGTTTAATGTTGATAGCCTTCACTGGTTTGTTAATGTTAATCCCCTTTCCAAGCTTTGGCGCAGTCTTCGTGAAACCAAATGTCATCTTTTGCCTTTTATTCTGATCTTCTTTCTGGTCCGATGTCTCAGTTTTCTTCTCACTCTCTGCTGGCCCTGATTAAGGTGAAACACTGGCAAAGGTGAGATAATATAATGAATTAGCACAAAAAATATTACATTTCCAAGATTGAACTCATTTATAGCACAAATTAAAAATAATAATTTAGGCAAAAATAACTGAAAATCCTTAAAAGCCTCATTTTAAATGGAGGGACTTTCAGATGGGAAAGGAGAAACGTTGGTTTAGGCCTACCTACTGTAATTTATCCTACACTTATAATGACAAGTTTGCTGGATCAATTAAACTTACCAGACTTGTATGGTAGCAATCACGCTCGCAGAGACTCGAGACATGATGAGATATTTATTTGTGGGGGGATGTTGGCATCGAGTAGATATGGACGTTACTTCATAACGACTAGAGTGGTCAAGCAATATTAGTCAGTTTGATTGATTCCTCCATAGTTTTGTATGAAAGCGATTATAGTTTTGATGCAATATGTAGTCGATACAGAAAGCACATAGCTAGTTCAACAATTGATAGGCTTAGTTGCCATGAAACAGGACTGAGACCTGTGGCGAGCATTCCTATCTTCCCTATCTTCTGATCACTCTATAGGCCTACTTTATGAAATAACGTCCATATTGACTCAATTATGTTGGGCATAAGAGTGTATTTAGTGCGCTTTGCATGTCTCACCTTTGCCTGTGCTCAGTCTGGGAATAGTTTTTTGCATTTGAGTTAAAGGGCCCTTAGGCGGCCACTAACTAACCCGAGAGTCGAGCATGAGATACCCCCGTATACTCTATTGTCTGTAAAGTTACTTGGTTGGGTCAGTTCTAATTGGTGGTAACGGTAATTCTCCAAGTTATTTGTCTTTGACCATTGTATTGGATAAAACAAAACCATTCTTCAGTTTCTAGCACCTTAGGCCTATCCTGCACACAACTTAATTAAAAGTAGGCCTACATTTTAAAACCCTAGCATTTAACTCCTTATCAATTTTCCCTCAGCATCTAGCCTATAATAACATGGATCTTAAATATGAAGGAATAATATTACTCAAAAATAAACATTTTGAGGCAATCCCATTCAGCCTATTTACCTATGGCTATAGGCTTATTCATTAGCTCACGCCTAAGCTGGAAGCTTATCCTTATATGCCTTTTAACGCTGAAGTTATGGCTATTACATCTCTTAATACATTTCTTGAAACACTAATGCACAGGCCTAGGGTGTGCAGTGGTGTCATGGCAATTTTTGCAGTGGCGGAACGGTACATCTGGCCCAGAACTCAGGTATGGGCGCCCCCCCCCCCCCCCAACCAACTACACGTAGCAGAATTAATTATTGTTTCTGTATGATTTGAAACTGTCCAATTTTGAAGCTATTTTTATGCAGTCTGCTAACTTTTGCCATTGTACCAATTATGAACGGATAGCAGATTAAATCATGTTGATAGAAACTGGCGACAGTGCTAGATAATGGAGTTGAGGGGAGAATCAGTTGATCAAGACTTCATTATCGGATTACTTTCATGTGGTTTACTCAACAAGGTCAACTATAAGTTAACCTTATTAACTTAAGTTGTAGCACCTAAGTTTAATGGTACTACACAGATAGGGGAAATTGTCCCCTATTTATTGGCACCATTTTATCCACGATTCCCGCCGCTTCCTTGGTAACCAGACCTTTGTTTACACTTTCCCATCTGTTATTTGCCATATTACCCACACCTATCCGACTTTTCTATGGGAACCAATCTCTATAGCCTGTTTGCAGACCATCAAATCAAAGTGGTTTTAAAAACAAACAACAAATCAACAAATAATCAGTTGTTTAACAAATATAATCTGTTATTTTTTAAGCTAGTTGCAACCTATCAGATTAGCTAACACTGGTAACCAAGGAAACCCATGTAAAGTGTGGGATGGTTGACAAGGAAACGGCGGGTATCATGGGTAAAATGGTGCCAATTAACAGGGGACAAAACATTAACATGTGTTTAGCACTCTTTATTCGGTATTGTTAACTTCGTTGGTTTTCCTCTGGACATCACTGAGAACTCGACATTAGAGCTCTTATTTCGAGCGGCAGAATTGCTAAATTCAAAGACATTGCTGATCCGCCGTACGTTGTTCTTTAGATAACTCACGTTCTGTTTACTGATGTTGTAGTGGCGTAGGTCGCCGGATTCAGGCATAATTTATGTTATATTCGTTCTCATTATGAGTGACTAAATTTTTACGATCGTACACAAAATGATTTTAGTTAGTTATGGTTTTGTACAGCATTATGTTTTGGCTGCTCGGAAACTATTCATTTATTTGCAATTAAATTGGTTAGGGCCCCATAACAATTTTTAATAGCCTAATTCTACTTTCGTCCAAAACCAGTGCCGGAACGTCGTTGCGGCGCGATCCGGCACCATGACACCCCTGAGGATGTGTATTTTAATGCTAGGCCTAGTTGTGACTAGGGGTATGCCTGATGATTGTGATTCAACAGATGTAGCCTATCTTTGTAAAACCTATTATTAGGTGTATTGCCCTTGTAGAAGGCTTAGTGTAGCACACTTAGCCTGTAAATTTTAAAAAGTACATACCTTCATCGTGAATGCGTTTTGACGACATTTTCAAATACGGTAACTTATAAAAAGGCTCTTGAACAAAAACCGAAAGTCCTTGGGTCTCCACTAAATTGAAACTATCAAATATTCTCCTCGGCCTAGTTTAATGAATTATGTTAAACTAGTATCTTAAAACATCTTCTTTGCTATGTATGTAAATAAATATTACTGTAAGTCCAAATCACAGTATCAACTCAAATACTCATGATTTTCTAACCCAACAATATCCTATCCTGATCCTGATGACACCAAAGTATTGCCGTATCGTATCATCGGATAATCGGACAATTGGATCGGATGTGCAGTACGGTGTCGGTGTGACGGTGAGTGACGATGACGAGTGTGAGTAGTAGTGTAGTGTGAGTGAGTGGGAAGTGAGAAGTTCTCACTGAGAACACAACACAAGAGAGAGAACACTTTACTGACAGTGTTGCCACATGCTGCTAGAGCACGAACTAAAGAAAATTCTAAAAGTAAGGGAATAGTATAACCATTGACTATTGATACTGTAGTATCCATAGTTAATGGTAAAACCTTTACCTTCGGGCTCCTTTTATACATCGGGCTACGGCTTAAACATCCTTGTAGACTTTCCAACTAGGATAAGCGAACTTTCGGATAGCTGCCTTGATACTTTTGTTTCCAATATTAGTGGCAATATCTATTCAATAGAACCTTTTGTATTTGTTCACTCAGCATTGTTTGTTATTTGAGGTCCCGGTTTTAGCCCAAACTGACCAAAATGTTAATTATTTTTAAAGTAGAGACTTTTCAGAATGTAGAATTAAAGAACTCAGGCTAAGGCTAGGCCGCTAGGCGTAGAACATTGGGTGGAATTTTATAATGTTTTCACAGTTAATGGTTAGTATGAGGGACTTGTTAAAACTTTTTCTTATCACATGGACATAGCCTGTCCTCTACCAACACCTGCTATAAGGTGGTGTTGCCTCTATGGAAACTTTAAAAAATGGATCGCAACAAAAGACAGCACTGTTGAACAACTTTATAACAAACGAAGCTCAATTAAGCCTACAGGAAAGCAATTGCCACAGCAAAATTTAATTTTGTTAAAAATAAAATAAAAACCTCAAACAACCCAAATAAAACATCTTGGCAGTTTGTCGACTCCTTATGAAATAAAGGCAATAAGTTAGTTCACTGACAAAATATATATTTTGAATTAAATGATGCAGTTGTAAGTAACCCAGACATTGTTTGCAATATTTTAATGACTTTTATTCTGATGTTCCTCAGTGTGAATCTTTTGAAATATTAAAAGAGTCACAACGTACGCTCTCCTTGCAATAGTAATAATCAAACTAATTTTGAACTCACTAGATTTCTCTTAGTTAACAAAGCATCACTAATTAAAATAGTATAACTTCACTCCAAATAAAAAGTCAACTGGCCATGACGGCATCTCAATAGACTTAGTTAAAAAGTGTTATCCTGAGTTGATTTGTTGATTGATCCTTTAATGGTATTGATTAATAATTCCGTAGAGAAGGGAATGTTTCCTGATGCAGCTAAGTTGGCTCCAATCAAGCCAATTTAAAAAAAAGACAATCCACGTGCTGAGGGAGTCAAAAACTGTCAAAAAGAGTCAAAACTGGGAACTACCGCCCAATCTCACTCCTACCATCCATCTCGAAGATCCTCGAAAGAGTGGTATGCAATTCCTTAGTCAATTGCCTCAGCAACCACTCAATTCTTTTTAACAATCAATTTGGCTATCAGAAACAGAAATCCACCAAGTTAGCTTATAGGTTAGTTTAATCAATTCCTCCATCCACTTCTTGGACGGTGGTGAGACAGCCAGTCTTTGCAGCCGTCTGTGTTAACTTCTCATAAAAATCTTAGCTGCCTAGAGCAAGAAACCTTTCTTCAATTTTGAACTTTCTTTCACAATACTTTTGAGGTATCAATCTTCACTTAAAAAAAAAACACATTTTATTGAATTTTACTCTATGTACATAGAATATAAAATTCTTTACGATCGAGTTTAAATTTCACTTAGGCGATTTTTTGACCCCCAAAAGGCTTTTTTATTACTAATTTGAATTTAAATGAAATTCTCAGGTTAGATTTTAAGTATTTTAAACTATGTAATAAACTATAATCGAGCAATTATTTTCAAGTATTAAAAAAGCTTATTTTCCGGAAGTTTTGATAGAATTTTAGTTGTTTAGGCTACATGATTTGACTAATGTAGTTGCTATGATCAGTTTATTTTCCCCCATCGCAGCTGAGTTGTGGCTGTATGCTGAGAACAACATAACCTTTTCAGAATTGTTTATATCTGCTCGCCGTTATGTTACGTTTTTAAATAAAATTTAATTGATATTTTGACAGACCTATTTGTTAAATTAAATAGATCAACACTGAATGTATACTTGTTAAGTTATAAATTATGCCAAAAGATAGGCATGTTCATGTGGAATGAATTGCTGTCGTACGGAATTATGCGATTAACTAATTTATGGGATACAACTAATATTTATTTGGGAGAAAGATTTAAATTGAACAACTAATTAGAAATGTGTTGTGCCATTGTAGCCTATGACTCAGGTAACAAAATATGCATTAAGTGTTAAGTAAGCGTAATTCTACAATGCTTACATTACTTAATTTTTATTAATTTGCAATCATGGTTTTTAAATTGTACTGTTTTTTTTCGCTCTACAATCTATTTACCTTTAATATTATAAGCATAATTATTATTAAGTTACTTGCTTGTTTTGAGGTCTTAGCTACCTCAAAACAATTTTGTATGTATTTATTTGTAGGATAGGCCTAGGATGTACGCCGGTTGACTTCGGACGGTAGATGACGTTCCACTCTTCACATTCGAGGAGATGGAAACTCCGTTCTCTCCCTAAAGAGCAACAAGGCTCCTGACCCGGACGGGGTTCCCAGCGAGGCTTTAAAGAAAGTATTTTCAATCAATGCTGATTTGTTGTTGAGAATGCACAGCGCCTGTTTGGTAGAAGGGGTGTTTCCGGCTCCCTAGAAAACCGCCAGACTTGTACTGATCAGCAAGGGCAAAGGTGATCCCGAGCTGCCGTCGTCCCACGGGCCTTTCTGCATGTTGGACACGGCTGGGAAGCTGTTCGAGAAGCTGATCGATCAGTTCCCGCCTGACCTCTGCCGTGGAAGCTGCCGGGTACTTATGCCCCCGTCAGTACGGCTTCAGAAAGGGACGGTCAACGATTGACGCTATCACCGAAGTCCAGAGAGTGCTGTGAAGAGAGCCGAGAGCCACAACCATTTCTCTCGCTGAGTAGTGCTTCTTGTTACGCTTGATGTCAAGAATGCCTTTAAGTCGGCGAGGTGGGTCGATATGTGGATCCGCTTCGCAACACCTTTCGTGTTCCTGCATATCTGTTGCGACTCATCGAGGATTATCTCCGCTCTCGAAGCCTGATTTACAACACAAGGGACGGAACGTGGACGATGGAAGTCACTTCTGGTGCCGCGCAAGATTCAATACTCGGCCAGGATCTCTGGAACGTTGCCCATGACAGCCTCCTGAGGTCGGAGATGCCTGAGGAAACCACTATGGTTGGGTACGCCGATGATGTCGCAGCTCTCATTGTCGCACGCAAAGTTGAGCTGGCCCAACTAAAGTTGAACCGAGTCATGCGTGTGGTCAACACATGGATGTCCGATCACGGTCCTTCGATTGCTCTCCGTAAGACGGAGATTGTGATCCTTACGAAGAAGAGGATAGACACGTCATTCCGTTCCGAGTGGGAAGGGAGGTGGTCCAATCAACTCGTGCTGCTAAGTACTTCGGGATTATGGTGGACACCAAGTTAAGCTGGAGGGATCAGATATTCCGTACGGCGGACAAGGTCGCTATGGCTTTAAACTACCTATTGAGTTAGGTCGCCATTTCAATAAAGGTATTAAAGGTGGTCACTTACCTTAGTAGGCTGATGGCCAATGTCGGGGTTCCACGATCCAACAGAATAAGAGGTCTGTTGTGTCCGCGGTTCAGTCCGTGCTTCTTTATGGAGCATATATATATATATATATATATATATATATATATATATATATATATATATACGATATATATATATATATATATATATCGTATGGCATTAATAGCCAGCCACCAACTTCAGGAAAATATAAAACATTCTCAGCGGTGCTTAGCACCTGCGTCAAAACATTTAAAAACTAAACTAAAAACATAAAGTTATGATCTCTCTTTATAAAGCTAAATCCAGGGCGCTAAGCCATTGCAGCCCAGCTTCACTTGCACAATGCAGCCCAATCAATCCTTCGGGGAAAGCACTCAAAGGGCACTCATTGACTATGTGAGTCATAGTCTGGAACTCCGCTCCACAGCGGCATGACTGGTCTTCTGTCATTCCCCATTTGTATTTCCAATAATTACATCTTCCCACACCAGTGCGGAAGCGATTGAGAACAGTCCACTGCTTCCGAGGAAGATCCATACCACTTACTGCTAAGGTTGGGTCAGCAATTAAAAATTGATTCCGGCCTTGGAAAGAGTCCCAGGAGGAAGTCTAGTCGGTATGGACAGAAAAGTTTGTCTCCGTCAACTGGGATGCTGTCCGCAGTGGTGGTCTTCGGGACCTCAATCTGCCCATCTCCTGGGGTAGGTAATCATGGATGGGTAGCTGTGGAGCGGATACGATCTTATTATATTCCTTAGTAAGTGCCTCCCTTCGTCTTATTTCAGGTGGAGCGATATTACACAGCACTGGGAGCCAGGGTACAGGTGTTACCATGAGTGTACCACTTATGGCTCTCATAGTCCTGTTCAGTTGGACGTCGATCTCTCTGACATGCACACTGTTCATCCACACGGGAGCACAGTACTCTGCGGTTGAGTAAACCAGGGACAAAGCAGTGGTTCGCAGAACTTGTGCATTAGCTCCCCATGTGGAGACAGCAAGGTGATGGACAATGCACCATCTTTATGGACCACTTTATGGAGCAGAAGTGTGGGCAGACGCTCTCGATAAAGAGTAGTACAGGTTGCGACTCGCCCGGGTTCAACGTCGAGCGGCGCTAGGGGTGTGTTCCGCCTACCAGACAGTGTCGGAGCCTGCCCTCCTGGTGGTCGCCGGAGCTATCCCTGTCAAGCTCTTGGCAGGAGAGAGGAAGGCAGTTTATCAGAGACAAGGCGAGATTGGCAAGGACACGGCAAGAACAGAAGAGCGCTCCCGAACCTTCCAGCAGTGGCAACACAGCTGGGAACACGACACCCGAGGACGATGGACTGCGCGACTTATCAAGCACGTCCAACCATGGGTGGAACGGCGGCCATTTCTTGACAATTCACGGCTATTTTCGGTCGTACCTGAACCGGATGGGCAAGACCGGTTCACCGGACTGCATTTATTGCCCGGGCGTTCCCGACGATGCGGAACACACATTCTTCCGCTGCCCCCGTTGGGAAGGGCCCCGCCTGGAGGCCACAAAAATTTTTTGTGCATTTTCAGTGGACTCGGTTTGTCAAAAGTTCTCGGAGGATGAGGGCAACTGGGATTGTTTATCACAGTTCGCCCGGGGCATCCTCCTGGAAAAGAAACCCTATCTGGACCGCGAAGTGGCCCAGATCCGTTGATCGAGTGGCTGGATAAGGAGTGAGCCCCACGGGCGTAAGCCAAATTTTGGCCTAGCCTGACGTAATGTGATAAACTATTTCAGGTTAGAATCCATCCTAAAGAGTAGAGGAGGTTTTTTAGTGGGTAAATCCGTTTTTAGGGGAGCCCCACACTACAGGCTTGCCACCTGTGTGCGTAGTGCATTTTTCTACCTCTCCCTCAAAAAAAAAAAAAAAAAAAAAATCATAAAAAGCGTTACCTAATAACTCAAAAAGTGAGTAACAATTCTCGTGCGGGACGGACATCGGAGCCTATTCCTAGTACATTTCATGACAGATCAGAAAAGAAAGCGTTTGAACAATGAAAGCACACTCTTCCGTCTGTCGTACTCGATGACATGATCATTGAGGAAGCTCAATTTGTAGATTATCTGGGGTTGAGATTGGATGGTGGTCTTATTTGGAATCGCAGTGGAATGAACATGTAGATAAACTTGCGAAACAGCTGGCTTCAAACATTTTTATCTAAACAAATATTTCTTCTTTAAACAGTATTTCATTATCTCAACTGGTATATTTTGGCTTGATTGACAGTCTGATTAGGTATTCTGTAATCCTTTGGGGCTCTTCCAGTAAATGTAACTTTAATAGAATTTTTGTCCTTCAAAAAGAGCTATAAGATGTATTTTTAAGACCTAAGCCTACCGATGACTCATGTTTTGATTACTTTAAAGAACTGCAAATTTTAACAGAACCCAGTATTTACATGTTTGAAGTTATTAGTTTATATTAAAGAACACAACCTAATTACAGCACACCACCATTCTCACAATACTAGAAATAGAAATATCAAAACCTGTCTGTGCCTCACAATTTAAAGCTTTTTAAAAATAAACCAGATTGCATTGGCCTAAATTTTTCAGTCAACTTCCTCCACAAATTGCCAAAATTAGTAACTTAAAAAATTTAAATATGAGCTGAAAAAGTACTTTATTGATCAATGCTTTTACCAACTTCCACCTTACCTGACCTGACTCTCAAACCTGACGCAATGACCTTCTTCCCCCCCCCCCCCCCCAATTGCCCAATGCCTATTCCATGACAACATCAAGAAGATGTGCTTGTAGTATAACTTAACATAGAAGAAATCCAAGACTGGTCCTATGCCAAACATAGTCAATCAGGTCGACGGATATGTATATGTATCTATCGCGTCGAGAGACGTGCGTCGTGAGTAACTTGAATCGCTACATAAAAGATACCTTGGATGACGCGGGCAACTGACATAAATGTCCCTATTTAGTGCAATGTATCTATTTTACCTGCGTCTTTTGACCTATGTCGAAAGACGCGATGTATAGGGGCCATTCCTTTACCTCCCGTTGACCCAACAGTATAGGCAGCATGGGACGCCGGGTCGCCGTCAGGTTGGCACCACGACAGATTGGATCCGATCCTTTCTTGAGGTTCCAACCTGTCGGGTATTGTCACGACTATAGAATTCTATATATACATACACCTATATATACGGTGTATATATAGAGTTCTATATGGTCACGACGGATTGTCACCCCAAGCGGCCGGCATCAGGTTGTCACCACGACAGATTGTTACCGTACCGTTCCTTTCCTTTCTTGCATGAGGTCTCAAAAATATTAATTTTTTTATGTTGTTCAATATGTATTTTTTGTTGTAGGACTATAGTGATATAAAATTAACTCAATCAGAGAACAAAATAAAATAATTGTAATATAGTTCTTTGATTTTAATTCAATCATTGAAGCAGACATTCTATAGATTCTTTGGTAAATCATCTAATAGTGGGAAAAGTCAAATGTATTAAATTTTGTGACTTATCGTGAGATTAATCAGATTTTTACACAAACAGTAAATGAATACAACAAACGTTAAAATTTAATTAATAATGATTGATTGATACTCATTGAAGAGCAATCAATAGAAGGCATTACACACTGTTATTTATGATTTACATAGTTCAACCCAGAGTTCAACCATACTGCATAACCTATTTTATTGTTTACTAGAGATTGCCTCCTGATCGAAATTCGATCAAAATTTCAATTGAACTTGACCCATGAAGTTTAAAACATTTTATAACTAAAACATATGTTCTTCCTGCTTTTCTAGTAGTTGTTTTTGCAACAGCTGTCTAATGATTCAATTAATTCTCCTTCCCCCATAAGATTAACATTGGAACTTTGAAAGCCTGTGAGGCGTAGCCATAACGTCCGATGTGAATTAAAATGTGATTCTGCTCATCTACACCACTATAACTAAAACATATGTTCTTCCTGCTTTTCTAGTAGTTGTTTTTGCAACAGCTGTCTAATGATTCAATTAATTCTCCTTCCCCCATAAGATTAACATTGGAACTTTGAAAGCCTGTGAGGCGTAGCCATAACGTCCGATGTGAATTAAAATGTGATTCTGCTCATCTACACCACTATACCTTTCTAACGTATGAGCGGATTTCTCCTACGATGCCCACAAGCTGAGAAAAAAGGAGGAAACGAAAACATGCTTGCCTATTAATATATAGATAAAACTACCAGTTAAAAACAACATTCTGTGTTTACTGTATGTTATATTGCAGACAAAAACTCTCCAATTTTAAATTAATTCATAAAGTTTTTGTAAGAATTATATTTTGAATTGTTAAGATATGTGTTTTCTCTCTGCGTCCGCTGGAGTATCCTCGCTTGCAGATGTTCCATCGCATGAGAATTTTCCTCCACGCACAACTCAAAGTGACCGCGTCCTTTGATCATCTCACCGCGGCACGGATCGTCATCACTGCACTTTATCTTGCAAGTTTCCGGACCCTGTTTATTGACACAAATCATGAACTCCAGTCCGCTTTTATAAGTTTTTTACGTCTATACAAGAACCCGTCCTCATCGGCCCACCAAAAAACCACCGAACCTCGATTTAGTTTTCCTAGCTGATATCTCGTCCACTAGATCCACTGCTCGAGAGTAACTGAGGCCTCGCATACCACACATCTATTTTATACCTAAGCTTTAGGGGTTGGGGTGATGGGGAAATTCCTTGAAAACCCGCTAGGGAGTACGGTATTAGAGCCTGTTTTGTGAGTGTTTTTACTAGTTTTAAATCAAACTATATTTTCAATTTGTATACAAATTAGTTAGGCTATTTACTATTTTCAATTATTTTATTTAAAATTATATTAAAATATATTAAAATATTATATATTAAAATAGTCTTATATATTAATATATTATATTAATATCTTATATCTTAATATATTATTATATATTATATATTAAAATAGCTTTATATTAAAATAGTCATTATCATTAATCTGTAGGCCTCTAATGTTTACCATTTTAATTAATATAACATTATTTAAACTAATTTATTGATTTATTTCCTGTAATATGAAATTGTCAATGAAGAGGCCTGCTTGTGCTGCATAGTGCATATGCATTAAGAATTTAAATTCAAATTATTTATTATTGCAGATTAACAATCACCAAATCACTATTTTTAGACAGGGACCTCACTTAAGTGGGTATTTTAACCTGAATATGAGTGAGAGATGAGTGTAGGATGATTGTGGGGCGATCTTGTTGTCTTGTTGCTGACTAAGGCCGACATTCTCATACAACCTTTATGTAAAAGAATATACGGTACCAAAGACGGTGTCCCGTTCAAAATAAATGTGTGGAATTTCAAGGGTAAAATTAAAATAACAAATTATTGTGAAGAAAATAGGGGAACTCGGAATGTTATTGAGGGAATTTTACTTGTGTTAAGAAATAAAATTCTCCAGCATATTGCATATGAACGGGTTATTGCAACACCACGAGTAGCAGATGTTGGTTTTAGACTTTTATTTAAATTTTGATGTAAAAATCAGCATTAACTTTTTTAAGATTTGTAAGATTATAGCAACATGCCTAGTGTATTCGACGAAAAAATCATTATAATATGGCTATTTTAGGTGATTAGTATAATATATGATCTTCACTCGTCTTCCAACTGGCTCTTTAAAAAAATCAAACTAAAACACATGTTGTATTGTACACAAAGCAGACGTTTTTCAAATCCCCGTGCTATTCTTATGGAGAACATTTTACGTCATTTTTCATTTCCTGGTAACCTTAGGCCTATGTACACATTGAGCGCTTTCACAAGCATCCACCGCAAAGCGGTTTGTTTAATTTTTGCCTATCACGTGACAAATCCCACAAATAAAGTGTCTGGAATTTGTCACGTGATAGGCAAAACGTAAACAAACCGCTTTGCGGTGGATGCTTGTGAACGCGCTCATTCATAATTTTCCCTCGTGCATGGAACCAAGACCTTTAATTTGAGACCCCTCCCATCTACCTGCAATTTGTATTATTCTCACAATTTCCCTAGTGTCAATACAAAAATCTAAAATAAAAAGAAATGAAATGGAATTACTAAATCAAACTAAACTTAATTTAGACCAATCTAAGACCTAATTTAGTCGATTTGTTTACCGCTCCAGGTGATCCATATCCTACACTGAAACTTGGCACCACTGCTGATTTACAAGGTAGTTTTTGTGAACAAAGAAAACATCTCCAAATCTATGATAGTTTACAGATAAGAAGTGAAAGCAAGTACACTAAAGCACATTATAGACGGGGAAAGAAGAGAAGGCAAGTTGCCAGCAAGTATACTGTCCATTTCGTCAATTGCCGTCTGTTTTCCTAAATTAAAGAGGAAAGTACCTCTATGGACAAGGTAAGTTTACAGTAAGTGCAACAGGCAAGTACTTACTTGCAGCCAGCAACTTGCCATCTCTACTTTCCCTGTCTATAAGCCCCTTAAGGTCCATTCTATATGGGCAGATCGTCCTCCACGGATCTGCTCATGCGAAGTCTTTTGTTGATGGCGGGAAAACTATACGAGCGGTAAATCGGCTCAACAGTGTTGCCATCCATTATGTTATTGTCAAAAATACCGCATTAAGGCCGGTTCCTACGTGGGCGACAGATGCGACGCGACGAGAGCGACAAAATTTCATACAAATGTATAAGCATTGGAGCGTTCTTAGTGGGCGACAGGAGCGACAACAATTTACAATGTATAACGTTATGGCAATGCAAGCTTGTCGCTGGTGTCGCTCCAGTCGCTCTCGTCGCGTCGCATCTGTCGCCCACGTAGGAACCGGCCTAAGTAGCATTCATCCCAGACCTTGCTAGAATTGTTTCCACACATATTATCATGCTTTAAAAATTATGCAGCGAAAGAAAATAATTAATTGCGATTGATAAATAATGATAAAATGAATTATGAATTATAAATTTACCAGTTCCTTGCAGATAATTTAGTACTAAATTATTTTATTCGAAAGTTTTAGTATGGACGAGCCCTTGGATTGTGTAAACAATCTAAACTAAATCAAATAAATAAATAAATAACAATCTAAATAAACTTTAAACACATTACATGAGTATACAGGCGTCACGACTATAAGCCACGCCGCGCTGGTCCCACCACCGTCCGAGTACTTTAAATTTAAGGCTTAGTCTCATGTGATAAAGTCATAAAGGACTGCAATTTTACAGGAAACTACTACATACATGGCTCGTTTGAGTTCAATTATCATTTGATGTATTAAAAAATTACTAAGATGAAGCCTATGTATATGACTTATACTGTTGCATTGTAGTTTTGTTACTTTTACATAAATAAACCCCCGCACTAATTCCGTAAGGAATTTCTTGTGAGCAGCAAAACTCTCTTATTTATGAACCGATTTTGATGATGGAGGTGTCAAATTAAAGGGAATTCTCTGTAGACGTCATGAAATAATTTTTTTCACCATCAATTCAATGTGCTTCGCCACATTGGACTTTAAAGTTTTCATGTAGCACCAGTGAATGACCACCCCCCAGTAAATGACCGTTTCGTATAAAAAACAGTATATTAAGCTTTACCTTTTGCCTAGTCTATCATACACGGTCTTAAAAGAGGCCTCGCATACCACACATCTATTTTATACCTAAGCTTTAGGGGTTGGGGTGATGGGGAAATTCCTTGAAAACCCGCTAGGGAGTACGGTATTAGAGCCTGTTTTGTGAGTGTTTTTACTAGTTTTAAATCAAACTATATTTTCAATTTGTATACAAATTAGTTAGGCTATTTACTATTTTCAATTATTTTATTTAAAATTATATTAAAATATATTAAAATATTATATATTAAAATAGTCTTATATATTAATATATTATATTAATATCTTATATCTTAATATATTATTATATATTATATATTAAAATAGCTTTATATTAAAATAGTCATTATCATTAATCTGTAGGCCTCTAATGTTTACCATTTTAATTAATATAACATTATTTAAACTAATTTATTGATTTATTTCCTGTAATATGAAATTGTCAATGAAGAGGCCTGCTTGTGCTGCATAGTGCATATGCATTAAGAATTTAAATTCAAATTATTTATTATTGCAGATTAACAATCACCAAATCACTATTTTTAGACAGGGACCTCACTTAAGTGGGTATTTTAACCTGAATATGAGTGAGAGATGAGTGTAGGATGATTGTGGGGCGATCTTGTTGTCTTGTTGCTGACTAAGGCCGACATTCTCATACAACCTTTATGTAAAAGAATATACGGTACCAAAGACGGTGTCCCGTTCAAAATAAATGTGTGGAATTTCAAGGGTAAAATTAAAATAACAAATTATTGTGAAGAAAATAGGGGAACTCGGAATGTTATTGAGGGAATTTTACTTGTGTTAAGAAATAAAATTCTCCAGCATATTGCATATGAACGGGTTATTGCAACACCACGAGTAGCAGATGTTGGTTTTAGACTTTTATTTAAATTTTGATGTAAAAATCAGCATTAACTTTTTTAAGATTTGTAAGATTATAGCAACATGCCTAGTGTATTCGACGAAAAAATCATTATAATATGGCTATTTTAGGTGATTAGTATAATATATGATCTTCACTCGTCTTCCAACTGGCTCTTTAAAAAAATCAAACTAAAACACATGTTGTATTGTACACAAAGCAGACGTTTTTCAAATCCCCGTGCTATTCTTATGGAGAACATTTTACGTCATTTTTCATTTCCTGGTAACCTTAGGCCTATGTACACATTGAGCGCTTTCACAAGCATCCACCGCAAAGCGGTTTGTTTAATTTTTGCCTATCACGTGACAAATCCCACAAATAAAGTGTCTGGAATTTGTCACGTGATAGGCAAAACGTAAACAAACCGCTTTGCGGTGGATGCTTGTGAACGCGCTCATTCATAATTTTCCCTCGTGCATGGAACCAAGACCTTTAATTTGAGACCCCTCCCATCTACCTGCAATTTGTATTATTCTCACAATTTCCCTAGTGTCAATACAAAAATCTAAAATAAAAAGAAATGAAATGGAATTACTAAATCAAACTAAACTTAATTTAGACCAATCTAAGACCTAATTTAGTCGATTTGTTTACCGCTCCAGGTGATCCATATCCTACACTGAAACTTGGCACCACTGCTGATTTACAAGGTAGTTTTTGTGAACAAAGAAAACATCTCCAAATCTATGATAGTTTACAGATAAGAAGTGAAAGCAAGTACACTAAAGCACATTATAGACGGGGAAAGAAGAGAAGGCAAGTTGCCAGCAAGTATACTGTCCATTTCGTCAATTGCCGTCTGTTTTCCTAAATTAAAGAGGAAAGTACCTCTATGGACAAGGTAAGTTTACAGTAAGTGCAACAGGCAAGTACTTACTTGCAGCCAGCAACTTGCCATCTCTACTTTCCCTGTCTATAAGCCCCTTAAGGTCCATTCTATATGGGCAGATCGTCCTCCACGGATCTGCTCATGCGAAGTCTTTTGTTGATGGCGGGAAAACTATACGAGCGGTAAATCGGCTCAACAGTGTTGCCATCCATTATGTTATTGTCAAAAATACCGCATTAAGGCCGGTTCCTACGTGGGCGACAGATGCGACGCGACGAGAGCGACAAAATTTCATACAAATGTATAAGCATTGGAGCGTTCTTAGTGGGCGACAGGAGCGACAACAATTTACAATGTATAACGTTATGGCAATGCAAGCTTGTCGCTGGTGTCGCTCCAGTCGCTCTCGTCGCGTCGCATCTGTCGCCCACGTAGGAACCGGCCTAAGTAGCATTCATCCCAGACCTTGCTAGAATTGTTTCCACACATATTATCATGCTTTAAAAATTATGCAGCGAAAGAAAATAATTAATTGCGATTGATAAATAATGATAAAATGAATTATGAATTATAAATTTACCAGTTCCTTGCAGATAATTTAGTACTAAATTATTTTATTCGAAAGTTTTAGTATGGACGAGCCCTTGGATTGTGTAAACAATCTAAACTAAATCAAATAAATAAATAAATAACAATCTAAATAAACTTTAAACACATTACATGAGTATACAGGCGTCACGACTATAAGCCACGCCGCGCTGGTCCCACCACCGTCCGAGTACTTTAAATTTAAGGCTTAGTCTCATGTGATAAAGTCATAAAGGACTGCAATTTTACAGGAAACTACTACATACATGGCTCGTTTGAGTTCAATTATCATTTGATGTATTAAAAAATTACTAAGATGAAGCCTATGTATATGACTTATACTGTTGCATTGTAGTTTTGTTACTTTTACATAAATAAACCCCCGCACTAATTCCGTAAGGAATTTCTTGTGAGCAGCAAAACTCTCTTATTTATGAACCGATTTTGATGATGGAGGTGTCAAATTAAAGGGAATTCTCTGTAGACGTCATGAAATAATTTTTTTCACCATCAATTCAATGTGCTTCGCCACATTGGACTTTAAAGTTTTCATGTAGCACCAGTGAATGACCACCCCCCAGTAAATGACCGTTTCGTATAAAAAACAGTATATTAAGCTTTACCTTTTGCCTAGTCTATCATACACGGTCTTAAAAGTAACTTCGGATTCTGATTTGGATCCTCCCTGTTACTGGTTCAAAAATAAAGTGTAAAACATCTATTTGTAACACAAACAAAATTAAGTGTTCCACCCAGTTCATCTTAGAGCTTCCCCACTATAGCGTATCGTACAAACAAGGTTAGCTGTATTCTTCATTGTTCTTTGATTATTGATTGGAACTGCAATATAATAAATTTAATTAACAGTAAACATGTTAAGGTGCAGTTCTGTACTCATTTTAATACCAAAATCATAACCAACAATTTAATTATACAGTCGGTCATTTACTGGATCGCAACAATTGGTATAACCAGTGAATGACCATTTCGGTCATTCACTAGATTTTGATCAATTTTCTTTAAACGTTTTGGAAACAATGTTTTCTGGCAGATTAAGTGATAGGAAACACTAAAAAAACATCAGAAATCATGTGGGTAAATAAACCAAAATTTGACCGGGGCTTAATGTTTACGGAAATTTACTACAAGAACAGTGGTCATTCACTAGAATCTCTATTTTAACGATCTGGAAATGGTTAGTGTTGTTAATATGCAGGGTTCCAGCTTCGACTCTGTGAGAATATTACAGCTTATTGGGTGGCGAGGAGGAAGAGTGGTGTTAATACAATTTTTTTTAAATCGATGTAACATGTATTTTCTGTCTGTCAGTCTGTATGCATTTTATTTGATATAAATCTCATTGTCTAAAAAACGATTATAGATAAATAAATAATGAAATTTTGTAGGTAAGATCAACATTTAGTTTAAATTTCTTTTTTTTTAACGTTCAGTTTTAAAATGGTGGTACTTTAAACGATTTGCAATGTTAAATTTTTTAGAGCCTATACAGTATTTATTTTTTATTTGCAAGAAATACCAAATTTACGCAATTATTGTGTATATTTTTTGTGTGGTGGCTTTTGTCTCAATTGACCTATTTTTAACGGTCATTCACTGGTACATTCATTCGAAATATTTGGTATTCTGATACAGTGGCGGATCTAGAACATTAATAAGGGGGGGGGGGCTAACCGGGGGGTCTGCGCCCCCCCCCCCCCTGATCGGCGGGCCAGACTGGCGGAGGGTTCGTCGGCCCTCCCCCGAGAAGTTTTTGAAATTTAAGTGTTAAAAATAGCAGTTTCAGGTCATTTCTTCACCCATCGCTTTGGAAAACAATACTAAATCGCCAATCAATTTTTATTGCAAACAACAGTTTGGCCAATGTACCAACTTTCATTGCTCTTATTATCATTAATATTTAATGAGAATTTCTTTTGCATCGTGAAGTACAATGCATACACTACCCTTAAAAAATTTGGTACGTTTTTATAGGCCTATCACTGTTGCTATCTAAATTTTCATTATCTTTATTTCGTATTGAAATGGTACACTTTCGTGTTAACACTTTTAACTTTAATATACTAAGTCGGTAATAGGTAAGGTAGGTTAATATTTTAAAATGTTATTAATGCAATACATTTCATGATGGATTAGCCACTAGATCACGTATAGGCCTGTACATTTCAATGAACAAAAACTGTCCATTATGGTATAACAAAATCGCGTGCGTCGGCACCAAGTGATGAGACTCGGCCTTTCAGACTGTTTTAATGTAGGACTACCGTTTCGGATGCTGCACTCTGGTTTATTTATTGTCGGATCAGATGTTCTAATTCTTTTGTTAACAGACAATTTCATTATTGTTACTATTTCTTAAGTTTTAAATTCAATTGCAACTCTAAAAAGTGCTTTGTTGTATTATCCATTTACTTTAATTTTATTTTACTTATCTAAATATTCATAATCACCAATACAAAGTACAATAAAAAATTATCGTTTTTATTATAGTACCATCCTGCAATTGAGTAACTGGCTACAATGCAAAACCACATGTTAACTTGGACACTTGGTTTGGTTTGCACTTTGACCGTTGAGTCAGCTTCTTCATTATTTTTTTTTTTTTAGTTTTGTACTTCATAAGACCATTGTTAAAAATTAACGTAATCAACGTAACCATTGGTAAACATTATAACGAAAGAACTTAATTTAACTTACTAAGCTAACTACTTTTTATGTTATTCGAAGTGCGACCTTAAAAACACATCTATTGAAAGAAGACTATTTACTAAACATCGTGTGAAAATTACACGTTTCTAAGTTTTACTGTTTTTGAGTTGGGCTTGCATAAAGTCAGCCATGTCACCGATGATCGTGGCGAACACATCTCCGCTGAAGGCTGTGACGCTGGGTTAGTTATAGCTGTCTAGTCGGTCTTATGTATGACTTATCAGTGCCGTGTGATTTGTTTTGAGTTAGTGAAAGTATTTCTGACCTATATATCAATAACAAACATAACCTAATCGTCGCAGCGCATTGTAAACTTGGCTGAGTACTTTTAGCAGGCCCGGTGTCAGGCCGCGGGCGGAAATGCGTTCACCGCGATCATCGGTGACATTTCTAACTTTAAGGATGTAGAACCGAAAAACCGTAAGACTTTAAAAAAGTGAAATTTTACACAATGCACAGTAAATAGTCTTCTTTCAATTTATGTGGTCTTTAATACTGCAGATCAAAATAACATAAAAAATTAGCTGGCTTATGTATAACAATAGACAAGTACCCGAAAGAAGATTTTCCTGACATGGAAACCTGTAAATATAGGCCTTATCATTTTCATCCCAGAACTGCTTTATTTGAAAAGTTTGAAGAAAATCGTTGGAACCTTTTTCGATATCCGTGTGTACATAATACATATAGACATAATACAAATATACCTCATCAATTAGAGTATAATAATATACTTTTTTGTTAGTAGGGATCGAGTGCCGATAATAATTAGTTTATAAGTAGCCTATTTTTGCAAAAATTTATGATTGCTATTTGAATTAGTAATTATTTAACGAATTTTACCTCAAGTTGATATTCACCAGGTTCAAATCTATACACGGTTCTGGCTTTGATAAAAACTTGAACGTCAATTTAGACTGTTTTTCGTCGTCTTTTATTTAATCAGATTATCGTTTTCTTTAAAATGTTCAAGTCTTATTTTTTCAGACATAATCTTCTTTAGAACTACTTTATTTATTATAATAATTAATTAAGTGATCTCGTTTGAATCAATAGGTAGTCATTACAAAGGGTTTATCAGACATTACACATACAGCATTGCGTTTTGCTCTGTACTGTCTGTTGTTCTTGATTTCGTGTTGTGACACGAAAAAGTTGTGTGGAAAAGTTTGTGCACGCAATGCAACCAAACATTAAATACAACATCTAGTTGTAATTTTGATTCCCCTTCGCCTCCACCACTTCCACTTAGGCCCCTATTATACATCGCATCTTTCAAGGCACGTAAAATAAGTACATATTGCGCTAAATAGGAGCATTTATACCGGCGCCTGACGGTCGTCTGTCGCGCGTCATCCAATAGGTATACAGCGATTCGAGCGACACGCGGCGGGCGCAAGCCCTCGCGGCGTCGCTCAACGCGATGTAAAAGGGCCCTTAAACTTGAGGATGGAATACGTCACTCCCCATCTCCGCCTCGTAACTATACGAAGACTCGGCATACACACACAGAAGGACTCTGGAAGCCTCAGAATTGGTGCCCCACCGATTGAGATGGGGTACCAATAGAGACAGTAAAATAACAGTGTCGTCTAGTTGAATTACCAGAAAAGGGCATTATAATATCATTTTTAAGAACAAATATTTTTACGGGTGATGTTTTTATTTCACAGTGTGCATAAGAGACACAAAGTAGTTTACATTAAAAAATATCGGAAAAACGTGCGCTGGTTTGCCGGCGTCCCATCACCCGGCCTGCGCCCGACACGGGCCGGCGCCCGCTCCGGGCCGTCGTGGCGCCCCACCTTGGCCCCCAAGGGGGGGGCTATAGCCCCCTTAGCCCCCCCCTTGGATCCGCCACTGTTCTGATACCAATGAATGACCGGTCATTCACTGGGGAAACACCGGTCATTAACTGGTGGATAGGCGGTCATTCACTGGTGCAATAATTTATGTATGATAAATTGTATTTTTCAATAATCTGTTTTAACATAATGCATTAAGTTTTACCATTAGGAACTACAAAAGAATACGGGCAAGACATTTAAACTATTCCCTACACTGTAGCGTAAAAACCTGTTTTACCATGTAAGATTCAAGTGGAAACTCAACCTTAAACGGTCATTCACTGGTGCACTCACCCTATTTTAAATATTAGACAAAATTAATTTAGTAAGTGTACCTATAACATATGATTCATTTCATGAAAACAAACAGATGTCTTCATAAAAACAACCTGTCTCCCTTCTGTCATTTTAATTTATTTAGTTTTTCTGTTTACTTTTCAGTTAACTATCAAATTCAAATACAACGATGACAGACGAAATGGGATAGTGTTTATTAACTTGCAGTTTTCATTCAGAGTATTAGGGAGTGACAATTAGTTTATCTAATTATGTGATTGTATTTTATTTTCGTTTTTACAAGTTTCACGCCTTCTGCCTAGCGCTCAGACTGGAGCGGTATTCTTCAAGTATCGACTGGCAACGACTCGTATAAAAAGTAAATCTGATAAATATTAAATCTTAATTTGATAAAATTTGGCTTGTACCTTCACTAGATAGGGGTTGACTGATATTTGCTTACAACACCGATATGGCGGCAATCCTACATACTCATTGTGGGGTTTATGGTGAAAATTATAAAGTGCCTAATATTGATACAATATTTGATTTTTACCTTAAAACCCACTACATTTTTTAACAACTAATATTTTTAACAACATCGCTTGGCAGTAAACCTACATACCGTACTCATTCCTATAGTGTCTATGGGGAAAATACAAAATACCGTACCAAAAAATTCCTTTGGAATTTTTAATTACTATGGCTACAATCATTAGCATTAAATTTCTAATTTCACCAAAGTAAACAATAAAAGTCTTGTAGCTATGGAAATCCTTATGATAATAATTATTTCATTTCGGGACTTTCATTGATCGGCAGTGCAATTCTTCTCCTTTTATTGATTCTTATTAATCTGGCCTACAATTAATAATGTTTCGCAGCATGGTTTTTGTTTTGGTCATAGGATGGTACATCCTGAACAACCAAGTGGTTCAATGTGCTAAAACAATGAATCCTGTGAAGGAAGAATTCATCACATTCCGCAGCAAGGAAATGATGGAAACAATCACCAGATATTCGCCTAAGAATAGGCGAGAGGCCCTGAGGAAAATAGTGGAAGGAGAATGTCCTGACGTCATCCTTACCCAAGCTTTGCCAAGTCCCACCACGTTTTCTTTTGATGTTCTGAGAAAAAAGAAGATGCAACTGGTTGTATTTTGTTACTTCAATGTTTTGATATTATTATTTTTATTATTTTTATCTTTTGAATAAAATTGTAATGTGCTGTTAAATACTATTGATTTCTTATTTATAATTGTTCACTCTTGCAAAAATGAAAATTCTGAAGTACAATAAAAAAATTAACTAAATGCCAAAAAGTCCATCTAAAAGATAACTAAGATTACTATAAGTAGTGGGGAATGGGGGCTTTTGGAACAGTTCAAGGTCACCTGAGGGATGACGTCATCGATGACGTCATCGAGGTCAATGACCTCATCGATGACGTCATCGATTGCATCATCGATGACGTCATCACCAATGACGTCATTTCTATGACGTCACACCCATGACGTCACAAAAATGACGTGCTGATGACGTTATCACCCCTTACGTCACCAAGATGACGTCATCGATGTCACAAAGGTCAAGGTCACGCTGAAACCTAAAATTTTTTAGGCACTTTTACTGTTTCTCGCACTACGCTCCGAGTTTCAGTCACAGCTACCATGACCTTGACGACTTGGAGCGAATTTGCGATGAGAAACAGCAAAAGTGCTGAGGAAACTTGAAGTTTGCAACGTGACTCTGCCTAAACCGTCATGTGACACCGCTCGGGTGACCTTGAACTGACCCAGAAGCCCCCATTCGACCATTACTGCAACCGCGATGCGTACCCTACGACAGACACCGAGCGACTGACTGTCCGGCCCCGCGCACTCTAGGTATATGGGAAGTGGTGGGGGAACTGTGATGACCTTGGGAAACTTGAAAAATGTCAAGCCGGGTAGCACCGTTTTGGTGCTACCTTAAAGTTACATGTTAAAGTGTGATGACCTTGAGTGAAAACACAGAAATACTACAAGTCGATCCCGTCCCAGAGTTAAAGTGTGGTGACATTGAGTCAAAAACACAGAAATACTACAAGTCGATCCCGTCCCAGAGTTAAAGTGTGGTGACCTTGAGTCAAAAAACAGAAATACTACAAGTCGATCCCGTCCCAGAGTTAAAGTGTGATGATCTTGAGTCAAAACACTGAAATACTATAAGTTGAAACCATCCCAGAGTTAAAGTGTGATGACCTTGAGTCCAAACACAGAAATACTACAAGTTGATGTCGTTTCAGAGTAGAAGTGTGGCGACCTTGAACTACCCCAAATTGTCAGGAATTGGAGTAGCAACAGCGATGCGTACCCTACGACAGACACCGAGCGACTGACTGTCCGGCCCCGTGCACTCTAGGTATATGGGAAGTGGTGGGGGAAATTGTGATGACCTCGGGAAACTTGAAAATGTCAAGCCGGGTAGCACCGTTTCGGTGCTACCTTAAAGTTACATGCTAAAGTGTGATGACCTTGAGTAAAAACATAGAAATACTACAATTTGATACCGTCTCAGAGTTAAAGTGTGGTGACATTGAGTCAAAACACTGAAATACTATAAGTTAAAATCATCCCAGAGTTAAAGTGTGATGACCTTGAGTGAAAACACAGAAATTATACAAGTAGATCCCGTCCCAGAGTTAAAGTGTGGTGACCTTGAGTCAAAACACAGAAATACTACAAGTCGATCCCGCCCCAGAGTTAAAGTGTGACGACCTTGAGTTAAAAAACTGAAATGCTATAAGTCAAAATCATCCCAGAGTTAAAGTGTGATGACCTTGAGTCAAAACACAGAAATAGTACAAGTCGATATCGTCCCAGAGTTAAAGTATATTGACCTAGATTCAAAACTTGTAAAAATACTTACATATAGAGAGTTAGAGAACAGCGAAACGCACCGCATGGAAGCTGGAGACATACTGGCGGAGCGGTGTTGTGCAGCCTAGGGACCCAGTTGTGGTGGGGGTAAAGCCAACACTTAGAGTAGAAGTGTTGTGGGTGACCTTGACCCACTTAACCCCCCCTCCACCCCTCCCCCCCTCCCCCCCTCCCCCCCTCCCCCCCTCCCCCCCTCCCCCCCTCCCCCCCTCCCCCCCTCCCCCCACCCCCCCTCCCCCCACCCCCTCCCCCTCCCCCCCCGAATTTTTTTCGGAAAAATTTTTGACCTTGACAAAAAAGTTTTTTGCTCCGGACGAGAAGTGACCCCCCCCCGAACTTTTTTTCGGAAAAAATTTTGACCTTGACCAAAAAGTTTTTTGCTCCGGACGAGAAGTGACCCCCCCCCCTCCCCCACCCCACCCCCCAACCCCCTCCCCCCCCCGAACTTTTTTTTCGGAAAAATTTTTGACCTTGACCAAAAAGTTTTTTGCTCCGGACGAGAAGTGACCCCCCCCCCGAACTTTTTTTTCGGAAAAATTTTTGACCTTGACCAAAAAGTTTTTTGCTCCGGACGAGAAGTGACCCCCCCCCCTCCCCCACCCCCTCCCCCACCCCCTCCCCCACCCCCTCCCCCACCCCCCCCCCCCCGAACTTTTTTTTCGGAAAAATTTTTGACCTTGACCAAAAAGTTTTTTGCTCCGGAAGAGAAGTGACCCCCCCCACCCCCCCCCAACCCCCCCCCCACCCCCCCACCCCCACCCCCTCCCCCACCCCTGATATCCTGGGCGTGGCAGCCCCGGTGGGGATATAAGGGGGCCCGGCCAGAGCCGGCTCGCAGTCCGCTCCCGCGCGTTGAACGTGAACGATCGGGACGGACCGCCATAGGCATCACTAAATACTGAATGGCGCCTTCAGTGTTTAGCGAAGTCTACTCTAACTTTAAGACTTGTATTAGTTGTAAGATATTGCGCTCGCGTTTGGGTATTGCGAATTGTTTTATATAAGAGTGTTTCACTTGTACCCTATGTCTCCTGTGTGTCTTTTATCCTTTGTGTCTTGTTTGTCATATGTGTTTAATGTGTATGTGCTTGTTCCAGCATTGACTACGTTGAGCTCAATTGTGTGTTGTAAGTGTGTTATATTTTTCTAAAGTGTATACGCTTGTTTTAGCATTTCCCCCTTGAGCTTTTGCAATGCTCAAAGTAAATTGTAAAGACAGGGAACGGGAGTAGGCCCCCGTGTAAAGTTACTTTTGTATAATTGTTAGGCTCCTCTCATGCATGCTTCAATGCGGCTGAGAAATAGGAGTTGGTCCGTTTGTACGCCTATATGGGGGTAATGAGCCGATGGCCTCTGCACTCGGACCGAGGACGTAAGCCACTAGGGTGTCCTCAGTTAGTTTCCCTTCTGGAAACTCAAAATTATGTAAATGAAACTTTGTTAGCTATTTGTGTTTTTTTGTCCCCAAGGCCCCCGAACATTCGTGGTTCGCCATGGATGTACGGGGGCCGAAATATTTTAATGTTCGTATGGCCTTGACCTAGTAAGAACTTATATAAATTTACTGCATTGCTGAACTTAAATATTAAAGATAGGGAACGGGAGTAGGCCCCGTGTAAAACCACTTTTTATAATTGTTAGGCTCCACTCATGCATGCTTCAATGCGGCTGAGAAATTGGAGTTGGTCCGTTTGTACGCTTATACGGGGGTAATGAGCCGATGGCCTCTGCACTCGGACCGGGGACATAAGCCACTAGGGCTGTCCTCAACCTCTTTCAAAATTATGTAAATGAGTTTTTGTTAGCTATTGGAAAAGTTATTTGTTAGCAATGCAGTAAATGCTTAAGTCTTGCGTGGTGAAGGTTATACGACATTGGATGTTGCCCAGTTGTCATAGTTGGGTCTCTTCGGAGGCTACAGCGATGCCAACCCAAGTGCCCCACACCCCCATAGGGGGGTGTGGGGCTTAATTTTTTTAAAGTTTTTTCGTGACCTTGACCTATATATAAAAGTTTTCAAATCTTTAACAGTCATGTTTTTTAACACAGTAAATATATTAAAGTACTTTGTAAACATTAATGGGTAGGCATTACTAACACAAGTTTGGAGTTGTCCATAGTTGTGTCTTTTCGGAGACTACAGCCGATGGTAACATAAAAATGCCATGGGGCTTAATTTTTTTAAAGTCCCCCCCCCCTCCCCCACCCCCTCCCCCACCCCCTACCCCACCCCCTCCCCCTCCCCTTTAAATTTTTTTTGAAAAATTTTTGACCTTGACCAAAAAGTTTTTGCTTCGGACGAGAAGTGCGGCAATGGACTAGCATGCTGCTTAGTGGTTTATCCCCCGCTCAAAGGGTATCTTTACGCAACCTTGACCCACATAAATGCATAGTTTGTGGAAATATAAAAAGGCAAACCAATTGGATGGATACACCACTTCTATAACATGGCTCCATTGCAGTGCTCTATCCCCCGCTGAAAAATAATAATTTCAAATGACCTTGTTTCACATAAACTTGCTGAAACAGACATCTTTGAAAAAACTTGTACAAAGTAGTGGATTTAGATCAAACATCATTGGTTTATCAAGCCTGTTGAAGAATATATTGAAAATGGGTGTTTAAAAGCCAAATCTACTACATGATTGATAAACCGGATGTATATGACGTCACCTTACCCCACCCTTCAACCTCGGGTATAAAGGGACCCGGTTGAGCGCGCTGCTCATTATTGCGTGGACATTCACCGAGTGCACACTCAAAGCCAAACTGTAAAAAATGGCCCTTTGCGATATTTGTGGTGAGTTTTTCCAAGACGAAGATATCTTTGTTTTACATCGAGAATTGCATCATGAAGAGGACAGAAAAGAAGAGATTGTAGCAAGTGAAGAAGACTTGGATGCGATTGATCGGTTTTTTGAAAACCACCATAATCAGATGGACGAATTGGATAGCTATCTACAGTTACACCGAGAATTGCATCATGAAGAGGACAGAAAAGAAGAGATTGTAGTAAGTGAAGAAGACTTGGATGCGATTGATCGGTTTTTGGAAAAACCTCAGAAGCAGGACTGGGCTAGCTATTTACAGTTAATGCAAAGAAGAAGACCAAGTGTTATTCAATTTGCCGGAGCTGGACCATCTACAGCTGGAGGATTTATTCAAGCAGAGAAAATGGAAGAAGAAGATACGGAAGAAGAAGTGGAAGATGTAAGACAACTGCGTACCCAAGAAGAGGATATGGAAGATATAAGACAACTGCGCACTACAGCCTTGCCAGGACCAGTTGTAATTCATTTCAAAATTAATAACGTGCAATTAGAATTGGAAAATTTTATAAGTCAAGCTAAAAAGCTAGTTGTAAAAACATTGACGGAAGAATTGGCAAGATTGAACTTTATTAAATTTGGATTGGTGTTGGAGGCTATGTTTACTAATACCAATGGTGAAAATTCACCGAGAGCATTCATTGCTAAAAACCGAACCCTTAAAACCACATCTGATATCAACGAAATTTTAGAAGAATGTTTGGTTGAACTGCTAGTGAAACTTCAAGAACATGAAGGAAGAGGATCCGGCTGGACGCTATCATCAATTGAAGGTATGGATGTGAGGGTTCACAAGCATGGATATGGTATGAGAGGAAGCAGCTTTATCCCTCTACCAAAGGTGATCCGAGATACAAGATCATGTATCAATGTGAAAAATGAGGATAATGAATGTTTCCGGTATGCAATGTTAGCAAAATATGTGGAACCTATGGCCTGTAGACCTAGCATAGCATACGAAGCTGTTCAACACCGCTATAACTTCCAAGGTATGTCGTATCCTGTTAGTCTTAATGATGTTGCTAAATTTGAAAGAAAAAACCCAGGAGTTTCAGTTAATGTGTTTGGTTTAGACGAATCAAATAACGTATACCCGTTACGAGTTACAAAGACTGAACGTCAAAATCATACAGATTTGCTGCTATTGACCAAAGGTGAAATATCACATTATGTTTACATCAAGAACTTTGAAACTTTGGTTGGACGACAAGTGACTAAAAAGAAAATTAGAGTAAAAGTGTGTAAGAGATGCTTTTGTTTCACAAATAAAGACTTGAGACGTGGAGGATCGGAGTGGTTGTCGGAACACCAGCGGCTTTGTAATGACAACTATGAAGTGAAGATTAGTCTGCCACCACCATCTAGAGCATTTGTCCAGTTCAATAAAACAGTTCACCAATACCGGATTCCACTAGTTATCTACGCTGACTTTGAATCCACGTTAGTGCCGCAGGAACTTTCGGATGGTGAAGTAACTAGAAGAACCAAATATCAATTGCATCAACCTAACAGTTTTTGCTTATTGGTGAAATCTACTTTACCTGAAGAACAATTGCAAGACTACGGCTTAACATCCACTCCGATACTCTACCGTGGGGAAGGAGCTGCTAAGTATTTTGTAGACCAGTTGTATAACATTGCTGAAAAGGCGGAACGCTTATACGGTAATGTTTTACCCATGAAACCTTTGAACCAAAATCAACAAGAAGAATACATTTCGGCAACAAGATGTTATCTATGCAAGAAGAGCTTCAGTGAAGAAAATCAAAAAGTAAGAGATCATGATCACCTCACAGGGTTATACAGAGGACCTGCTTGTAATTCATGCAATATAAATTACAAACTGCCTCAATTTATTCCTGTCGTGTTACACAATCTTAGCGGCTATGACTCCCACTTCATTATCCCAGAGTTAGGACGAGATGATGGAAAAATCGAAGTATTAGCTGAAACATTGGAGAAGTACATCAGTTTTTCAAAAACAGTTGGTAAAATTAAACTTCGCTTCGTAGACTCTTATAGATTTATGTCATCTAGTTTGAGCAAATTGTCTGAGAACCTAAGAAGAGAAGATCTAAAAGAAACCAGCAAAATTGTACCTGAAGATAAATTGGACTTAGTATTACGAAAAGGAGTTTTCCCCTATGATTATATAACTTCCACAGAAAAGTTTGAAGAAACCAGTCTACCACCGATTGAAGCCTTCAATAGCAAATTAAATGAAAGTGAAATCTCCGTTGAAGACTACAATCATGCGTGTAATGTTTGGAACCAACTAAACATTCAAACTTTAGGGGAATATTCTGATTTTTATATAAAATTGGATGTAACTCTGCTGTGCGATGTGATGGAAGAATTTCGGAACACCTGTTTCTCAGCATACGGATTGGATCCTTTACACTCGTATACATCCCCTGGATTAGCATGGCAAGCTATGTTCAAGTCAACTAACTGCCGATTGGAGCTTCTCACAGACATCGATATGGTCCTCATGATCGAATCAGGTGTACGAGGTGGTTTGACTCAAGCTGTGACAAGACATGTTAAGGCCAACAACAAGTATATCCCCAACTTCGACGAGCAACAACCATCACTCTACCTTGGATATTTTGATGCGAACAACCTCTATGGTTGGGCGATGTCAAATCCACTTCCCTACGCAGACTTCAAGTGGATTGACCCGACCACCATCGGTGACATATCACGGATTCCAAAAGATGGCCAAACAGGCTATATTTTGGACTGTGATTTTGAATATCCAGAACACCTTCACGACCATCATTACGACCTGCCTCTCCTAGCCAAGACTGAAGTTTCACCGACAGGAAGATGGCCCAAGCTGATGATGACCTTGGAGAATAAGAGTCGATATGTGGCACACTACTGGGTAGTTCAACAAGCACTTGAATTGGGCCTACGTATAGTGAAAATTCACAGAGCAATTGAATTCACCCAGTCTTGTTGGTTGAAACCATATATCGATTCCAACACTACAAGAAGAGCTGCAGCGACAACAGCATTTGAAAAGGACTTCTAAAAATTAATGAACAACGCCATCTTTGGGAAGACCTTGGAGAACAAGAGAAAACACAAAATTGTAAAATTAGTAAGTGATCCTAGGAAATTGGAAAAATTAGTGCAAAAACCAAATTTCGGAACATCAATGATTATAAACGAAAATCTAGTTGCTGTCAGTATGAATAAAACAACAATAGTGATGGATCGTCCGTTATACATTGGAATGTCGATTTTGGATATAAGTAAAACTCTGATGTATGATTTCCATTACAACAAAATGGTTAAACACTATGGAAGAGACAACATTGGAGTTGCATACATGGATACCGACGCGTTTATCTACTGGATAAAGACTTTGGACATGTATGAAGATCTAAGGAGTTTCCCATACAAAGACGACTTTGACTTCTCTGACTATCCGAAGAACCATCCGAATTACAATGAAAAGAATAAAAAAGTAATTGGAAAATTTAAAGATGAAGCAAATGGAATACCTTTGGAGGAAATAGTTGCGCTGATGTCCAAATTATATTCCTTCAAGATGTATATGGAAAACGACATACCGACAGTGAAGAAAGCTAAAGGAGTCAAAACATCGTACTTGAAGAAACGTGTGACATTTGACCATTACAAGACCTGCTTGTTTGAAGATTCTACAATGTCTGCAACGTTCAACACTATCAGAAGCTTTAAACATGAGGTCTACAGTGTCACTGAAGTTAAAAGAGCACTATCAGCTCAAGATGATAAAAGGCATATTATGCCGGATAAGATTCATACTCTTCCTTTCGGCCACTACTCTCTAAACCCTATCAACTAGTAACCTATTCTTCGTCCTTCTACAACTTCGACCTTATTCCTTTCTCCTTCCGTAAAAAAATGGGGAACACGGCAAGTCCAACGCCGTGTTCCCCATTTTTTTACACAAGTTTGGATGACCTTGACCTATATAAATGATGTGAATATTTAAGACAACATTCATTGTGATTATACATGTGATACATGAAACATTCAAACCTGCAATATGAAGAACTCGAAGCAAGAAATTGTCAACGAGCTTCATAAACCTGCAAGAAGAAAGTTTCCACGAAGAAATACAGTGATAAAAGGAATAAATGATTTATATCAAGCGGATTTAATCGAAATGATTCCTTATAGTAAACAAAATAGAGGATTTAAATACATATTGACTATTATTAATTGTTTTTCAAAAATGGCAGATGCTTTACCACTAAAAGATAAAAGTGGCAAAAGTGTTACAAAAGCAATGGAAACAGCTATACAAAGAGACAAACATACTATAAAACATTTACAAACTGATGATGGAAAAGAATATTTTAATAAGGAATTTGCAAATTTAATGAAAAAACACAACATTAACCATTACTCAACCAATTCAGAGGTAAAAACATCAATAATTGAAAGATTCAACAGAACTTTAAAAGGTGCGATGTATAAGATGTTTTCTAACAGAGGATCGCACGTATGGATTGATATGTTACCAAAACTTATAAGCGATTACAATAACAAGTTTCATAGAACTATCGGTATGAAACCAAGCCAGGTGACTAATAAAAATGAAAAACTTGTATTAAAACGTATAAAAATGAATACTAAACCAAGAGTTGAAAAACTAAAGCCTAAAAGGTTTAATGTTGGTGATAAAGTGCGAATAAGCAAATACAAAGGTGTATTCAGTAAAAGATATCTTCCAAACTGGACAAATGAGGTATTTACTGTATTTAAGGTGCAACCTACAATACCAGAAACTTACATTTTAAAAGATAATAAAGGACAATTGCTGGAAGGAGGGTTTTATGGACATGAAATGTTAAAATCAACAGTAGGTGATGTATATTTAGTTGAAAAGGTGTTGCAACGAAAAAAGGATAAGGTTAAAGTACGATGGTTAGGATTTAATAAGACGGAAGATTCTTGGATACCTAAAAAGGATCTAATATAATGATAGAGCATCATTTTGGGTTGAACCATTACAAAGGATGGAGATAATACCGCAAAAAGACAATTTTACTATTAATAATATAGATGAACTCACAGTGGATGGTTCTCAATTCAATACTGGAAAACACGGTGTTTTGTTACCAAACACGGTGCGTTGTCTGGTTACCGGTCCTTCCAATTGTGGAAAAACAAATGTAGTATTCAATTTGATTACAAATCCTAAAGGATTACGTTTTAATAATTTATATGTATTTTCAAAGTCACTACAACAACCAAAATATCAGTTATTGGAACAAATACTCAATAATGTGCCTGAAGTTAAATATTTTAAATTCAACGCGAGCGAGAGTGTCATGCAACCGCAAGAGGCTAAACCATTCTCAGTATTCATATTTGACGATGTATCTTGTGAAAATCAAAATACAATAAGAAATTACTTCGCCATGGGTCGACATAACAACATAGATAGCATTTATATTGGTCAAACTTACATCAAAATACCGAAACAGCTCATTAGAGACAATGCAAACATGTTAATTGTATTTAAACAGGATGAAACCAACCTAAAACACATATATTATGACCATGTAAGTGCGGATATGCCATTTGAACGATTTAAAGAGTTGTGTGGAAAGGCTTGGGCTGAAAAGTATGGGTTTTTAACAATTATGAAGGAACAACCGCTAAACAATGGTCGATACAGGATAGGATTTGATAAATTTATACTAATACACTGATCATGATGTAAAACATTCATTGTTGTACAACACGTCTTGCTACAAACATGGTTAACCAAGAAAAGTTAATAAAGGAAATAAAATCACTTAGTGATTCTATTCGAGATAAAAACAGAGCATTAAAATTAGGTATTAGCGAAAGGGAGAAATTTCTTGAATCTACTTTTAAACCTATTACTGAACCCTTGAAACAATTAAACAAAAAATTTGCTAAACCCGTTTTGGAAGGAGATGCAATTGCACCTATTACAAAGTTTGAAAGAGAAAATGTAAAATCAGAAGATTTTAGTGATGAAGACCTGGAATCCTCTACATATAGTGGTTTTACCGGTGGAGAACCTGAAAGAGAGCTAGAATCACCAGACTATAGTGGTATAAGAGAATTATATGAAGTAAAAGCTAAAAGAGGACATGAAGATGTATTAACTGCTAGTGAAGAGGAAAAAGAAGAAGAAGCAAGGGAAGGTCCGTCAAACATAAGCTTGTTGGGTGAAAACATTCATAACAAAGGACCTTTAGGAAGGAAATACATGATAAAAATGTTAGCTGGAATAAATCCTAATAAAAACTACCATAGTTATGGAGTAAGATTAACAGAAGAAGGTTTAATGGTTGGTAATAGCCCGGTAAACATTGATGAAGATGATAATATTATTGTTGGTAATCAAAGATATAAGGGCACAAGAGGATTATTTGAATTATTATTTGAAAAAAAGCCTTTAGAATTGTTAGTTAAAGAAGAAGACATGGAAGCATATAAACAGATTTTGGAACACACCAATGCATACAGGAGGAAGTATTTAGCTGACCAACCAGTTTTTAGATCTAGGTCTTTAAAATATAGAGAATTTGTATCCAAGTTAATACCAACAACGAGAAGACAACCAATGCCGATAATGCCAAGAAAACCTGTAAAACGAAGGTTTGTGTCATCCACTTTGGATATAAGTGCTCCAGAACCAAGAAAAAGAAACAAATCTGTTACAGGTACAGGTTTAATGAAGAAACTATATAACACAAATGTGATTTATTACAATAATATCAATAAATTGGTGGATAGAATGAAACTAATACATGAAGCTAAAGAAGCGGGTCATACTGGATTGGAAAACGAATGGGTGGCTTTAGTGGATGAACTCCGAAACCGTGGGGTAATCTCATAAAAAATGCGTTACTCCCTAGATTACTATTCAGTTGCACCATGAGTGTCGACAAGTTCGGACGTTACTCCTCGGATGGGTTATATTACGCAAATAATTTAAAAAGAGGTGCTGGTTTACCACAAACACCTGATGGGGATTATGATATAACTAATAAAAGGTTAAAAAACATAAAAGATCCCACAGATGAAAACGATGCAATAAATTTAAAAGTATTAAAAGAAAAGATATCACCAACATTAAGACTACAGAAAAACACATATGACGCAGGTAATCATAGAATTGTCAATGTTGGTAAGCCAAATCAAAACGCTGATGCAATAAACAAAGGTTATTTATCATCAGAATTAAAAAATACGTTAAAATTCAATGGAAAAACGTATACTGCTGAAAATAAACGTATATCCAACGTAGATGACCCTAAAGATGCAAAAGACAGCGTAAATAGACGCTATTTACATTCATTAATACCTGAAAAGACAAAAGATGGTTTTTCTTTTTATAAATTTGTTATTAACGATATAGGTTATCCGAAAAATGAAAATGATGCTGTAAATTTAAAATATATAAAAGATCATTGTATTACACATGATGTAGGAGTTATTGATTGTCTAGGTAATTGTTTAGCGAATGTTAAAGATGGTTCGGCACCATCAGATGGTGCAACAGTGGGTCAAATGAAGGAAACTTTAAAGCAAGAAACATCTGGATTTGTAAAACAGGATCAAGTAGTATCACGGTCGGGTGATGTGTTTGTACAAGGAAATGAAAAGTTTATTTTACTTGAACAAAAAAATAATGTTTGGGATTGCAAAGACATGAAATTATCAAATGTGCAATTAGCTACAGATGCTCATGATGTTCCGATTTTATCACAAGTTTTACATACTAATCCAAACAATTATCATAGAAGTTGGTTGGGTACAAATAGAAGAATAATTAACATATTTCCAGGTATCGATGATTACGATTGTGTTGTAGTAAAACAATCTTTAATATTAGACAAACCAGGAGGTAGTACTTTCAATGCGAAAAATAAGAAAATAGGTAATTTGGCACAAGGAACAGATCCAAAGGATGCTGCAACTGTAGGACAAACATTACAATATGATAGTGCAAATCAAGAGTTTATTTATAATACCAAAAGATTTAAATTAATGGATGTAAATGATTATCAAAATATATTAATTGCAGATCCAAATTCATTTAGCGGATTTAGAAAATTGTCTGGTGAGGAATTTATTCATAAAAATCATGTATTTAGAAATGAAGCAGACAGAACATTAATTAGTGCAGATTTAAAATATTTTAAATGTCCCGGGAATGATGCAAATGTAACTGATGAAGACTAAGAATTTGTATAAAAACTGATATGGGTTAGAAATCGGGACTAATATTATAAAAATGGGTTACACTCTAGAATGTTATTCAGTTGCACCATGAGTGTTGACAAGTTCGGACGGTATTCATCGGATGGATTATATTACTTTAATACTTTAAAAAGAGGTGTTGGATTACCACAAACACCTGATGGAGATTATGATATTAGTAATAAACGGTTAAAAAACATTAATGATCCCACAGATGAAAATGATGCAATAAATTTAAAAGTATTAAAAAAAGAGATAGTACCAACACTGAAATTAGATAAAAACACATATAACGCGGGTAATCATAGAATTTCCAACGTTGGTAAGCCAAATCAAAACGCTGATGCAATAAACAGAGGTTATTTATCATCGGAATTAAAGAATACGTTAAAATTTAATGGAAAAACGTATAATGCTGAAAATCGGCGTATATCCAACGTAGCAGACCCTGTAGATGAAAAAGACAGCATAAATAGACGCTATTTACATTCTATAATACCTGAAAAGACAAAAGATGGTTTTTCTTTTTATAAATTTGTTATTAACGATATAGGTTATCCAAAAAATGAAAATGATGCTGTAAATTTAAAATACATCAAAGATCATTGTATTACACGTGATGTAGGAGTTATTGACTGTCTTGGTAATTGTTTAGCGAATGTAAAAGATGGTTTTGCACCATCAGATGGTGCAACGGTGGGTCAAATGAAGGAAACTTTAAAACAAGAAACCTCCGGTTTTGTGAAACAAAACCAAGTAGTAACACGTCAAGGAGATGTATTTGTACAAGGAAATAAAAAGTTTACTTTACTTGAAGAAAACAATTATGTTTGGGATGGTAAAGGAAAGTTATTGACAAATTTAGGTATTGGTGAAAAGCCTGGTAATGCTGTTACTTATGAACAGATAATACAATTAGAGCCAACTGGAAAAAAATGGTGGAATTGTGATAACAAACGATTAACAAATGTTGCAGACCCTGATTATGCCGATAACGCTGTAACTGTTAATTTTCTTGTTAAAGTAATAGGTAATTTATTATTTGATATGCATAATTATATTGTAGCAGGACAACATAAACCTATTGACGAAAAAAAGGGAAATACATGGATTAAACAAGAAATTCTTTATAAATATTTTTTTAATCATAACACACAAAAGTTTAGATCATCAGATTGGGGTACTTTTGATATTTAATTAAATAACACCATATATTACATCATTTATGTGCAACCTGTCATAGAGGTAACACATGGGTTACGCTTTTCGAATATAAAAGACAATCATGGCGTTTCATTACACCAGTCCATATCGAGACACTATACGGAAAGGAGGCGGTATCACGTCCACAGCGGTTTCTCTGTTAAGTAAAGCTTTAAATCGTATTCCAGTAGGATCTATCGTAAACAGAGCAATAGACGCTTTACCATACGAATTTCACATACCGGGAGGTTATCAGTATTGCGGACCAGGAACTAAATTGCAAAAACGACTGGAAAGAGGTGATCCAGGCATAAATAAGTTAGATCAGGCTTGTAAAGAACACGATATCGCATATTCCACATTTACCGATTCAAAAAATAGGTCAATCGCTGATAAAAAGCTAGCAAATATAGCTTGGCAACGAGTAAAGTCTAGTGACGCTAGTATTGCGGAAAAAGCAGCAGCTTTAGCGGTAACAGCAGGTATGAAGGCTAAAACAGCGGTAGGAGGTGGAAAAAGGAGGGGTAGGAATAAAAAAGGATCAACCATGAAGAAACATGGTGGTAATATTAGACTAAAAAGACGTTCTACGAAGAAAAATAATAAAAAACCAACAATATGGTCAATGGTAAAAAACGGGGCAGGTCTATACCTAAGACCGTATCGTGCATATTAAATAAAAGAAATCAATTAGTTATACCACATAAAGCGTTGACTAATGTTGAATTATTCAGATATATTTCCTGTTTAAAAATACCATTTTTTCGCGGAGTATTCATGAAGGACAGTTTACCAAAGAAAATATGGAAAAATGAGACTGGAATCGTAAATTTGGATAATACTGAAGGGTCCGGCACCCATTGGGTGTGTTATAAGAAACTGAATAGCAATGTATATTATTTTGATAGTTTTGGAAATTTGCCACCACCTAAAGAACTTGAACATTACTTTAAATCTGCTAAAAACATATATTACAACTATAAAAGAGAACAACCTGATAATACTTCAATATGCGGCCATTTATGTTTGGAATTCCTAGCTAAAAGTATCAGTCACTATTGAGATGTCTTCCTATACGGTATCATTAACAGGAAAATCGTCCACTTTACGAAGTATCATTTTTCCAGCGTTACGCTTGCAAAAAGGAAGATTTTGGGAGGCAGCAATGTTAGATTTTACAACTTACAACTCTATTCCCAATGTTACGGAAGGTAAAAATAACTTATTGCATTATTATAAAGGAAAAGATGCCAGTGGTAAGTTTACAGACTTAGAAGAGTGCAGTTTACCCACAGGTTCTTATGAAATTGATCATATTAATGAATTTTTGCAAAATAAAATGGGAAAAGACAATATATCGCTAAAAGGTAATAACAATACAATGAAAGCTGAGCTTACTTCAAAATATTATATAGATTTCACTAAGCCAAACTCAATTGGTGATTTATTAGGATTTCCCAAAGATGGAGCAATTTTAGAACCAAATAAAACACATTCCGGTAAACAAACTGTAACAATATTAAAAGTCAATAGTATAGACATAACTTGTAACATTATACAAGGAGCTTACAGAGATGGAGCAAATACTCATATAATACATACTTTTTACCCCAGTGTACCGCCTGGATTTAAAATTGTTGAAAAGCCACAAAACCTAGTATATCTACCGTTGAACACCACTTTCATTTCAGACATCGTGTTAAACGTATTGGATCAAGACGGTAACTTGATAGATTTCCGAGAAGAGCCTATTACGGTTAGACTACATTTAAAATCGACACTTTAATACAAAACCATGGGTTTAACATTTAAAAGCGAACAACCTACGGGAAACCGCATTAGTAGCTCTTCAGCTGTGGAGGAGTTAACACGCGAGAACATTAGTTTCTTAGAGAGAATTGGATTAAAATTAACCGATTATGGATATACTGGATATAGCTCAGGGTCCAACATTCGACGAAACCCTATGGGAAAAAGAATATCACACCCACAACCCTTACACTTCATCAAAATTAAACAATAACGATGAAATTCGTATTCCCATACAAAATCAAGACATTTACACACTACCATGTGAAAGTTACTTGTATATTGAAGGAAAGGTTACTAAAAAGGACGGTACTACTACTGGTACAACAGTTCCATTTATAAATAATCCCTGGCTTTCCTGTTTGATGAAATTAGATATGAAATATCAGGTGTAACAGTTGATTCCACTAAAAAAGTAGGTATTGCAACAACTTTAAAGGGATTAACATCTATATCACCTAATGAAACCAATTTAATACAACCTGCAGGATGGGTTTTACCTGCAAAAGACACAATTACTCCAGATACAAATGGAAATTTTGATTTTCATATTCCGTTACGTTTGTTGCTTGGTTTTGCTGAAGATTATAGGAAAATAATATTAAACGTTAAACAAGAATTAGTTTTGTTGAGATCTTCAAACGATAAAGACATTATTAAAGCTCCAGACGGTACAACAGATGCAACTTTAGAATGGAAATTAACATTAGACAAAATTGTATGGAGAGTTCCGCATGTTAAATTAGCTGACGAGCATAGAATTAAGAAAGTTAAAGGCTGATCGTGATATTGTAATTCCTTTTAGAAGTTGGGAATTTCATGAACATCCCAGCTTGCCAACTACGGATCGTCACACTTGGACTGTTAAAACATCTAATTATGTGGAACGAGCCAGGTATATTATATTTGGTTTACAAACAGGCAGAAGAGACACCATCACCAAACATGCAGGCCAATTTGATCATTGTAACTTAAAAAATATTAAAGTTTATTTAAATTCACAATTTTTTCCATACGATAATTTAAACGTGTCATTCGCTAATAAAAAGTACAGCATATTGTACGATATGTATGCAAGATTCCAAAGTTCATATTACGGTAAAACAAATGCACCTTTACTATCACCAGAAAAATACTTAGATGGTTACCCTATAGTTGTAATCGATTGTTCTAAACAAAATGAATCGGTAAAATCATCAAGTGTGGATATAAAAATAGAAATGGAATTCAACGCGGCTATACCGGCTAATACAACTGCATACTGTTTAATTCTACATGATAAAATCGTAACATACACACCTTTAACTGGAATTGTTAAAAATGTATTGTAAAAAAACCGGTTTTGTTACATTCCGATGCATTCCGCGAGTATAAAAGCAGAGCGTTCAGGTTGCTCCTCATCAGTTTGTTGTCTGTTGTTGTATGGGTAGCATCTCATTCAATATGGCTTCTCCTAGTGGTACACCAGAAAATGTAGTAGATATTGAGAAGGAGATATCCGACTTTTTAGATCTTCAAGGTCAACCGGAAGGAGATGAACACAACGCTTGCGGACAACTCCACGCTAGTAATAATGTTGAGGAAAAAGGTAAAAGAAGAAAGAATGCACAGAAGAAGAAAAGGGATATTGAAGATAATATTTCTCCTAACATATTGAGTGAGGTATTCTTGCGAATATTTTATCCAATTTCATCAAGTTTGGACAAAAGTGTTTTAATCGGTGTTATGAAATCGACGGATTATTCACCTACTGTAATTTTAACTCATGGACCCAAAATGATTTTGTTTACGGACACTGCTTGGGAATCGTTTATGAAACACTTGCATCTGCTAGAATGCTATTTAAGTAGTAACATGTTTGGAAGAAAGACAAGAGTAGGCCTTTTGGATTCAAATGTGGAAATCGATATTGTTAAACATCGTGGTGATCATCAGTTGCGGTTTAGAGACACAACAAGACATGATAACAAGATTCAACTTAATCGAGAAGAGTTTTTTATTCTAACTTGTGCAACTGAACCAATAACAAGATACTTGAGACAACTGGTGTTTTCAAGTTCAATTATTAAAGATTATCTGGAAGACACTTTGGACAAACAACCGGACGCACCTATATTGTACGGGCCTGTGGATACTTCTATATTCAATAGGGTTCCTCATGAAGTACAAATGTGGAGACAATTGGAAAAGTACGCTCAACTACATAAGAAATCAGTAAAACAGGAAGAAAAGGAAGATGGAGGAGAAGAATCAAGTGTTAGTGATGAAAACGAAAACAAGGAAAATATAAAGATGGAAACTTAAATGACAATGGTTAGTTTCTAAAACAATAACCAACATTTTGTGGGGTTAGGCCTATTGGGGACGGTGCCCACGTTAAATATACACCAACGCGCCAACAACTGTACGGCCTGGTATAAAAGCAGTACCTACCGTGGTGTGGAAATCAGTTGATCTTTGGACTTCGTCATGAGCAGACGAGTGGCCTTCGCAATGGACAAGGAAGAAGAACAAGTAAAGTCCAAACCTGGTATAATTGAGTTCCAAGCGTTTCGGGGTAATGACGATAGATTTATCATAAAAGAACTTGTGTTTTTCGACATCAATACAAGTGTTCCATATACATTTTTGTTCAAACCACCATGTTCTTATTCATCATTAACTAGCAAAGCCGCTACTACCAACAGGTGGATTTCAAAATATTTCCATCATATCGATTGGTATGATGGTTTTGCAAGTTACACAGACTTGTATCACATCATGCATCAGTTTTCAAACAGGTTTACCAATATTTATACAAAAGGACTGGAAAAGAAGAGATGGATCGAAGAATTTACTAATGTTCCAGTTAATGATGTGGACTTGGATAAAAACTACAAGTATACGATGGAAAATGTTTGTATTTGTACTAAAAGTCCAGAACATGAAAAAGATAGACATTGCGCTTTAAAAAACGCCTATAAACTCGCATCTTACCTTCAAAGTGGGGAAGTGGGGAGTGGTGGGGGTGACGGGGGTTATATAAGTGAGGAGCAGACCGGGACCTGGCATGAGTATTACTCGAGATTCCGAGACGACAACATCTCCCAGCAAGAAGACGAAGAAGACAATCTTTAACTCAACCATGGCATCTCACCAGTTCATGCAAACTTTAGTTGAGCAGTTCAATGCTCACTCCAAATCTACCATACTACCTGTCAAGAAGTGTTCCGAACTTAAAGATGAGAAGCACTACATTATCCACGCCATGAAGAAGATGGAGACTACAGTTGGAGAGGCCATCTGCTGCAGTCTTAGCGAGGCACCGTTCACTCCGGGGGATGAGCCCAAGTTCCAAGTCTACCTGCCGAAACGATTCGTCCATCTCCTCCAGAACGAGGATCTGCGCTCCATCCAACCCGGCTGTCTCTACCTGGTTTCCCACGGTTGCACGGGTAGCAATTCCACCGAGTTGACCATCCACATCGCCGACAAGCAGCAGTGTTAGATTTAAGTTTTACTGTTGTACATATGTTATTGTAATGTTTTATAAATAAATAAACCATAAAAGAAAAAAAAATACAAAAGGCAAAAAAAATGCAACATATCAATATGTGAAGTTTGTCACATATTGATATGTTGCATTTTTTTTAAACTTCGCGGGTGACCTTGACCTTTGACCTTTACTTTCACAGTTACCCCCACCACCAAGCTAAAGGTCAAACCTGCTTCGACGCAAACACCCCCACCACTTTTTCATAGTACCCCCAAGCGCTGTGCCTTAGCTTCATTTCAACTCCGACGGTCAACCGTACAACATCAAGATGTCTCTCAATGTAAGTTGTGCTAGTTACGAGGAGGTAACCATTAAGACTCAGCAGGAGTTGAACGACTTGTACAAGGAGTTGCAGCTGATGGTGGCGCGAGGCTACCGTATAAATGTGCAAGTCTACGCTTGCAATATACGCAATCTCCGACACCCAAAAGAAGAGTCTGAACATTACTCTTCTCCAGCGGTTTCATCACCGGCGTCCATGAAGACTGAAGCAAGCCAGACTTTGGATTATTTCAGCTGACTAGTAGTTGTCTTCCTTCTTCTTACCATTGTAGAATATGTTTATTTCTTTATTATATTAAAGATGTAAAAGAGAAAAAACACCTATCTTGTTACTGACATATATGCTCAGTAAGAAGATAGGATTTTTTAAAACACAATTTGAATGACCTTGAAACTTCCCCCACCACTTGACTGTCAATATACATGACACATCACAATTCCGGGAAAATAACGTCCTGCTCCCCCACTCCGTCCGGCTGTCTCACAGTCGAGTTTTGGCCAGATAGCGCTATGGAGTCCAAGAAGGAGATTGTCAACAAAACCGATGATCAACAATTGTGGGACTCCTCTATTACAGAAGAAGAATTACATTCAGCCGTCGAAGCTGTTGAGGAAAAGGAAAAAAACCTCAGGCGGCTCTGGTTGGCTCAGATGGATATTTGCGGATCTGTGCCGCGTGATGATTTTGAACTTCAATGTCAGATGGCGATTACCCAGCAACTAGAAGAAGCCGAAAAGGAGCTAAGGAGTGGAGGTACTATCCAGGCGGAGGTGAAAACTGAGAAACATGAAGAATATAACGAATATGATGATTAAACGTACTGTTGATCCCAATTCTTTTAGTTTTAAGTGGTTATGTTATAAATAAATAGAAAAAGTTTCCTTTTTTTAAAACTCCATTTGGATGACCTTGAAATTTCCCCCACCACTCTGTTATACCAGCATTGCTCGCTGCAACAAGCATCATTCCTCCTCCAACAACCATGGCGGACACACCTGCTTGCGATGACATGTCTTCCACCGAAGATGTACCCACTACAAGTTGGAAATTGACAATCGACGACGTGCATTATTTAGAAACCATCTGCGATTGGATGAGGTCTATTCTCCTCGACAACCCGGGAATAAAGCTCAAGGTCACTTTAGATTATGATTGGTCTGAAGTTATAATGCAGCAAGACGATCAAGAATCAGATCACAGTGGAGGTCAACAATCACCGGAGTATTTGTCACATTTACCGTTGTCAACCATATATCCTACAAATGAGGTGGAAAGGGAAGAAGAGGAGCATGGGGTTTAGAGTTTCTTATTTTTTAAAACCCAATTTGGATGACCTTGAGATTTCCCCCACCACTTTCCATATACCTAGAGTGCGCAGAGCCAGACAGTCAGTCGCTTGGTGTCCGTCGTAGGGTGCACATCGCTGTTGCTACTCCAATTCCTGACAATTTGGGGTAGTTCAAGGTCGCCACACTTCTACTCTGGAACGACATCAACTTGTAGTATTTCTGTGTTTGGACTCAAGGTCATCACACTTTAACTCTGGGATGGTTTCAACTTATAGTATTTCAGTGTTTTGACTCAAGATCATCACACTTTAACTCTGGGACGGGATCGACTTGTAGTATTTCTGTTTTTTGACTCAAGGTCACCACACTTTAACTCTGGGACGGGATCGACTTGTAGTATTTCTGTGTTTTTGACTCAATGTCACCACACTTTAACTCTGGGACGGGATCGACTTGTAGTATTTCTGTGTTTTCACTCAAGGTCATCACACTTTAACATGTAACTTTAAGGTAGCACCAAAACGGTGCTACCCGGCTTGACATTTTTCAAGTTTCCCAAGGTCATCACAGTTCCCCCACCACTTCCCATATACCTAGAGTGCGCGGGGCCGGACAGTCAGTCGCTCGGTGTCTGTCGTAGGGTACGCATCGCGGTTGCAGTAATGGTCGAATGGGGGCTTCTGGGTCAGTTCAAGGTCACCCGAGCGGTGTCACATGACGGTTTAGGCAGAGTCACGTTGCAAACTTCAAGTTTCCTCAGCACTTTTGCTGTTTCTCATCGCAAATTCGCTCCAAGTCGTCAAGGTCATGGTAGCTGTGACTGAAACTCGGAGCGTAGTGCGAGAAACAGTAAAAGTGCCTAAAAAATTTTAGGTTTCAGCGTGACCTTGACCTTTGTGACATCGATGACGTCATCTTGGTGACGTAAGGGGTGATAACGTCATCAGCACGTCATTTTTGTGACGTCATGGGTGTGACGTCATAGAAATGACGTCATTGGTGATGACGTCATCGATGATGCAATCGATGACGTCATCGATGAGGTCATTGACCTCGATGACGTCATCGATGACGTCATCCCTCAGGTGACCTTGAACTGTTCCAAAAGCCCCCATTCCCCACTACTACTATAAAGTTAAATGTTCATATAAGATATAATGTAAAAGATATTTAGAATCAATAACGAATAAAGAAAAGTAGAGTTCAAATTAATTTTCTGAGGTCTATACATTTTAGGCTTCCACATAACCTTGTACAACCCTTTTTAAGTTTTGAAAATTTGTTATTGATGTATCATAGGCAGTGGCGCACTCAGAAAATAATTATGGGGGGGGGGGGCTTTTTGGTCCCTGGGCCAACCGACGGCAAACTTTTAAAAGTTCCATAGAAAACCCGGTTTCATAAGGCATTACTTTAAGTTTATTTTAGCTATTTGAATGCAAGTTTTGTGTAGGAATTATAGGAATGAATGATAAAACCCAGCAGATTAAGGTGTTAGGTTTTATTTTGACAAAATCTTCTTATGTCAGTTAAACAATATGAGCCAAAAACTGACACTGACCTTAGAAGGCGAGTGGGCGAGGTTTACTGCTGGCCTTTCGCAGTTGGGTTGTGGAAGGAGAAAACTCTTTTGTCCCACCCGGGTTTCTCCCACCAACCACCAGAAACAAACAAATCAAGCGTGCTTGAGAATTGTTCCTTTGCGGAATTTGTAATATTATGAAATGCGTTTTATTATTATTATTATTTTTAAGTGCATTTCTTAGGAACATGAATGCAGCTATGGAGCTATTATTTCATAGTTGTAGTGAAATGTAACTCCTGCAAACCAGCATTCAGCACTCGATGTGTTAATTCTTGAGTTTACCTACGACCATCGGAAAATGAATTTTTTTTTTTCAAAATGTCGGAAATTTCACGCTGATTCCGAAAATGATAGTTTTTCCTGCGGAAAAACTCAGATAACCCCGGAAAATCGAAAAAAAACGGAAATGAACTTTTTGATCAGAAATGCGACATGTGGGTATTTAAAATAACCGGTATGTCGAGCTGATCACGAATATGTAATTTTATGTAATGTATGTATATGTTATTTTGATCCGACTTTAAATATGCCTGAAAATGTGAAAAATGTCGGAAAAGCCGTCAGATGAACTATTTTTAAGTATGTCATGTGGGTACTCGAATGCGTGGAATTTTATGTAGAATACAAATTATCATATATTAATTGAATAGAACAAACTAGTCGTGAACAAAGAGAAAAAAAAACACTTATAAATAAAATAAAAACACCCTGAAACTTGCATAAATAAACCACTATTCTAACAATGTTTCAAATGTTTTTTTTTTTTTTTTTTTTTTTTTTTTTTTTGAGGGAGAGGCAGAAAAATGCATTACGCACACAGGTGGCCAGCCTGTAGTGTGGGGCTCCCCTAAAAAACGGGTTTACCCACTAAAAAACCTCCTCTACTCTTTAGGAATCTAACCTGGAATTGTTTATCACATTACGTCAGGCTAGGCCTAAATTTGGCTTACGCCCGTGGGGCTCGCTCCTTATCCAGCCGCTCGATCAAGGGGTCTGGGCCACTTCGCGGTCCAGATCGGTTTTCTTTTCCAGGAGGATGCCCCGGACGAACTGTGACAAACAATCCCAGTTGCCCTCATCCTCCAAAATCTTTTGGCAGACCGAGTCCACCGAAAATGCACCAAAGATTTGTGTGGCCTCCAGGCGGGGCCCTTCCCAACGGGGACAGCGGAAGAATGTGTGTTCCGCGTCGTCGGGAACACCCGGGCAATAAATGCAGTCCGGTGAACCGGTCTTTCCCATCCGGTTCAGGTACAACCGAAAATAGCCGTGACCTGTCAAAAATTGGGTCAGGTAGTAGTCCACCTCCCCATGCAGCCATTCCACCCATGGTTGGACCTGCTTGATAAGTCGCGCAGTCCATCGTCCTCGGGTGTCGTGCTCCCAGCTGTGTTGCCACTGCTGGAAGGTTCGGGAGCGCTCTTCTGTTCTTGCCGTGTCCTTGCCTATCTCGCCTTGTCTCTGATAAATCGCTTTCCTCTCCCCTGCCAAGAGCTTGACAGGGATGACTCCGGCGACCACCAGGACGGCAGGCTCGGACACTGTCCGGTAGGCGGAACACACCCGAAGCGCAGCTTGACGCTGAACCCGGGCGGGTCGCAACCTGTAGCACTCCTTATCTAGAGCGCCTGCCCACACCTCTGCCCCGTAAAGGAACACGGACTGGACCGCGGACATCAACAGACGTCTTCTGCTGGATCGGGACCCCCGACATTGGCCATCAGCCTACTAAGGTAAGTGACCACCTTAGCGGCCTTGTCCGCCGTACGGAAGATCTGATCCCTCCAGCTTAACTTGGTGTCCACCATAACCCCAAGGTATTTGGCGGCACGAGTTGATGTGACCACCTCCCTTCCCACTCGGAGTGGGACGACGGTGTCGATCCTCTTCTTCGTGAGGATCACAATCTCCGTCTTACTAAGAGCAAGTGAGAGACCGTGATCTGACATCCAGGTGTTGACCACACGCATGACTCGGTTACACTTTAGTTGGGCCAGCTCAACGTTGCGTGCAGCAATAAGAGCTGCGACGTCATCGGCGTACCCAACCAAAGTGGTTTCCTCAGGCATCTCGGACCTCAGGAGGCTGTGATAGGCAACGTTCCAGAGATCCGGGCCGAGTATTGAACCTTGTGCGGCACCAGAAGTGACTTCCATCGTTCGCGTTCCGTCCCTCGTGTCATAAATCAGGCTTCGAGAGCGTAGATAATCCTCGATGAGCCGCAACAGATATGCAGGAATACGAAAGGTGTTGCGAAGCGCATCCAACATATCGACCCACCTCGCCGGGTTGAAGGCATTCTTGACATCAAGCGTAACAAGAAGCACTACTCGGCGGGAGAAATGGTTGTGGCTCTCGGCTCTCTCCACAGCTCTCTGAACTTCGGTGACAGCGTCGATCGTTGACCGTCCCTTTCTGAAGCCGTACTGACGGGGGCATAAGTCCCCGGCAGCTTCCACGGCAGAAGTCAGGCGGGAACGGATCAGCTTCTCGAACAGCTTCCCAGCCGTGTCCAACATGCAGAGAGGCCTGTGGGACGATGGCAGCTCGGGATCACCTTTGCCCTTGCTGATCAGTACAAGCCTGGCTGTTTTCCAGGGAGCCGGAAACACCCCTTCTACTAAACAGGCATTGTACATTCTCAACAACAAGTCAGCGTTGATTGAAAATACTTTCTTTAAAGCCTCACTGGGAATCCCGTCCGGGCCAGGAGCCTTGTTGCTCTTCATCAGGGAGAGAACGGAGGTTTCCAGCTCCTCGAAGGTGAAGAGTGGAACGTCCTCTACCCGTCCGAAGTCAACCGGCGGTCGCTGTGGATGTTCAGGAAACAACGCAGCGACGATCTTCCCCATGGTGGCGCCCTCCATGATGGAAGGTGGAGAGCGGGCGCCAAGTTTCTGTGTTACAAGTTTGTAACCCAGGCCCCACGGGTCGGAGTCAACGTCGTCACGAAGTCTCCTCCAGCTATTCGCCTTGCTCCTGTTGATCGCCTGGCGGAGAGATTTTCTCGCAGCTTTATAGGCCTCCGACTTACGAACTCTGTCTGCGGGAATTCTTGCTCTTGTGGCGGCTCGTCTAGTTCTTAAACATGTTCTTTTGAGTTCCGCAATCTCTTCAGTCCACCAGTAAACGGGTTGTTTGTCGCGTCGGGGTTTCCTTCGCGGCATAGACTGGTCGCAGGCCGAGACGATCAGTTCCATCGTGGATGTTACTAGTGCCTCGGCCCCAGCCTCACCAGGATTCCCCTGCGCTCCCCGAGAGATGACTTCGGTGAACTTGACCACGTCCAGTTTGTTGGTGTTCCACCGGCGTGGCCCTTCCCGAGATGCGGAAACTCGACGATTTGCCTGATCATGCAAGTCAAACACGATGTATTGGTGGTCGCTACCCGTGTAGTCCTCCACAACCCTCCAGCCAGAGATCCTCGGAAGGAGCGACTCGGACGCAAAGGTGACGTCGGGGATCGTGCCTCTCTGCCCGGGGCGCCGAAAAGTAGGTGTGTCGCTCTGGTTGAGGACGACAAGACCGGCCCTGGCGATGAAATCCAGGATGTATTTCCCCCGGGAGCTGGTAGAGGGCATTCCCCACTCGTTGAAATCGCCACCAACGACGACATGCCCGGTGGTGCCGAGAACGCACTCCTCTAGGCTATCTATCTTGTCGCGAAAGTCCTGGACGGCCTCGTTGGGTGTGAGGTAGCAACTGAAGATAGTCACATCCCTACACCGAACCCAGACGAATCCTCGGCCGCGCCCGTGACTCCGCACCAAGACATCCTGTGTATTACGCGCCCAAAATGCAGCAGTACCGAGGCTGTCGGAGATCCAAATGTTTGGGTCTCTGTCCCGATACTGTTCGCTGATAAGGAGCGCGTCAGCACCAAGTTCTCGGGCGAGCTGATCTAGGAGGTTATCAGCTCCCAAGGATCTATGAAGATTGGCCTGGAGGATGCGAATTACCGGCCGTTGCCTTTTGCCTGTTCAAGTGCGGCTCTGAAGGCACCGCACTGACCAGACCCGGGTAAGTGACCGAGGGCACTGGAGCCTGAATCCTTGCAGAGGAAGCAGGATGGGCTCGAGGAACATTCCTTGCGTTTGTGGCCCTGGCCTCCACACTGGAAGCAGTTGGCACTCCTGTCGGGCCCTTTACAGTTTCGGGAGGAGTAGCCGAAACCGAGACAGCGGAAGCATCTCGAAACTACCACCCTCCGTTTGAGCCTGCAACTGACCTAACCAACACTGAGGTGCTGAAGGCTAAGCAGCTTATTGGCGTGCTTTTCGCCCATCTCAGCAACAGCCATCCGGAGTTGACTTCGGTTAGGCTTTGTCAGCCATACCCTCACTCCATCAGCCGGTATCTCCGGGAGTGCCACCTGGATCGCACGGGTCACCTCATCTTCGGTGGAGAGGGCATCAAGGTCCCGAATCTCGACCGAACACTTCGGTTCTAGGGCCTTGATGGAGCCTTTGTCCCCAAGTGTAGTCTTGAGGGAAGCGGCAAAACCGATCTTGTCACTCGACTTCCCCAGTTCGAGGAGGACATCCCCGTTCTGGGTTCGCCGAATAGACTTGATAACGGTGTCGGTCTCTTCCGGTTTGGCCTGCGATCTAATCTGACCCAGAACATCGGCAAAAGATCGCCCCCCTAAGGGCTTGATCAAGATTGCCTCCGTCCTGGGCTTCTTAGGCCTGGGTTGTTTAGGCTTTCTGACAGACTTGCCAGAGGCCTCCCCAACCGGGTTTGAGACTTGCGTCCGCTCCACCCTCAACGCACTTTTCGAAGCTGCCTCCGCTTGCTTCTGCCTCCTCCTTTCTTTCTTAGACAGGCGCGTCTTCCAGCCCCCCAAAGGTGTTGAGGCAGAGTTTGCTGCCAAGGCAGGATTAGCCGCCGGAGCAGGAAACTATGCAGGAGTAGCCGCTGGAATCACGACAGCGCCCGGGGTGGATTGAGTAGCCTGGACAGGAGATATCTGCGATGCCGCAGTGACAAAAACCGGTCTCGGCACTGAGTCCACCTCAACAAGCTCAGGGCTTCCCGGCGAAGAACCGCTCTGCCTCTTCTTTCGCTTTCTGGCTTGAGTCTGGGACTCAGCCAGATGAGCTTGAGGCGAAGCAGACATAACTCGGTTCATAACGTCGCGCTCCTGCTTCACTGCCTTCAGCCTGATCTTCCGGCATTCCTCGATTTCGCCAAGGAAATCCTCGAGTTTTGGAATTCCGTCCTTAATCGCCTTGTTGACGTTCTTCTGAATAAGGAGAGCCTTGGCCATCTCCTTCAAAAGATCGTTAATTTTCTTCAGACATGAGTCTTCCTCCTCGTTGGCATCGTCCTGCTGCTGCCGAAGCATTTGCATCTCGAATGCCGGACGAAGAGGACTCTTCCTGGGAGGAATTCCTTGCATTCCGGCTAGAGGTGTTACCGGCTCAGTCACCCCCATACCCAGCTCGACCTCATCTTTCTCCTTTCCGGTTCAAATGGTTGTTACTGATGCACTACCTTAAACTAATTAGGTAATAGGCAGTACTATAAACATAAGTACTAACTTACATCACATATAATCGAAATAACACTAACTTAACTAACATAAGC